>OX442315.1:2325313-3525313 GCA_949358305.1 Strigamia acuminata | reverse complement strand
CAAACCATCAAATACAATAATTCATGCAGTGATAAGTTATTTGGCACTCATTTGCAGCAAAACTACAAGTAAAACTTTCCCAATAAAAGTTGAGATAGTAACTTAAGTTTAGCCATCTGCTACTGGGCTGTGATAGGCTGGGAACATTATGATGTTGTCCACTGACCGTGACATAACAAAAGACTTAAAACCAGTAAGTTGTTTTAGGATTGATGGTAGAACCAGGCGTTTATCCAGAAAAATTTGAAGGAGATAGCTGAACTTTTGTTGGCCAATTTTGTTCTCAATAAAACATGCTAACCAAACTTTAAGAGATGAGTTACCACAGTAATATTAAGCCTAAAAAGGGGTATTACTGTTTGAAGAGTGGTAAGTTGTCAAAAAGAAGTTTTCATGGATACCAATCCAACAACTTTAGTTTTATACGGTATTAACCCGCTTTAAGCCGCATGCCGGTATAACTCGGATTTAACCAGACTGCCCGTAAACCCAGTTTTAGTCGGTATAATGAGAATTGAACCAAAACAAGCTTAAAAAGCATTTTTAGAAGTCCAAAATTTAGAAAAATTACCTAAATTTCTATAAATTTTCCAAAATTTTAATAATAACTTTCAGACTCTCAAAAAAAGTCAAATTTCTGGTACAAATTCCAACATAATTATTCACCCGAGCTCTTTTAATTAAAAAACAAAAAAAAACAGCATTTTCACTTTCTACCGGCATGCCGGTATAAGCTTTAGGACTGAAACCACTAAAAGTTGATAATCCTGGTTACAGCACCATGCGGCTTAAAGCGCGGCACTACGGCACCAATTTTTTGGCATAAAACCGTAGTTGGGGCCTCTCAGCTAATCCCGCCTGGATACGCGCTTGGAACAATAAAAGCGACAAATTTTGAAACCAATTTTGTGTTCCATTCATTTCCAATTTATTGAAAAACGAAATTACTAAATTGTCTGCAATTTATTGATTTGCAGGATACACATATCACAAGCCACACATTGACCGAGCAGAAGATTCCACCTATTGAAGATACTTGGCACCAATTGATGGCTAAACCAATTATCCCTCGATAAGAAGAAAGACCGGTGGAGAAAAGTAAACGTTTACTGGAACTAAAAAATCAAATGTAATTTTGTTTATTTTGATTGTTAGTGTGTGTGTGTTTTGAGCTGAATGATTGGAGAGTAGTGAGGCTGGTAAAAAGCGTGAAAAATTAGAAAAAGAAGCAGAAAAATAAATAGCGTTGAGGGTGAGAAGCGTTGCAAGTGTTCATACAAGCATGTCCAAAAACCGATCGATATTTTCTTTCCAGGATATTAACACAACTGTCAAAATTATTTCAACTATTTTTAAATTAACGCTCCCTACGCTTCCTTGAGCATTTAACGACTTAAAAATATGTTTTCCAAACAAGCATGTGCGACGTTTAAAAATTCACCATGTAAATGGCGGTCTAAAATATGCATTTAGATTAATTTAAAGAAGATAAACTCAACAAAAAACTTTTAGCGTCTATTTAAAGAAATTGTGACATGGATTATTTTTGTATTGACTGTAAAAAATTATTAGGTCTAATTTAAATATTTTAAATTTTTTCTACAAACTAGAGTTACTACGTTTACATGCACGGAATATTCCGAGTGAGATGAAATATTCCGTGTGCACAACTGTCGTGTAAACTGGGATGACAATGATTAGCAATACAAATTATATCATTTCTTAAACGCACTTAACCTCACGCAGAAGGTTGTTTAATTCGAGTAAACTCGAACTATTTTTATTGCGCATGCGCGCATCACTTCCGGCACTTCCCCATTGGTCGAAAACCAAAAGTGATCACGAATTATTTTCTGCATGTAAACACAACAATTTGATTTTTTCACCACTCGAATTATTCACCACTCAAAATATTCGGTGCTTGTAAACGTAGTATATGAAATGCCGTCTTCTACCGTGTTTACATGTACTCAGTTTTCCAGAAAAGTTAAAATTCAGATTTTGTTTATCCAGATAACCATGTGCGTTTACGTGGTTTTATTCAAATCAATCACAAAATGTACTTCCAAGGACAAACATTAGATTTTATGTACATTACGTCGAGCATTGTGCAATTTTATTTTCGTCTGGCGTCATGCTGATGTCATTCAGAAGAACTGTGGTTGGTGGTTACACAATTTCAACCTTAAATGACGTCACTGAAAAACATTTGCACTTTCACTGATTCTTCTAGGAAAGGGCAGTCACTTAATATTGACCAAATTGTAAAACCATATTTCTTCAATTGTAAAACGCACCACGCATTTCAGATATGTTTATTTGATAAAAAAAAAGTGCATCTCATAATCGAAAAAATACAGCAGTTATCAAATTTGATAACTACTTGTTCAGTCATATTCAAAAAAACTGGACCCTTACTCTATGCTGGCAAATGAAATTGTGAGTAATTTCGTATTTTGTCACTAGGTGAAACACCAGGTGATAATACTTGTACAGCAGTATTTTTGAACACGACTGTACATTTAAAAATCGTGATTTTTAAGTCCTGTTGTATTTTTCATGTCGCAACTCCTTTAAATAACTTTACGGACACAAGTTAACTCTATCTGCCCCAAGAATCCACTAATTCTCATTGGCTTCCCCAAGCATCAGAAAATAGTCCCGATAACTTGTGTGTTTTGCCGAAAGAAGGCGCTGATTATACCAAAGCGCTCCAGAATAGAGTTTCGACAACAAAAGAAGTCGCTGTCTGTTTCTACGACAAACTCACCTTCTAGTGTGTTGTGATTGGCTGGACTGATCACCTGTTCATTTCATTTGTATCGAATCAACTCGCTGGCAAAGCAGACAAACAATGAGAATTACTGAATCCTCTGGGTAGATAGAGTTCACTAACAAGTAAGTGAGAATGGGGAGTGCTTCATCGACTTCCTATAGTGATTTCCTTTAACAAAAACAAAACTCTTAAAGCTTCGCAAACATGCAACATATTAGCAACCCAGCCTGAGTGAGCTAATCGAATTTAGACACTACATTACCCATTCAAAGTTCTGTCCTCTAATGGGCCGTGACCCAGAATAACCCTAGTCCATGTTGGCCTTTGTAATGGACGTAACTACATAGCATGCTCCCATCACCACCTTGGTTCTTTCACTACAGTGTGATTACATCATCCATTTTATCGATCAAGACATGTTTTCTTGGCTCCGGACCACCCTTGGAGACCCCGATTGCACACTGGTAGGGTCCTCAAGAAAAACTTCCCATTGATAGCAAAAAAGGAAGGAGTATCTTACACCACTCGAGGCCCTACTTGAGTGTAGTGCGACTTCAAGGCCCTAATTCTACAATTTTGTATAAAAACTGAATTTTTTTAAATTTATCGATGACATAAAAATTTCAGACAAAGGCCTCTAAAAATCAAAGTGCTTAGAGCTTACGAAGGTCTTAACTAATAGCGTTTTTAATTTTGATCTAAATCCCCTTAGTCCAGGGGTCGGTAACCTTTTGAGACGGAAGAGCCAAAAGTTACAATTTAGGATTAGGATTAGGATTAGGTGTATAGGTATCTTGACATCGAAAGAGCCGCAGGTTGCCGACCCCTGCCTTAGTCGGGCGTGAGTATAGGCGGCAGTTGGCCTTTATCTTTTGCTAAAAAACATATTAACTTTTGGGGTCTCAAATCTCAAATCTCAAATCTCAAGGTCGGACATACTTGTAGAAATACGTGCTGCAAATTAAAATAACACCAGCAAAACAGTATAAAGAAGGGTTTGAGGTTCCATGTTTTTTTTTCCTTTTAAAAAAAGCTTATTTTTAAGTACCTGTGATGTGCAAAAGCAACAATCAGGATTGTATGCTTCATGTTTGTTGTGACTTTTCTTTGCCTATGAAAATACAATAAAAATAAACAACAAATAAAAAGCAGAATTTCTACTTGGGTGCAGGGAATCATCATTCTTCCTTTTCTTCATCAAAAATTAATTAAAGAGATTAATTAAACAAACATGTATAGAAATCAATAATACTGATCTTCATAACAACAAGTGCTTCATCATCAATCACAAACTATTAATTTTCAAATGAAAAATCAATTTGGTTGCAGCAACACTTAAAATGCAGATCCTGGTCACTCAACTCAATCAAGCCGGTAATTAATCATTTCCCCTTGATTTGCACCTACAAACCAATAACACAAATATTAACACATTCCAAGTGGAATGAGTTGATAGTTTAGCCACCACAGTCAAATCAGATCCAAAATAAAATTGACTAACGGGTTTTGCGCAAGAACCGGAAAAACCGCGGAAGACCCAGTTAGGCATTGTTGCCATAGAAACTGTATCTTAAACAAAGTAAAGTAAAAACTTACTTGTTGCTTACTTGTAGAGACTAAAATCTGAAATGAATTTCAAAAGAAATGCTGGATTATTGCAGTTTTCAAACAGGACATTGACACTGATCGGAGGTGAATGTCCTGTTTGAAGGTTAAGTTGAGGGACCAAGATTAAGGTAGGTTGAAAAGAAGGTAGTAGTATGTGAAAGGGTAAGTACTCACAACAGACGTTGAAACAGCTTGCTGGTACGTGGGTGGTGAGTAGAGGTCTTGGGCAGTAACCTGAAGATCCTGTTCCATCAAGCTGCTCACGTCGTTGGTCGCATTATCCGGTTGGTGATGCTGCTGTAGGGGTTGGACTGACGTTGCTGCAGCACCCGGCGGGTGCGGTGGTGGGTGCGTGGTCGATTGCTGAGGTGGTAAGATGGCGGCCAATTCTTTCCGGCTTCCACTGCGCAAGTGCAATGCGTGTTCGTGGTTCTTGTAACAACCAGTTCCGGTGCTCCCGGACGCGTTGGGATCGCGGGAGCCAGTTCCAGACTTATTCCCCGGCCCTCCAATACTGTCGCCGCCTTGGCTTGCGGCGTCACCCTGGGACAAGTTCTTTCCGGTGTCAACTAACACGTCGATCAGATCCATGCTCTTGGCGAAGGCGTCGCGTAAGTTGACGTGGTGGAACGATACGATGCTGCCCTCTCGTTTGGCCCGTCCGAGGGCTTCGCGCCGCTTGAGCGCTTTGTCACGCCGCATCTGGTTTTTGTAAAACTCGGCGAAGTTATTAACGATGATGGGAATAGGCAGTGCAATGACCAGTACCCCGCAGATGCAGCACACGCTGCCCACGATTTTACCCATGAACGTGGTCGGACAAATATCACCGTAGCCGACCGTAGTCATCGTGATACCTGCCCACCAGAACGTCTCAGGGATGCTCGTGAATTTCGTATCAGTCTCGTCTTTTTCCGCAAAATACGCCAGACTCGAGAAGATCATGATTCCCATCGCCAGGAAGAGCATAAGTAGTCCCAGTTCTTTGTAACTGTTCTTGAGGGTGAATCCAAGGGACTGGAGTCCCGTTGAGTGCCTCGCTAGTTTCAAGATTCGAAGGATTCGCATGATTCGAAAGATTTGGACGATTCGACGCACGTCTTGAAATTGGTCCGTATGTTTGTTCGATTCCATAAGAAATAGCGACACAAAGTAAGGCATAATGGCCAGTAAATCGATTATGTTTAGTCCGCCTTTGAAAAACTTCCACTTGTTCGGAGCGGAGGCGAACCGAAGACCGTACTCTAACGTGAACCACGTTATGCAAACTGCTTCTACCATGGCTAATTTTGGATTGTCACCAGCTAAGTGTCCTTCTTTGTCCTTTTCTTGTAAACTAGGAATTGTATTTAACGTGAGAGCCACCGTCGATAGGACTATAAACAGAATGGAGATGATAGCTACCACCTGCGAACACAAAAATCCCATTGGCATTTTTAGCAACAAAAACATTTTTTTTCTGTCCTGAGGCCGTCAAACCCCTATTTTATACATCCTGTCCTCAGGGCATCAAAACCCATATAAGTTATACTTCCTGTCCTCAGGGCATCAAACCCCTATTTTATACTTCCTGTTCTCAGGGCATCAAACCCCTATCATATACTTCCTGTCCTCAGGGATTAAAAACCCCTACAAGTAGTTCCTCTCCTAATTGCATAATTTCTTCAGTTTAAGTTTGCCCATTGTTGTTGTCTCAACAAAGAAATGTTTTATGTTTTGTCTGTCCGTTTGGTAAGCTGCATAGCAACAAAATGCCTGTTTTATTTGATTAAAGCGCTTCAAGTAACGGCGAAAGCGCAACAACTGTAAGCGCTTAGCTTAGGGCTGCAATAAATTGCTCCTTTTCATCGCTGACATAAGCGCAAATAAAAGGAACAGCGAACGGCAAAAAATGCTTATTTTTTCCATCTTCTTCATCCATTTTTAAATTCTTTCTCTTTTACAAACAGAAAAAAAAGTCTTGACAGTTGTGCAGGAGAAAAAATTGTGGAAAAAATGTACAAAATGACATTAACCAAAAAAGAAAAAGAAAAATCAAAAAAGAAAAAAAAACAGGAAAAAATGTCAATTGACTGAATACAAAAACACCAGCCAATCAAATCATTGCTGCAAGGGGTGATACCACAAAAATACAAGAAAAAAAATTCACAAAAAAGACGACATTTGTAGCGGCCGACATGCCAGGAGCATCCACCAAATAAGATGATTCCATGTAAGTGTTTCTTCGAGTGATTTTTTGTTTTTATTTTTGTTTTAAGTCTTGAAACTGGTGCATTTGAGTGACGAAGTGACATATTCTGCGTGCGTATACGAAAAGAGGCTAGCGAAAAGGGGAAAGGGGGGGCTGCATGCACTGCACTATTAAATTTGAGCCAGCAGAAGCAAGATCGTTGACTCCCCATTCCCATCACCGAAGATTATTTTGTTTCTTCAATTTGTTGTATTTACTGTAAGAGAGACTAAATAGTTGAAGAAAGAAAGAAGTATAGATTAAGAACAGAAACAATGTAGATGGTTATCATGTCTGGTATGCTAACAGTCATTTCTTTTATAGTAGAGTAAAGTCTATCAGACTAATCAATACAATTTTAAATTTTTTGGAAGATCAGGTTTGTACTGTAACAGGGTTGAACTGTACAGAGTAGTATAGTCAATGTCTTAGGCTATTTCCAGACTGGCATCCTAAACTGCGGCAACAATACTCATCAATAAGCTCAATTTGACAGATTTAATAAAATCAATATATTCACAATTAAGACATTTTTCTGAAAAGACAGATTTTTGCCGAACGACATCTGGCCAAGCGAAAGAACTTTGTCGAGCGACAGAACTTTGTGGAGCGACAGAACTTTGTCAAACGACAGAACTTTGTCAAACGACAGAACTCTGTCGAGCGACAGAACTTTGTCGAACGACATAATTTTGTCGATCAGCGACAGATTTTGTTGGATGCCGACAAATTTTGTCGGACGTCGGCAAATTTTGTCAAACAATTACAAAATTTGTCGAACAATTACGATATTTGTCAAACAATTACAAAATTTGTCAAACAATTACAAATTTTGTTTAACAATTATAAATTTTGTCGAACAATTACAAAATTTGTCGAACAATTACAAATTGTCTAACAATTACAAATTTTGTCTAACAATTACAAATTTTGTCGAACAATTACAAATTTTGTCGAACAATTACAAAATTTGTCGAACAATGGCCAATTTTAATTCTGTCACTGCAGCACACATCTACTTTATTAACTGTCTTCCCATGTAATTCCCATAGCAAATAAGGTAAGAAAATCTTTCCAATAAATATCTAGGAATCTCTATTTTTCTTGGCGATATTGAAAATCTATGCCAAACAGAAAGCGCGAGACAATATAAAAGTTTGCTTTATGCTTGCACAACCGTCTGTCGATTCTCTATAGACGAGCATTTTCAAATCTTTTTGCCAGCGACTCACTTTTCGAAGAGCAAAAACATTTGCGAGCCGCAACTTCTGTCACATATTTTAACACCTTATAAAATGAATTCAAACTATTTCAACCGACCAAAGCCCAACAACCTGGACTTTGCTCAAATCCCTGAAGATAGATATCAAAACAGTCATCAAATTGAATGGCAATCACATGGGAAATTCAACTGAAGATTCACACACTTTCTCCATCAAAATTTTTACCTATTGCCATCCAGTTTTCACCTGGAAGAACTCTCTACTGACAAAGAAAATGTGGTTCAAAATGCTTATTGACAGTTAAAAGCCCCAAGGAAACTGACCTAGAAAGCCTGACATTGACAAATACATGGATAGTATATTATTAATATTTCTATTACTAGGTGACAAATAACAATTGTGGTGGATGTGGATGTATCCTGTAACACTTGTAATTGCTTTTTATGTCCAGTATTATGTGTCAATATAAAAAAATTGTTATGAGAAGTGTTGAAATCACAAATTAAAACCATCCAGAAATATCATTGCAGTGTTTTGGCCATAATTCTGCACATCCACAAAAATTAATATAATCTGATCAATTTACACAATTATCAGATTAATCAGCCTGTGCTGAGGCTAAAAGATGGTTAATTCACTCCTAATTTAATCAATCTGTGGACCGCGGCAACAAGTTAGCGGAGATTAAAGCCGATCCAAAGATGACCGCACACCGAAGTTTTGTCCGGTCTATATTCTGTCTATATTATTCTGGATGGTTTTGTCAAATGCTTATATTGTTTGATCACGCTTAATTTTACTTTTCACAATTTATTTTATGTCTGGTTAGTAACCTGGCACTTTATGGCACACAGAAAACTTACATATATTGTTTACAAATTTGGCCAGTTTTGTCAATAAATTGAGTCTCCTGTGGGAGTTGATAATAGAATTTCATCTCAAGTAGTAAGGGGGTATCTTATTGAGGAGCCGCGACGGTCTTCGCGTCCATCTACAATTAGGCCGTTAAAATTCATAGTCTCCTTGTGTGACACCATAAAGCCAAACATCAAGTCATATAACCCCATGTTTATGAGGAAGCTCACTGCAATTTCAATAACACCAACATGCAGCTTGGCATGGAATGAAATAAAAAGGGACAATAACTTTGACCAACGACTCGAGTTCTTCGCGGATAGGCCGCGACTAAGTTTTAATGCCCACACCTGTTTTAATAATTTCTTGAAAGTTTGTAGTTTTTCCAATTTTGTTATTGGACAAACTCAATCTCCCAGAATTAAACTTAAACCTGTGAATTATGGACTTAGGCACACTGCCAAATGTGAATAAACCGTTCCCTTAAGTTGGCCAGTTGAGTTCAAGCGCCTAATATACTCAAGCAATATTGCCCAAACTTTATTAGCTATCAGATGAAGCCAGCAGAAAAATCCTTGAACAAATAATACCCAATCTATTACTCAATGCAATAATACAAGTTTAGTAGCAGTAATACAATACAGAGTTTGCGCCGGCCACTTTTTCTTTTATAATTGTGCCATTTATTTTACTCTACTTTTATGATATAGTTGTCGCATCTCGCATCCATAAAAACACCGTGTATTTTCTGTAAAATCTAATTAAGCTAATTGGCAAAATGTATGCGTGAATAACAAGGTAACGTTGCGGTTTGTTCAAAAAAAACAATGATCACTAGCACGATGAAAATATACCATTATAAGAAAAAGAATCGATACAACGAACGAAATTAAAACGAACGAAACATGTATTAAATTGTGTCTGAAAAGATACTAGTGAAAGACGGTTCAAATGCAAATAAATGGTGTTTATTTCGAATGTCAAACTCAATTGTAATCACTTCACGAACACGACAAGTTGGCGACGAGTAAACGGCAACACGGATTCGATTGAGGATTCGAACTCATGGGCCATCAAAATGAGCTACGCTGGTTAAGATATGTATCATTGGCGTTGATTTGTGGTTTAATATTCGGAACTGACACTGTGTTTTGGTTTTTAGCGATCGGAATGACGGATCCGACAAAAACGACGTCGACGACGGCGATAACGCAGTCGTCGTCTGTATCTACGGCCGATTTGATAGCAGCGATCTCGTCATTGGTAAAAGCTCAAACGGACCGACCACCGCACCAACTCGGCACGATTCTTCCCTTTACTGGAAAATCCGAGGAAGCTTGGGCGCAGTACATTCACCAGTTCAGAGACTTCTGTGTGCTTAATCATGTGAAGGACAAAGAGCAGAAACAGCTACTCACATCCGTGGCAGGGACAGAAATGTACGGTTTGATAAAAGATCTCGTCTACCCGGAGACTATCGAGAAAGCAACTCTGGACGATATAATTGCGAAACTAACCGAGCACTACCAGGCGATCACCAGGCCGCACGTGCAAAAATTCAAACTGGCTGCAATTAAGCGTCAACCGGGCGAGACGATAGCAAAGTTCGTGGCTGACCTGCGAGCCCAAGCACGATTGTGTAAATTCGTGTCGAAAGAGATAAATGACGAGGCCATATTAACCCAGTTCATAACTGGTGTAAACAATGACAAGCTGCGCTTGCGCCTTCTAGAAGAAGAGACGTTGGACTTGGCTAAAGCCATCAAGCTGGCGTTGGCCGCTGAAGCGGCAGTGCAGGGGCAGCTCGTGTACAAAAAGCAGAAAGAGACAGCGCTCAACGTGACCCCACTTGAGTCGGACAAAATGCAGCCTATAGGGTTGTCAGATGTCTACAGGGTGGAGACCCCTGACCAACCGTTTAAACCCGCCGGTGCTGCAAATCGACAATCCACAAATTTTGGACGCGGAAGATCGCGTGCACAACCGTTCGCACAGGGCGCGCGAAACGCAGCGAGCCGCCCGGCGATGACCATCGCTCAACTTGCGGGAAAATGCAAGAGATGTGGTGGCGATCACAAGGGCCTCGCGTGCCCTTTCATCGAGGCAAGATGCTACCGATGCGGAGGTGTGGGACACCTGGCGAGGGTCTGCATGAGGGCGGACCCTGCCCAGCAACAAGAGAGAGGACAACGCCCTCGTGAAGAGTTCACCCCATTCAGTCAACGACGTGTACCGGTGAACTGGATAGCTGAGGCTAGTTCGGAATTTTTTCCACAACAGCAGCCCCAATATCAGCAATATCAACAACAACAACAATATCAACAACAACAACGATATCAACAGCAACAACAACAAGCACAACAACAACAGCAACAACCGCTGAGCCAAGCCCCAGGTGGATACAGTGGTCAACCTTACCAGAACGTTGACCAGGCCTGGGACCATCGCCAGCAACAGTTCGAACGACAACAGTTTGCACAGCAGCAATACGGAAACCATCAACAACAGCAGCAACAAACACAACACGTTAATCAAAGTAGACGATACCAACAGCCTGAAGACGACTATTATGTGTTTATGGTCGCCAGCGGGGACAATAAAGTCCCACCGATCGAGATTGAAGTTCGCCTTGATGGTCAACCGGTTAAAATGCTGGTAGATACCGGAAGTGAGCAGACTCTCATCACACTTGAGTCGTATGGCCAAATTTGGCCGGACCGAGACGTGGCACCGTTGTTATTGCCCACCAACGATACTTTGAGGACCTACACTGGACAGAAGGTGCATGTTTTCGGTCGAATTAACGTAGTTTTAACGGACAATAAGATGGCGATACCGGCCAAGATTTTGGTTGTGGGAAACGGTGGGCCAAATCTGATTGGCAGGAATGTGTTGGACAAATTAGGCCGAACATGTGAGCAAACGTCACAATTGGAGTCAAATGTACACATGACGGAGGATAAAACCCCCACACAGAAACATTTGGAGGAATTATTATTGGAGTACAACGACATTTTTCTGCCTGGTTTGGGCCATTACCGCGGACCTCCACTCCATTTGGAAGTTGACACTACGGTGCCACCTAGATTTTTTAGGCCAAGAGTAGTGCCAATGGCATTGCGAGGCAAAGTTGAAGAGGCAATCTTAGAATTGCAACGTCAGGGCATTTTAGTGCCAATTAAATACAGTCGATGGGCAACTCCCCTCGTGATTGTTCCCAAGAAGGACGGCGGAGTACGGTTGTGCGGGGACTACAGGTCAACCATCAACTTGGCATTGTATCCGCACCCATACCCGCTGCCAAAGATACCTGACATCTTGGCGTCGATTGGCGATGCTGTAGTGTTCTCCAAGTTGGACCTCCAGCAAGCGTATCAGCAACGCGAGCTGGACGAGGAGTCGTCCTACTTGGTGGCCATCAATACACACATGGGCCTATTTCGCGTTACACGCATGCCTTTCGGGATCATCACTGCCGCAGGAGAATTCCAAAGAACCATTGAGGAAGAGTTTAGAGAAGTAGAAGAGGTACGCCCATACCAAGATGATATGTTGGTGCCATCATTGAACCAGCGTGATCATCTTGTATTACTGAAGCGGGTGTTCCAGCGTTTTCGCGACATAGGGTTGCGCTTGAATAAGCCAAAGTGCATACTCATGGTCAGAATTTTGGACTTTTTGGGGTTCCGCATATCTGGTGCGGGCATTGCCCCGTTACCAACCAAGGTGTTGGCCATAACGGCAGCACCAAGTCCAACAAATGTGCATGAGTTAAGGGCATTCTTAGGCCTTATCACATTCTACGCGATGTTTCTGCCTAACATGGCGACCACACTGACGCCGTTGTATAACTTGCTACAAAAGGGCGCGACATGGACCTGGAGCAGCGCCCACGACAAGGCGTTTGCCTTGGTCAAGAGTGAACTCGTTTCACCCAAGTTGTTGATGCTTTTCAACCCTAAGCACCAAATCACGTTGGCAGCGGATGCGTCACCAGTGGGAGTTGGGGCGGTCCTGGCGCATCGAGTTGACGGCCAAGAACGACCAGTGGCCTACGCCTCTCGGACCATGACGCAAACGGAGCGGAACTACTCCCAGTTGGACAGAGAAGCCTTATCGGTGATCTTTGGCGTAAAAAGATTCATCATGTACCTGATGGGTTTCTCGTTCGTGATTATAACGGACCACAAGCCGCTGTTGGGACTTTTTGGTCGCAAAAAGCCCATTCCAGAGGTGGTCCCACTCAGGATGCTACGATGGATGCTGTTCCTGAGTTCTTTCGACTATCAAATCGAATATCGTAAAGGGGTTGAGCACCTCAACGCGGACGCGTTGAGCAGGTTGCCGTTGCAACCAGCAACCAGTGCTTTATCAGAGGTTTTTGAGAGACAAGAATTATTATTTATGAATTTGACAGAGTCACCAATCACATGGACAGAACTAAACGACGAATCGTGTCGCGACATCGCAATTTCTAGGGCCATTGACTTGTTGAGAAGTGGAGCCGCAACAGAAATGGAAAATGGCGAGGTAGTGAAACTGCTGGCCATTTCCGATCAACTGACTGTGCAGGATTGCGTACTGCTGAGGGGACATCGAATAGTAGTTCCCCCTTCCCTTCGTCAACGGGCTCTTCAGCAGCTCCATTTGGGACATCCAGGTGTCGTGGCAATGAAACGCCTTGCGAGAGTCACCTATTGGTGGCCCAAGATCGACTTTAGCATCGAGCATCACGTGGCTAGTTGCGAGAACTGCCAGCGCGTCAGGGCCTTGCCACCCAAAGAGAGGCCGGTCCCGTGGCCGACGCCCGTCCGCCCTTGGAGCCGACTCCACCTGGACTTTGCAGATCTTGACCAAGAAAAGTTTTTGATACTTGTGGATGCCGGCACAAACTGGATCGAGGCCGCAAGGATGACCACGACCACCGCAACAGCAGTAACATTGCAGGCAATGCGCTGGTTTGCCACTTTTGGGCTGCCAGACCTGGTGGTCACCGACAACGGCCCGCCTTTCCGGTCAGACGAACTCCGGCGATTCTATGAGGCCAACGGCATCCGCCAGAAGTTCTCACCACCGTACCATGCCCAATCAAACGGGCCAGTTGAACGAGCTGTGCAAACCTTTAAAAATGGCATGCGCAAGTATGAGTCGGGGACATCTTTGGCGCGCATGATGCGTTTTCTTTTTCACCAACATACCACACCATCGGCAAATACCGGATTAACTCCAGCCCAGCGAATGTTTAGCTGGGAAGTCAAGACTCACTTGACCACGCAGCGACCAGATCATGCATATGTGATGCAAGCGACCAAACCTGTGAGGGAATTTGAACCAGATGATTTAGTATGGTCCTTTTCGCCACTTGGGAAGTGGGAGGAGGGTGTCGTGGTTGAGAAATTGGGGGACGTCAGATACTTGATCAAAATAATGGCGACCGATGTCGAAAACATTAAACACGTCAATCATTTGAGACGACGTTTTATCCGCCAACGGCCAGACAACTTCCCGATCGTCGTGACCCGGACCATTTTACCTAAAGCAAGTTTGCCTCATTCACCGTCGATGATGGTCGAGGCACCGCTTTTGAACACGAAACAGACACTTGAGCGGTTGGATCGACTGGCAGCAAGGATAACGCAGCCGGTGGATGCGATGCCTGGCGCGAGCGCGGCGCAACCAGAAGCGCAGGACCAGTACGGGACAACGTGGCAGGATGGTGTACGTCGATCCAAGAGGCATTTGGGCGTTAAACCTTACCGACCATACCCGGCGTCCACCACAGCATCCTGGCGCCGCAAGACAAAGAAGGGAAATCGAGATTGACGTCGATTTCCGGGGAGCTGTCGCATCTCGCATCCATAAAAACACCGTGTATTTTCTGTAAAATCTAATTAAGCTAATTGGCAAAATGTATGCGTGAATAACAATGTAACGTTGCGGTTTGTTCAAAAAAAACAATGATCACTAGCACGATGAAAATATACCATTATAAGAAAAAGAATCGATACAACGAACGAAATTAAAACGAACGAAACATGTATTAAATTGTGTCTGAAAAGATACTAGTGAAAGACGGTTCAAATGCAAATAAATGGTGTTTATTTCGAATGTCAAACTCAATTGTAATCACTTCACGAACACGACAATAGTTACAAAAATAAAAAACACATAATTCATATTTCTAACTGCTTCTAAACAATGCTACAAGTTTATTATTGTTAATTATTTTTTTTAATTCATTTACTGCTGAACTATTTTTTTTAATTAACCCTTCCAACCCTGAGATGGGTCATTTTGTGACCCCGTTTTAAAAAAATCATTTTTTTTATAACAAATAAATTTTTTTTTTATCTGATTTTTGCTGACTATTCCTTTGAAACATCACTAGACACTATACCACAGTTGAAATTTTTTTAATTTTTTAAGTTTTTCTGTAATTTGAACTTAAAGTTTAACTGGGTCAAAAAAGACCCATCTTAAAAGTCCAAAGGTCAAAAATTATGATCATCAGCAGGCTCCGCTAATGTCAATTATGTCCACCACGTCCATATGGCGTTCACTACATGAATAGACAATCTAACCCCATTGGCTAGATGTTCGGAATTCCCTAAAACCCGGATTTTGCGCATGCGCAGAATCTGGGTCATATAATGCCCATCTTAGGGAGAGATGGGAGGCAAATTCTTTCGGGTTGGAAGGGTTAAATTCATTTACTGCTGAACTATTTTTTTTAATTAAATTAGTTTACTGCTGAACTTTTTTTTTAATTAAATTCATTTACTGCTGAACTATTTTTTTTAATTAAATTCATTTAGTGCTGAACTATTTTTTTTAATTAAATTCATTGACTGCTGAACTTTTTTTTAAATTAAATTAATTGACTGCTGAACTATTTTTTTTAATTAAATTCATTGACTGCTGAACTTTTTTTTAAATTAAATTAATTTACTGCTGAACTATTTTTTTTAATTAAATTCATTTACTGCTAAAATATTTTTTTTAAATTAAATTCATTTACTGCTAAGCTATTTTTTTAATTAAATTCATTTACTGCTGAACTATTTTTTTAATTAAATTCATTTACTGCTGAACTATTTTTGTTAATTAAATTCATTTACTGCTGAACTATTTTTTTAATTAAATTCATTTACTGCTGACCTATTTTTTTTACAACAATGATTTCTTTTCCTATTTTTGTTTACAATTCATTGTAGTCATGCCATGTGAATTGATTACAGCATTGGCATTAACAATCACTGTAATTATTAAATAAAAAAAACCAAAATAATATTTACTTAACAATCTCTCGAGCTGACAATCAATGGCAAACAACCATTCCAAATAACACTAATCATAATGTAATAGCATAAAATTTGCAATCCTCACTCTTCAGCTTTTGTTTTGTTTCCTGCACAAAATCAATTTCCTCTGACCTTTACCAGCCAGCCTTCAACTTTAATATTTCTGCTAAATCACTTAGACCCAAAAAAACTAAAATGCGTAAATATTTATTATTTCTTGTCACATCACGTATAATTGCCACACAAAATGTTTTTTTTTTCAGAACACCCATATTTTTTCCACATGGGGTACTTGAAATGCAATTTAACATTGTTCCTGCTGTTTATTATCCCACATTTTGCCGGCCTCACACATCTCGACATTCGGGTTAATAGTAGCACAGCGACAACTATGACGAGATCAATTTGACCTTACAACCACAAAAAAAATTGTTCTTATTCCATTTCTCCGGAAATTCACCTCTTAGCTTTGTCGTTCCATCCACGTCTTGTTTTCATTTCGCTTTGCTTTCCTCTTCCATACCACCGAAGCGCCATGAAATATACAAGCAATAAGACCACTGTCTTGTATTAGAAGACGACATTATACCGTGAAAATAGGTTTAACCAGCAGAATGCTTTTCTACGTATGTTTATATTTGTGTGGAATATTTTTCCAGGTAATTCCATTGCGATAGACTTCAATAATAGACGCTAAAGATGGCCTATAGAGGTGATTAAAATTCTTTTTGGGTATTAGAGTTTGCGGTATGCATTTTTCCCTTATTTTGCTCGACGATACACTATTTTAGTGCCATATCGTAAGGGAAAAATCTTTAGTGTATCGTTTTCAACACTAAATTAAAATATAGCACAGCCAATCAGAATTGAGAACACTATATTGTTAGCTCCGCCCATTGCAAATGGCGATTATTTTGTTGTCCCGATCAAACACGTCACAGTCATAGGTATGTAGATTGAATGATAACTGAGGCCCAAGATTGAATTTTAGGCCCAAAACCACACGTTATAGGCATAATAATGGAATTTTATGCAGAAATTTGCACATTTACGCCCCCAAATTGAATTTTTAGGTCCAAAATTACTAACTCAGTAGTTGGCTGAAATAGTGTACTGATAAGGGAAAAGTGCAATCCGAAAAAACTTAATTTATCATTTTTCCCTTACACTATTTTTATACCGTATAGTCTTTAACTGTAAGGGAAAAATGCATCCTGCAAACTCTCTATTAAATATGTTCTTATGTCGAGTACATTTTATTTAAAGGTGTTCCTTGCCATCCAAGTCATGTGGAAACTGAATTTAACATGTGGAATCGGTAATATGTTGATGTAGTGGGCTGTGCCTTGCTTGAGTTATGTTGTTACATTCTGCACAAACCACATTTTCATCACCTGTACATGTCCGCTGACATTTGCGTGCCAACGACATAACTGCAGCTGTTTTGCAACCGCCGATCTTCAGCACTACTGACTTCGGAAGGCGTTCCAAGATGGCTTCCACCCGCTTCCACTGCAAGTGTTTGATACCTTCAATTTAATGTTTAAATTGGATCAATTTTTGTAAACGCGTAGTTGCAGCAAAAGTTCTTCGATGTCCATCAATCTTTCCTGTCACTATCACCTTTAGGAATAGCTTTCTCTTAGAACTTGAAAAATATTTCTTTTGTCGGCTTTAACAAGGATTTGAAGCTGTATCAGAACAATCCCCTTTAAAAGGGGCCACAATGGATTTATAACCTCTCAAATCCTGGATTGGGATCCCCAAAGACCTTTCGCAGTTTCGATTTTCAC
Source organism: Strigamia acuminata (assembly GCA_949358305.1). NCBI lineage: Eukaryota > Metazoa > Arthropoda > Chilopoda > Geophilomorpha > Linotaeniidae > Strigamia > Strigamia acuminata. The sequence goes on along the minus strand of OX442315.1, from coordinate 3,507,527 downwards.
TAAACAAAAAGTGTAAACAAACTTTCTTTCCTGTATGATTTTTTTTTTTACTCTAGAAGTGTTATTCTATTCGACAAAATTGTTTGTCTGGTAACTTCAGTGATGCTCAATAGATAGAAAAATGAAATTAGAAGTCAAGCAACACTTTGAGCTTCCGGCGCCTAATACACGAAGAAAGTCTTTAAGGTTTTGTTTGAATTATTTTTGATGGTTTTAGTCCAGCTAAATAGCTTTTTCCAAACAGTTGTTCCCAGTATTGACGTCTAGTTGAACAAAGTTTGTTTTCTTTTTTCTTTTCACAAGTCACTTGCAGAAGTGCCACCTATTGTCAATTTCAGGTAAGACAATTGAAATTTGTTTTTTTGCTTTCATCTTGTCTTTTCTTTTGCAAGAGATTGTGTATTCTCTCATTTATAAGAAATAAGAAGTAATTCTAAAACAAATCAATTTATTTTTACCAATTCATTTGTTCTACCATTGGTAAAAAAATCAATTGATTTAAATCCAATTGGTTTCAAATGTAGCATATTTGGACAAATCACAATTGGTAAAATGTATTGGTACCACTTAAATAATTACCAGAATAAGTGCTAAACATCATCGTTTAAATGTGCTAAATAGCAAATTGGATATTTTCTTAGATTAATTCACCATTTGTTCATTTTTAATCTTCATTTTGGACATCAAACACATTAAATTTGACATTTTTAGCAAAAGATCCATTAAAAAACCCCTCATTTTACATGGTAACCTTTTTCCCAGCAATAAACTCCCCAGTCCAAACTTTTCCTTAACCGCTGTGACAGCACATCGTAAATAATGTTGCTTTTGCATTGTCCCCATTTATTTTTAACTTATACGATGATAAAATATAAAGAATAAAATAGTTTGCAGGCTATATTTCTGTCCGCTATTATCTTTTCTCATTTTATTTCCACATGCAGTTGATTTTTTTTGAAACTCCTTTTTTATTGATTTTCTGCTAGGAATCCCTAAATGTGGTTATGGATGCAGTGCCAAACTGCCTTCAAAATGCATCTAAAAATAAAGACCGAGTGTGAAATCCATTAAAAACCCGAGCGAAAATCAGGCGGTAGACCGTACATGTTGGCTATTTCCTGTTTTTGCTCATTTTCTCAGCTATTTCAAGTCACAATTTCACTTTGTTTTCCTCCTGCACCCATTATTGATCCGTCCTGGATTTCTACAACTCAAGCGCTGATCAAAAGGACAAAGGTTAAAATTTTCCGTCTCCGTAAAAAATATTCCATAACTTTAGTTTAATCGCCGCGATAAATATAATTTCAGTGTTTCTCAATTTATTATAGAGTACGTTGAAATTTATATCATTTATCAGATTTCTTCTATCTTGGATACATTCAGCTTGCGGATAATAGAAAGTGTGAAAACAGAGAAAATTACTGGACGTAATGAAAACATCGGTCTCACATTACATAAAAGAATAGAAGAAATGTTGGAAAACAGGAAACAGATAAAATTGGCAACCCATCTGTATTGTTTGTGAAAACTACTAAACAATATACTTCTTAGAGTTACATAGCACAATTATCATGTTTTGCCAACAACCAAGGTTTCACATTTTAGCAAAATCCTGTATCAACAAGAATGGAACAAGGCCTAGTTTGCAGGTTTGAATAACATATATTAAATGCTATAAATTCCAACGAATAGTCACTATCTGTACTGCAATTTTCATCATAACAGTTTTCTTTCTTTTGTATCTTTTTTTGTATAGTCATCATGGAATGTCAAATCGTTTTTTCTATGACTCTTTGAGGCCATTTGTGCATTGATTAAACATGTCGAAAAGCGGGAAAATACCTCAACCTGTTTAAGATGCCATTAAAAAAGTTTTACATCCACATAAACCTGATTTTTATGCCGTGTTTCGGATTTTACCATCGCCATTGCGGAAATAATCTGCAAACCATTTGGTACGTTCTTGAATTAGAGGAGGAAAAAAAATCAATTTTCATTAAGTGTGACACCGGCTACATTAGAGTTTGCGACTGCCTGGGCTTCATTGTGCGGGAATCTCAGCACGACAGAAAGAAGAAGCATTCTTTGTCAAAATTATGACATGACATTCTACGAAAGTCACAATGACATTTGGATCCTACATGCGGCACCAAAGTTCAAATTAAGTCACTTAATGAACTTCCAGAAAGCATCCGAATAACATCCGCACATCCAAGTCCCTAATTAGGTGAGAAAATGGATAAACCCAAAATAATGACCTCGCATTTTCCTGCAGATTAAGTCATGGCCACGACCAGACTTCCAAAAACCGTCCAAATAATGTCTGCTAAATCCAATTCAAAATAAGGCCGCAATAAATCGGCTTCGTCTCCGTATTTTAAGTTTTTGGGTTCTGGCATGACTGCAAGACTAGATGAATTTGCCTTAAGGAAAGGTGATTGCTCGTTCGGGAACCCTTTGGTAGAGTTTATTCAGCATGTGCAACGCGTGGCCGTCAATCTAACTGTGAATAAAATTGCCACGAGTTTGTTGAAGCGTCTGAGGAAGTTCCTTTTGTGATGGATTAGCTTGTTGGCCTGCATTACAACCGATCGACAAATGACTGCTTGCATGGAACGTGGAACAATCACTTTTAGGAGACAAAGAAGTCGATATCAATTGCCTTTTGTCAAAGCACTTCTGCGAAACACTTTTAAGGCTTGAATTTTAAAACCCGATTTAGAAAAGTTGTCGGCTGAAGAATGAAAAATTCAACGTCTGGAGGATCCAAAAGTTTAACGATTATATTATTTAAAGCTCTTTTGGGGTTTAAAAACTAATTCTAAACTGAGTGCATATTCAATTTTTTTTCTCCATTAAACCAGGCGCCATAATTCAGTTTCACAAGCAATCAAAGAACACGAGCGGATCCAGAGTCAATTTATCAGCACGATCGATTTAATCAGGTGTGATCACTTTTCCACACCTTTTGTGGCAAATTACTCCATTTATGTGCAGTGCGAAACAAGCTGATTTCCTAAATGAGCATTCCAGAACAAAGGACTGATTAATTATTTTCGCTACACATCTTCTAGCGGTATGATTTTCCGGATTAAGAATCAGTTTATGGTAGAGCAAATACTGTTGTCGATAATGCTGTAACGATAATGTTTATTGCAGCGATAACACCAATGAATTACTTTTGTCTTTAACGGCCGGCTTCAGAGGCAAAAAAATAAAAACGCCAATTCGATGAAAGACACGACATCCAAAACCCTTCATCCAAACGTTATGGTAATATAATCTTTACGATTCAAAATGGCTACTTCTTTATTTATTTTTCAGATATCAATTATATTGTCATATTTTTTCTTTAATGCAGTTAGGTCAAGCCCTTGAAACTAGTTTTTGAGGCATTGACCATAAGCAATAAATATTTTTGGGCAGACCGAGCAAATAGGATTTATTGGTATTTTGTTGGATTGTTAATGAAAATGGTTTTTTCTTTTTGATGGGTGTTTTTTTTTCATTCAAGCGGCCAATAACGTGTCATTCTGTCAAGAATTGATGGTTTCCAATTCGGCTGGTAATGCGCGATATCCTTGTTTTCCAATAATATTTATGAGTTAGGGAATGTTACAGGATGTCCAACATACGGCGTGTGGTTGCATTCCCATCTGTAATCTTTTGTTTGTTTATCTTATTTCCTGTTTGCGATGAATTTACAAATGAATAATCTGGAGATTTCTATGTTTACTTAAATTAAGTTTCCGTTTGAATAATGCAGATGTCTTAATTACTAATTAGGTTTTTTCTCAAAAATGATTAATTGCTACAAACCATTGATGTACATAATACACGAGTCCTAAGCTGCTTTGTTGAGATTAAAAAGTTCACTTCACAAAACATAGAAAATGAAACTGAAAAAGCAGATAAACCGCTTAAGGTATAAAACTTGGAACAATAATAACGGCTGCCAGAATTCTACTGATTTTTTCATTATTACTTGTGTTGACTATCGTTGTCATAACTACCAAAACTCATTGTAAGAACTACCAGTATTCATTGTTAGAAATACCAGTATTCATTGTTAGAAATACCAGTATTCATTGTTAGAAATACCAGTATTCATTGTTAGAAATACCAGTATTCGTTGTTAGAAATACCAGTATTCGTTGTTAGAAATACCAGTATTCGTTGTTAGAAATACCAGTATTCGTTGTTAGAAATACCAGTATTCATTGTTAGAAATACCAGTATTCATTGTTAGAAATACTAGTATTCATTGTTAGAAATACCAGTATTCATTGTTAGAACTATCAGCATTCTCATTGTTACTAAAACAACCAGTCACTGATTAATACTGCCAGTGCTCATTGCCTCTGTGGTAAGACAGTTTTGTTGCTTGACTATCACCATTTTAGTAACGAGCCCAATTTAGAAAGTACAGCAAGGCGTTCCTGAATGTTGGTTTGGTTAGTGCTTTGCATATTAAAGAACTCTCGACGAAGATTAAATTCTCCTAGATAGGCAAAATTTCCAAAAAGGCAAAGTAGTGCGTATGTTTGTGATAAAAAAAAGGTAAGCAGCCAAACTTGTTTTGTTTACAATTAAATGACTTGGTGTCAAAAATTGATTCAATCTTCAGATGTAATACAAATTCACCAAAATACAAATCTTATGATTAGTCGGACGTGCACCGAACATATACTTAAGGTTCTATTTTGGAAAATATCCCAACTGAAAATACAAGTCATTCTGTGCACGTCTACTGGATATCCTCCGGACAAAGCAACTAGAAGACATCCCTTGGAAGTTAAAATCTGGCACTTTTGCAGTTCATAGGATGGCTCAAAGATGTCAACGGAGAGATTGACATTCACAACATGAGAAGTAGATATCTTTTGGTGTCGACAGGGGAAAGCCGAGTTTCTTCTGGCTGTTTTTTGTCCCGTGTCTCAATATCAAATCAAAACAAAACCACCTCACATAATTGTAAATATTACATCTTATACTGAGTAAAGGCTTTATTGTATGATTGACAGCATGGTCATGGTTATAGAATTTACATCGAAGCATTTGCACTCATGCAAGCAATTTCAGATGCCGCACGGCATCAAAATATTTCTTCGTCACAACGTCAGCCAATAAAATAGTATAGGCACTGATCATATTTTATCTCTATTTCTATGCCCTCAAGGCATAAAAATGCCTAAGGCCAGCCCTGCTGCCTGAAGAATCAAAATGCCTCGAGCCGGCCTAACCGCCTGAGGCAGAAAATGCCTTAGGCCAGCCCTGCTGCTTGAGGTGTAAAAATGCCTCAAGCCGGCCCAGCTGCAAGAGGCAGGAAACGCCTTAGGCCAGCAAAAAGATGCCTCGAGTCACTTTCTTACTCCTTTGAGCAACGGTACTTTTCCTCAGAAAAAGTTTCAAGCGTTACTACTGGATGGCGCTGAAGTAAATTACCTCGGAGCATGATTTCCATTAGCTCCAAGTGGAATAAGAAACGCCTCCAAACAATAAAACATTCTCTACTCTTCACCTTACAAGCCGGGATCACACCAACAAGTCGTAAAATCGACGTTCAAAATGTGTTTTCCCTCGATATCGATTTGAAAGTGCAATATTCAGTCCCTGCACGCGTTGTCCAGAAATTCGATGGTTTTTTTCCACGGTATTTAAAAAAAAGTTGACTTTCTGTTTTTATCGCTCACTTCCACCTTAAACATTGTGCAAACTTTGTAATTGCCACGACACCACACCACACCCTTCCACCTCAAAAAAGAAACAAAAAAAGGATAAATAATTCAGCAGTCTATTCGTGCTTATGGGCACTCAGCTGACCTACAGTTTATCTTCATGGGAAACACTTGCATAATTTAACACCATCATCTTCCTTTATCCAATAACTCCTCCCTTAAACATTTCTACTTGTGAGCAACATATTTACCACATAAATCCTTTCATTTTATTGATCTCTATGTCAACATTGTGGTGTTTACCCGCAATAACAAAATAAATAGAAACAAAAAAAAAAAAACAGACAAACAAACAGCTCTAGGTGTTTACCGTGTACTTCAATAAGTAGCTGGCGTTACCGTTACCACAACAACAAAAAATTACTCGTTGCTATAGTTACCGTTAGGAAAACTTGGCTGTAACCATTTTGTTTTAGATGAATGAATTCTAAACTATCATGATAATAATCATAAAGTTGCATAATTTTTTAATTTGGTTCAAGGCACATGCCATATTTCAGCGGCGAGTGGTTTTTCCCATTTGCACAACATGTGCTGCGTTTGACCTTCACAATTTGTGGCTCAATAAAAACTGCACATTTTTTTCCATTTTTTTGACAAATATTAAGCTCCGTGGAAAAAAATATGATATTCTTTATTAAAATTGCAAACTTGTTATAATATGCAAACTCATTTCCTCCAAACAAAAACCTATTGTAATACCCTTACCTCGAGACTGCGAAAAGCCGGCTCCCATACACGAAAGCTAAAATCCGTCTTTTTCTGTTGCAACTAGTTGGTGAATATGTGGGGCATTAAACATGCTCCACAAGCATTGGCACCCTGTGTGGTTGCACCACTCGATCGTGCCTTAAGCCGGCCCAGAAACATGGCAAGATAATTCTTAGGAAGCCGCCCAGGGCCGGTGCGACACATATTTCCACCTGAGACGAGCAAGGCATATGCCACCCTTTTGAACAGTAAAAAATTTTGTTGTCGGTTTGTGCATCCACAGATGCCGCCCCTAGAAATATGCCGACTGAGGCGTCTGCCTCGCCGTGTCACCCCTAGCGCCGACCCGGAAGCCGCCATCTTGAATAAAACAGATTAGCTAACCGTAAATCAGCTGCTAGTGATAGGTTTGAAAGCAAAAGATTCATAGCGCAATTAAAGCGCTTTCGACTATTGCCAGTCATCTTCAGTAGTTAACGGTGTTGAATAGCAGTACATCCCTCCTTTAGTTATTTGTGTGTCCTACGTATCCGTGCAATGTAAAGTATCACACCGTTCATTAAAGGCTTTGGGATTTACTGTATGCCATATCAAGAGTGCAATTGCACCGAAGGCCACCACTTTTGTTTGTAATCTTAAATCTCATTTGCATTTTCTCTGCAGTCAAACTCAATTTCCTCATCGGCAGTTTTCAAAGCAGAAATAATTGAAGTTGCAACTTTGCTTTCTCATTACCGGATAAGATTGGTGTTGAAAACTTTACATTCCATGAATCTGTGCAAACAAACATCTGTGCATAAAAAGTACTCCAAACCATTTTTCAACAAATTACACTCTCGGAGGCTTATCTCCCGCCAACGAGCCTCTGGAAGCCTCTGGACCGCTCTTCGGACGAGTGGACATTTACATTCGCCGAACCTTGCCACATGTGGCCATTATTTCAACGTACTGCTCGTTACACTTCTTTAATATGTCCAAACGGCTCTACTGTACAAGTGCTTGAATAGCTACGTTGCACGCGACGTCTTAGAAACAAAATACAACCGCTAAAATTTATCGACAGAAAGCGAAAGCCGTAGTCTAGAACTCTATACTCAAAACAACCACAACGTTGACCTATTGTTCGAGCCGTATCACTGGTGTAGTGGCACAAAAAGTACCGTAGCTCATAACACCATATTTGTAAAGAACTCCAGACATTGTGATCGATCAACAAAAGTGTTTCCACGTAGTAGAACACAGTACACAGTTAGGCGTAAACCGGCTGGAATAGGTCAACGTTGTGGAGAGGCTAAACAAGAATCAGCAATAATAATCAAAGTATTCAACAACCATTTTAATATGAAATAATTTCATTGTTCTATTGTCTCCTAAGGGTGACAGTTTCCTTCCGCTCACTCCTAAGACGGATCTCTTAAAGACAGCATTTTGTGTCGTTGACCGTGTCCAAAGGATTTTAGTCATGGGTGACTCATTATGACTTTTGATCCTCACACAGTCTACTTTGTGTTCTGGTGGAAGTGGAGACAAAGAGAAACATTGTACAGTGTTTACTACATTGTCAAATATGTCTTGTTTAATCAGCACAACGCCCTGCCGGTAACTGGGAACCTTCCACTATTATGAGAACTAACAAACAATGTAATCGAAGAATTAACTATCCACCAGAGCCTCCAGATGCCTAATTACCCTTAATTTGATTACTAAGTTGTTTAACTCAATAAACTAAAAATTCATTATTCATTGCAGATTTTCCACTCCAGAACTCCTCATTCATTTTTTATCCTCCCAGCGCCAGTTTAAATAATAAAAAGCATGAAGCAATGGCCAAATTTTATTCCATTGTTCAGAACAATGGGAACAATACTTCCTCATTCATCTCTCTAGATAGAGTACCAGACTTGGACCAATTGATCCAATACACCCCTGGAAAATTATGACATAATGCAGTTTGGCTCCACCCACAATAAGAAAAATACAAATTTTGCAATGCTTTTTCTCATACTATCACTTGATCGTATCACCTGACCTTACTTTTCCAAAGGTCTATTGGACCCACAACACATGGAATACTTTCTATTGTATATACCTGATACTTAGTGTATTACCCTTCTTTATGTGATCGGCATTTTAGCAACATTCCAAAAGTTGGTAATTTCATCGGCATGCCGCTTAAAGCGGGGTAATACGATAAGTAAAAATAATTCCATGTCCAATAAGCTGCACTAAGTTGCTAAGCTTTTATTTGACTTTGAGTTTGGCTTTAAGGGTATGTTCAAGCGATGACTTATTTAAGGAGAAAAACCAGACATAAAATGAGATTTGTTAAAGAGATGGTGTGTTGTAAATACTCACTCAGATTGTATTGTTAAACATGGTCATGACCCCAAAGGCTAGACTTACCCTGGCAGCAAGTGATGAAGTGGGTTTCTCCAAAAGATCCCACAAGAACTTCTGGTAATGTGCGTATCGGCCGTTCCCGAAGTCCTCTTCGTCCCTCTGACGGAGACTCTCCGCCTCCTTGCGCATCTCTTCGTGCACATGTTCTTTCCTCTGATGGTATTTGTGTTGGCAACACGATTCCAGGTACAACTCGTCGACGCCCCAGTACTCGAGGTCGTCGCTGAAGGCAAGGACGCACATTTCCTCCACAAGATGCAATTTGCCCGTTCGATAGAAATTAAGTATGGACGTGAACGACCGGGGATGCCGGTCGAAGAAGTACTCGTTGTCCAAAAGCGAGTAGTCGTCGCACAAATCCAAGATGGCTTCGTGGTTGTTGCATTCTCGCAGTTTTCCCAGGCGCGTGTGAGGCAGGCGTTCCAGGGTCCTCCAAAGCACTTCGTGCCGGACTCCGCCGACGTTGAGCGTCACTCTCCGATTGAGCGATTTGCTCCTCATGATCATGAAAGGTTCCGGAGGTAGCGAGGTCATGCTTCTTGACCTAGTGCGAGGTAGGCCCCCGGACACGCCGCCCGCCGACCCGCCGCCGACACCCCCGATACCCCCGCCGCCGCTCCCAACCCGTTCCAACGCCCGGCTACCGGACTCCACCGCCGCCCCAGCCGGTCCGACTGCCGTGGCGGTGGCTGCGGCTGCAGCCAGTGGGACGGCCGAGGAATGGGCTCGGGGGACGGGGGGTGGACCCTGGTCCATGGATGATGAACCGAGGAGCATTTTTCGACTGGTGTCAGCGGGATCTCAATGCCTCTGACCACCATGATTCGTTGCGGCGATCCACCGTCATTGTCTTCCCATTGACCCTCATTGGACGCCACTGTCGAACAAACAAACACTCCAGTTAGATTTAGCTCCGGGCAATTTGTCGCGCCAACAAACCCGCATACATTTACCCCGAGACATTTACCCGCTGCCAGATTTCCCGCCCCTAGGCACTCTCCCACTTCCTCCCTCTAGGCAACATTTTGAATGAAGTCGTTAAACGGCCCCAAGATATACGCCGCCCCCTCAATCCGCCGCCCTAAGGTTCATTTACCCCGAGGCCTTTACCCGCTGCCAGATTTCCCGCCCCTAGGCACTCTCCCGCTTCCTATCTCTAGGCAACATTTTGAATTTAGTCGTTAAGCCGCCCTAAGGTTCATTTTGCGTATTCTCTTTCCTTCAATCGCAGTTTCTGATCGGGCAACTCCGCCGGGCCGTAAATCCGGCCCTGAGCTATCGAAAACACTTCCGACTAAAGCGTTCCGCTTTAAACGCAACAAAAAGCTAAAAAGCACATTTTTTCCACAACACTTTACATTTGGCCATAAAAGTTTCACATCTGCCAAGGCGGTCCACACTCTCATTTTAAACGCGAGCGCTTGCGAGAAAAATGTCGACGTTGGAATTTCCCGGTGACCAAATTATTGGCAAAGATCCCTACCAAACATTTCTGTTCATTTATTCATTTATTTAACCAATAGGGAAGACAAACTTTTTTGTCTTTGTCAAAAACACATGCGAGTTTCAATAACTGCCACTGGATGGCGCTGGATGGAATTAGCGCAATGCATGATATCCGTTTGGTCAATGCAAATGGCTGTTGCCACAATAAAACATTAGCAAATGTGATGCAACATTGTAACCCATCAGACATGATGCGTTGGATAGACAGTTGATGACGCCGTGAGTGACAGGTGAAAATGTAAATAAGTCCATTTTCGCTCGACAAATCGATTTTTCACTCGTGCCCACCTGCCGGTGTTACGGCGAATCGATACTCAATTTAAAATGTCGCCATTTTAAATTTCTATCTCATTCCAACAAGTGGGTCTGTTGGAGGCTAACAGCTAAGCGCAGCTCCGTACCTCGAGCTAATTTCATCCGAAAATCCAAAAAATTAAAATTTTTTTCGGATTTGCGTTTCCTTGACAACCAATAATGAGTGACCTTGAACCGGCCTATCAAGGCCAATATTTTTTTTTATGATAATTGGTTTCCACATTTCTGCTAAACACCGACCGATACTGCGTGTGCATCCGTCGCTAGGCAACGTGTTATGCTTTAATTTCGCGATTTAACGCCAATTCCAGCACGAAATGTCGTTTCTAAACGTTTAAACCGCAGAAATCAAAATAAATAAATATTTTTAAAAAAAAATTAAAATCCGCCATTTTTTTTTTTTTGGTGAGGAATTTTAAAATTTTAGAATTTTTCAAATAAAAAAAAAATTAAAAATTAAAATTTCGTGCAATTTGTTGTTATTCAGCCGTTTGGAACTATTGGAAGTGTGTAAACTAATCGGGGGGTCCTCGAATGAACAAGTTTCAAGAGGTATTGCAAGAACCTTGCTGAGAAAGCGACAATCAGGCGGGCAATTTTATTCCAGGGTCCGTTCGCAAACACCGACCAAAACGCAAACAAACATCGTTTCTCCTCCCTTTTTCTTGGTAACAACTCAAAAACCTCACACCAAGGTCGTCCAACCCCACGACTCCGACTGATTTGGCAGAAAAACCCCGAAAATCCCCCCAACCACCCACCGTGACGTCACGACGCGAACGGCCACCCCGCGCCATGGCCTCGCTCGGCTTCGATCCGCTCGTCGTCACGCACGCCATGTTGGGGACAAATTGTGGGGCCCCAACACAAAACATCACAAAATCATCAATTAAATTAAATATTAAAATTAAAAATAAAAAAATATTTCAAAAAATGTAATTTTGATTTTAAAATAAAATAAAAATTTTCGAAATTTTCTAATTTTTTTGAATTTATTTCGTCGGTTATTTTTGAATCTGGCCGCGCGCCAATTGGAAAAGAGTGCGAAACTCACCTCGTCGTGTCGTCTCATGTCTTGGGGGTCTTGAGCGAAGTTCGATGCGGAGGGAAAAGGCGCAGAAACCGGCTCACGATCGCCCGTGCACAGCGAGGCGAGCGAATCACCGAAGCCGACGCCATGGACCTGTGTGCGTTGTCAGGGTGATGGAATCCGACTCCGACTACTCCATTTTTGGATGCAAATTACTCGGCTATTCCACACTCGCGGGCGCTGGGCTTATCCATAAACGTCTCGGGCGGCCGGCCAGTTGCGGTGCGGGCCGAATTGTCACTCGATGTTTCGGGAAGTGTTTTTCCACGTCTGTGTTGATATGGGCTCGGGTTCGCCCGCTCGACGGCAGAGGGCGGCGGCGCGGCGAGCTCGCGCATGCGTGGGTTAATTAAATAAAGTTATTTGTTGATTGTTTTTATTCGCTTTTATTTTTAGATGATGGGGTTCGTTTTGAGTGGCGTTAACGTGTAATTAATCGAGCACGTTGTCACATGATAGTGTTGGTGTCGGTTGTGGTTTTTCTCGCGAGGAGGAGTCGCCGGTTTTTGTGAGGAATTTGTTGACTCGATCTTTGACCCGGGTGAGATCTTCAATCATAGGATTACAGCGGTTTTTTTGGGTTGTTTACGTGTGACGTAAAGATTTGTGATTTTTAGTTTTGGGGAGGGATGGGTTGTGACGATCGTCAAGGCCGAGTGGGAATCATGTGGCATTTAGCGAGGGAAATGGCTGAGAGTGATCGATTTATTTTATCGGTGCGAGTGAGGGATATACGGTTTCCAACGTCTTTGGAGGGCGATGGATCCGATGCGATGGTAAATCACTGAAGAATACACTAAAAGCGTAAAGAAAGAAAGGAAAATGTTGTTGGGAGTGTTTTTTGGGGTTTTTTTTCGACTGGTGGCGAGTGCGTGCAACTGAGATGAAAACACTGAAGTTTTTTAGTTTAGAAATGAGATTTTTTTTTCTTTTGTTTTTGGTTTTAAATTTAATTTGGATTTTGTTTTTTAGTTTTTTTGTTTTTGTGTTAAGTCGAGGGAGTTGATATTGGAATTTTGTTTATCTTTTCTTTTGTTTTTTAGTGATAAGAGAAAGATATGGGGAGATAAAGAGATTCTGTCGAAATGGTTGTATTTTTGGCCACTAGGTGTGGATAGATTTGCGTGAGACTGATGAGATTACACAAAGTTGAGCGAGTTTTGTAGAAAATTGGATGCGATTTTGAAAAATTGCAAGCGATTGTTTAAAATTTGCACGAGATGTTTTAAAATCGCAAGGGAATGTTCAAATTTTGCATGAGATGGTTCAAAATTTCACGAGATTTTTCAAGATTTCACGAGATTTTTCAAAATTTCACGAGATTTTTCAATATTTCACGAGATTTTTCAAAATTTCGCGAGATTTTTTAGAATTTTGCGAGATTTTTCAAAATTTCACGAGATTTTTCAAAATTTCACGAGATTTTTCAAAATTTAACGAGATTTTTCAAAATTTAACGAGCTTTTTCAAAATTTCGCAAGATTTTTCAAAATTTTATAAGATTTTTCAAAATTTACCGAGATATCTCAAAATTTCACGGGATTTTTCAAAATTTACCGAGATTTTTCAAAATTTACCGAGATTTTTCAAAATTTACCGAGATTTTTCAATATTTACCGAGATTTTTCAAAATTTACCGAGATTTTTCAAAATTTACCGAGATATTTCCAAATTTCACAAGATATCTCAAAGTTTCACAAGATATCTCAAAATTTCACAAGATATCTCAAAATTTTAAGATATTTTCAAAATTTTCCGAGATTTTCAAATTTTTCCCGAGATTTTCAAATTTTTCCCGAGATTTTCAAAATTTGAACGAGATTTTCTAAATTTGAACGAGATTTTCAAAATTTTCCCGAGATTTTCAAAATTCTCCCTAGATTTTCAAAATTTTCCCGAGATTTTCAAAATTTACCCGAGATTTTCAAAATAGTGCGAGATTGAACAAGATTCCGCGAGATCGGACAAGATTTCACAAGCCAAAAAAAAAAAAAAATTTCGCGAGATTCCGTGCCGAATTCATCTCGTGTTTACCAAAACAAACTTCTCACAATTGGCATTTGCTTTCAACTTGCGCACACACTAAACCTATTTTCGTACTTAACATGCACATTCACACACATTCCTATTCTTCCAGCACACCGATCCTGACTACTCTTGCGCATACGTCACCCTCGTCACAAACGACCAAATGGAAAGTCATGGATTCACATTCACACTTGGCAGAGGAACCGAAATTGGTAAAAAAAAATAAAAAAAATAAAAATACAAATAAACATGACATTTCAGTGACCTGTGCCATTCAATCCATGTCCAAACTGGTCATTGGGGTCAAACTCAAAGACATCTTTGATGACTTCTCAACATTTTGGCGCAAACTGACCAACGACACCCAAATGAGATGGGTAAAACTAAAATAAATGCACCCAAACCCATTAAAAAGCAAACAAAAATCAATTAATCTCCAGATTGGTCCTGAGAAAGGAGTTGTACATTTAGCAACGGCTGCCATAATAAATGCACTGTGGGACATGTGGGCCAAAATTGAGAAGAAACCACTGTGGAAACTTCTAGTGGACATGCCAGCTGAGAAACTCATCTCCACCATAGATTTCACTTACATGTTGAGTCATTTCATTTCATTTCATTCTCATTTCCTGCTGCAATGCAATGATTGGTTCATTTCCCAGATCTGATTTACTCACCAAACAAGAAGCTCTAGAAATGTTGACAGTGGACAAGGAAACAAAGAAACAGAGAGGTAAAATGTAGAAATCCAAAGAATATGTCCTATTCTATTACCCTGCATGCCGTTGGACAAGGGTTTACCAGGTTTTTGGAATTGGTCAAACTGTTTATACCGGCATGCCGATATCGCGTAAAAAAGCCCGGATGAATAATTATGTTGGAATTTGGGCCTGAAATTTGAGTTTTCTTGATATTCTAAAGATTATTACTAAAATAGGCCAATTTCCTACATTTTGGACATCTAAAAATGCTTTTTATGCTTGTTTTGGCCAAATTCTGATTTAAAAAAATTTGTACTCACCTACACCGGCATGCCAGCAAAAAAGGGGTTTATCGGCTTGCCGGTAAAACTCGCACTATACCGGCATGCGGCTGAAAGCGGGGTAATGTGGATTTAAAGTCGAATATTGATATTGATAGAAGAAGAAATTGTGAAAAATGGATACCCGGCTTACACAACCAACTGCGGATGGTTGGGTTATCCGACGGAGAAGATCCAAGCCGTAAGTACCCGCTTGGTTGATCAATACGCAGTTTGCGGCACGTACTTTTCCCTTACAATTATGACATTTTTTACACTATATTTAGTGGATTGCGGTTGAAGTTTTAAGTTATAGTTATAAAATTAGGCTTAATCGCTTATACACGTCTCGTGATTACCGAAACTAGTAATGTCTCATTCGCATAAAAAGATAAAATTCCTGTTTTTAACTGGTGCAATACAATGCTGCAACTTTATTATTGTGAATTTAAAAGAATTCAAAGCACAAACAATTAGATAAACCGTAACATGTGCGCCGCGCGTGAATGAAGCGGAGAATTCAAAATGGCGGCGATAGAGGTCAATGCTAATCCAGATTTTTAGTCAGTGATGTACACTATGGTGTAAGCTCCGGTAGAGTTATAAGTTTCCCACTATACTTATAGGCTTAACGGGGGTTTTTATAAGGGAAAAGTACCTGCCGCTAACGATGTATTAGCCCATGCAGCATCGGTACAGAATATCCCCACAAATCTTAACATCGCAACCCAATAAATCGATGGAAACCCCCGGGTAGCTAAGCCCACCCTACCCTTATGTTTTTCGCTTAATGCATTCCAAAATGTAGATAATTTTGCAGCATTTAGTGTTTCATCTCGTGGCTGCCATTTTGGTAACGACTAATGAGCTAGACCTAAGTTGTTGCGTAATTTACAAACCATTAGATGCGGCAAAATAAATGGAATACAATTTAGAATGTCAATCACAAATGTGGAACAAAGCAAATGTCGCGGTCATTGACATTTTGCGCTGAAATATACTTGCTAATCAATGCAATAAGAAATAATTGCATCGTGCATCGAAAGGTTCAACTTTGGAATAGTTTTTGATATTATCTCACAATAGGTGCACTCAAAGGTTTTGTTTATATGGTTTATACAGGCTTGTGTGGCAGCCATTTTGAATTTGGGTGTAAAAACCATAAATTAGACATTTTGTGTTTTTCTATTTTTGATGCCAAATTGACATTTGTGCCGAGGCTTTCAGCAGATGAGGCGGTATTTTTGATATTTTATTGATTATTTTTGAGTGGGATTCCAGCGCTAAATTGTGGAAACTAATCAGATAAGTGAATTTAAATGTTCCCAAAACAGCAATAGAGGGCACAAGTTTATTCCAGCAATGCCAAGAGTCACTTGTGTGGATTTAACTGATCTGCAAAGTGATTGTAGGTAGCGACAACACCACTCTCGTGTAACTAATTTGATCTTGCAAGCTGCGATGGCTTTGGGGGCCTAGCAGTGTCAGGAAACAATCACACTTCAGCACGAACACCCGGCTGGCTGTCAGACCAAAAAGTCTTTTCCAACCAGCCCACTATTTATCTGCATTCCAATTTCCACAAGTAATATCCCGAGTGCATAAATTTATTTAGCACAATTGTCTCCATCATTGTATATCGCAAACAATACATCGCAATTGTATATCGCAAACAATACATCGCAATTGTATATCGCAAACAATATATCGCAAACAATATATCGCAAACAATACATCGCAATTGTATATCGCAAACTTTGTATCATATGTAAAGGGTGTCCCAAAAATAACGCAAGATTTGAATTCGCCGCCATTTGTGCAGTAAATTGTTTACAACCCTGAAACAACAACAAATTGACAGCTAAGAGTTTAGGGTTAGGTTTAGGGTTAGTGAAAATGGAGTGCTACACGATACAACAACGTATTTAGGGTTGGTAAACATGGAGCATTACTCGATACAACAACGTGTAACAATTGAATTACTGCAAGAGACATTTCCTGGTCGTGTACTCTCTCGTTTCGGTGATCAGAATTGTAATGCACGGTTGGTTGTAGGCTTGTTGACATAGACCTTTGAATTCAAATAACCCCATAAAAATAATTCTAATGGTGTTAAATCACACGATCTAGGGGGCCAATTCTGATCACCGAAACGAGAGAGTACACGACCAGGAAATGTCTCTTGCAGTAATTGAATTGTTACACGTTGTTGTATCGAGTAATGCTCCATGTTTACCAACCCTAAACACGTTGTCGTATTGTGTAACACTCCATTTTCACTAACCCTAAACCTAACCCTAAATTCTTAGCTGTCAATTTGTTGTTGTTTCAGGGTTGCCAACAATTTACTGCACAAATGGCGGCAAATTCAAATCTTGCGTTATTTTTGGGACACCCTTTATATCCTGTTGTTCATTCATTATTAAACCTAACTCATAAGCTTTGATGTAGATCATCTTTATCTCTACATCTTCCATAATACATCGCAATTGTACATCATCTTTATCTCTACATCTTCCATAATACATCGCAATTGTACATCGCAAACAATACATCGCAATTGTATATCGCAATATATCAATTGTATATCACAATATAGCAATTGTATATTGCAATATAGCAATTGTATATTGCAATATCACAATTGTATATCGCAATATATCAATTTTATATTGCAATATTGCAATTGTGTATCTCAATATTGCAATTGTGTATCTCAATATTGCAATTGTATAGCACAAACGATGTATTGTAAAACCGTACAACATTGACAAAAAGTTTTAGAAAATGTAGTACTCCGTACAATTTATGTAACAATTACCATGTTTACACGTACCCAGTTATCTGGATAAGTGAAAATGCGAATTTTACTTTTCTAGAAAACTAAACATGTAAACAAATCAGTTTTCTAGAAAAGACAGACTTACCAGGAAAACTAAATTCCAGTTGTACGAGCTAGATTTTGGGCGTTTTGCGCATTGAAAACTGCATGTAAACACCCGTGCATGCGAAAATTCAAAAACTTGGATCGAGATATCGTCGGATCGTTGTAGTAAAAATACGCTAGGCCTAAGTACCAACGACACTTGGTACCGAAATCAATGTGAAATCAGCTAAAACCACCATTTTTGGGATCAGAATTTGCATATTAGGCACCATTGCAAAGATTCGAGCAAAAACCTCTTTCCTAACCACCATTTCATTTGTTTGGCTGAAATGGATCAACAGCCATTTTGTTGTTCCAGATAATCAAAGGGCAGTATGGGTAATTCTCGTATGACGTCACATTTACCAGAAAACTAACGTCATGTAAACGCAAACTGTTATCCAGATAAATAAAATCCGAATATTCACTTATTTGAAAAACTGCGACCATGTAAACATGGTAATTGTTTGGAACTGTTTCACTCTTAAATAACACACACTATAAAAATTTCAAACTATACATTTTCTTCTTTTGGATACTGGCAATTTGTGGCCAAAAATTCAATGACATAAAGCAAGTCATTCGTCCAGAAAAATATTTTCTGTCTGACCTAGCATGGGAATAACTGTTTGAACATGAGAAAAGTTGGAAAAAAGTATTTTATCGCAAATAATATATCGCAATTTTTTGCAGCTATGCAAACAATTCTTGGACTTAGGATTTACGCGGTAAGAGTCGCTTAAAAAGAGACGGGCACAATATTCTTATAAAAGCCTACCCCAAAGATTCAAAATTAAAGTCGGTCAAGATGTTGAAGACGACAAGCGCCGATGCCAAATTGTTCGTGACGTTATCGGATGGAACAACACTTTGGTGAGTTGCACCGCTTTCTTGGACAGTTTCCCACAACATTAAATATCACATGTTTACATTAGCCGAGCAAGAAAATGATAAAACATTTATTTATTTATTTCTTCAAGATGTTAGATGCCAACCAAAGATGGGATGTACCAACAGCCATCGAGTGGATGTCTCAATTGGCTCACTTCCATCCTCTTTGGATCGAAGAACCGACCAGTCCTGATGACATACTGGGACATGCAACCATAGCTAAGGTTTTTCTTCCTCTAAATTGCCCACACAAATTAAACCGACAATGCTCGAACACAAAAGCACAAAAAAACAGTTTCTTCAGAAAATCATTAGGTGCATTCAATATCAATAAGAAGAAGTGACTTCTTTCACTTATTTGACTTCTCACAACCGGATATGACGACTTTTGTGTCATATCTCTGATAAGTCATTTTGAAAGAAGTCAAATAAGTGAAAGAAGGAGAAGTGAAAAAATAGTTACTTCTTCTTAACAATAAGTGACTTAAATAATGACGCGCATGCGCATATCGCCTCGTTTTGGAAATTTTTGGCCGCCATTTTTTCCGATCTAATTCGCTCATCGTGAACGGATTTTTTTTGCCTAAAACAAAATAAATATGTGCTCTAAAATTCTAAAAACCACATGAACTTCTAATTAACACAAGTAAAAGAGATGCATGTGGTTTTTAGAATTTTAGAGCACATATTTTTTTTTACGAATGCGAGATTGACATTGCTGCGGCCGCACGCTTCTTGACAGAAGTCAAATACTTAAGTAAAATAATAAGCGTGTTCAAACATAAGTCACTTCTTTCAAATGACTTATTTTTTCAACTTAAGGAGAAGTCACTTCTCCTTATTGATATTGAATGCAGCTAATGTTTATTTGAACAATACATTTCAATATTTTGTTGGATAACCAAAATTTTGTATGTGATTGTGCAGGCCAAGTCAAAACTAAAATGTGATGGGTTTGGAACACAGTAATCGACTTGACGTTATGCTTAGAATCATTTTCCTGCTGAAATATCCACGTCAAAAGCAGTTTATCATCTGCGAATGGAAGCCTAACAATCCTCCAATACTTTTTTATAAGTATATTGGTCCCTGATACCCTTAATTTAATGTTTTGGACCGATACCCATACGGGAAACCATTTTATAAAAACTAATGAGAAACTCCCACTGGTTTGGCACATCGCACGCTCAAGGATACAAATAACTGATCACGTGATTCTTGTCCACCAATAAGGAAGATATATGAAAATGGTAAGCCAGTGGGGCGGTTGGTGAAAATCTGATAAGTTTATCTTACTTTAAAAAGCCATAAATAGTGAGTTGGAACATGGCCAACGACTATGCAACAACAGAAATAGCTCTCCAGCAATGCACTGTCAATAAAGCATTTCTTCACATTAATCAATGGAGGGTAATTGCAGGCTTTGCATCCGCTGGGTGTTTGTGTGGCGACTGGAGAACAATGTCACAACAAAGTGATGTTTAAGCAGTTTCTCCAATCTGGTGGCATGCAATTTTGCCAAATTGACAGTTGTCGATTGGGCGGAGTCAACGAGATTCTGGCAGTGCTTCTGATGGCGAAGAAGTTAAGTGGTAAATTGCACGTTTCGCCAACATTAATGGAAAGTTAATGGCTTTGTGTTTGTGTTTGCAGTTCCTGTTTGCCCTCATGCAGGTGGTGTGGGTTTGTGCGAATTGGTGCAGCACTTAATGTTTTTTGATTATATCTGCATTAGCGGTACTACGGAAAACAGGTAATCTATTTTGGTTGCTGAAATTACACAAAGTGGTAAACAAAGTTGCATGTAGGGTCAGCTTTTGACCCTTTCTCCTGGACTTATGATTATTTCAAATTAAGTATCCCGCATGTTGGTATAGCGCGAGTATTACCGGCGTGCCGATAAACCCCGCTTTTAACGACATGCCGATAAACCCTGTTTTTAACGACATGCCGGTGTAAATGAGTACAATTTTTTTTTAAATTTTGAGCCCAAAATATGTAGGAAATTGGCCTAAATTTCTATAAATTTTCCAAAAAGTTTAGTAGTAAGTTTCAGAATATCAAGAAAATTAAGTTTCAGGACCAAATTTTAACATAATTCTTCATCTGGGCTCTTTTAAACAAAAAAACAAAAAATTAGATTTTTCACTTATATCGGCATGTTTCGCTCTATACCCGCATGCCGTTATAGACTTTTTGAGCGAGTTTTGAAAAAGATGATAAACCGATGCCCAACGGCATGTGGCAATGAGCGGAGTAATAAGTTATCGGACTTGTAGTGGGCAATATTTGGAGCGATAGTCCCTGCAGCACATCTAAGACTCCTAAATGCATACCGTATAATGCACAAATTTGTGACACATTTTCCACCACATTTTCCACACATTTTCCACCAAAATGGACTTTAGAAATGGACCAAACTTGAACCTCCACTAAAAGCTGTACTAGGGCTTGGGGACGGATTAGCAAACTTTTTCAACTTTTCTCCAAATTTGTCATCAATTTATCAATCAATGTCTGTGCAATTTTAAATCTGGATATCAACTGGTCAATGTGATAAACTATTGGCACAAACCTTATCTGCTTGTATGATTTGAGTGTGTTTGTGTGGCGCCACCATTTGACCATCTCACACACTATTCTTTATTACCAATATCCCAGTCTGAAGAAGCTAGTTGGACGTTTTAATTTGATATGAGTAGCATTTGAATAAAAATTATTTTGGAAAAAAATCCATTTGTTTTAGAACTTTTGAAAAAAAGTTTCAGAACATTTGGAAAAAATTTCCAGAAAATTATAATAAATCATCTAAAGTCAAAAGAAAGTAAGAAATAGATAAGTGACTTCATTTAATACTTTATATTTCAAATGCCTGTAACTTTTTAAATTGTGTTTGATAGTTAATGATAATGACATTTATAATACACTGTATGTGTTTACAAATCCATAACCAATTTGATTTTCTTGTTGATATTTCTATTTAAACAGAATGATTGAATATGTGGACCATCTTCACCAACATTTTCAAGATCCGGTAGTCATTTCCAACGCCTGTTACATGGCTCCCAAGGTATTTACACAGTTCCTTAGCAACGTCACACACTGGGCACATTTCCTTTCATTTATAAACGGAAAAGTTACTTTAATTTGGCAACCAAATACAGTTAACTCCCTCTAGACAAGCAAAACAATGAGAGCCAAACCCTGGTACTCTTGTTAACTCCAAGATGATCCTTTCTCCCATTGGCCGAGCCATTTCACTTGTGTAGTGATCCAAGAAATTGCATTACAATTTACAGAATTTGTAATCGATTACCTGTTGTTAGGAAACTGTTTGCTTTCCTGACTAAGCAACCAATAAACAGAACAAACATGATTTTTAAATTAAAAAGTGCATAAAACTTTATTTTCTAAATGGAAATAACATTTTATAATAAAATGCTATTAAAATTATATCAATTTAAATGATCATAATAACACCAGAAATGAATAAAAATAAAACCTACTTCTCCTGGTGGTAGTATACAACCTGGAGTTAAGAGTAATGAGGCTCGGCCAATGGGAGAAAGGATCATCTTGGAGTGCTTCTGGCACCATAATTGGCCCCCTTTAAACGGGGTTTGTTCATTTCGTCGCCCTTCATTCTTTTGCCGACCACTCAGGGCTGGACTGGGAACAAATTTATTGCCGGGAAATCTGGATGTCCGGACCACAATTAATGAAGTCGAGACAGGCCACAGCGGCCATGGGCCACCGGGAAACTCTCGGTAGCCCGCCGGGCCAGTCCAACACTGCGACCACTACCCCCTGGAAGGAGAGTTGGTTAAAAAAAAAACTAGTAAGGTTCGGTTCGGGGGGTTCTTAAGAATACGAAAGGCGGACTCAGCCTAAAAACTGGGGTGACGAAATGAAGGGCGACGAAATGAAGTGACTTCCTTTAAACTGAGCAAACCAAAACTTGACCAAAACTTGACCGAAGCGTGACAAATGCCTGCTCTCACGCAGAAATGTGGATATAAAAATTAATCCGTTCTTCTTAAACTTTTTCCAATCACGGCCCCTTTTTGCCCGAGGTATTCCTACACATCGATGAAATTAACTCTTTAAAGCGAAAACTGTACAATACATGATTTTATTTTTATTAGAATGCGGGTTATAGTGCAACAATTGACGAGCAATCACTGTCCGATTACGAATACCCGTCTGGCGCCAAATGGAAAGAAATGTTTTCCAACGGAATGTTCCCGAAACCGACTTGACCGATCGATCACCCGCTCATCGAATGGAAAGCATCGAGGATGTAGCTTGGAACGTAGTTGTAGAAATTCTAGCAAAATTAAAAATTAGATGCATCAATGATTGAACTAAATTCTCTTGAAACCACAAGAACCTCGAGCGTGATGTTCGCGTACCACGCGACGGATTCCATGAACGTCAACACGTTGACAACGTCGGCCGGCAGCTCGCTCGGCTTGACCGTAGAATCGACTACCGACAACACGTATTGGGACAAATATCCCAAAAAATGTTTCCTGTTGTCCACGTGGAACTGGTGCAACAGAGTCAACATGCCCAAAATCAATGGGACACTGTCCAATCCGTCGGTCGGTTTCTTGGCTATCAAGGCCGCTGAAGAATACAAAATTAACTCAATTATCAAGTATCTGCTACTTTTCCTGCCGACCAATAATAATTAGTGGATTCTCTGCTACAACAGAGTTTACACGTAAAATTTTCACTTGGCCCTCGAAAGCTGGGTTCCCACGTTCGTACTTGTATCAATCAGAATTGAATGACAACACCTCGACCACAGATCAGAGGAAGACACAGATGCGTCACTTCTGTGGTGTAGTGTCTAGTGATGTTTCAAAGGAATAGTCAGTAAAAATCAGATAAAAAAAAAATTATTTCACACGAAAATAATGATTTTTTACAAATGGTGTCACAAAAAGACGCATCTTAGGGTTGGAAGGGTTAAGTGGGAACCCAGCTGAAGAGAGCCATTCATCAACTTACACACTGATTTGACGTAGCAAACTTTGCTTTGCTGCGAAAGTAGTAGAAGCGATAAGAAAAGTGGCAACAGTGGAAGCGGCTTTGTCGTTATGTAGATCTTGGACAGTGGGTCACTTATCCCGGCCCATTCGAGAAATGGATTCAGCTCAAATATCAAGGAACTCGCTTCTTTGGGCACGGGCAGTGTTGGGTCATTGTAGCGTTGTTCCACGTCGCTCAGCAGTGCGCTAGAATGAAAACCAATTGCACAGTTACGCCGATTCCAAGTGCAATTAAACATTTTCGAGAGCAGATCCGGGCAGCATATTGGCAGAACATACCCGATTTCGGCTACAACAATGCACCAGGAGTGACTAATGATTCAATAACTTGAAAATCATAATTCTGCTTTAAAATTTTGAATTAATCCAATATGCAACCAGCTCCCATGCTCTCTCGTCGGTCAGGCCTGTGTTACCTACCCATTGAGCGCACTCAAGGCGGAAGTGAGACATTTGGAGTCGAATTTGCACGCGTTGTTGAGCTGGATGGCCAAGTGGCGGCGTAGTAGCTGCATCTGGCCAATCTGATTGCATTTAACAGTTTGAGTTTGATATTTTGGAGGGAAATTAAGTTTGTTATTACTTTGAGGATGGAATCGACAAAAGTCGGCCATAATTTCTGGGTTTTAGATAGTAACGGCGTGAATACTTTGGTCGGTTGATCTGGAATTAAAATTGTTTGAATAAATAAGTAAAGTTTATCGATGTTTGTGTTAGTGTTGGGGTTACTTATGAGGGAGCCGGCGGGTTCTAGGGCTGTGGAGAGGCCCTCGAAGAGGTCGAGCATGGCCTTGTCTGCGATGAATTTGCGTTGGTAACAACTGACGAACGTCTGCAATTCTTTGACGATCATGAAGGAGAGTAATCTGTCCAGGCCGGTCACGCCGAATGTGCCCACGCTCCACTCGAGTTTGAGAAAGAACTTCAAACCTATGAGATCCACGTGGGATTTGGCGTCGTACCACGTGCTCATTTGCTCCATGTAAATCGTTGTTCTGCAACAAAGATAAATTCAAGGCAGCTGGTCAGCATCATTCGGTGCAAATATCAATAAACAATTGGCAAAATAGCTAGGATAAGAAAACTAATGCAAAATAGCTAGGATAAGAAAACTAATGCAAAATTCAGCCAAATACAGCAAAAATCAGAAAATTTGTGCAAAAATCAGAAAATTTGTGCAAAAATCAGAAAATTTGTGCAAAAATCAGAAAATTTGTGCAAAAATCAGAAAATTTGTGCAAAAATCAGAAAATTTGTGCAAAAATCAGAAAATTTGTGCAAAAATCAGAAAATTTGTGCAAAAATCAGAACATTTGTGCAAAAATCAGAAAATTTGTGCAAAAATCAGAAAATTTGTGCAAAAATCAGAAAATTTGTGCAAAAATCAGAAAATTTGTGCAAAAATCAGAAAATTTGTGCAAAAATCAGAAAATTTGTGCAAAAATCAGAAAATTTGTGCAAAAATCAGAAAATTTGTGCAAAAATCAGAAAATTTGTGCAAAAATCAGAAAATTTGTGCAAAAATCAGAAAATTTGTGCAAAAATCAGAAAATTTGTGCAAAAATCAGAAAATTTGTGCAAAAATCAGAAAATTTGTGCAAAAATCAGAAAATTTGTGCAAAAATCAGAAAATTTGTGCAAAAATCAGAAAATTTGTGCAAAAATCAGAAAAATGGAGGCAAAATGAGACATACTTTGGATCGGTGACGCGCACGATTTCCTGCGCCAACCTGCCGATGAAATTGAGCGCGCCGGAGTCGGTGGGCGCAAACCGCGGGATGGGAATGTGCCGCGACTGGTAGATGCTCTCCCAATCCTGCACCTTATGGCGCAAGAATCTGTTGCACTCCTGTTCCACGTTGTAGTTGACGATGCGCGAAACTTCTTCCTGCCAGATTTTGAGCGCGTAAATGTTGACGTAATCTTGGATGTACTCGAAGGATTTCTGGAAGCCTTCCATGATCCGCCCGAGCGCGTCCAATTTTTGATTCAGTTCGCTCGACTGCAAAATCAAAATCAAAATCAAATTTGGACGCGAATTTGGTTGCGGAAAAGTTACTTTGCTTTTTGGGTTGAATATTAAACCGTTGTGTAGCGCTGTGGCCACTTGCCGGACCAGTTCCTTCCTGATTCCGTCCTCTAGGAGATGTTTGGGGTCAATCTGCGAGATGAATTAACCAGAAAAGAATTTCATCTTTTTGGACAATTAATTTTGGTTATTTTGTGTGTGGAAAATTTGAATTCAATGGAAAATGGAAAATTTTTGTGGAAAATCAATCAAAATTGGAAAATTTTGGTGGAAAATCAATCAAAATTGGAAAATTTTGGTGGAAAATCAATCAAAATTGGAAAATTTTCATTAAAAATCAATCAAAATTGGAAAATTTTCGTGGAAAATTAATCAAAATTGGAAAATTTTAGTGGAAAATCAAACAAAATTAAAAAAAATTTCGTGGAAAATCAATCAAAATTGGAAAATTTTCATTGAAAATCAATCAAAATTGGAAAATTTTCATTGAAAATCAATCAAAATTGGAAAACTTTCATTAAAAATCAATCAAAATTGGAAAATTTTCATTAAAAATCAATCAAAATTGGAAAATTTTAGTGGAAGATCAAACAAAATTGGAAAATTTTAGTGGAAAATCAATAAAAATTAGAAAATTTTCATTGAAAATCAATTAAAATTGGAAAATTTTCATGAAAAATCAATTAAAATTGGAAAATTTTCATGAAAAACAATTAAAATTGGAAATTCTTTTGAAAAACAATTAAAATTAGAAATTCTTTTGAAAAATCCAATAAAATTGGAAATTTTCCAGTAATTTGATGATTTTAAAATGGAATTTCTAAATTTTCTGTCCATAGAATTTTATTTAAAAAATAATTAAATGATGTTGAAGTGTAAATTTACTTTGATAATGCCGACCAGAGTGCTTTTCATCATGAGAATTCCCTCTGTAAAAACGGAAATGGAATGCGTCCACTTGGCGACACGATAGCGATCCTCCAACTGCGCATATTCCCTCAACTTGTCCTTATCTAAGCGAGTTGGCACTTCCTTAATCTGATTCGTCTGCAGCTTAACAATCTTATCCAAAATTCCAAACATCGTCTCCGGAATAATCTGCAGAACTTTCCGCACGTAAACAACCAACTCACCTACACAAAAAGAACAAATAACTCCATCAATCATCAAAAAAATAAATAAAAAAATAAATAAAACGAGAAAAAACTTTATCAAAAATCGAAAAAACATCAGAAAACATCAATAAAAATCGAAAAACATCAGAAAATATCAATAAAAATCGAAAAACATCAGAAAACATCAATACAAATCGAAAAACATCAGAAAACATCCATAAAAATCAAAAAACATCAAAAATATCAATAAAAATCAAAAAACCATCAAAAAATATCAATACAAATCGAAAAACATCAGAAAACATCAATAAAAATCAAAAAACCATCAAAAAATATCAATAAAAATCGAAAAACATCAGAAAACATCAATAAAAATCGAAAAACATCAGAAAACATCAATAAAAATCCAAAAAACATAAAAAAAATATCAATAAAAATCGAAAAACATCAATAAAAATCGAAAAACATGAATAAAAATCGAAAAACATCAATAAAAATCGAAAAACATCAGAAAACATCAATAAAAATCGACAAACATCAATAAAAATCGAAAAACTTTAGAAAACATTAATAAAAATTAAAAAACATCAAAAAATATCAATAAAAATCGAAAAACATCAGAAAACATCAATAAAAATCGAAAAACATCAAAAAATATCAATAAAAACCGAAAAACATCAGAAAACATCAATAAAAATCGAAAACATCAATAAAAATCGAAAAACATAAGAAAACCAATAAAAATCGAAAAACATCAATAAAAATCGAAAAACATCAATAAAAATCGAAAAACATCAGGAACCATCAATAAAAATCGAAAAACATCAGAAAACATCAATAAAAATCGAAAAACATCAGAAATCATCAATAAAAATCGAAAAACAACATAAAACATCATTAAAAATCGAAAAACATCAATAAAATGTGAAAATACGAAAATAAAACGTGAGAAAACATCAATAAAAGAGAAAAAAAGAAGAAATAAAAAACATCAACAGGCAGGAAGGTGAATAAGAGAAAACAAGAAAGAAATGCACAATAGGTTGTTGTTTACCCGAATAATACTGCGAAACGCTCATCAAATCGGGACTCTTGGCTTGGTTGATGCGCAGAAGCGGCAAATCGAGCGCGGACGACAATTTGAGGAAGGTGGCGCGCAACTTGATGACGAGCGACGGATCGTTCTTGACGCCCTCCTGCATGTACGACGTGTACGTGTCGATCATCTGCCAGGCGTACGACAAGTCGCCGATGATCTGTATGGAAATGAGCACCTCCTCTTTCACGTTCACCGTCCGGATCATTTGGTGCAGATATTTGCGCGTGTCCTGCAGGAATTGCTTCACCTGCAGGTTCAACTCGAGCTGGTGGAACTCCTGCACTTCCTCCAGAGCTTGGATCAGCTGGATGATTTTGCGCCCGGACGCCGTCGTGTCGCCGGAACTCAGCAGGTCGATCTGTTTGGCGATCTCGCCGAACCACGACTGCAAATTCTCTGAAAAATACAAAAGACAATCTTTTGTATCTTTGCTTCCGAGTACAAAATCACAAAGCCAAGATCTATGCCTAAAACCTCATTCTTCTTTCGCTTCACTAGTAGCAGTGAGAATCTACCACTATACTCTGACCTACCTTAAGAAGGACCCTAACTCACAGCCTCATTACTCCTAACTGTGGAGTATGTCACACCAGTAGTTTCAGTCAGTATTAAATTTTAATCGATTTTTGACGATTTTTAATCGATTATTATCGATTTTTTATTGATTTCTATCTATTTTTATCGATTTTTGACGATTTTTAAACAATTTTTATCCATTTTTGACGATTTTTTAACGACTTCTTACAATTTCTAATCGATTTTGATCGATTTTGATCGATTTTGATTAATTTTTATCGATTTTTAATGAGTTTTATCAATATTGTTCAAAATCGTTAAAATCGATTAAAACCGTTAAAAATCAATAAAAATCAATAAACATCGATTAAAAATTGTAAGAAATTGATTAAAATCGTTAAAAAAACGTCAAAAATCGATAAAACTCGTTAAAAAATTGATAAAAATCGATTAAAAATCGTCAAAAATCGATTAAAAATCGATTAAAAATTGTAAAAAATCCATTAAAAATCGTCAAAAATCGATTAAAATTTAATACTAAAACTACTTTTCCTGGTGGTGTGACACACTCCACAGGAAGGAGTAATGAGGCTGTGAGTTAGGGTCCTTCTTACAGTCGGTCAGAGTATAGCTAAGGCTATTAATAACTACGAATGAGATTAGGCCTAATGTAACAACAATCGTTTTCCCGACCAATCCCGACGCGCGTAACAAACCGGTTTTGACGTCTCATTGGTTGTTACCGGGATTTATTTCCTCTCGCCATGCAAAATTCTCGACAATTTTTTCTCTTGCTACTGGCGCCACCCGTTGAGGCTTTATGAACCAAGCATCAAACATCAAATGCGGTTACGTCTTTTCACTTTTTGCATAATAAATTCTCATTTTGACTATCTCAGTTTGACTATCTCATTTTGACTATCTCATTTTGACTATCTCAGTTTGACTATCTCAGTTTGACTATCTCATTTTGACTATCTCATTTTGACTATCTCAGTTTGACTATCTCAGTTTGACTATCTCAGTTTGACTATCTCAGTTTGACTACCGTATATCATTGATATGTACGCGAGCCTGTAATAGCCCGCGGACCTTATTTAACACGCGGGGCGGAACTTTTTTTTACAAATAAGGCGCGGGCCTTGTTTAGCGCGTGGGGTCAATTGTTACGTCCCGGAAACGTTCCAATTGTCGGCCGAAAATTTTTGAAATGAGCCGAAAAGGATGATAAATAGAACGTTTTGCATATGTTTCAGTAGAAATTACCGAAACACATGCAAAACGTTTCATTTATCACACTGTTTTTGTGATTTTCATCGCAAATTGGCCGATGTTTTTTTCCAATTCGGAATAAACCGCGGGCCTCAAATAGGGCGCGGGTCAAAATATTTTTTGGCAAATAGCGCACGGGGCCAACCGTTACTAGAAGAAAATATGGAAGCTGCATGATGCTTTATACGATGTATTGTTGCCAACACAATGCACTTTCTAAGTGTGCTCAAACCTGCACAATTCCTTGTGGTGCAAATACAGCACACAATCAGTTTTTGGCTTTTATTGCGTTTGGTTTTTACCATTTTTTTCGACACGGGTGAGTGGTTTCGTGCCGGAAAAGACGTCGGCGAGTTCTTTGATGCGTTCGGACGCCTCCTTTTGGTAGAGGTTCCACATCTGGTCCTTTTCGTTGAGCATTTTTCGGAATATTTCTTTGATTTTCAGCTCGAGTTGCGAGGTGTTGAGCAAGAGTTCAAACACCTGGAGCGGGCTGTATTTGCTTTCGTTGATCACCTGCTCTTGGAGAGCGCGACACTTCTTCGCCACGTCGGCGTCTGCAATTTGCATCAATTCAAATACCAATGGTAAAAATTGACAGAAATTCATGAAATAGCAATAAATCGATTAAAAAAATGATAAATAAAACTGCATTTTATCGATAAAATTCGAAATCAGTGGATAAATCCGATAGAAACTGCATTTTAGGGATAAAAATCGTAATAAATGGATAAGAAATTGGCACTAATCGCAATAGATTGATTGAAAAAATCGATAAAAATCGTCTAAAACTGCATTTTATCGATAAGAATCGTCTAAAACTGCATTTTATCGATAAAAATCGTCTAAAACTGCATTTTATTGATAAAATCGTCTAAAACTGGATTTTATCGATAAAAATCGTCTAAAACTGGAATTTATCGATAAAAATCGTCTAAAACTGCATTTTATCGATAAAAATCGTGTAAAACTGTATTATATCGATAAAAATCGTGTGAAATTGAATCATATCGATAAAAATCGTGTAAAATTGTATTATATCGATAAAAATTGTGTGCAATTGCATCATATCAATAAAAATCGTCTAAAACTGCATTTAATCAATAAAATTCGTCTAAAACTGCACTTTATCGATAAAAATCGTCTAAAACTGCATTTTATCGATAAAAATCGTCTAAAACTGCATTTCATCGATAAAAATCGTCTAAAACTGGATTTTATCGATAAAAATCGTGCGAAATTGCATCATATCGATAAAAATCAGATGCAATTGCATCATATCAATAAAAATCGTCTAAAACTGCATTTAATCGATAAAATTCGTCTAAAACTGCACTTTATCGATAAAAATCATCTAAAACTGGTTTTTATCGATAAAAATCGTCTAAAACTGAATTTTATCGATAAAAATCGTCTAAAACTGGATTTTATCGATAAAAATCGAAATAAATGGATAAAAATTGGCACTAATCGCAGCAGATTGATTGAAAAAAGCAGTTAAACAACAGAAATAAAAGCAAATTGATTTACTATAAGTG
Source organism: Strigamia acuminata (assembly GCA_949358305.1). Taxonomy (NCBI): domain Eukaryota; kingdom Metazoa; phylum Arthropoda; class Chilopoda; order Geophilomorpha; family Linotaeniidae; genus Strigamia; species Strigamia acuminata. Next base: position 3,476,275 of record OX442315.1, on the reverse strand, counting down.
ATGTTGGCCGTATGCATGAAAAGCCACCTGAGCGTGACGTTGCACTCGCGCAACAAATTCAACAGCTTGGGAATATGATCGAGGATGGACTCCCCCGTCAAGATGCCCTCCTTGAGCAACTGCTGCACCTGCGGCTTCAACCGCCTGATCTTGCCCGCGTACTTGACCGCCTGCTCCTTCACGTTGCTCGGCTCCAGCGTGTTCGTCAGCGCCATCTTGGCCGCCTTGTACGGCTCCCAGGCGTCCACCACGTTCACCACGATGCCCATGTACACGCTCACCACCCAGTTGTCCGGCAAGTTCTTGTCCACGATCTCGCGCATCTTGGCCGTCTCGTTGTGCAGGATGTTGGGCGCGAAGAACAGCACCACGTACAGCATGGACGCCTGCGTCGCCAGCGCCGTGCTGCGGTGGTCCGGCAGCGGGTACGCCGAGATCTGGTTGTAAATGTCGTCCGAGCGCAGCCGTCCGATCACCATGCTGATGTACGTGTGGTTGATGGCGATTCGTCTGCAATTAACCATACAAAATGCATTGGTGCATTGAAAAATGCACTTATTCATAGACTTATAATGCGTTCTTCACATTAAAAATGCATTAAAAATACAATATTACTGTTTTTAAGTAGAAAATGCACTTATGAAATGCATTATTGCAACTAAAAATGCATTATTGCAACTAAAAATGCATTATTGCAACTAAAAATGCATTATTGCAACTAAAAATGCATTATTGCAACTAAAAATGCATTTTCGGACAAATAAGTTGCATTTTCGGACAAATAAATTGCATTTTCGGACAGAAAATTGCATTTTCAGACAAATAAGTTGCATTTTCGGACAAAAAAGTTGCATTTTCGGACAAAAAAGTTGCATTTTCGGACAGAAAATTGCATTTTCGGACAAAAAATTGCATTTTCGGACAGAAAATTGCATTTTCGGACAGAAAATTGCATTTTCGGACAAATAAATTGCATTTTCGCACTACATTTCGTGTATAAATGCATTCGTGCAGATAAATTCGGGTAAAGACGGTGCAGTAAACGTCATTTGATCATTAGGAGTTTAATTTTGAATCACTTGAAATATTCGTCGGGGTAATTCGGTGGTCTTTTAGCCGTCGGGGAATTGGATGTAAATCCAGTGCTGCGAAGAAGTTTGCAAACTTCATCCACGTTCGAGTCAGCCGTCGATTTCTGTCCACTGTAGCGATAGAACGACACGAGCATCCGTTCTCGAACTGTCCCCTCGATCCGAGAGTCCACCACGAACAACATAACGCCGTACAGGAACAAAGCTTCGCACTAATCAAACAAACAAAAACATTCAATCAAAAATCGTCCAAAATCACCAAAAAGATTCGAAATAAATAAAAAATTATACAAAATCATCCAAAAATCAACAAAAATCATTCAAAATCCGTCAAAAAGTGTCAAAAATCACCAAAAATCGGCAAAATTAAGCAAAAATTAATAGAAAATAATAAAAAATTATCAAAAAATCGACTACAAACATCAGAAATCGTCAAAAAATCGACAAAAACACCAAAAATCGTCAAAAAAACGACAAAAAACATCAGAAATCGTCAAAAAATCGACAAAAAACATCATAAATCGACAAAATTATCAAAAAATCTTCAAAAAGTGTCAAAAATCACCAAAAATCGTCAAAATTAAGCAAAAATTATTAGAAAATAATAAAAAATTATCAAAAAATCGATTATAAACATCAGAAATCGTCAAAAAATCGACAAAAAACATCAGAAATCGTCAAAAAATCGACAAAAAACATTAAAAATCGTCAAAAAATCGACAAAAAACATCAGAAATCGTCAAAAAATCGACAAAAAACATTAAAAATCGTCAAAAAATCGACAAAAAACATCAGAAATCGACAAAATCATCAAAAAATCGTCAAAAATCCACCAGAATTCGTCAAAATTTATACTTTTTTCGTCTTTTTCAATAATTCTTTCATTTTTTTTATACTAAATTCAACCAATCGACCAAACTAATTAATTCCACTCATATACCAACAGTTGCTTCCCATCTTCGTTAATAAAAACCGATTCCAACGTTTGTTGAATGTAAACACCTTCTTCCAAATCCTCGATAAACCTGCGAATAAAACCCAAAATTAATTATTTCTCGTCACCACACACGTTTACGCGTTTATTCATCACCGATTCAAATCCAAAATATATTTATGAATGCTTTCAAAAGCCAAATAAAATCTCGTCAACGTTTCCGTGTAATTCTCACGAAATTCCTCATCCGTGTCTTGAAGTTGCTAAAATAAAAATAAAAAACACAAAAAAAGCGTCAATCATCAATTATTATCGAGGTTGGATTGATTTATTACCGAATTCGTCTCGATTTTATTGTCGAAATACTCGGCGGTGCGAAAATACATGAAATCCGACAGAATTTCTCCATATTTCTGCTGGTCGTATTTCGTTTCCAGGCGGAAAACCGACGGAACAAAATCGGACAAACGAAGTAATTCAGCGATTATGGCGTTGCCACGCGACACCAACCGCAGGATATTTTGCCCGCACACGTTATTTTCCGCTAAATAGTCAACCATGACCGTAAAACAAGTCAGAACATTATAATTTGCGAGAAAACACTATCAAAAAACACTCCCCTTAGCCATTATCTCTGCTCAGCGACTACTCCAGCCAAGTATGTATCTAAATACGTCATACAAAATCGTTATTTGTTACACAAAAGCAGAATTTTAAACGTCATATCTCTGACCCGGATTTTGGAGTTACATTGCAGAATCCAAAATGGTCGACACGAAGATGGAAATAATCGTAGGAACCTACGAAGAAATGCTAGTTGGCTACAATTTAACGCAAAAAGATGGGGTAAGTGTTGTTTAATACATGTATTAGTACGATCCACGTGTTTTTCTAAAATATTTTCCCTATATTTACAGACATATTCGCTACAACAGAGTTTTACGAATCACAGCCACATGGGCAGCATTCGGTGTTTGTGCGCAACGGCGAAATTTTTAGCGTCGGGCGCCACGGACGAGACGATAAATCTGTTTAATTTGAAAACAAGAAAGGAAAGCGGTGCGCTAATCCACCACGAAGGTCCCCACACGCATAAGAGATGAATTTTTTTTAAAAAATTTAACAAAATTTAACAAAAATTGTCATTTTAGGCTCCATAAACGCGTTGAAATTCTTCGGAAATTATTTACTGAGTGGAAGTGAGGACGGAAACATCTGTGTGTGGCAAACGAATAACTGGCAATGTCTAAAAACACTCAGAGGCCATAAGTAAATGGACAGAAATGGATTTAAGCCCTCGAAAATGTCGACTAACTCCATTCGAATCGTTTTTAGGAAAGGTGTGACGTCACTCTCAGTGCATCCATCCGGGAAACTAGCGCTGAGTTTGTCCAAAGATGCCACTTTGCGGACTTGGAATTTAGTTAAAGGCCGATCCGCGTACATTACCAACCTAAAAAGAGGTGTTTTAACGTTTATATCGTTGATTTAGTTCGTTATTTACTGTTTTATTTCTGTTTTTAGTTGCGAGTCTCGTCGAGTGGTCGCCGAGCGGCCATTTTTACGCGGTCGCCATTGACGACGGAGCTGATGTTTATAGCGTGGAAAAGGCGGGAATTATTCACTCGATCGATTACGGACGAAATATACACAGTTTAATGTTTCTTAATGTATTTTTTTGCGATTTTCGTACATTTTTTGCGAGTTTTTTCATCGATTTTTGATTTTTGTTGTAGGATGACGTCATTTTGATTGGCGGGGAGAGCGGATCGGTCGAGATTCATTCGACATTAAAAGATAAACTTTATTGTAAGTTTAATGCGCATTCGACGCGGATTAAGGAGATGAAGGTGGTTGATGGTGGAAAGATACTCGTGACGGCGTCCAACGACGGATTTGTTAAAGTTTGGAAGTTAAATTTGGAGAAGTTGGAAGATAAGCCTATTTTGTTGGCGAAAACCAACACTGGGTGTCGCGTCACGTGTTTAACGGTCGCCATTCATGAGGTAAAGGTGGAGAAAATGGAGGAAGTGAAGGAGGAGAGTCCAAGTATAGGTAAATGAGGAAAATTGGATTGGTTTTGGTTGGTTTAATGTCTTTATACGCGTTATTCTTTTTTTTTTTCAGTACCCGAAGAGATTAGTTCGGTGAAAAGGTCGAAATCGAAAGAAAACGGAACGAAAATGAGGAAAAAGAAGAAAATTGCGGAGACATGATTTTATTTTTGTACAAAAATAATGGAAATAAACGTTTATGGAGTCTTAATGTTGATCAAACGAAGTGCAAATCGAGCTGCCATCGCTGAACTATATAGAAATAAATTATCAAACATTTTTAAAGGTTAAAAATGCTTTTAAAACACTAAAAATACAAATCCCAGTATAGTTGTGACAGCATAACTACGTTTGCTATGATCAACCACCCATTCACAAGTATACTGGTACATGAAAACTAACCTGAGAAGTGCAACGACACCTGCCGGCATTACTTTGCCAGTAAGCCAATATCGTTGCCCCATTAATCCCGCTGTTCCGACGCTAGTTACTAATAAATTGATGAATTAAAATTATTTTTAGTTCGTGTTCGTTGTTCGAAACATACTTAATGATAAGCAGACATTTTGTGGATCGTGGCTGGTTTGGTAAGCGCCGTAGCTCATGAGCGCTCCCATAAACAAACCCGAGTACAAAGACTGGGTGCTGCCTACGATCAATTTGAGCGATTAATTTCGTTTTATGCAATGACAGTTGCGGTGGAGCGACTTACCGGCTTTGTAATATCCCATGAAACCACCAAATGCCAAGGCGGCAGCGAAGGAGAAACTTACGTAGTCGATTTGCATGTTTAGTTGGGTTGTGGCGGACAGATACGCGGCCCGTTGGTTATCGTAGTCGATTTGGAAGTATCGATTGTTTGAAAGTGAAAATCGGAGGTTGGAAGGAGGAAGAATGAGTGGATGTCGAGGTATCGGTGGTTCGGGAATCGAGTAATGGAAGAATCGATTTGATCGTTGGTTTGAGGGAGTCCGGGTTTTATAAATAGCGGGTATTAAAAACGGAAATGTTTGATTTGTAGTGACTAAAAATTGGTTATCGTAGTCGATTTGGAAGTATCGATTGTTTGAAAGTAGAAATCAATGGTTGGAAGGAGGAAGAATGAGTGGATATCGCGGAAATATCGATTTGATCGTTGGCTGGAGATTGGTTCGAAGGATTCCGGGTTTTATAAATAGCGGACATTAAAAACGGAAATGTTTGATTTTTAGTGACTAAAAGTTAATTTTGACGACTAAATTTAATAATATCTCCAAAAAAAACCTCTCTCAGCATCTAAAACAATAAATTTATTCAAATCCATCAATAAAACGCCAATATGTACAAATCCCAAAAAAATAAACTTCTAATATTCCACTAGAAACCTAAACAAACATAATAATAAACAAAAAAAAGCACTTTAGCCTCTTTAGCGTGGCGGATGCGCAGACATGTGTTGTATCGTCTTGAAAAGCGCATCCAACCTTTTCCTAATCTTCTTCTGATCATCCGCAGTGCACTCGATTAAGCTCGCCTGGAACTTCTGGTCGGCCGGCCCTTTGCAGTCCGACGAACACGAGTTCAGAAACATCCGGCATTTCCTCTCGCTCAATTCCCAATCGGTGCGCACCGACGACACCAAATCATCGATCAACTGATTAATCCGCTGCAGCGCTTCGTTCTGCAGCGAATTACGCGGCGTCGAAACCTGAATTTCCACCGCCAGACATCTGCTCAATAAGCGCTCGGCGGTGAGCTCGATCTCCTCTCTCTCACCTAGCGGCAAAATTGAAAAACAGTGATTAATTTTAAAAATTTATCGAAATTTATACAAACAGAAATAGAAACTTCGCTCGTAAATATTTTATTAATTAGAATTTTAATGAATTATAAATTTTTGGATGGATACCGGCACTTATCGAGTCTAAATCGTGATTTTCCTGAATTGTTTTGATCGTCGAGAGAAGACAATCGCGCTCTTGTTCCATGGCTGCTGCGTGCTCGCGGAGGAGCTCGACGCGGTGTTCGACGTGGTCGAGCATTTCGACGAGTCGTGTACTCACCACCGCCATCGAGTCGGACCGGCGGAACAGATCGCTGTGGCGCCCGGGCGCCGTACTCGCATCGTCCCCGTTCGCTGCCATTTTATTCAACTCGCTCCATTTACGTATTGCTCAGTGCCCTTGTTTCGCAAGAGCGCTCTCCCGGCGTGTTTGCATATTAAAACGGAAAAAATATATAGTGTTTTTATGTTTATTACGCTATTTTGAAAAAATTAATGTAATTTAATCGAATTTAACTGAATTAGAAAAAAATAATTTTTATTAATGCATTAAAAATAATTTTTATTAATTCATTAAAAATAAAAAATTAAGTTTTAGCGACATTTTTTTTTCTTTTTTTGTGCACAATTGCATATTTTTGTAATTTTTTTGTATCTTGTCTTTCCAAAAATCGAATAAACAAATCTAACATGAAATATTGTTCATTTTCTTTCTCTTTTTTAATTTTTTTTTAAGTCGCAATAAAAAAAAATTGTTTTTCTACTGATTTGTAAATTTTGACCAATGAACTCACAATTTCAAGAAAAACAGATTGGAAATTAGATTAGATAATAATATTGACTCATCAAAAAATATCAAAAGTTTACCATTTACAAGATTCTCTTAAAGAGTTCGCTTGAACCAAAATGACTTGCATATACACAGATATCCTTTATACTGCATTGATTGGCTTACCACTTCTGCTGGTGTCTTGGAGTGTGCATTACTATTTGCAGTCTTTCAAGAATCTTCCAGCAGGACCTTGGGCCTTGCCATTTGTAGGATACACTGTATTCTTTGGCAAGAATCCCCACATTGTTTTAACAAATTTGAGCAAAAAATATGGCCAGATTTACAGGTATTGTATACAACTTATTCCACTGTTCTTGCTAAAGGATATTCACTGTTTGCAGTGTAAATATTGGTACTGAAACTGTGATAGTACTGTCATCTTACAAGGTCCTTAAAGAAGCTTTTGTAGACCAATCTGGTGCTTTCTGTGATAGAACTGGCTTTGGAAATGTCAAAACTGCTATTAGTGAGCTTTTGTATGATGTAAAAGGAGTATATTTTTTTAAAATAAGGCATTGATTAATTTTTGCAGTACGCCAAAAGTCATTAATTCAGATACAAAATGATAGTAAGCGGTTTACTTTTTCCTTACTGGGTGGCGCTGATTTTCAAAAGACAGTTGTGGAACCCCAAATCATTGTGAGAAGAATTATGTAGTGGTTTTTGTATTTCCCACTGATGGTTTTTGTATCTGCAGAATGAGGTCAAATGTTTGATGAAAACAATGGAATCGTATGAAGGTAAGCCGCAAGTAATGAAGGGCTTGATCCAAAAGAGCACAACTAATGCAATGTGTGCCGTTTTAACTGGACACCGGTTTGAGTATAAAGACGATACACTTCAAGACATTTTGAATTTGTTGGATCAAATGTGGAAAACTCTTCAGTTTCCAACGTGGAAGAAAGCTCTTTCAACAACTATTGCAAAAGTTGCTGGGAAAACAAACGAAAAGTAAAAATTATCTACCAATTCTTTTCCAAGGCTAAGAAAAACTCAGACTATATACAGCAATGAAAACCCTCCAGATTAGGGTCTTTTGTCTTTTTGCCGTATGCCTCTGGCTTTTCATTATATGCCTCCAGCTTTTTCCCAAATATCCCTCCGGCTTTTCATTACATGCCTCCGGCTTTTAGTTGTATGCCTTTGGCTTTTAGTCGTATGCCTCTGGCTTTTAGTCATACGTCTCCGGCTTTTAGTCGTATGCATCCGGCTTTTAGTCATGTGTCTCCGGCTTTTAGTCGTATGCATCCGGCTTTTAGTCGTATGAATCCGGCTTTTAGTCATATACCTCCGGCTTTTAGTCGTATGTCTCCAGCTTTTAGTCGTATGCATCCGGCTTTTAGTCGTATGCATCCGGCTTTTAGTCGTATGCATCCGGCTTTTAGTCGTATGCATCCGGCTTTTAGTCGTATGCATCCGGCTTTTAGTCATATACCTCCGGCTTTTAGTCGTACCGGTATGACTCCGGCTTTTAGTCGTATGCATCCGGCTTTTAGTCGTATGCATCCGGCTTTTAGCGGTATGCCTCTGGCTTTTAGCCATATGCCTCCTCTTTTTTTGTATACCGTAGACTTTTCTTACGATTACAGAATTATAGTGTCAATCATTTGACTTATCGATCATCCGGCCTTTTCGATGTTGTAATTTCGGTCTTTTGAATGCCGATCTCTTGTCCGGGTTCCGATATTTGTCATTGGGATGTCATACAGAAAACTTACTGCTATGTGGGTTAGGATGCTAAGTGCTGAGTTAGCCTTGAGTTTTCTTTCTTAAACATTATGTAGTTTGATTACTCTGCTATATTTCAGGAGTTCTTCAGCAAAACTAATAGAAATCATGTCAGACATTGTGGAGAAATATGAAAAAGAGTATCAATCTGGTAGTCAAAATACTTTTATCAATATATGGCTTGCAGAAATCGAAAAACAAGGCATGTATGTCAAGAATCACCTCCATAGTAAGTGAAGCAAAGCCTCAAGTGAGGTCACACAACATTTCACCTGCACACTTTTTCTTTCATTAAATCATTCATTCATTTGTCTAGGAGAAGCCTTGAAAAGAGTTACAACTGAATTGCTCATCGGTAGCTATGCCGGTCAAGCAAACACATTGTTGTGGGGTTTGCTATTCTTGATGAAACATCCAGAAATCCAGTCCAAGCTCCAAAATGAAATCGACAAGATTATTGGCAAACACAGAGTGCCAACAATAGCCGACATGGAGCAAATGCCTTATGTTGGAGCAACCATCTTGGAAATTATTAGAATTCGGACAACCTTATCATTACATCTATCGCGCTGGTAAACATTGTTTGTTTCTACAGACAGCAAAAACAAGACAAAAACAGAATTTATTGTTGATATGATATAATTGGTTTTATTGTAAAATTTGGTGTTTACGCGGCTTTTTTCAGCGCTATGGAAAGCACAAGGGTTGATGGTCACTTCATACAGAATGAAGTAAGTGTTGTGCCTAATCTGTGGGCAGTGTATCATGATCCAAACAATTTTCCTGATCCTGAGAAATTCAAACCAGAGCGGTTTCTGGAAAGGCGACGAGGAATTAATACGCAAAATTTGATTAATTTATCTTTAGGTTTGTAGAACTGTTCATAAAATTTAATGGCACAATCTAATCCTAAGAAATTGCAGCTCAACCAATGGCAATGATGGAATTATTCTTGTATTTTACATTGCTGCTTCAAAGTTTTACTTTGAATAAGGCACCTGGGAGCATTTTGGATTTTGATTACGACTGCGGAGCACCAAAAACCTTTAGATTATGTGCAGTTAAGCGTTAAATGTTTTTCAAACTTGCTAAATGTAACATTAAAACTAATAATAAACAGTTTTTAAGGGTACTATCTAATTAATATGTTTTTCATTGCCTTGTGACGGTTATAAAACCGTATTTTCCCAGATTTAACACCAGATGGCGCTATTTTGACTAAAAGCGCGCATTTTCGAATAAATTGCGAGAATTATAATTAATTGTGATAATGGCATGAATAAATATAAATTATTTATTAAACATGATAGAAGTATTATTTACTTGAATATTGATTCTACCGAATCAATATTATATTTCACATTTACATGTTGAAGAGAACCAATCGGACTCTTTCAAACCCAGTCTATATTAGGTCCAGACAAGTGACCCACGAATCCGCGGATTCTGACGTCTGATTGGCTAACGCTAATCCTTCTGTTCTAAAGAACTATATAAGCTCTGGTTTTCCACCAGACCTTCGGCTTGTTTTCTGTATGTTTGTATGTATTGTTGGTTATCGTTTGATTTCTCTCTTTCTTATCGACACATCAGGCCCCCTCGTCTCTCATCAAATATGTATTCTTACAGATTATGATATTGTTCGTTGTAGCGTATTTTCGGGAAGACTAACTCCGGTTACCAAATGGTCCCGTAGCGTTAGCCTGCTATCTTAAAAGATAGCGAGATTTCGTACGGTGACATAGTATAATGTTCCTATACAGTTTGGCCTTGCCAGATGTAAGTGGGCCCCTCAGCTAACTGGCCCCAGGTCGCGGTAAGGATGGCTGTTGTATATAATCTCCCAGGGTTCCGGTGCAGTGCACTGGTCCTTCCGTTAAGTAGGCAAGACTTGTCTGAGGTCGGTAAAAGGCCAATATACAGGCGATACGCCGGGTTGGTAGCCCGTGAGTAATTTCTAAAAGATGTTACGTTAAACAAATACCTGGATCATGGTAATCCAACAGCAACAGCTGATTAATATTTACCCGGTGCTCGATCATAGGATCCCGACATCGTAAGGCATGCTGGCGGATGGAAGTGTCAAAGCTTCCCGCGATTGTCCTCTCAACCGTCGTGACTGTCCCCGCCCCATCGTATACTCCGGGTTGGTAGCCCGTGAACAGTATTCCAAATACTGTGCTAAACAAACTACTCGGTTACTGGTAATGCCGATCTGGTAGTCCCCCAGGAAATGTTTACCCAGTGGTTGGTACCACTGAAAGCGACTTGACGCAGAAAACAAATACCCGGCGCCTGATCACGAGATCTTGTCGTCGTAAGGCATGCTGGCGGATGGAGCCTCAACAACTCCCGCGATGGTCCCCTCGACTGTCGTGACTGTCCCCGCCCATAGAATAACAATATAACAATCCTTTTGTTATATTACACTAATAATGTTTTGTTGATTTAAATACGGAATATTCTAATGAATATTCCCGACCAAAATACGAAGGACTCTTCGTATAAATAGATATCCGAGCTGCGGGACCGAATACGTCTCCGTAGCGCTAACTGTGACGATGCCGCAAAGTCAGCCGCACCACTCGAACAGCATCGCCCGGATCCTCAACCAGTGTAGCCGCCGTTACACTTATCCAGAACTCCATTCCAGTTGTAATGTTAATAAACATGTATTTGAATCACACGAAAATCGTAAGTTATTATATTTGATCACATATTCACGTTGTACAGACTTCCGTAGCTTATCTCGGTTAGGTTATTTCTAGTCGTAGAAATGTCTTGTTTAAACCGATTTATCTCTTATAATGGCTAATTATTCAGCCAAAAGTAGAATCGTCACAAGTGGAGGTTCTACCGAGATAGGCTGCCCAAATTTTAAGTAAAATAGTTTGTGGTGACCCTGCGGGTGGTCGCCCCTCCAGTGGGCGCCATCCGCATGAGTCACTAGGAAAGGTCAGTTTCCTCGCGTTGGCTCCGCCTTCCCCCCCTGGGAAGCGCGTGCCCCGAGGGGGTGAGGTGACGCGTGGCCGGCCCCCATTGGCCGAGCCAGGCCCCTCACCCTGGCCTATATCAGGTAGAGTTTCGCGCCCTACAAGCAGAACTTACACAAACGACACCAAGAACACAGCAACTACCTCACCGTCAGGCCAACTTCAAATACAAGTTAGGATTGATCGAGGACCGCTGATTCCAGTGCAACTGTAACTCTCACGAATTTACACTGTGCGTTTATTTCCCGCGAAAGCAGGAAAATAACCCTTGTGAATTCACACCGAATAACCGACCCACGGTTATTCCACCACTAAAGTGTCCGAGTGCCCTGTAAGAAACTCCACGTTTCTGGACGGAGCCTTGCGACGCTAAAACTAACCCCTAGACAACAGGCACGGATAGAAGACTCGAAAGAGCATTCCACCGCGTCCGTGAACGACGAATCCGTGACGAATTTACGACAACTCGAGACGCCGCCTTTGTTCCGCCGACCACGCGGAACCGACGACGCCATCTTGAGAAATCCTTTGTTCGACTCTGACCAAGTCGACTCTAGTTTTATACTGAGTGTATTTTAAGGCTCACGCCTATTGAATAAACCTATTTGTTCATTTACATATACTTAGTATTCATTTGGGTAATTTACATATTTAGTAGGATCACAGGTAAAGTAATACACGTTAGCTCATTAAACCTATCACCAGGTAGGACGCGACACGTGGGGGCCCGTCCGGGATTTAGAAATAAATCTCAACTGAACTTGTGATCTCTCATTTAATATAATAACCCAAATCGAAAAATTACTCAAAGAAATGTCAGACCAAGATGAACAATCCGCGTCTGATAACGAGCGACCTACGCTCGAAAAGGGAAAACGGACCTCCGACTATAACTTAAGGTCGGGCGGCCCGGTTCTCGAACCATCCGCGAAGGCGAAAGCCCGAGCGAATCGGAGGAAAGCAAAGGCGCAGAAAGAGGAAGCAGCTGCTTCGCTCGAGGCCCTAACCGAGCCCGAGCGAGAGCCGCTCTCCTCAGATATGCCCTTTGTCGAAGATACCGATACGGAAGTCCTAGAAAATTAAGAAGAAATTCGCGATACAACAACAGGACGAGTGCCGATACTGGTAGCCGAGGAGAAAACGGAAACTCCGAGGCGAACAACCACAATCGACAGCAACCCATCACCGGCAAAAAGTCACCAATCCGCCCCCCTAAACGAAACTCCGGTACGAAGCACGAGCGGTACCCCGATAGCCTCTCGAGGCACGGCGAGACCTGCCCCTGTTTCTCCCGAGGTAGCACACCTGATACTCCTGTCTCAACAAGCCGCCCGGCTGAAAGCAGTAACCGATATTCCACCGGAAACGTCAGTCTGGGACTCGATTGCTATACTCACCAAAGCAATTTGCGCGGCACAGGCCCCGACGCCAGTCGCAAGACCAGCGGCAGAGACGCCTGTATCGCAAGAAACGCCGAGTGACGTAGGTAACTTCGTCCCCGACCCTCACAAAGCCCTTCACGAATCACGGGAGAAAGCCCGCGAAGAGGCGAGACAAGAGACGATGAACCGCCAACGTAGAGTCAGCGCTGAGAGGAGAGAACTCTGGAAAGAGGAAGGGAACGACTACAGCGTGAAAAAAGGATCACGGAGAGAACGGAAGAAATGGTACAGGAGATAAGGGAAGAGCAGGAAGCGAAAATACGAAGAGAATGGAATAATACAGTAGAAGGAAGGCACAGAGAAGCCCAAGACTACGAAGATCAATTCCGAGCCCTCCTGGCCCAACGAAAAGCCGAGAAATTGCAGAAACTGAGAGAAGAAGCTCAGCGGCAACACCAGAAGTGGGAAGAACAATACCACGAAAGGATGAAAGCCGAAAAAGCAAGGAGAGAAAAGGAGAAATTTCTTCGAGAACAAGAAGAATGGGAGCGGGACAGATGGACCGACGCGTACCAAGCTAAGAAAAAAGCGATAATAGACGAACAAAAACGATGGGAAGCCGAAAACTGGGAAAAGGAAACAGAGAAATTCCAAAGAGAGTACGAGCAGGACGTTTCAGAGAGAAATAAAAAGGAGGATCCGAAAACGGACAAAGAGCCCACCAGTGGTTCCAACGCCGAAGCAAAAAAGAGGAAGTCGCAGGAAGGCGACCAACCGGACAGAAAATCCAGAAACCGTAACCCCTCGAAACGATCCGAAAGGAGCGCCGCAATTGACGCGTTACTCAACAAAAAGAATGCGAATAAGGACCGCGAGCGCCCAGAAAGCGAAGAAGATAAATGGCATTCTTTTTACGGGAACAGCGACGAAAAGGAGCCGCCGCCCTCCGGAAGCTCGAAGAAGCCACGGGGTGGAGAAGAGGTTCCTCCAAAGGGACCGAGAGACCGCCCTCAAGGCGACCCTTCCGACCCCTCTGATTCGTCAGACGACGACGATCCCAGTCGGCCGTCATCCCGATCGCACCGAGAGAGCCACGGCAGCGGCCAACGCTCCTCGGACCGACCGAATGCCTCTAACCGATCTTCACACAGCTCTCGCCCTTCCATGCAGGAGGGGAATTTCCAAGACTCTGCCGGTCGACAATATACCATGGCTGAACTGGGACGTGCCTTATTGAGCTCTTTCCGAAGGGAAGGGATCGACTTGGGCCACCCAGGCGACAAACATAATCGCGCCGGTGAAAGAGTCAAACGCAAATATAGCGTGCGTAACGAACCAGCTGCCGAAGCCACGGGTAACATCCGCTGGCAACACTACGTGCAGACACGCTTCGACGGTTCGTGGAAAGCGGGAGACCGCTTCCTCGACGAAGTCATGAGAATTAAGAAAGCTACAAAGGCGACCGTCGCCGATATGCTTACGCACGGTCTAGTGGAACTAACCACGGGATCAGCCCGCGAGTGGTACCAAGGACTAAAAAATCCAACCTGGGACGACTTTCTCGTCCGTTTCGACCTTCGATACGGCGAGACACCAGACGAGATCAGCAACAAATTGCGCGGCCTACGTCAAGCCCCAGGTGAAACACTCGCCGATTATGACGCCCGAGCAAAATTACTTTTCGCCCGAGCGCCGTATGAAATTAACCCTGCCGGGTTCACAATGATTTTCTACGGGGGATTATCAGCGCACTCACAACGAATATTGCTGGACATGCGCGCCCCTCGGACCGGCGACTACCGAGATGTCAGCAATTATCTCCTGACCAATACGCTGGAGATAGAGCAACGGTACTACGCCTCACTGCCACCCGAGGAGGCGGAAGCCCACGAGAAACGACTGATAACCAGCGCCAAACGCCACAAGGCTTCCGAGAAATTAATGAGACCGAGCGAATACCTCAGCGGCATAATGAGCCTCACTGAGGCGTCCTCGGGACGGACGTTAACACCAAAAACCGGTATAACGCTCCCAAGCAACCCGATTGCTGCCCCAAAGAAAGCCCCGACGACCACGGCGATGCAGGTGACTTCGACTGAATTAGCCACCCCGGCAAAAGCAGAAGAAGCGTCACCTCCCGCGGCGGTCGCCGAGCCGGCAGAAGAATCAACCGATGAAGAAGACCTGCACGAACACCTCGAGAACTTATCGACGGGGTGCGACGACCAAGGCCCGTACCTTCATCACGCGCACCGAGCGCTAGCCATCACCCAATTCAGAGCTCACGCCCGCGCCGCCAAGGAAAAAGGGGCGCCGGGCCTCAAAAGACGGTTCCCAACAGCATTCGTCCCGAAAAAACCGGGTTTCACACCCACGGGCGACAAAAGCAATATCAAATGCTACAGCTGTGGGGAATACGGCCATTATTCCGACAAATGCGAAAAAACGGCCAAAATCACTAGCGAGACAGACTATGATGAAGATGATGGCCGAGTTAAATATCGCCCTGGCAAAAAACTGCCAAGCGCAGGCGTCGTCGAAGAAATAGAATCGACTTCGTCTGCGAAAGCCGAGGAAATAACAAAGAAAAAGAAATTCCATACCGGACCTGCCGGTCACGCCATACTTGATGCGCAGATCAAAGACCGAGCCCAATCCGCACCAGAGAAGGAAGAAAAAGTGATACTGAGGGGCATGCAAGTGAGAACTGAGACCAAGACAGATGATAGTTGGGCCGAACTCCCGTTTGACCTGGACGTCGTACCGCAGAAATTGCGAGTATTTCACTGCAACGTCTCAAAGTCACATTGCGAGACACTCTGTATGTTACCAGTGACCATTGAAAACCAAAAGTTACTGGGACTACTGGATTCCGGAGCGGATCGTTCTTTCATATCCGAAGATCTAGTCGAGAGCCTAGACATCGAAGACAAAATGATGAAAGTGAATGAGAATGTGGAATTACTCACGGCTAATGGCTATGTAAAGCCAAGGGGCGTAATAAAAATCACCATCGATTGGAGGGGAGGGAACCTATCCCACCCCTTCTTAGTGTTGCCATCCCACGACAAGGTGTTCCTCCTCGGAATCGACATCATGGCTAAACTAAAAATACAGCCAAATCCGATAACGAGATCGTGGAATTGGATAAGCCCCGAAGGTGAAAAGCCCGCTCCAGTAGTACCCCAAAAATTACTGGACGAGGCCCAAGATAAGGAGGAATACGAGAGAGGACTGCGAAAATTCGTACAGGACTACGATTTCGTAGCCTTCGCTCTGGAGTTGCAAAGAAGCAACATGGTGGACACGTTGGTCGAGGAAGCCGCTCTACAAGTCAACGAGGCATCGTTATTAAAACGAGTGCTTCGCAAGCACGAAAGGATCCTCACCAAAACGCCCGGAAGAACGACCGAAGCCGTACACGAGATCGTACGGACGACGGACAAACCGATTCGCGTGCCATACAAGGGGATGAATCCCCAAAAACGGGACATAGTAACCCAGATGTGTCAAGACATGCTCGATAAAGGCATCGTCACAGAAGCATTGGGCGAATACGCGATGAGGATCGTCCTAGTAATGCGACCCGGCTCCGAGCCTCGCTTGTGTATCGACTACCGCCCGCTCAATGCAATAACGGTGATAGACCCGATACAGATGCCCTCCATCGAAGCGATTCTCCGTGAGCTGGCTCCATTTAATTGGGTAACCACCATGGACCTGTCAAAAGGGTACTGGCAGGTCGAACTCCGACCAGAAGATAAGCTAAAGACAGCATTTTACTCGCCTATAGGGCGATTAATGTTCAACGTAATGCCATTCGGACTAGTGAACGCACCAAGCACATTTCAAAAGTTAATCGAAGGCGTCCTCGGAGACATGTTACATGATTTCGTATGGGCTTATCTCGACGATATCATTATTGCGTCAGACACTTTTGAGGAACACATAGAGCACATAGACCGAGTGGTCTCTCGTTTAGCCAAAGCTGGACTCCATGTCCACCCCGGAAAGAGCAAGTTCTGTAGAAAAGAACTTGCCTTCCTAGGCTATCGAATCGGAGTTGAGGGGATCGCCATTGATCCCGAAAAAGTACGAGCAATAAATGGATTCCCAGCACCCGAAGATATCAAGGGAGTCCAGAGATTCATGGGGATGATTAATTTTTTCGGCAGACTGCTCCCCAATTTGGCAGAAGTAGCCGCGCCCGTAACGGACCTCCTGCGAACCGACAACGAGTTCGCGTGGACGGCCGAATGCGAGGCCGCCTTCAGCGCCATAAAACAAATGCTGGCCGACGTCGACAAAATGCCGCTACCCGATCTAAACCGACCGTTCGTACTGCATACCGACGCCAGCCGGGTTGGCTTGGGAGCAGCCCTCTTGCAAAAACACACGTACAACGGAGTGAAGCAAGAAGTACCCTGTATGTTCATAAGCCGAAAAATACAGGGAGCCGAGAAAAACTACACGGCTACAGAACTGGAGTGCTTAGCCGTAATATGGGCTGTTCGGAAATTTCGTGACTACCTAGAGTATACGAATTTCGAGGTGCAGACCGATCATCAGGCATTAAGTTGGTTGATGAAGTTAAAAGAACCATCCGGCAGACTCGCCAGATGGCAACTCGAACTCATGGCGTGCGACATAACAATAACATATCGCCCCGGAAAATTCAATCAGGTAGCCGACGCTTTATCGCGAGCCCCGGCGTCCGACCCCCATGGTCCGGACGACGACGGCGAGGACGATTCGCGTCTACTTTATTGTCCAACGCCCAGACGGATTTGGCGCCTTCGTAAAGCGAACGAATTGCCCGTGATGGAGCCCGCTGATAAAACTTTTTGTGGTTTCTGGACTCGAACGTACCAGCCAGCTGGAGCAACCGACGCGAAGACGGAGGCAGCCCCTCCAGTCGTCCAAGAGACCCCAAAAACTCCGCTGCGAGCCTTCACGGCCACAATAGAAAAGAAAACGCAATACGCACCGCCAACAAGACTCGAGTTCATCGAACATCAGGCGACCGACGCCAAATGTCAGATAATGACTCGATTCCTAGAAAAGGGGGAATATCCGGTCGACATGACGAATCCTCATCGCAGAAAGCAATTTGCTAAGGAAGCCACCAGCTACCTAATAGACGACGGGTTGCTACTGAAATACCACCCGACGTTTCAGGACGACCTTAGCGGAGCGGAAAACGCGATAAAAGTGGTGGTGCCTGTCTCGCTACACACCCGATTGCTGTGGCTGATGCACGGGCACCCACTCGCTAGCCACGCCGGCATAGCAAGAACATTGTACCGCGTGAAACAGATATTTTTTTGGCCCGGAGCCCGCCAGAAAATAACGAAATTTATTCGTCACTGCTCCCGGTGCGAAGCATGTCGACCTCGCGACAAAGTGGCCAGAAACACAATGTCTCTCGGCCCCTACGCTCCCTTCGATTGTTGGAGTGTTGATTTGATGGGCCCCAAGCCCACAACAAGCAACCGCAACATGTATATACTTGTAATTATGGACGTAGCGACCCGTTGGCCCGAGTTGTACGCCCTCGCGAAGCCCTCGGCGGAAAATATCGCCGAGTGTCTTTACGACGTGGCGTTGCGATTTGGGTTTTCTCGGAAGCGCATTTCCGATAACGGGCCCCAATTCAGGTCCAAAATATACAAGGAGTTCTGCAAGAAATTTAAGATGGAGATTTCAAACACCTCCACTTATAATCCTCAAACGAACCCCGTAGAAAGGCTAAACAAAGACGTGAAATACGCTTTGACGGTGTTCACCGACGTACACAACCGGTGGGATGAGTATCTACGTGAGATAGCGTTCAGCATTCGCTCCACCGTATCAAGAACACGCGACTTCTCACCGGCGTTTCTTAATTTCGGCCGCGAACTAAGAATGCCGTGGGACCCACGAGTTGCGGAGGCAGTGAATGTACTGGACCCCGCTAACCCACACGAGTACGTATGTCGTTTGGAACAGACAATTTCCGACACATATCAGCACCTAATGACTCACATCTTTGACCTATGGGAAAGAGTCGCAGAAAAAGAAGGAGAATTAGACTTCACGAATTTCAAGGTCAACGACCTGGTGTGGAAGGAAACACACATATTATCGAATGCTGCAAGGGGCATCGCCGCGGGTCTGGCCGACAAAAGGGACGGACCCTATGTAATTGTGGCAGAACACGGCGGCAACGCCTACCAATTGCGCAGATTAACAGATAATAAAAATTTCCAGTCGATCAACGGCCGGGAATTAAAACCATATCTACCAGAATTTCGCCAAGAAATATGGCTGGAAGGTCAGACGCACAGCGGCCAAGGTGGCACAGTGGTCGACACATTCCAAAATAACAACGAAATTGGCGAAGGAGCAGACGAAGATGACGAATTTTTCGACGCCAAATCCCAACCCGC
The DNA here is from genome assembly GCA_949358305.1 of Strigamia acuminata. Lineage (NCBI taxonomy): Eukaryota > Metazoa > Arthropoda > Chilopoda > Geophilomorpha > Linotaeniidae > Strigamia > Strigamia acuminata. The sequence goes on along the minus strand of OX442315.1, from coordinate 3,457,071 downwards.
AGATGCTCCCGATCAAGCGGAGCAAACAGTCTCGGAGAGGGAGGAAGCAGAAGAAAATACTTCTGAAAAAGAAAAAACAAAATTAAAGGAAGTAAACAGTACCGCAACATCGGAGATGAGCGACCAAGTGGGAGCCGATACCACTCGCGAGCAAAAACGCAACCTTCGACCGCGAAAATCGAAGAATTCGTTCATCCAAGACGGAAAAATCACCGGGAGAAACTAGAAAGAAATAAAAAGGTCAAGATATGTGATTGCGGCGTCGTAAAGTTGAAGAAATTCACTTACAAGAGCTGCAACGCATGTCGAGACATAAAATTCGGCTAAGTCCGAACTTCGTCATCAGTTATCACCGTCAATATCGAAAAGCGAGATTACATGACGTATCGGTCGAAACCCCGTAGCGTAACATGCGCACGGCTTGATCGCACGCGTCGTCCCCGTAGCTCCACGCTCACACGGACAAATCTCGTACCGTACGAGACGCGTCCGTGACCCACAATCCTCCGCGCCGATCAGTTCCGTTTCCGATTGTTCGCTGACACGAAAAGCACGCGTTCCTGACGATTTCCCCGTGAAATCGTTTTCAGAACCTCTTTTCTTCTCGAATAATTAGATTTTCTCTTGATGGCTGATCGACGCAACCCGAGAATTGACCCCGACGCCTCGTCCTCCAGAGACGAGAGCGAAGGATTGGTCATCGAGGCGGAGGAAGAAGATTGGGATGAGCCGGAGCAACAACCACAGGTAACATAAGATCTTCCCGTAAGATCGAAAATGTAATCCGCCGACATCCGACACCATGTCGGATTGTGGCGCGTGATAACTTGACTGATGAATTCTTTTTTGTATTTATTTTGTTGATTTTCGGTAGAATCGGAGCTCGGGCGCGGAAACCTTTTTCGTGCTCGAAGATCTCCGATCTCCAAACCCAGACAAAGGAATTGTTTGCCAAGATGGCGTCGCTAAAAATTAGAAAAAATTAAAACCTTAAAGTAACGTTGAAACCTCGTAATAAATTAAATACGAGTAGAAAAGCTTAAATAAAAACAACCGATTCTTTTATATTACGCGACGTTGTTTTGAGCGGACCTCCTGAATCTAAAAAAGGTAGCAAGAGAAAGACTGAGCTACACCAGCGGCCAACCACCGCGGACCTGCGAATAATCAGGACGGAGAGGAGCGGCCACAACCGAAAGAAATTTTGGTGCCACCGCCGATCTCGCAATTTTTATTCCAAATATTGATAAAAAGAGCATCGAAATTAAAATGTTTTTAATACTTCAGGTCGACCCGCTACAATCATGGGACGCCCTGCCGTCTACAGTGCCCACCAAGGGCAATATCTTCCGGTTAGCGATGCCAGAATTCATCCGGCTAGCGTATCCAGAGGAAGACACCGATGTCTGGGCCCTGAGATTACGCTACTCCCGAGCGATCGAAGAATACTTTGACCGATCGAGGACGCTGGTCGAATGTTTGCCCAGAAAAATGCGAGAGAGAGTGGGGCCACGGATTAATCCCGCCTTTAATCCGTCGAGCCCTATCTTTTCGGAGCTACTTCGAGCCCGGTACGGTGGTACCGAAGCGGACGAGCACACCGGCCTTCGGTGGCGCAACGCCGCAACGCCAGAAGAGCGGAGACGAATCGTCCGCGAGGAGATCGCTCACCTAGAGCGAACGGCAACCAGTGCCGTAATACGAGTTTTAGAGCGGAATGGTTTCTCGACGGGAGAAATCAAAGAATGGTTACGAGAAGCCCGCGAAGACCGCCAAGCAACACCATGGGTGCCGCCCGTCGGCTTTATCGCCACTCAAGCCGAGATGTGGCAGCTGCATCGTGTCGGTATCCTACAGAGCGGCACACGAGTCAGGAGGCTAAAGAGACAGGCCTCAAGCTCGAACAGCGGCCCCGCTCAGCTTGGACAGGCCCTCTCCACCGAGGAGAGCGGCCCGTCAACGAGTGGGACGCAACCCGGCCATTCGAACAGTTGCGACTCAAGAACGCAAACGATCGTCCAGTCGGGAGGCCTACGCTCCGTCGTAATAGTACCCGCCTCATCCCACGAATTATGGATAAATCCAGAAGCCGGACCTTCCAACTCGTGGAGCGACCAGGTCGACGAACAGGAGAGACAAGCGGCTACCGCAGCCGCGCCCTCTCTCTTCCTAGTGCGTACCGTCCGGCCGTCGGACGAAGAGTCAACCATGTTCGACCAAGCGGAACCCCCGTACAAAATCCGAAGAGACTCGGTAACCCCTTCGTACGTCGAAACCGCCAACACTAGGCGCAACCGGAAGAGCAGAGCTCGCCGCAGGCAAAGAATGCAGACCCTGCTAGCGAAACTCGCCGCCGTCGAGAAAAGGCCGACCGCCGCCGGTAGTTCGTGTTGGAATAGTGTGGATATTATACGTGTATTCGTATCATCAAGCAATACAAGTGTTTACTTTAACTAATAATATGTCTCTGTTATTATTTGGCTACACAAGCTGTCTCAGCACTATTTGTAAAAGTGTTTACTTATTTAACCTAAAGGTGGCGTTGTATACTTGCAGGAGTCACATGACTTATAATAAACACTCACTCTATGTTCTGATTCTCAACTGATGACATCACAACTTATTTCTCCTCACTACATGTTTTTCCAAGCCACTGCACAATTCTACAGCTTATACTAATAGAAAGCTGTTCCACAACAAGGTTATGGGCCAATATAACGTTGGAAAAACGTTTGGAGTGATTTTGGAAGTTTTTCCATCATTTGGAGGTCAGCAGTGAAGTTTTTCCTCCAAATCCAAGATGGCGGCGCCCATGGAGGAGAATGTCATCTTGTGTTTGTGCCGAGAATCAGCGGTTTTGGAAGCCACAACTAGACATCCAACCACACAGGAACATTAATCGGGTTCGAACTGTATCAAACTATTTATTTACGAGTTTATTTTTCCGTTTTTTGGACGATTTTCCCGTATTGCGAGGCGCGATACGCATCGTCGACGTGGCGTTATTTTCGGGTGAAAGACGTGGCGACGACGGTGATAGATTCCCATCAACCACACGGGAAGTGTGAACGGGAATCCAGTGGAACTAGAACGGACCAAAGGGATTTCAAAACGAATCGAGAGGAGCCGGAAATTACTGGACAAATTGGTTTTATTTCCGAGGAACATCATTGTTTGAAAATCTCCACGTTTCTACGAGAACTCCACAGGGACGGTAATTCTCGCCAACCACACGTGAAGTGTGAACGAGAAAGAAGCAGGAACAAATTGGAGAAACGAGGGAAAATTTCCGAGACGAAGACGCCATTTATGAACAATTATCGTGTTTATTTCGAATATTTTGAACTTTATGTTATTACTAGCTTAGCTTTGTGTCAGGATACTTACTAACATAGCATAAGAGCGAACTAACATCGCAACACTGCACCTTGTTGCGATTAACCAGTACAGAAAGTGTTTTTGGGGAAATCAGTGTGTATATTCAGTGTTTAACAAGTGGCGGACACTTAATTCGAAATGGATACGGACAAACCAGAAAGGAAGATTACACTGCTGAACAGGACCAACTATGAAAGCTGGAAACAGCAGATCAAAGTGCTTTTAGTGCACCACGGATGCTGGGCATTCACAGACGGGACGGAGGAGGCTTTGGCACCTGGAGCATCTTGGCGCGACCGCTCGGACTTCAAGCTACGACAAGGAAGAGCTTTCAGCTTGATTTATTATTCGATAGAGGAGCAGTATCACGAATTGCTCAGCGGAGTCGACGACGCCAAGAAGGCCTGGAACACACTAAAAGCCAATTTCGAACCAGTGTCGAGAGCGAGGATAATTCGTTTGTTGGACGAATTCTTCAGTTTAAAATACGACCCAACGACGGAAACGATCGGTGTCTTCGCAGCAAAGATACGGAATGCCGCAAAGAAACTAGCCGACGTTAAACACAAATTGGAGGACTTATATCAAGCTTTTCAGCTAATTCGATACCTGCCTGCAGAGTACCAATCGATTGTCCAGGCCATTTACCGATGGGAGGATATCAATTTCACACTAGAAAAGGTGGAAGCGGAGTTAGTCGCCGAGGAAGGGAGACTTGCGCAGCAGCGAAGAGATTCTGGTCAGGGACCAATCACAGATGCCTTTGCTACAGGCCCGAGCAACCCCAACGCCAAGAACAGCGACAACTCCCAGAAATCCCAACAACAAGGGAACTACAGCCAAAACAATCGAGGATATTCAGGCGGACAAAAGGGCGGCAAATCGAATTACCGAGGCGGAAGAAATACAAGAGGAAACTTCAGAGGAAACAGCACCGGGTCAACGGGACGGGGGCCGTGTTTCCGTTGTAACCAGCTCGGACATTGGGCCAAGGATTGCACTGTGCAATTGCAATTGGCGCCAAACAACAATATGAACACAAACACAGCGGAGGAGTTAGACACTAACATGCTAGATGTCGGATTTCTCACTGAATTGAGTGACGAGGAAATGTTGCAGTGCAGTGCAGCCAACAACTGTTGGATCTACGACACCGGGGCCACTGGACATTTCTGCAAGGACAGAACTCAATTCTACAACTTTAAAGAAACGAGTGGGACAATAAGTCAGGCCGACAAGAAGACCCTGATTCAAATTCAAGGCGTTGGAGACGTCTGCGTAATGTGTTTAGTTGGAAACGACACAATCCCGATCACATTGAAGAAAGTGTATTACGCGCCGGATTTGAGAAGAAACTTATTGTCGGGACCGTGCATCGATGAAGCAAGATGCAAGGTCGCGGTCGGTTCAGGTTTAGTCAAAATTTACGATCCTCAGTGGAAGAGGCAGCTGATGGAGGGAATTAAAAAGGACAGACTCTACTACATTAAGTTAAGCGACCAAAAGCCCGACTTTGAGAAGTTGAAACAAAGGGATATCAACAGGAAAGCCAACATTGGCGAGCAGAACAAGCAAGAACCGACAATTTCGACTAAAAACGCATCCAACCCGGAAGAAGCAAGGCTTTGGTACGAGAGATTGGGACACATCCACTTTCCAAGCGTGCAGGCGATGAGCAAGGGAGACGCGGTAATTGGGTTGCCCATCTTGGATGTGCCAATCACACAATGCGATGTGTGCGACTTGGCAAAGAAGAAGTCAGTTTCGCACAAGTCGATACCGGGGATCAGATCGAAGCAACCGCTAGAGCTTCTACACATGGATGTATGTGGAGCATTTAGCACACCAACACTTTCCGGAAACAAATACTTTCTCACCATTACGGACGACTATTCCCGTTATTCAGCCGTCTATCTGATGAAGAAAAAGGACGAAGTGTTCGAGATATTCCAGAAACACGTTACGCGAATCGAGCGATTACTAGGAAAATCGGTTCTAGCGATTCGAACGGATAATAATATGGAGTTTTGCTCCAACAAGTTTGGAGAATATCTCGAAGGGCTGGGGATTGCCCACGAAAGGACAAATGCATACACTCCGCCCCAGAACGGCGTTTCTGAGAGGCTAAATCAGACTTTGGCGAACGGCATGCGTGCACTAGTCTACGATGCGGGATTGGAACATCGCTTTTGGGGTGAAGCGATCCTTACATTTAATTACCTCAGAAACCGGATTGCGAAGTTGAAATCTGACAAAACTGTTGTTTTCCGATACCAAATAGTGCTCCGTACTTATCACGGATATTATTAGTATTTTTCCCAGCATCAAGCTGTTTCCAATATTTATTTAGTCTTTAATTGATTATTTAGCATTGGGCATAATGCTGCCCGCAGCTTAGCATTATATAAGTTTACCTTTTCCAACACCAGATGGTGTCACTTGTACTTTTCACAAATCCAAGATGTCAGCCTGCACGTATGCAGTGCTTTATCATTGCTTTTCATCCAAATGGATTCACATTGTAAGTTTTGCTTTTATTTATTAAATATATGTTATTTTTACACTGCCTAGTTGTTGTTTAGCTGCAGATAAGCACGTTTTCCACGTGCGGCAGCTTTTTTCTGCTCGACATTAGCGGCGACGTTGCGCGCCCGCCATTTCGGCCGCGCATTTGCGTTATTCACGCTTCCACACGGTCGTACAGACCGCCAAGCGCCTCCTCCTCTGCTACAAGTGGTAGCAGAGGATGGTTGCCACCTAACCGGCCATTATTTGTCTAATATTCGACGTAATTTTCGCAAAATTCGCGATTTTTGCGCCGAAATTTGTCTATTTTCAGCTATCGTCGATTTCCGTCTCGATTCGCGTTCGCCGACGTATCACCGACGTTCCAAGCGACGAACGTCGTGTATAGCATCATTGTTAACCTGTTTTAGTCCGGAATTGTGCGGGTTTCGCAAATTCCGCGACGAAAATTTATTTATTTTCAGATTTCACGTCAAATGCGATTCTCGTCACTGCTTAGCGAGTTGCGGCAGTTACCACTAGAATCGAATACAAGTTATTCGCGGCTTAGTTCCCCGGTGAACGGTCGTTATACGCCGATCTATTCAAGTGGAAGAAGAGCCTCGAATTTTTCGAGAAGGGTTCGAGCATTAACGTTCGAATCAGCGTTTTCACCAGCTTTTCGAGAAAGCTGCGCCGTGCCTTCATTTGCACGTGAATTGCAACCGCAATTGACTCACCTATTTCGCCTTCTTGTCGATTTAATTATTGTTAGCATTAAGGGGGATTTTGGAGTGGGTTTATTAGAATCCTTGGCACCCTACGCTCGAATCCGGGCAAGTGTCATTGTATTCTGTGATTAGGCTGAGCCCTGCGCCACCTAGCATTCCCGAGACCCCAGGCGGTCGCAAAGGACGCTAGGGGGACACTAATCACAGGTTGTCAGTCAATCTTAGAATTGACTCCCCTTCTGGTTATCCGCTTAGAACCACGTGGGATTGTGAAGTGTTGTGAAGTGTTGTGCTCCGGAATCATCGTGTGCTTCAAACGTACCATTCCTAGTTCAGTGTGCTTCATTACGAATCATTTCGCCGTCTTCACGTCATTATGTCGAAATCCGCAGATGGCAATTCCGGACGTCTCCCAATTCTCAGCGTAGGAAACTACGAACTTTGGCAGCGCTCAATGCGCATGGTGCTGAGAAGCGAGGAATTATGGGACCACGTGACGGAAGAAGAAGAAGAAGAATTCTTAAAAACTGCCGGAGATAAAGAGAAAAAGAAATACAAGCGTCGTAAAGCCAAAGCGTTAGGCCTCATATATTGTTCCGTGAGCGAGGCTAAAAAGTCTGCGCTAGATGACTGCAAGACCCCTAAAGAGGCTTGGGACATTTTAGCCAATATTTACGCGCCATCATCACGTGCGCGACAGGCAGCCATGCGCCGTGAATTTCTGAATTTGCGCCTGGAACAAGGCGAAGACATGGCTGATTTCCTAAGTCGCGTAGACTACCATGTCCGCCAAATGAAGGACATCGGAGAGATAACTTCGCCTGATCACCATGCTTACCAATACTTGGACTTATTGCCTCGTGAATATTCACAGATTTCATTCACAACATATCATTTGCCCAACGGTGAATTTACGCCAAAGAGAGTGTCTGAGCAATTACTTGCGGAACACATGCGACTCAAAGCAATGGACTCGCGCGATTTGGACAGTTCGAAATCATCACGTGCCTACGCTGGTGAAAAACAGCGTGGAAGAAACCGATCTCGACCCCCTAGACAGTTATCTTCGGTGCAATGCTTCAATTGCCAGGAATATGGACATTATGCTAACAAATGCCCATTACCACCTCGCCGAGATGACAAAAATCAACCGACGGCATCACTTCAAAGGAAGCCGAGGAGTTCCAGCCGTAAACGCAACAAGAACTCGCCAGTGCTCCGCAAGCCATACAGTTGCCCACAATTCACTTTACACAGTCACATGAATGGATTGTGGATTGTGGGGCGACCGACCACGTGTGCCACGTTCAAGCATGGTTTCAGGATTTCGTCAAGGTTGTGCCCTTTAACATTGCATTAGGCCAAGGACACTCTGAAGTTCTCGGCAAGGGCAAAGTCCAAATTGTCACGATGATCAACAACGTAGAATGTGTTGCAAATCTTCAAGATGTGCTGTTCGCGCCAAAATTCGAGGCGAATCTAATTTCCGTGTCAAAAATGGACAAAGCCAAACATCACATCCACATTTGGGATGGTGGAGTTCACGTTTACAAGTCTGATATCGATCATCCAATGCTTCGAGCCAAAGAAAAGGGCGGTCTCTATTATGTGGACGGTTTGTGCCCACCTTTAACACTGATGTCAACAGTGGATGCGCCTATTGCGCAGTCGACCGCTCCGACTCGAACATTAGTCACAGCGGAAGAGGATTTCATCCAGTATCCCAAGGCAAGGAAAAAGTCAAAAGATCCTGAACTCTTTACTGATTTTCGGCTTGAATTTCCTCCCTTGCCAAATGAACTTCCTCCGCCTATTCCCGTTAAGACAACCCAGTCCAAGACACCTCCCATGCCTATTCCTACCAAGACATTACCTCAAGTCCTGTCCTTTGCCGACACATTAAAGGCAATTCCCTCAAATCCGAAATCGAATTCAAAGCCAACCAACACAAAGACGGTTGCAGCGCCTACGGTCAGAAAGGATGCGACGGGGATATGGCACAGCAGACTGGGTCATCTACACACCAATGCTATGAAACTTCTGGCCGGAAATGAACAAGTGTATGGAGTAACCCCGGCAGAAGTAAATAAAGAACTTTCTTGCAATCATTGCAGAATTGCAAAATCAACCCGTGTTTCTCACAAACCGGATGAACATCCAATTTCCACAAAGGCTTTAGATCTCCTGCACATGGACGTGTGGGGAGCTTCAAGAACGACTTCCTACGGGGGCGCGCGTTACGTGCTAACTATAATAGATGACGCCACGCGCTACGCCTGGATATTTCCGATGGCCCAGAAATCCCAAGTATTTGGACTTTTCAAGGATTATGTCACACGAATAGAGCGAGTGACTAACAAACGGGTTAAGGCCATCCGGACTGACCGAGGAGGAGAATTCATGTCGAATGAATTTGAGAGATATCTGAAGGAAACTGGAATTCAAGCCCAGAGGACCAATCCCCATAGTCCCGCTATGAATGGCACAGCAGAGCGGATAAACCGCACAATGGCAGATTACACTTGTGCCATATTAGATGAAACTGGTCTTCCAAATGAACTTTGGGCGGAATTCGCAGTGACATTCTCGTATATGAAGAATCGATGCCCTCATTCTCGTCTCAAAAATGAGGTGCCCTATATCCTATGGCGACGACGTGCCCTTTCACTCCGACACCTTCGGAAATTAGGTTCCAAGTGCTGGGTCCACCATACAGCGCCTGGCAGGGACAAATTAGACCCTCGAGCTTGGGAGGGCTTTTTAGTCGGATATGCCACGACAACAAGAGGATATCACGTTTGGAATCCACAGGATAATAAGGTCATTGAGTCGATCCATGTCCAGATTGATGAGCGGCAATCATACAGACGCTCTAACCATTACCGCGGTCCACAAGACCCATGGATGGGACCAGATTTGGACCAAACGCAATCAATCTCGCATAATCGCCAAATGCAGCGGTCTTCACGACCACAAGTGAGATTTGACGACGGTCTGCAGTATACCGATTGGCCCAAATTTTCGGATTCAGAAGACGAAAATGATACGGATTATGATTCTGACGATTCAACTCCGCAAGGTGCTCAATACCGGACCCCGCCAGTCACTCCACCTCCGGGATCTCCCATACGAGCTCCACTGATTACTCCAGTGATAACACCAGTGCCGAGTCCAGTTATTACTCCCGGCAACACTCCAAGTCATACACCGCCAGGAACACCACCAGGTTCACCTCCGAGTTTTGTAAATGCTCGTCGAGGCTCTCGTGGCAATGCGCCTCAAGCTCATCAAGCGGCGCACCATGGTCCGCCTCCAACTGGAGCCGCAACGGCTTACAAATGGCGTTACATTGGTGGAGATACTGAGTGCAGACACTGGAAACGAGAAGAACATCTGCGTAAAGTGCAGGAACCTGGCAAATTAAAAACAGATGTTTATTATTTCCCGGAAGCAGGACTCCGACTACGTTCTAGAGGCGACGTTGAGGAATTCTGCCACATGAACAACATTCCGTATGATCCCGAACTATTCTATTTTGGAAATATGGAATATGAATTAGAGAATCTCCCACCACCACTTCCCAGAGTGCACCTTTGTCGTCGTGATCCCACAAGTTACGCAGAGGCTGTAAGATTTCCGGATGCGACAAAATGGCAAGAAGCCATTAATGAGGAGTTGGACACTTTTGCAAAGAGAGGCGTCTACGAAGAAGTCCCAAAACCGGAAAATACGACAATATTGGGATGCAAGTGGCTCTTCAAACTAAAGGAGGATTCTCAGGGCAAACCAGCGAGATATCGCGCCAGATTAGTGGCACAGGGCTTTCGTCAAACGTTAGGAGTAGACTATGATGAGGTCTTCAGCCCTGTTGTCAACTTCGTTCTTATACGCCTGTTTTTCTGCCTGTTAGTTGTCCTTAAAGGATGGAAGGATGCGCATTTGGACGTCAAATGCGCGTACCTATACGGCGATCTTGCACATAAAGTGTACATGCGCATTCCGGCTGGCGCAACATGTTCAAATCCAAATCACGTATGGTTATTAATTAGGTCGCTCTATGGACTCCACCAATCGGGGCGACAATGGTTTGAAAAGCTTGACCAAACCTTGCGTGATTTGGGCTTTCGAAGATTACCAGGGTGCAACTGCGTGTACATCTACGGGACCTCTGCCGTGATGCTTATCTATGTCGACGACATTGTTTTATTCTATGCAACCGACGGCATCCTGACTCACCTAATCGCTCTCATCAGTACCAAATTTGACATTGTAAATTTGGGTCCCATCTCGAAACTCTTAGGAGTTGAGTTCATCCGCACATCAAAAGGGATCTATATCTCTCAAAAATCATACATCCAAAAGATCCTTAAGAAGTTCGAGATCACACCCGACAAACTCATCAAAGTGCCCGTGACTCCAGGAACGACGCTCGTCAAAGGGCCAAAAGAGAATTTGCCCGAGTTTCCATACCGTTCGTTGATAGGCTCACTTCTCTTCCTCGCGTCCAGGACACGACCTGACATTCTATATTCAGTTATCCTGTTATCCCAGTTCAACAACTGCTATGATCACACCCACATCAAAGCTTTAATGCAAGTGGTTCGCTATGTGGGAAATACCATTGATTATGCCATTGAACTTTCAAACTGCACTAGTGGACAGCTTTGGGGATATACTGATGCGTCCTGGGCCACGGACATTACCACGTCATTAAGTTTCGGCGGATATATTGCATACATTGGAAATGTCCCCATCGGATGGAGTTGTCGAAAACAAACCAGCGTGGCGTGCTCAACGATGGAAGCGGAATTTGTCGCCCTCGTTGAGTGCGTTCGGGAGCTGTATTGGTTAGACTATGTTTATAGTTCCGTCCCGATGTTGAATCGATCAACAAAACCAATAGTGTTCTCCGACGCGCTTTCTTCCATCCAATTCACTTCAAATGACGTGGAGAATAGTAAGACGAAACATATCCGAGTGAAGTTTCATTGGATTCGGGAATGGTACACAGCAGGTGCATTCGAACTGAGAAAGATTCCTGGACCAATGAATGTAGCAGACATCTTCACCAAATGGTTGAGCTCAACACAACTACGTCTGCTGATCTCCCGGATCTTCAACTTCAACTTATCATGACATTCCTTATTTATTTACCCAACTTCGAGGATCATCAAGTTCCAGTGGGAATTTTCGGGCTTCCGTAGCGATTGTATTAACAGTACCCGGCTTGATGGTTCGCCCTTTTATTTTCCTTTATTGTATAATGTAAAGTTACATTTTGAGATGTCCCCACTTATGTTCGATTAGCTTTTACTATTTGGCATCGAAGGGGGAAATTGTTGTTTTCCGATACCAAATAGTGCTCCGTACTTATCACGGATATTATTAGTATTTTTCCCAGCATCAAGCTGCTTCCAATATTTATTTAGTCTTTAATTGATTATTTAGCATTGGGCATAATGCTGCCCGCAGCTTAGCATTATATAAGTTTACCTTTTCCAACACCAGATGGTGTCACTTGTACTTTTCACAAATCCAAGATGTCAGCCTGCACGTATGCAGTGCTTTATCATTGCTTTTCATCCAAATGGATTCACATTGTAAGTTTTGCTTTTATTTATTAAATATATGTTATTTTTACACTGCCTAGTTGTTGTTTAGCTGCAGATAAGCACGTTTTCCACGTGCGGCAGCTCTTTTCTGCTCGACATTAGCGGCGACGTTGCGCGCCCGCCATTTCGGCCGCGCATTTGCGTTATTCACGCTTCCACACGGTCGTACAGACCGCCAAGCGCCTCCTCCTCTGCTACAAAAACACCGATGGAACTTTACTATAATCGGAAGCCATCGCTCCGACATTTAAGGAAGTTTGGATCTTTATGTTTTGTTCAGAAGAAAATCTGAGATGGAAAAATTGACAACAAAGGCATACATGGAATTATGCTTGAATATTCCAGGATTACGAAGGGATATAGAGTTTGGTTGCCGGAATTTTCTAAGGTCATTGAGACAAGCAATGTCAAGTTTGTGGAAAGCAGGCGCGGAGTTGAAGGCGTGCTGGGCCTACCGGAGAAATACACGACATACATCGATAGTTTGGACGACAACTTGGACAATAACAATGATCGCCAATACTATTCTGATGAAGACGTGAGGCCACCACTAGCTCCACCTGTGCCAAAGAAGAAGGAAGAAGATCCGAAACCGAATTTACTTCCACTTAAATTGAAGTTTAGACAGCCGGGAGAACAACTTCAACCTAATTTGACAGGAGCGAAACCCCTAGGCATTTTGCCACCACTCGGACAACCAGTCTTGGATCCAGTCCAAACGATACCACCACTTGTTTGGAAAAAGACAGAGAAGGTTAGACCGACCGGACAGAGGGACATCGAATATACAATCGAGGGGTACGACAAGCCCAAGCTGCGCTCGATACCCGATGTAAAGCGTTACTGTACCGAGCACAATCTTCGAGTACCTGAACACCTTTTCGAAGATAAAAGGAAGAAGAAGCCTTCGGAGTCAAATACGACGACCGACAATTTTGAGTTGGACTTGGACGATTTCAACCTCGAAGCCAACCATACGGAAGTCCATATTCCTGTTCGATACGAAGAGATAGCGAGCTTACCAGAAAAGAGCGAATGGCACCAAGCGATGAACGAAGAAATCGGCACAATGCTTGAACGTGAAGTTTGGGAGCTGGTTTCTCCACCACCTGACACCAAAATTGTTGGATGTAAATGGATTTTTACCACCAAACCAAACGACAAAGGGGAAATCGCACGCTATAAAGCGAGACTCGTCGCACAAGGATTTTCGCAAGTGTATGGCGAATCGTACGAGGAAACGTTTTCACCCGTAGTCGACTTCTCTATCGTGCGATTTATGTTCACGCTGCTTGTCTGCATGCTGAAATGGTCTTACGTTCAAGCAGATATCAAGTGTGCTTACCTATATGCGAAGTTGCACAAAGTTGTTTACATGCGTCAACCAAAGGGATTCGTTCAAGAAGGCAAAGAGAATTACGTCTGCAGACTTCTAAGAGCGATATATGGTCTACACCAATCAGGACGTGAATGGGGCTTAGAGCTGGAAGAGACTTTGTTGAAACTCGGCCTACAGCATGTCAACTGGTGCAACTGCGTCTACAAGTACGGGGATGTTGCATATTTGATCGTATATGTGGACGATATCGTAGTTTTTGGCAAATATCACGAAGACGCGATGAAAGTTCTCAACATGATCAAGACGCAATTTGACTTGGTCATCCTCGGACAAACGAAGAAACTGTTGGGAGTCGAATTTTATTCCTACAAACAACAGTTAGTTCTACATCAAAAGTCGTACATTAACAAGGTCCTATTGAGATTCAAGGACCATCTGACCTGTGTGAAGATAAGATCGCAACCAATGACAAAGTCAGCTGTCCTTACGAAGCAGGATTGTCCAAGTACAATTGACAATTTCAAGATAATGGAGAAAATCATATAGAAGCCTGCTCGGGTCTTTGGCTTTCATCGGATCAAGGACGAGGCCCGACATGACTTACGCTATCAACATCCTAAGCCAATTTCAGTCAAACCCAGGCTGGGATCACTGGTTAGCATTACTGAACTTACTCAGTTATCTGAGAACGACGAGGAATCACGGATTAATGTTGTTTCCGAACGACAGAATAGAAGTCATCGGATATAGCGACTCCGACTTTGCTAATAATCGAGACGACCGGATCTCTGTGGGAGGAACTTTAATAACATTAGGAACAACACCTGTTTTTTGGAGAACCTTTAAGCAACGAAATGTTACCCTATCGACGATGGAAGCAGAATATGTGGCTCTGACAGAAACTGTCAAGGACTATATATGGATAGTTAGAGTTCTCTACGAGATTCTCCCGGATTTAGCAGACAAATTTCCACACCATGTCTTATGCGACAATATATCTACGCTCGACTTCACGAGATCCTGCGTGGAAAATAGAAAAACGAAACACATTGATATCCGATATCATTTCATTAGAGAGCTTGTTAAAAAGGACAACCTCCACATTGTACATGTTGGAACGAAGTGTAATTATGCGGATATTTTTACGAAGTCTGTCGACAAGGCAGATTTAGTTCAATTTTGAAATCGTTTTCTAATTGATTTAAGTGTTTTGAATGCTTGATTATCCGAGGGGGCCGATTGTTGGAATAGTGTGGATATTATACGTGTATTCGTATCATCAAGCAATACAAGTGTTTACTTTAACTAATAATATGTCTCTGTTATTATTTGGCTACACAAGCTGTCTCAGCACTATTTGTAAAAGTGTTTACTTATTTAACCTAAAGGTGGCGTTGTATACTTGCAGGAGTCACATGACTTATAATAAACACTCACTCTATGTTCTGATTCTCAACTGATGACATCACAACTTATTTCTCCTCACTACATGTGTTTCCAAGCCACTGCACAATTCTACAGCTTATACTAATAGAAAGCTGTTCCACAACAGTTCGGACTCGCCAAGAGCCGGACCCGCAGCCGTGTCGTCCTCCAATCGGAAGAAGGGACCCGAAGGATGGTGCGAAACCATCGAAGAAAAAATGGATCTGGACGAAGAGATGGAGCCGGAAAAACCCATGTCCCGCAGAGAACTGGCAGAGGTACTCACCAGCGCCTTCCGCGGATTCTCCGCAAACCGGCCGACGTCCTCCACAGACCAAACAGTAGCTGCGCCGTCCGCACCAACCTTCCATCCTGTCCAACCGAGCTGGCCGCCTCTCCTTGAGGCCCCACCGCCAGCCATAACTAGATGGGCGCCCCCTGGAAGCATGTGACCAGGCGAGGCGTTCCTAGAACTTGTCCCGCACCGACCACCGGGGTTATGCGCCCCCCCGGTTCCTCCGCCAATTAGGCCACCGAGGCCGTGTCGAGACGCCATGTGGCATGAGGAAAAAGAGCGAGACGCCCGAAATCGAAGAGAAGCGGCGAATCCCACCTTGGGAGAGCTGCAAGCCCACCAGGCTGAGTGCGAACATCCCGCCACCGCCGAACAGGCCTTGACGCAAGCCGACGCCGCTCAAACGGAACACATCAATTGGGCGATAGTCCAAATGCGGAACATGTCCGCCGCCTTCGCCGCGGATCCTAACCGTGCTCTACCAGTCAACCGAAGTAGCCTAAACACCGAGGTGACAAGAGTTATGTCGGAAATCCTCTCCCCCGCCCTTTTCTTGGACGGTCGGCAATCGATGGCCGCCTGGACCATCATCGATCGAGAGGGCGTCTTTCTAGGAAGAGCCCTCTACCAACTTTGGGCCGAGTTTACGCCAGCAGCCGCCGAGCTTCGGTTTGAACTAGCACGATCAATGGAAAACCCGAGTTTCCAGTTCGCGAAGATGCGCTCGATGGCGTTCCGCTACCAAAATCCAGGAACGCATCCGACGCTGTTGCAGAAGGTCGCCAAAGAGACGCCCGCTAAGGAGGAAGCCGTCCGCCCCATCGTGGTGGCCGAGACGGTTCCTCCCGAGTCTGCCGCCCGGAGTTATATCCCGACTCCAAAGCCTGTATTCCCGAAGGAACGAAGGGCGAGTAAGCGGCCGAAGTTAACCCCGAAGCGATCACGCAAGGGGCCCCAGACTCCCCCGCTGCCGTCGCCCTCGCCACCTTCGACGAACATGGACGCCCTGTCCTTAGAGGAAACCACTCCACCGCTGGAAATTCCGTTGCCACCGTCTCCGCCGCCTCTGCCTCCACCGGCGCCCGCGCCAACCCAGCTCTACTTACGACTGGAGGTGGAGTATCCTAACTTACAGATGTCAGAGACAACGCGCCAAGCGTTATTGGCCACTCACCGCCAAGGTGAATCCTTCCTGCAATGGATGGCGAAGGAAATCAGGTTGACCAACGACCCGATCCTTCATCAACGACTCCAGCGGGCTCACCGAGAGCCCCTCACACCGCCGGAAATGCAGCGAATGCGTCGATGTCCCAACCGCTTCCCCGCTTCGACCCAAATCTGGGTGCACGAAAGAAGGAACAGCACGGACGGACCTCCCGGCCACACGCAGTTTTTTATTAACGAATCGGAGAATCCAGCAAATCTGACCACGTCGCTGCCCGATGGCCTTCCTCCGCCACCGCCAGCCGTTAATCTCCCAATCCAACGTCCCCGCGGAGGAAAATTGCCCGCCATTGCGCTGAGGGAACAGATAGGGTAATCGCCCCGATCGATGATCGAAGCTGAGGGAGGGACGTGTGGTGACCCTGCGGGTGGTCGCCCCTCCAGTGGGCGCCATCCGCATGAGTCACTAGGAAAGGTCAGTTCCCTCGCGTTGGCTCCGCCTTCCCCCCCTGGGAAGCGCGTGCCCCGAGGGGGTGAGGTGACGCGTGGCCGGCCCCCATTGGCCGAGCCAGGCCCCTCACCCTGGCCTATATCAGGTAGAGTTTTGCGCCCTACAAGCAGAACTTACACAAACGACACCAAGAACACAGCAACTACCTCACCGTCAGGCCAACTTCAAATACAAGTTAGGATTGATCGAGGACCGCTGATTCCAGTGCAACTGTAACTCTCACGAATTTACACTGTGCGTTTATTTCCCGCGAAAGCAGGAAAATAACCCTTGTGAATTCACACCGAATAACCGACCCACGGTTATTCCACCACTAAAGTGTCCGAGTGCCCTGTAAGAAACTCCACGTTTCTGGACGGAGCCTTGCGACGCTAAAACTAACCCCTAGACAACAGGCACGGATAGAAGACTCGAAAGAGCATTCCACCGCGTCCGTGAACGACGAATCCGTGACGAATTTACGACAACTCGAGACGCCGCCTTTGTTCCGCCGACCACGCGGAACCAACGACGCCATCTTGAGAAATCCTTTGTTCGACTCTGACCAAGTCGACTCTAGTTTTATACTGAGTGTATTTTAAGGCTCACGCCTATTGAATAAACCTATTTGTTCATTTACATATACTTAGTATTCATTTGGGTAATTTACATATTTAGTAGGATCACAGGTAAAGTAATACACGTTAGCTCATTAAACCTATCACCAGGTAGGACGCGACAAGTTGAAGTTTTGTGTGTCTATCGTGAATTCGAATAAGTGTAACTTTTACGGTGATTTTTGTGTGGAAAAATAAGTTTCGAACGAAATTTATATTCGTGTCTAATATATTTTATTCTGTTTTTAAGCTTTTACAAAGATAATAAATGTAATTCATTTGTATTTCCGATTTTCCGCCGAAGAAATTGTATGTTTTAACAAACTAATAATTTCCCATCGCGTGGTCAGGCCTAATGATCAAGACCACGAAAATTGGAAAATCTTGCCCGAACTTGTCGCTGTTACGTCCGCCCGTGTAACGTCATTTTGCCGTCGTCAATTTAATGGAACACGTGGTTGGGCCTATCGTGAAAGGTTCAAACTTTTTCCGAAGGAAATTCAAATGTGAATTCCATCTTTGTCGGTTGTTTTAAAGTAAGACATTAATAATTGCGTATTTTGTGTTTGAGATTTCAAGTTAAACCTAATTTTATTCGCGTGAATGAAATACAAGAAAATTGATATTTTCGCAGGAATTAAAATTTATATTTTATTTCAAAACTGGTTATTCTTTTTACAAACCTGATTTACATTGAAATGTTTGATCAAAGTCATGATTTTAAGTCGTTAAAATCCAAATCTACGAATGGAATGCCGTTCAAATTCAGCGAAGACATTTTCTCTACCAAGTTGCCTAAAAATCTCACCGCGGAATGTTTGAGTTCTAATCCGAACTTATCGTGTTTTGTCCGTTCACGAAACGTCTAAATCGTCGCCGTTACGATCGAATGCGTGGTCAGACTTAAAACGAGAAAATTTAAGTTTCCCAAAAGAATTCGAGTTCGAAGTTAAAGTTGTTGTGACCCGACTGGACCGGGGTCAACGAAGAGTTTCTCTCGTGACCTCGTTTCGGGTGTAAGGGGAGCCGCAAGCGCGTCTCCCTTCCCTCAGTGCATTGACATCTAGTCAATGGACAGGCGTCTGCCCTGAGGGAGTGGGGATGGCTCGTCCACCCCACCATTGGGTGATTCCGGTCACCTGTCAACCCCGCTTTGTGCAAAGGAATGTGCCTTGCACTGAGCGGGCAGAACCAACACAACCATCAAACGAGAAACACACGTAAACCCGTCGTCCTACAAGATCAGGCCCAAGTAAAATATACTGGGATTGACCAAGGACAAAGGACAATTTACCGTGAGTACGTTTGGTCAGTGTCAAACTCCGCAGAGTAACCTGCGAGATAAGATTACCACACTATTTTAGCACACCAGCTAGAAATAGTAAAAACCACTCCAGTTTAGCGAGTTGTGCAGACAAACGGTCGCACAAGCCTAAACTGCAGTTAAACCACGACGAGCGTTCCCGCCGCTGTGTGATCGCCGGGAGCCAGAAGAGTCCGCCGCTGTGTGATCGCCGGACACCACACAAAAACCTAGACAACAGCCCGAAGTAAGCCTTTTAACTAAGCATTCACTCGCGCCCGACCAGCGTGAGCCCGAAGGACCAGCCAGAGACGAGCCGAGGACGCCATATTGCCACGCCGGCCCAAGACGACATCACGTTGCTACAACGAGGACGCCATCTTGGACACGCACGAGACAACAGACGACCTCGCCGATTCCAGCCAGCTTTCATCTTACCTTTGCCTTTCCATTTCCCATCACCCATTCCGATTTACATTTTACTTACCCTTTATAGATATATATATAAGATATATCTGTACATTGCCCCGCAGAATAAATCTATATTATATTTTACCTTTTATATCTGTGTAATCATTTCTTTGGGTAAACCGCTTGAGCAAAGCGGTAGTGAGTTAGTCGAATTAAGTAATCAACCCACGAGTTAGCGACGGTTAGAGTTGAGCGCGACACGTGGGGGCCTGTCCGGGATCAAGTCGAATAACTGATTCTAACCTGTGATTACATCATACCCAAAGCAAGAAATGGCAGATAATACCCGAGTAACAGATTCCGACTCCGACGCAAACAAGAGAGCCGGCAGTCGTAAAGGCGCCGACTATCACTTGCGATCTGGAGGTCCCTTACCCAAAGCCTCAGCGCACGAAGCGAGGCAAAAACGGCGTAAGCCTAAACCCGATCGTAGAAGCGCATCCGAGGCATCGCACCCGTCTCGCACCGAGACGAGGCAGCGATTGGACGAGACAGAGCGGGGTGAAGAGCAATCTCACTCCAAACTGCCGCGTTCTAACCGTGACGGCGAGACGAGCGGAAACGAGGTTTTATCCCGTAACCAATCGCCTCGTCTAACGCACGACACCGAGGTGGGCAGTCCGAAAGCAGCGTCTCCGATACAAAAGACGGCCTCAAATACGACCGCTAATTCGGCACTAAACACGCCAATTACGCAAAGCCGCCCAGCTTCGGTCAGGTCCGAAGGACGCAAGTCCAACTCATCCTCTGTCAAGCGTGTTTCGAGCCAGCCTTACAGCGTCTCGGGCACCTTGATTGATGCGATGCAATTGGCACAGGCGGAAGGAGTGAGATACACCCTTCCGACGGGGAAAATTACCGTGTACGAAACGTTACAGATCGTACGTGCAGCTTTAAAAGCGCACAGTGTATCCCCACAAATCACCATTGTTGAAGGTGCACACGCTCAACAATTGGTTGATTCCGCTCAATTTGAAGCGGATGCAGAGAACGAGGCTCGTCAAGCCATTCGCGAGAGACGGAGGAAGCTGGCGGAAAGAGAAGCGCAAGCTCTCGAGTACGGCAGAACCCAGCCCAATCCGACTACTCCCGAGGAGGTAGAAATAGTTGACCGAGCCCTGAGAGCACATCGATATGCTTTCCACTCGCAACAAGAAGCAGAGCGAGCATTTATGGCCAGATTGCGACGAGATGACCCGAAATCCGTCCGCAAACCAGAGGTCAGTTCATCCGAGCTGTCCGACGAGAGCCTAGAGGGAGACCCAAAGCGCACGCCGAAGGCCAAACCCAAACCCCAGCCGGAGAGAGCAACACCAGCTACTCCGCGCAAGAGAGATGCGTCGGCCAGAGAACAACAAACTCGGCCCCGCATGCAAGCTCTCGATTCAGCCACAAATAATGCGATAACGCGATTAATCAACGCTAATAATGCTAGGCGAAATGAAGAGCAAGCTCTCACAAGCCAACAGCATGATAATCCACAAGGGACTGAGTGGCAACAACCAGTGCCCATCCTTAAAGACGACGAGTCGTCAAGGAGACAATCGCATGATCGCACCTCTTCGCGAGAAGAAGGCAAACGCGATGAAAGACCGAAATATTTTCACTACGGAAATAGTGATTCGTCGTCAGATGGACTGGAGTCAAATGCACCCAGTCATCACGATTCGGAGAGAGGTTCCGGAGAAAGACGAAGGGAAAGAGAACGCGATGAACGCAGAGAAAGGGAACGTGACGACCGTCGTAGGGGCCGGAAAGAGTCAAACTCTTCACGGCGCAACCCGCCACGCCGCTCACCGTCTCCCGACCCCAGCTCCGACCCCTCATCCAACGACGACAGACGAAAGGAAAAATCAAGTAATCGCCGGAAGAGATCCAACTCTCCGCGCGATAGAGAGAAACGACGTCGATCGGAAAATAGCGACCACCGACGGGAGGAGTTTCAGGACCTTCCCCGACAAAGCGCGTTTACCGATTCGACGGGTCGGCAGTATACGATGGGAGAGCTTGGAAGAGCCCTACTCGGCTCGTTAAAAGCCGAGGGAATTGATCTGAGCAAACGAAACGATCGTAATCGTAGCACTGGTGACCGCGTAAAGAAAAAATACGCTGTCTCCCGACGTGACACCATGAGTGTTACCGGGAATATTAGGTGGCAATTTTATATTCAGAACCGTTTCGACGGGTCATGGAAAGCGGGAGATCGCTTCCTTGACGAAGTAATTCGAATTAAGACTGCCACTAAAGCCACCGTAGGAGACATGCTCACCCACGGTATTGTCGAGCTAATGACAGGCTCGGCACGTGAGTGGTACCAAGGATTGAAAGGCGTCAATTGGGACGACTTTTTAATGAGATTCGACCTGCGCTACGGCGAGACACCCGAAGAGGTGAGCCGAAAGATGCGAGGTCTTCGCCAGATGCCTGGTGAAACCATAATGGATTACGACATTCGCGCCAGATTGTTGTTCGAAAAGGCCCCGATGGAATTTCACGCCACGGGATTCAACCTTTTCTTTCTCGGCGGTTTGTCGGAATACTCGCAAAGGGTGCTACTTGAAGAAAGGGCACCGACAGGAGGTAGCTACGAGGAGATGAGCGCCTTCCTGTTCGAGAACACGATAGATATCGAGAAGAGATATTATTCCGCTTTACCAGAAGCGGAGAAAGCAGCGACCGCAAAACGTCTCAAGTTGAGTGCGGAAAGATATGGGGCGACAGATAAGATTATGCGCCCTACTGAATATCTTAGCGGTATAATGGAGCTGGCAGAAGCTAGCGTTGGTTTGCAAATAAAAAATAAACTGACATCCACGCTGCCTTCCAACCCTTTGGCCGCCCCTAAAAAGGCACCGACAGCGTCAGCCATGCAAGCGACACTGGAGGAGGTCAAGGAGGGGGAGGAAGCCGAACAAAATGTCGGAAAATCAGACGAAAAAGAAGAAAAAGACGATTATTCGACGGACGAAGAAATACGAAGCTATCGCGATACCTTATCAACGGGTTGCGATGAGGAAGGACCGCTAGTACATCTCATCCATCGAGATAGAGCGGTAGAAGAATTTCGCGCCAGGTTAAAACCAAATGCCGGCCGAATTCCGAAGTATTTTCGAAAAAATTACACGCCACCGTCGAAAGCAGACCCTGAAAAGAAAAAATCGACTGAAGCCCCAAGAGACAAATCAAATATTCGTTGTTTCAAGTGTAACCAACCGGGTCACTATTCCAATGAGTGCCCAAGAACAGCGAAAGAAGACGCTAAATTTGACGCAATAATGAAGCAGATGGCAGAGATTAAACTCGCCATGGCAAAAAACGAGTCAAAAAACGAGTCAGCGCAGGCGGCGAAGAAATAACTTCTCGACCGTCTGCGCCATTCATGAAGAAAAAGGGGTTTAACAAAGGGTTCGATAAGCCGCCACCAGTCAAAGAAATGGGTAGTGACATAGCTAACGCCCAAATTCAAGACAGGGCCAACAACGCTTTGCAGGTAATTACCGCAAACGCTGAGGCTGAGGCGGAAGAACCGAACCTACTGCTTGAAGAATTACCTCAAGTAGTCGAAGACACAGAAGAATTTCGTGTTTTCATGTGCAACGTGGCGGTCGAATACACCAACCGCCTATGCATGTTGCCCATGACAATAGAACGTGAAAAAATTATGGGACTACTAGACTCGGGAGCAGATCGCTCGTTCGTTTCCGAAGACATAGTAGCATCATTGGGTCTCACCGATAAGATAAAAGGCGTTAATAAAAATATACGTCTAAAAACCGCCAACGGAATGGCGCGTCCAAAAGGAGTTATATTATTGACCATGGAGTGGCTCGGAGGAGTAGAACAGCACCCTTTCCTGGTCCTGCCCACATGCGACAGAATTTTTCTGTTGGGCTTAGACCTCATGGCGTCAATGGAAATACAACCCAATCCAATAACGAAATCTTGGAATTATATCAGAAATGATAAGGAAAGACCCGCAATTGTCGTGCCACCAGCTCTTGTAAAAGAAGCGGCCGACAAGACACAGTGGGAGAAAGGCCTAAAGAAATTCGTTCAAGATTACGATTTTAAAGCATTCGTAACAGAATTGCAACGGGACAATGTAGTGGAAACGCTTGTCGCCGACGCCGCTTTAGAATTAAACGAAGCGGCAGCCCTACGAAGGGTCCTACTTAAATATGAGGGGATCCTGTCGAAAAAACCGGGCCGAACGAATAGGGCTATTCACGAAATTAAATTGACGGATAATAAACCTATACGAGTTGCGTATAAGGGAATGAACCCGCAAAAACGTGAAATAGTGCAAAAAATGTGCCAAGAAATGCTAGACAGTGGCATTGTCTCCGAGGCCCAGGGAGAATACGCGACGCGAGTTGTGCTCGTGATGCGCCCGGGCTCGGACCCACGCCTATGCATTGATTACCGCCCATTAAACGCGGTGACAGAGATAGATCCCATACAGATGCCGTCTATCGAATCCATTTTGAGAGAGCTTAGCCCCTTTTCTTGGGTTACGACGATGGATCTGTCGAAGGGGTACTGGCAAGTTGAGATGAGGCCAGAGGATAAGATAAAAACAGCATTTTACTCGCCAATTGGACGGTTGATGTTCAACGTCATGCCATTTGGTTTAGTGAATGCTCCCAGTACCTTTCAGAGGCTAATCGAAAGCGTATTGGGTGATATCCTGCATCAGTTTGTATGGGCATACCTAGATGACATAGTTATTGCCTCTAAAACATTCGAAGAGCACATTGAGCACATCGACCAAGTGCTCACCCGGCTGGCAAAAGCTGGGTTACACGTGCATCCGGGCAAAAGCAAGTTCTGTCGAAAGGAGCTTGCCTTCCTGGGTTATCGCATTGGAGTCAATGGTTTAGCTATTGGCCCCGAAAAAATCGATGCGATTAATCGTTTCCCACCACCCGAGGACGTTAAAGGTGTCCAACGGTTTATGGGAATGATAAACTTCTTCGGCAGGTTGCTACCGGGTCTAGCTGAAGTGGCAGCCCCAGTTACCGACCTCCTGAAGAATGAAAACGAATTTGTATGGTCAAATGAGTGCAACATCGCATTTAATGCGATAAAGAGGATGCTGACGGAAGTCGGCGTAATGCCTCTACCCGACCTAAACCGGCCGTTCATATTACATACGGACGCCAGCAGAGTTGGGTTGGGAGCCGCGTTGCTTCAAACACACGTGCGCGACGGAGTCGAACAAGACCTGCCGTGCATGTTTATAAGTCGCAAACTCCAAGGCGCTGAAAAAAATTACAATGCCACCGAGTTGGAGTGTTTGGCCGTTGTGTGGGCCATAAGGAAATTCAGAGATTATCTCGAATATACCAAATTTGTGGTCCACACAGATCATCAAGCGTTACAATGGCTGATGAAATTAAAGGAACCAGCCGGTCGACTAGCCAGATGGCAGTTAGAACTGATGGCATGCGACTTGACCATTCAATACAAGCCCGGCAAATATAACGTCGTGGCTGACGCTCTGTCACGGGCACCAGTGTCAGATCCAATCGACGCTGACGATGATGGCGAGGATGACTCCCGCATCATTTATTGCCCTACGAGTTGTCACCGTTGGGATTTAAGGAAGATGAATGAAATTCCCACCGCGTCTCCGGCAGATGTAAAATTCTGTGGATTTTGGACGCGGTTATACCAACCAGCTGCTGACAATTACCCAAATGCAAGGAAGGAATTTAAGCTAGAGCGGAGAATAAATGACCCGCTTCTAAGCGCCTTCCACGCTCATGTCGGCGAGCAGATGCAAAGCAGTCCCCCGACAAGGGAGGAAATAATTGTGCAACAAAAATTAGACAAGAAATGTCAGGACAGAGCTAGATTCGTACTGACAGGAAAATATCCGCCCAATCTAACCAGAAGGCAGAAGCGTCGTTATGCACACGAATCCATAGATTACCTATTGGATGACGGCCTGTTGGTGAAGCATCACCCAAATCACCAAGATGACTTGAGTGAATCGGACACCGCAGTAAAGGTAGTAATACCTGCTTCCTTAATCGGTCGCGTGCTGTGGTTGTTACACGGGCACCCGCTTGCGAGCCATGCGGGAGTAAGCAGAACACTCTATCGTGCTACACAGCTTTTTCACTGGACAGGGATGAAAAAAGATATTGCTCTTTTTGTCCACCAATGTCAGCGATGTCAAGCGTGCAAGCCGAGGAGAAAATCACCATTCGAAACTATCTTCTTAGGGCCTTACGCGCCTTTTGATTGTTTAAGTGTCGATGTGATGGGCCCAAAACCCGTTACGGGAAATAAAAATGCGTACATTATCGTATTAATGGACGTGGCGACTCGTTGGCCCGAGTTGTACGCCGTCGCTAGACCTTCAGCAGAGAAAATCGTTGAATGTATCTACGACGTGGCGTTACGTTACGGATTTCCACGTAAAATTATATCCGATAACGGACCCCAATTTATCTCGAAAATTTGGGGTAAGTTTTGTGAGAAATTCGGGATTGTGGCGTCACATACTTCGACCTACAATCCCAGAACAAATCCCGTTGAGCGACTCAACAGGGACATTAAATATGCACTAAGCATATTCACTGACATCCACAATAGGTGGGATGAATACTTGAGGGAGATCGCGTTCAGCATACGAACAACAGTCTCGAGGACGAGAGATTTTTCTCCGGCCTACCTCAACTTCGCCCGAGAGCTACGAGTGCCTTGGGACCCACGAGTGGCAGAGTCGGTAAATGTGGTGGACCCAGAGAAACCACATGAGTATGTGTATAAATTGGAGCAAACAATTTCAAACACATACAAGCATATGATGGCGCACATTTTTAACATGCGCGACCGCATTTTACAAGATAAAAGCGGTGGAAAATTCGTGAATTTCGAGATCAATGATTTGGTGTGGAAAGATACACACACCCTCTCAAATGCAGCGAGAGGGATCACCGCCAGCTTGGCCGACAAGAGAGATGGTCCGTATGTAATCATCGGCAAGCATGGCGGTAACGCGTATAAATTACGCAAGCTCGAGGACAACACCGAGCAAAAGTCGATCCAGGTACGAGAGTTAACTCCGTACATTCCGGAATTCCCGCAAGAAATGTGGGCCAAGGGCCAAGTCAAGTCTAAAACTGACGGCCAAATCGTCGATATGTTCGCTGGCGAGTCGGAAAAAGCACCGCCAAGTGACAACGAGGAGTATTTCGACGCCCCTTCACCTCCGGTAAACGAGATAGTTGAATCCGTTCCGGATCCAATTTTGGTCGGGGGGGAAACAGGAGAAACTCCTGAAACAAACACAAAAAACACGGATAAAAAAGAAAACAATAATGAGGAGGTACAGACACAAAAAACAACAAAAAATATCGTACCTGCCTCGATCCGTAACCTGCGACCAAAAAGAGATAATCCGTTCATAAAAGGCGGAAAGGTCGTAGGAAAGAAGTAAAATAAATTACGAGTCGATGGCGGCACTAAAAATAAATGTAATCGACCGATAGTGCAAGCCATCACGTCGCAGAAAATTTCGCTAAGTCCAACAAAGCGGATATCGGTCGAATTCGCGTCACGAGATGGCGTGGAAACGCGGGACCCGTAGCAAAATTATCGGCACGGGTCGGATACCGCGTGCAAAAGACCCCGTAGCAGCAATCGCGCACGGGAGTGAGAACAAAGGAGACCCGTAGCGTAACATGCGCACGGGTAGGTGCGCACTAGTCTCAAACACCCGGGTTCTGGTGTATATTACCCAGAATCCATCGCGATTACCTCGTGTTCACACAGACTTCCGCTTTTCACAGCTGATCGCTGCATTCGTGCGTGATCCTCGTTTTTAACGTTTTACCGAGTTTTTCACCGAGTTTTTGAGATAGTTTTATCATCCTTTTTAAATCGTGATTGAGATTTTTGTGCGCGCTCCTCGCCATGGACGAGGAAGAGAACGACGTGCTGGCCATCGAGCACGAGGACGAGGAAAACTGGGACCGCGATGTAAACCAAGTCCAGCCCGATCAGGTAGAAGTCGGCATCGGCACATGAGAACTAGTTCCGTGCTGCTGAAGAAGAAATTTTGTTGACTAATACCTGACATGAGTGCTTTGCACTCGAAATAGCGTATAATTAATTATTAACCGCGATCGCTCACACGATCGTATTTTTTTCCTTGTTAATTTGTTTTCGAGGTGCGAGCGCAGACTTCACGTCGCCTCGCGTCTCGAAAATTCCTCATGACTTGAGTCACGAGCGAGACAATGGGCTCGAGCCATATATAATTTTATGACAAGGGGAGAATATTCTGTAAAAGAATATTTTTTCTCCACAAGTAATTTGACGCATCAAATTGATGCAACTTAACATTCGTACGATGAATTTTTCGGTGTGTTGGATAAATTTAATTTGACTTTAACTTTTTTAAAAATTAGACAAAGTCCGACTTCGGAATAATTCTTTATTAGGTTTATTTATTTAATAACATTTCGACAAGCACATTTATTGTGCGATTTTAGTAATAATTTACACCCGACGAATTCTTTTTACGAATGACTGATAATTATTAATTTAATTATTAGTAATGTTCTAATTAATGTTAGAATTAATTTGAAGTAAAATCTGATGATAAGAATCCAGATTAAAGGCTCGATTCCGTCTCGCTGTGCGTTTTGGACATGAGACAGATTTTTCACGTGATGACTTCTCTTTTTCTATCCGACGAGGGACAATTCGTCCTACGTTTGCACCGATAGACAGGAATCGGTCTCGACGGACGGCTGCACGTACTGGCAACGTCCCTCGAAACCAACCATTTATCTACGTATTTAAATATTAACTTTTTATTAATTGTTTATTTCTCCATCCTTCCAGATGGCACTACGTAAAACATGGGGACCATTAGACCCCGCTTGCATCACTCGTGGCGGGATATTTCGAGGCGCGCTGCCCGAATTTTACCGACGATGTTTCGGCGAGGACGCCGACCCTTGGCGCCTGCGAATACTACATTCCCGATGCATCGCCCGACGTTGGGTACGAGACTGTACGCTCCTGGACACGTTCCCGGAGGGGATGCGCGAAGGCATCGCCACAGAGTTAGCTCGTGACGAGGACCCGAAATCGCCAATTTTCCACCCCGGATTGTCAAGTCAGTACACTGGCACTCCGGCGGAGGAACACGTGCTGCATGCGTGGCGAGCAGCCGAGACAGAAGAGGCCCGTGAGGCCATCTATCAGCAGTATAGACAACAGCTGGTGGATACCGCTACGGCAGTGGCCGAGCGCATCCTCCAAAACGAGGGGATGACCGCGGATGATATTCATCTGTGGTTTGAGAGGCTGCGATTGGGAGAGAGTACGCCCCAGTGGAGACCTCGGATGGGAATTTTGACGTCCCAAGCCGAGATGTGGCAGCTCCACTACCTGGGGATTTTGGGGCCCAAGAGCAGCTACCCGCGGAAGCGCAAGCGCTCCAAAGGCGCCGGGGACAGCCAGTCGCGTTCCCCAGCGACAACCAAGAAGCAGCGTGTCGCTCAAAACACGACTGAAGGCAACGAAGCTGGGCCATCCACTAGTACGGTGCGTGACCCTTCGCAGTATTCCCGACCGCGAATTTTCATAAACCGTCAGATTAAAGACGGTAAGGAGTGCAAGGAGGTTTGGATGTCTGGTGACGAAGAGCGAGTCTCTCGTCCCAGCACTTCTAGACGTCCGCTGACTCATCGCGAGCAGCGGAAAAAAGATCGCAAAGAGCGATACTTCGCGAGGTGCGAAGCTCGGGGCCGTCCCATCCCCGAACCCGCCTACGCTTCCAAGAGAGCGGGTCGACGAGGTGGTAGCCAGTCAGGTGAGCGAAACGTCCCAGCGGCAGATACGCGGGACCTTCGCGAGATTCTGACTCAGATGAAGCGGACGAAACTGACACGTTTCGATCCCGCGATGAAACACGCCAGGAAGATGGGTGTTGTCACCGACGGGAAGGTGACCCCACACGAGGTGGCAAGGTGGCTCGCAGACTACATTAATTCGCGACCACGACCCGATGGCATGCCAACCGCCATCGTGCAGCCTTCAGGCTCCGGACAACATCTCCCGGCGCTCCAAGTCGCAATGACTGGAGTGCAGACGACGGAGACGCCACCACCGCCGACGCAGCCAACACCACCGCTGCCGACGCCGACGCTGCCGACCAAGACGCAGCCGCCTCCGAACCTGCCGCCGCCGTCGTTGTTGAATTCGAGCGATCCGCCGGATTTACCCACCGACCGCTCAGTCCCTCTCCCCGTTGGACAGAGCATTGCGCAGGAATGTCGAGCCAATTTGACCGGCATTTACAGGCCGAGCCAACCCCGATCCGGTTCCTCGGCCCTGTTTTTCGAGAGGCGAGACGAAGAAGCGCGACTCGCGAGAGAAGCCGCCAATCCGACTATCTCCGAGCTCTCAGCGTTTCGCTTCGTGATGGAAGACCCAAGAGTCTCCGCGCCCGCCTTGCGAGGTGTGGATCAGGCCCAGCGATATTTCATCGAATGGGCAACGGCGATGATGAGTAAGCTCTCGTGTGCCTTCACTGCGGATTCGGAGCGATCGAATCCAGTGAATCGTCGCAGCCTACAGCTATCATTGACCAAGGTCATGATGCAGCTGCTAACCCCAGCACTCTTCGGAGAAGGGCGTCAGGCGATGGCCGCATGGTCTGTCGTGGACAGAGAGGGTGTACAGGTTCCCCGTGCACTCCTCGCAGAGTGGAGCTCCATTCTGCCCGACCCTGTGTTGACTCGGTACGAGCTAACCAGGGATGTGGTAAACCCCGAATTTGAGGGGTACAAGTTGCGAAGCACGGCGTTTCGTTATACCTCCGCCACCTGGACAGCGGCGCCTACCCAACAACTGCGCGCCTTGACCATCCAGACGGAAGAATCGGCAGAGGATGTAGAAATGGTGATCTCGCCGACGAGCGGAGTTCCGATTCCGCCACCGATGCCTGCGGAGATATCCCCGCAAGGACCCGCCCTGTTCGAAGTGGCGGGTAAACCAAAGCGCTTGCTGTGCCGAACGCCACCCGTCAGGTCCGTCGAGCAAACGAAGCCGACACCGCCCGGGACCTCACCGGCCCGAGCGGCGACAACGACGCAAGCCGCTATTCCCGCGGCCACCCAGAAGCCGAAGCCGGCACCGCCTCCGCCAGACTATTACGGGCGAATCATCGAAGAGTTTCCCCATCTCTCGATGACGACGGCGACCAGGAGGTTTATCCTCGCGCAGCGGGACAAAGGCAAATCAGTCTTCATCTGGCTTCACAACCAGATCCGGAAGACTAGAGACCTCATCTTCCACCAGAGGTTGCTGAGAGCCCACCGTGTGCCAGTGACGCCAGCGGAAGCCAATGCCATCCGGCATACGAACACCGGCTTCTCCGCCTACATCCCGAGCGTTTGGTTACACGAGAGGACGCGTGCCCCGCATGAGCCAGTTGACGGCCATGCATTATGCTTCATTACGGAGCATGAGGACCCCCGAGATCGGTCCTCGGCGTTAGTAGGCGATCTACCCGCGCCACCCGGCACTCAACCGCCTGTCCCTGGAGTGAGTTACGCCCAGGTGACGGACTCAGTGTCGGGTCCCCCAGGAAAGAAGTGATCGCTCAGCCCCACGGTCTGAGCTCGGAGGGGGAAGTGTTGTGACCCGACTGGACCGGGGTCAACGAAGAGTTTCTCTCGTGACCTCGTTTCGGGTGTAAGGGGAGCCGCAAGCGCGTCTCCCTTCCCTCAGTGCATTGACATCTAGTCAATGGACAGGCGTCTGCCCTGAGGGAGTGGGGATGGCTCGTCCACCCCACCATTGGGTGATTCCGGTCACCTGTCAACCCCGCTTTGTGCAAAGGAATGTGCCTTGCACTGAGCGGGCAGAACCAACACAACCATCAAACGAGAAACACACGTAAACCCGTCGTCCTACAAGATCAGGCCCAAGTAAAATATACTGGGATTGACCAAGGACAAAGGACAATTTACCGTGAGTACGTTTGGTCAGTGTCAAACTCCGCAGAGTAACCTGCGAGATAAGATTACCACACTATTTTAGCACACCAGCTAGAAATAGTAAAAACCACTCCAGTTTAGCGAGTTGTGCAGACAAACGGTCGCACAAGCCTAAACTGCAGTTAAACCACGACGAGCGTTCCCGCCGCTGTGTGATCGCCGGGAGCCAGAAGAGTCCGCCGCTGTGTGATCGCCGGACACCACACAAAAACCTAGACAACAGCCCGAAGTAAGCCTTTTAACTAAGCATTCACTCGCGCCCGACCAGCGTGAGCCCGAAGGACCAGCCAGAGACGAGCCGAGGACGCCATATTGCCACGCCGGCCCAAGACGACATCACGTTGCTACAACGAGGACGCCATCTTGGACACGCACGAGACAACAGACGACCTCGCCGATTCCAGCCAGCTTTCATCTTACCTTTGCCTTTCCATTTCCCATCACCCATTCCGATTTACATTTTACTTACCCTTTATAGATATATATATAAGATATATCTGTACATTGCCCCGCAGAATAAATCTATATTATATTTTACCTTTTATATCTGTGTAATCATTTCTTTGGGTAAACCGCTTGAGCAAAGCGGTAGTGAGTTAGTCGAATTAAGTAATCAACCCACGAGTTAGCGACGGTTAGAGTTGAGCGCGACAAAGTAAGTTTCGTACGAAGTTTATTTATTTCTAAAGTATCCAATTTTGTTCCGGTGATTGAAATCCTAAGAACGATGAGTGTATTCACTTTTAAATATATTTTCGGTGGAAAATTCGAACGATGGTATAAAATAATTATTTTACCATGTGGTAAGGCTTAAAATCCTATCACGGGAATTGGAGAATCCAATCCGAATTCGACGTTGTTTTGTCCGCCTGGACAACGATGATTTGCCGTCGTAGTTACAAGGAAACATGCGGTCAGGCTTAAACGAAGATTTAACCCCGAAGGAATTATAATCCTAATTCCAATTTTATTGGTTGTTTTTAAATAAAATAACCTAAACCACTAAATTCCGTTGGGAATTTCAAATTAAGTTAAAAAAAATTATCAATAATTTTAAACCTAATTTTATTTTGAAAAATAAAAACAAGACAAGTTGGTAAAGTTGAAAGAATAGGTTTATTCGTGTTAAAAGTTTATTTATAAAATAAATGGATACCTGATTATCTTTACATTTTGTGTTGTATAATCAAACTGTGATTTTAAAATGTTGAAATCCGAATTTTAAGAGAATGGAAAATCGTTCGAATGTCGATTCCGACGAAGCCATCTCGCAGCTGTGTTGCCTAGCAACCAGAAAAGCGCAGTGTTTTGCTGGGAAGCCGACAAGAATCCCAGCGCTTTCCTAAATTGTTGCCTAACAATTTAATCGACGTGAATTTGATTTATATAAATAAATCTGGATTTAACCTAAAAGAGTAAATAAGTATGTTTTTAATAAAACTTTATTTATTTCGGTTTATTAAAATAAATCGAATGAGGTGATTAACTGAAAAAATTTCAGTTGAAAGAACGTTGCATTTTTTTTTATTCTAATTTTCTAAGAGAAAAAATAGTAAAATTTGCGAATTGCAAAATTGAACGATTTTAGTGCGGAAAAGGAATAAAAATTTATTCTTCATTCTCGAGATAACTGAGCGGAAATTTCAAGATACTTACAAAGTAAATAAGGAATTTTCCATTACAACTATTTTTTCATTTGAGAAAAATAGATTTTACGAAGAAATGGTAAATTTACCACGGGTAAGGTTTGAAAATCTTACCACCGGGGGATGAAGATGAGGCAAACGTTGATTCACTCATGTCTGCCTACAGTACGTCGATTCAATCGAACACTTAGAAAAACGACTTGGCGAACTTCGAAAGAATTCGATTACAACGTCAAAAACGATCGGTTAGGTATAAATACCTAATCTATCTAATTCTTGTTTGAATAAACAAGAAAGCATATAAATATTTATGCTTAATGATGTCAGAATATTTAAATAATGTTCGAATCCGGTTTTTCAGAAGATTCTAAAGAATATTCTGAAGAAACGGAGGGGGAGGAGATACAAGAAACCTTGTATAATACAGTAAGAATCGCAAAATATGATTATTTTCAAAAATCGATGGAATTACGATCGAAATTCCCATCAAAAATCGTTTATAAATAAAATATTTATAAAATATAGTTAAAACTTAGTTAAAACTAGGTTAAAGCTGAACTTTATTATTTGATAATTCGAATAAAATTTCACAAGTGAACAAATTCACCATTATTAGTGAAGACTTGTGATATTTTGAAAATGAAAAATGTCCATTTTTGATTTCTTAACTACGTCATAGTTCTGAAGATGGCAAATAGACGATTTCACCAAAATGGTAAAATCAACCAATCCCAGACGAGATTAAGATCTCGCGAGATTAATGTTTGAAGTTTGACCAATCAGAGAGGTTTACCGAAATATATCTACTTCAATTTGAACCAGTGAAACCATTGCTTCGTTTGCAACCCCCCTGAACGCTTGTGACTTCTTCGTTATATCTTGGACTTCGGAACTTTTAAGATGACTAGTTACCAGCATTCAATGAATACTCGTGGTAAGAAAGGAATGACTTGTTTGACCGGTGGAATACATTTAACCGGACTTGTAACAGTTCCTAATGAAACTGTACCAAATTCCCCTGAGGAAGCGAATCATCCATTGGATGGATCACATTTAGGTCCGGCAGGATTATTATTTTGTACTGATCATGGTTTGAATCCAAACCAATTCCGATCAATCGTCGAAATGGTGGATTTTGTTAATACAAATCAAGTACCTTTTAAAGGATCTAGATCTAGATCTCGTTCTCCCGCTAATTACGGACCTAACGATCCACGATTAGGTTCGATTCTTTCGACACCAATTAGTCGGTATCCACAGAAAGCAAATCTTGATTCCGCTTGGGGTCGTAAACGTTTTCTTTCACCTGAACTATCTTTGAATGATATTCAAGATGTAGCTACAAATGTAGCAAACGAGAACGTACGAATTGCTAATTATGTGCGTGATGGTAGTGTTTTGCAAAATAATTTTAGATCACATTCGCGATCACCTCACTCTGGATTGTCTTCAGATGATTACATTAACACTGAAAACAGTATGCATGTAGTGATGGAAAATGAGAAGGGTACTTCTCAAGGATATTCCCTGCGAATTCCAGAGATTCCAATCTTCACTGGCAAAATTAGGAAAAGTGAACGCTTCCTCACAATT
Source organism: Strigamia acuminata (assembly GCA_949358305.1). Lineage (NCBI taxonomy): Eukaryota > Metazoa > Arthropoda > Chilopoda > Geophilomorpha > Linotaeniidae > Strigamia > Strigamia acuminata. The sequence continues at coordinate 3,422,473 of OX442315.1, read as the reverse complement.
GTCAGGAATGTGGCATTTTGTCAAAATACACCACTCTATGAAATGGTTCACAATTGTGTTCGAAATCATCTAGCGAATAATGCCTTGTATTGGTATTACGAAAATCGAACTAAATTTCCCGATTGGGAAACCTTTGTTTCGCCAAAGATTCGGAACAATACCGTTAGAAAAAACGGTACAGTTGATCACAACTAAACAACGAGACTCAGAGAGTCTGTATTCTTTCGTACACCGATTCTACAGAATATGGAAAGTGCAAGGAAATTTAACGGCTAATTGTGCAGTTACACTATTTTTGGACCATCTCAATAGAGATAGTATCCAATTGTTACACCAACAAGGAATGACTCATCAGTCTTTAGGTGAAATTTATAAAGTAATCCGTGAAAATGGAGTTTTATTTGGTAAATCTAAAGATGAACCTATAAAAGCAATCTCTAAAGAGTGTAACACCAATTCTGTGGTTAATGGAGTCATTGACCCAATTGAACGAGACTTAGAAGTTATTACAGTTGTAGAAAACATAGACGTTTTCAACGAGAACGTCCCCTTTTTGAAACCTTGTTCGAATAACAATTCGGAAGAGTCTCGAAAGAGACCAAATACAGAATCAGCAACTAGTGTTCCATTTGCTAAACTTTCAAGACCCAATTGGGTAACAATGGAAGTGTTGAATTCTACACTGGACGCTAAGTTTAGTAAATTTGAGAACAAATTACGAAACAGTTTTGAGACTTTCCTAGCTGAAATTCTTAAGAAAGTGGATAAACCTGAAACAAACGTTTCTAATGTGTCTGAAGCAAAATGCTAGATCCGGGGGATAAAAAGATTATCCCAACAAAATCAAAAGATTTTAAATAAATCTCGATTACCGGAACTTTAAATAAAGCTTCAGTTAATAAGAGTTGAATTTATTCAATAGAATAAGAGATTTTTAATAAAAACTTGTATGGTATTTGGATAAATAACGTAGCGGTGTAGTGATTAATAAATCACACCACCGGGGGATAGAATTCTAGAATTCTAGAAAGCCTGATAAAATAAAAGAAGTTTATTTCGGAACAAATATATTTTACGCTCGTAGAATAAATTGGTATTGTTTTCTAGAAGAAAATAAATTACCAGTTAGGTTACACAACTATGAATAAATATTTGTAATAATTAGACAATAGTCTAGTTATTTGTGTAAAAAGGTCCCCCAGTTAAAATGAAATTCAAGTCGCGGTCGAGGCTTGAGATATTAAGCAGCGAGAGAATTATGTTTTGATTTTATTAAGTCAAAATTTGTATGAGCTGTTACAGATCTTAGAGTAAATATATTTATATTTGAATTAGATCGGTAGAGTAAGATTTCAATTGAAATCAAGCGGTTGGCGAACGTGAATGACCTGATCCGAAGGATCCATTCTGTTGCTTAGCCACCAGGAGATGTGTTGTGCAGAAAAGCCAATTAGTCAATTGTGTTATAAGTTTCTGAAAGAAACTGGTGTGTGATTAATTTTAAACAAAATTAATAGAGCACGTTTTGGATTAAAGAATTCAATAAAATCTGGGTGAACATCTTAAGTTTAAGAAGTAACTCTTGTCGATGACAAATATAGAGTTAGTAAGCTCTTATGTTTGTCACCGGGGGATATGTGACGGTTATAAAACCGTATTTTCCCAGATTTAACACCAGATGGCGCTATTTTGACTAAAAGCGCGCATTTTCGAATAAATTGCGAGAATTATAATTAATTGTGATAATGGCATGAATAAATATAAATTATTTATTAAACATGATAGAAGTATTATTTACTTGAATATTGATTCTACCGAATCAATATTATATTTCACATTTACATGTTGAAGAGAACCAATCGGACTCTTTCGGACCCAGTCTATATTAGGTCCAGACAAGTGACCCACGAATCCGCGGATTCTGACGTCTGATTGGCTAACGCTAATCCTTCTGTTCTAAAGAACTATATAAGCTCTGGTTTTCCACCAGACCTTCGGCTTGTTTTCTGTATGTTTGTATGTATTGTTGGTTATCGTTTGATTTCTCTCTTTCTTATCGACACATCAGGCCCCCTCGTCTCTCATCAAATATGTATTCTTACAGATTATGATATTGTTCGTTGTAGCGTATTTTCGGGAAGACTAACTCCGGTTACCAAATGGTCCCGTAGCGTTAGCCTGCTATCTTAAAAGATAGCGAGATTTCGTACGGTGACATAGTATAATGTTCCTATACAGTTTGGCCTTGCCAGATGTAAGTGGGCCCCTCAGCTAACTGGCCCCAGGTCGCGGTAAGGATGGCTGTTGTATATAATCTCCCAGGGTTCCGGTGCAGTGCACTGGTCCTTCCGTTAAGTAGGCAAGACTTGTCTGAGGTCGGTAAAAGGCCAATATACAGGCGATACGCCGGGTTGGTAGCCCGTGAGTAATTTCTAAAAGATGTTACGTTAAACAAATACCTGGATCATGGTAATCCAACAGCAACAGCTGATTAATATTTACCCGGTGCTCGATCATAGGATCCCGACATCGTAAGGCATGCTGGCGGATGGAAGTGTCAAAGCTTCCCGCGATTGTCCTCTCGACCGTCGTGACTGTCCCCGCCCCATCGTATACTCCGGGTTGGTAGCCCGTGAACAGTATTCCAAATACTGTGCTAAACAAACTACTCGGTTACTGGTAAGGCCGATCTGGTAGTCCCCCAGGAAATGTTTACCCAGTGGTTGGTACCACTGAAAGCGACTTGACGCAGAAAACAAATACCCGGCGCCTGATCACGAGATCTTGTCGTCGTAAGGCATGCTGGCGGATGGAGCCTCAACAACTCCCGCGATGGTCCCCTCGACTGTCGTGACTGTCCCCGTCCATAGAATAACAATATAACAATCCTTTTGTTATATTACACTAATAATGTTTTGTTGATTTAAATACGGAATATTCTAATGAATATTCCCGACCAAAATACGAAGGACTCTTCGTATAAATAGATATCCGAGCTGCGGGACCGAATACGTCTCCGTAGCGCTAACTGTGACGATGCCGCAAAGTCAGCCGCACCACTCGAACAGCATCGCCCGGATCCTCAACCAGTGTAGCCGCCGTTACACTTATCCAGAACCCCATTCCAGTTGTAATGTTAATAAACATGTATTTGAATCACACGAAAATCGTAAGTTATTATATTTGATCACATATTCACGTTGTACAGACTTCCGTAGCTTATCTCGGTTAGGTTATTTCTAGTTGTAGAAATGTCTTGTTTAAACCGATTTATCTCTTATAATGGCTAATTATTCAGCCAAAAGTAGAATCGTCACAGCCTTATGCCTAAGCATGTTATAAGTAAAATAGAAAATACATTTGAAAGCATTGTGATGCTGTTGAAGTTGTGACCGATAACCGACCACTGCAACACCATTCCTGCATGGCCCAGCCCAACCCCACCCGCCAGGTGGCGGTGACGGTTGCTGAGTAGTGATCCAGATGACATCACATCCGGTCACTAATCCGACAACAATGGGAAGAGGTAATCTCGTAACCATGGTGCAAGAGTGGACTATAAAAGGCTCAACATTCTGTTTGTGGCCAGAGTTCTGTAGGAACAGCTCTGATCAACATCTGGCTGTTCTCCACTCTTGTTTACCATAGTGACACTTAGAGACTTGGCCAGTATGTCAGTCCCAGTGCCGTGAGCGATCACCATGGGCCGAATGAACATCTGTGTGACCACGCTGCACAAACGGTTAACCCTAATCACATGCTGTGCCGCGTGTGGTCGCAGGTTTGCTGCAGCAATGCAGCATAGCAATAAAAGGGACATAAGATTCTGACCCCTAAACACTGAATAAAGGCCATAAACCATAATACAGTCTCTTGTGTGTCTTCTATCTTCACATGTCGTGCGCCCGGCGCTGCTCGGGCATTCCGGTGCCCGAATGGCGCCCGTCCACAAACTAGAGATTTTTATGGTGTATTTGCATCACAAGGAATTGTGCAGGTTTAAGCACAGTTAGAAAGTACATTGCATTGGCAACAATACAATGTATAAAGTATCATGCAGCCTCCATATTTTCCCCTAGCAACGGTTGGCCAGGTAATAGATAATAAAAGATTTTCACTTCTATTAGTGAAGTGAAAGAAGAATGAGGTTTTAGGCATAGATTTTGGCCAGGTGATTTTGTATTTAGAAGCAAAGATACAAAAATTTTATAGTTTTTTTAATGATTTTTAAATTTCATGTTAGTAGCTACTTGTAGGTTAGTGTTTCACAAACTGTGTAACTGTATGGTAAAGTCAATATACTGAATGTTGTTCCTCAGCTTCTAGCTTGATACGCCTGTGATAATTTGTTGAAATCATTATTCATTATTCATTTAGCGTTGTAATGGGCGTGATACAAAGTTTTCCGCATTTTAATTCATACGATAAATAAGTGTTGGCTTTGTTCCTGAAATCGATGTTGAGTATGCATGTAAGATAATGATTTACAAAGTGTAAAGGGTTTAATTATTTACAAAGTACATAAAAGGTTTTTGTCCATAACTGAAAGAGCTCATTTAATTATTTAGCAAGAGCTTGAGAATGTGTTGAAAATTTTCTATAATAAGTGTTTTCAAAGAAAAGTTACAGTGATTGAAATGTATACAAAATAGATTCTAAAAATAATTCACATGTACGGTAGAGTGTGAACATTTTGTGCAAATGCTCTACATTTCTGCATTCATTTGTGCATTTCGTAGCAAAACAAAACAACCACTTGTTTAGTAATTTTCTTAATATACAGTATATGTAAATATACTCTTGTTTGACTAAAAAGGGTGGCCTTCTCCCATTGGCCGAGCCGTATCACTGGTGTAGTGATCCAAAAATATAGACCCAAACACCAGAAATGCATTACAATATACAGACATTGTAATCGATTGCCTAGGTGACAGCCAAAATTTCAAAATTGTTTGCTTTCCTGACAAAGCAACCAATAAACAGGACAAACATGAGTTTTAGATTTATATGTGCATAAAACTTTATTTTCTAAATGGAAATAACATTTTATAATAAAATACAATTAAAATTATATAAGTTTAAATGGTCATAAATAATCTAAATAATAAATTAAAATAAAAACTACTTCTCCTAGTGGTAGTAATACGATCTAGAGTTAGGAGTAATGCGGCTCGGCCAATGGGAGAAAGCCACTCTTTTGAGTTGAACAAGAGTATAGGTTAAGTTATTGTGATAATAGGGGGGAGAATATATTTGCATATATACCCTGTTTGAATAAAATTAATCACTGTTCCAATGTAAACTATAGCCTACGTGTGCTGTCATTTGCAATCGATCTAAATCAGTTTTAATCCTACGACATCCGAAGATTCCACAAGATGGTTCTTCAATTGGTGGGAAACCATAATTTAAGTAGAAATAGTGATGACTCTTTCCTGAGTACAGTATCATGTCAAAGATAAACGACAGCAAATCGAATAGGCTTTTTACTTATCACTGGGTGTCGCTTTAAAGCGCATGCGCGTAGCGCAAATGAGTGACAAGAACCACAACAACACAATAGCAACAGGACTAAAATTTGATTTATTAATTTATTCTCTCAACATTTTTTTTTTATAAATGAATGTAACATCGGTTTTCCGAAGTAACTGAAAAATTTTTTTTTAAACATTGTAAAATAAATTAATAAATCGAATTTTAGTCCTGTTGGTATTGTGTTGTTGTGGTTCTTGCAACTCATTTGTGCTACGCACATGCTCGTTGGAGCGACACCCATCGATAAGTAAAAAGCCTTATTGGCTTCTACGCATTTATTGTGGGTTGATACACGTGTACGAACTTGTCCAAATCAGTATTCATTATTCATTCATCGTTGTAATGGGCGTGATACAAAGTTTTCCGCATTTTAATTTGTATGATAAATAAGTGTTGGCTCTGTTCCTGAAATCAATCGTGATTATGAATGTGAGGTAATAATTTACGGAGTCTAAAGGATTTAATTATTCACAAAGCACACAAAAGGTTTTTGTCCATTGCTGAAAGAGCTCATTTAAATTATTTAACAAAACCTTGAGACGTGTTGAAAATTGATCTGTTTTCACAATAGGTGTTTTCAAAGCAAAGTTAATTGAAATGCATCAAAAAGACTTTATAAAAGACTTTATAGATATCGCTCACACACACTAGAGTAAACATTTCAAGCAAGAGCTCTACAATTCTTTATTTCTTTGTTTACTTCGTAGCAAAACAATTAACTTTTGCAGTCATTTCTTTTCCATGAGCCATTGCATTTCTTAAAACAATTTATCAAAACATCATGTACAGTTTGGTAGATAGAAATTTGCTATAAAAGGCATTTAATTTGCGATTGTTTGTAAAACCAATGACTCAATGACATCATGATTCGCAAACTTAAACCTCGGTTCCGCAAGAGAGTCCTTCAATTGGTGCGAAACCATAATTTATCTCGAAATAGTGACGACGCTATCTTGAGTATCATGGCGAAGATAAACGACGGGAAATCCAATTGTATTCTCCGCATCTTGTGGGTTGCAGTCCTCATAGTGAGCGTACTACTCTGCACAGCATTGGTCTACGATCGATTAGCCTACTACATGTCTGAACCAACTATTGTCAACGTATACACGCAAGTAGACAACATCGTTCAGTTTCCCACTATTGTGTTGTGCACAACCTCCACTCCCGAGTTTGCAGAATACGCCTTAAAGATTGATAAAGGTGCCCAGGCAGAAGCTATGTCCAAGTCTTGCACTGAGCCTCTGTTGATATTCAGTCGGGGATGCAATGTGAGCGCATTGAAATTGTGGTCCATGTTGAACACTAGTCACGTTGTTGACACCATTCACACTCTGCAAGTAAGTTTGTATTAAATCTGTCTCTTGACAAACTTAAATTGTATTTCTCTTTTATTAGGATAAATCTGCAATTTTGCAAAATCAAGTGAAATATGCGTTCACTTTTATGGGATTGTGTATTCTTATGACACTTGGTGAGAAATTTTATACAATTTGATTGATTTTACGAGTGATGTTCATTTCTGTCGATAGATGAAAAAGTTCGGTTATCGAATCCAAAAAATCAATTGGTTTTTAAATTTAACGAATCCAAGTTTGGGGACAGATGTTCGCTTCCACCTATGAATGTAAGCGCACGATTAACTCGTTATTCTTAGAGTCATTCTCAGAGTATTCTATTCCTTTTGTATTAGTTTGTATTGGCAGATAAACAGAATTCCTCAGTTGAAAGAAGTGATGGTCTTGGTGTACTATCCAAACAAACGAGTGTTAGTCTCGTATCAGTTCAAAAAGTAATCATTATAATTCGAAATTCTACAAGTTATTGTGTGATCATTCAATTGTGTTGTAGTACGAGTTCCTGAACAAAACCAAACACACGTGCAGTTCAATTGCTGATTTTGAATTGTGTGAAGAAAAGTGTGTACGACAGCAAATACAAAAGAGTCAAGTGCAGTGCAGGTTGGTGCGCTCTGAAGTTCTTTTAACATTGGTATTAGAAGAATACATGAAGGAAAAATTTTCTTCCGTTTAGGTTGCCATTCATGCGAAACTTTGAGCATTTGTCAGAGTGCCAAAGAGATTATTTTGCGACATACTCAGAAGTGAAAGCGGCTTACTTGGGTTTTTGGAAGGCCAATGCGTCATATCCTTGCAAGTGCAGCACACCTTGTAAACAAAACATCGTTTCGACTCGTTTCACGCTGGAGGAACTATCTGGATGGACTTTGAGAATCAAAGTGATGGATTCCATAAGAATCGCAAAGGAAGTGTCAGCCTACGATCTCATCGCGCTCTTTTGCGATTTAGGAGGGAACATGGGTCTCACGCTCGGAGTGTCTTGTCTCATGATTGTTGAAATATTCATCATTCTAATCACTCTTGTTATTCAAAACGTAAAAAGATCGAAGCAGAAATCATCACATCATTTTTCTGTACTAGAAAACAGAGCAAAGAAATGTCTTAAGAAATATGAGGACGAAAGCGAAGAACATTTGCTTGATAGTTTCCAACTAACTGGTTTGAAGAACATTTTGGCTAAACAAAACGATGGAAGAAAGTATTTTTGGATTTTTGTCACAATACTCTTCAGTTTTGCCTGCGCTTTTAAGATTTACGATCGCTTTGTGTATTACTTGTCCTATCCGAAAACCATATCTGTAAGAATGGTGGAAATTGAATACATTGAATTGCCCTCGTTAGTCGTATGCGCGGACAGTGGTAAACTGGTGTTGAAAAAGAAAAACTACATGAAAGATCATAATGTCTCCGATTGTCTCGATGATTTTGAAATGTTGAAAATGGTGAGCGACAAAGTATCTGTAGATAAATTGTGGAAATGGTCTAAGAGTGGTCAAAAAATTATGGTTCTGCCACAAATGGTATGATTATGGAATTTAAAATTTAAAATTCACAAATTTTAATATTTATAATTTTTGTCTGGCGTTAATGTAGGATGCTGTTAAGAATACTGAAGTTCCAGTAACACTTGAATTTTTTTCTACGGTTTTCGGCTTCTGTGTAAAATCGAATCCGAGTAATTATAACGCTTACGTGTGATCGCAATATTAACAAAGTTTTTTACGATTTTAATATATTTCAGATATTACAAAATATTTTCCATCTTTTCCTGGATATGGGATATCCGTTGCAGCAGCAGCGAATAAAAATTGTGTATTGAAAACAAAAGTAATTGAGAAAAAACTTTTTTTTATTTTTATTTTATTATAATTAGGGTTTACATTTCTGGTTTTAATTTTTTTGCCCCAAATTATGGTTTACAGATTGGTTTTATTTGGTTTTATCTTTGTCAGTTAAAATGTCAATCAAACATTTTTTAGAGAAATGTAAACCATAATTTGTGACAGAGGAAATAATGTATTTTGCATTTATATCGTAAAAGATATTTCAAATATTTCCTGGCAACGAATTCAGTTTGAAAACATATCTACACTTGGCAGACACTGGAACATATGCACTTCGTTACACAATGCAAAAAGTAAATGAAATTGCAAACAAAGAGTAACATTTCTAATGGTTTTTTATTTTTGCAGTTAGTCAAAATAAACACACCAAAGAGTAGATGCGTTGGAGAAGTGGAACACTTGCAATGTGTCAAAAACTGCTTAGATCAAAAAATGATGGCGACATTTTCTTGCAAGTATGCAATTACTTACAAATCTTACCTTTTCAGTTCTAGAAAGAGTGTTTTTTTAGATTGCCTTTTATGAATGCATCGTTAGAAATGTGTAGAAATGCAACATCAGCCGAATTGGTCAAATCACAATACCTCTTCATCATGCTTAAAACCAACCCCATAGACGATTGCAACTGCGTCAAAGCTTGCAACGATTCCATCTACCATCCTGAAATGAATGTGGTGGTGGGTTTCGGTGCAGTCATGAATATACTTATGGTTAAAGTTGTTCATAACTTGCAAGAAGTTGTTGAGGAAATGTTGGCATTTACCTTTGTCAAACTTCTTTGTGACGTCGGCTCTACCGTATCGTTTATTCTTGGTTTGTCGGTTATGGAATGTTTACACGACATGTTGATATTCCATAAATTCAAACAGCAAAGATTACCGCAAAAAATGAAATATATGAGTGGAAATTAATATACAACACATTAATATGTTATAGCTTTATTGGTTTATCTGCCGCATATAATATTACATGTGATGTTTCAGTACTATTCTCTCTGTGGGTTCTTCTTGGTTAATGAAAATCAAATCAAAATAATTTGAAGTATCTTGGGCACAAAATGTTTTCAGAACCTTTTACTAGTTAGGCAAAACAGCAACTGTACAAGCATAACGTTTAGAAAGGAAAACTAATATAGCCAAAGAACAATACAATGACACATGCTATACTGACACACACGTGATATAACATACTGTAAATAAAAATAAACACTCTTCAAATGACGTAAATTTAACATTAAGATACTGTGACTAACACATATTGTATAAAATATTCTAAATAATAAAATGCAAATCTCACATCCATGTAGACAAATAAGACAAATGTCTAAATCCTGGTTTTATTATTTTAGGGCAAAATATTTACTTTTAGGCCACAAATTATTAATTAGATCAACAAAAATTGAATATTATGCAAAAAAAATTGCTTTTACATGAAATAATGTTTAATTGCTGCAAGATGACTGCAATGTATACATATTTAAAATAACATTAATATTGCCTGCAAATCTGCTGTATTTACACAAACCACCGCATAAATATTATGTAACATTATTTAGCAAATTTAAATCGTGCAAACATACGTTTAAACTTGTAATTGCATATTGTCATGCGGTTGAGGCGCGTCGTCTGCCGATCGCCTCAAACCAGCACAACTCTTATTAGAATTACTAAAATCTATCACTAGGCAGTGTGCGTGATGATTGCATCACGGCCTGTTCAATTATGATTAATGAGGGGGGAATCTGGTTATAAAAGAGCCACTTTGGCTCTGAGAACTCAGTCCATCCCGGGCTTCTAAACGGTTCACATCAGCCAGCAATTGGCATGAAGTAATCGTTTCCCTCCAAATCTGAACTGAAATCAAAGTGTTAATCATATCTCTTAATTTATATGTGTTTCAGGTTTAATTAGGTTTAGTTTATAATTTGTATTCATGCTTTAGTTTTATGATTTATATTTAAAGAATAAAGAATACTGTTTTGTTTTCAACTCAAACTCTGACTGTTCCTTTCACTCTTAGTTATTAGATAATGTTTAGCAGTAAAACAGTAATAAGTTACGTGGTCATTATTGGCCAGTTGGCCACGTAACAAAGTGGTGGAGATTGCGGTTTTCTTTTGAGACCCACTAATTGGTTGATAAAAATAGTGAATAAGTGAAAGTTTACAGTAAAATCAGCCAATTTTGTGCTAAAATTGAGAAGTTAGAGCTAAAAAACCCCGAAAAAGCTAAGTTAAAAATAAGAATTCTTATAAAATTTAAGAGTAGTGCAATATAATTTGCATATTAGATAGAAATAAGAGTGAATCAGAGAGTGACTCAGAGTTTGAAGACAGTATAGTGATTGAATATTTAATAAGATTGCATTGAATTGAATAATATTTTGGATTTAATTATTAAAGTTGTTTATAATTGTTGAATATTAAATATTTAGAGGGAAATAATTTTGATAATAATTTATTTAATAAAGTTTTAATAATTTTTTTTTCCCCAGGAAATTGATAAATTGTATTGATTCTGTTGATGACTAATTGTTATATTTGTCTACTTTTCAGGAAATTAGCGATATTGTTGTTGATATTTTGAATTTGAACTGTTGATTGCTAATAATAAATAGAATTTGTTTCAGGATTGTGTGTTGGTGAATTGTGGTTATTAGTGAATGTGTGAGGTGCATTATAGAGTAGTGAAAATAAAAATTATAGTGCATTTCAAAGCTTAACAGTGGAGGAACCAGTAAAGCTTACACAAACACAAACGGATAATCTACTAGATTTACAAAACCAAGAATTACAAAGGACAGTAGATAACTGTAATATCACAACTAAAAGAGGGAGTGGAAAGATAAAACACACTAAGCCTGAAGTTGAAAAGGAAGAACAAGTGGTTGAAATAAAACAAGAGGAACCAGCTGTTGAGATAAACCAGGAAGAACAATTCCTAGATTCTTTATCACAACAGGAACTTGATTCTTCCTCACCTTTGAAATTAATAAAGCCAAAATTGTTACAATCAGTTTTTGAATTATTAACACCAATAAAATTTGTACAAACACCTTTAGTAAAAACTAATACTCAGGGATCCACATCAAAAGGAGTGAAATCCAAGATGGCGGACCCAATAGCAGTTCTAACTGACCTTTTTAAGAGTGTAATGATACAAAGGCGGGATGTTATTTCTTATGACACTATAAAGGGAAACATCGACCAATGGCTAGTAGCATATGAAGCCACAATAGGCACTGATGATGAGAGAGTTAAGCATTTACCATTAGCGTTAAAAACTGATAGACTGGCATGGTTTGTGGAGTTATTAAAAAAGAATCCAACTTGGACGTGGACCGAGTGGAAACCACAACTTGAAAAAAAGTTTCGTAGGGGCCAGGAAAATGTTTTAAATACTCTCCACTTCATGAAACATACAGAAGGAACAGCAGATGCCTATATGAAGAAAGTATTGGCCGAATGTGCTTTTGTATTACCGGAACTCACTGAAAGTCAAAAAATTAATTATGTGTTCCAAGGTTTGAAGCCGGCAATGCAGCAAATGATTGTAACTGTATTTCCGACTAAACTGGCAGAGATGGAACAAAGACTTAAGTTGTATGAGACTATGAAAATCAAGGATCCAACGGATGTACTGCTCTCACTTTTTCAAAAGGTGGTGAACGAAAAGGTAACTCCAGTAACAGCAGGTAAACTGAGTGGAACTGTTGTAACCCCATTAACCCACGCTGAGCTTTTAACTGAAAATGCAAATCTGAGGCAACAGTTATTGGCTCTTGAGACAGCGGACCCGGAGTCTGAAGTACCCATCTTAATAGGAAGCCAGTGGTATGCACCAATGAAGCAAAGAGGTCAGAATTTTCAATACAAGAATTTTCAAGGAAGTATTAATAGAGGTGGTAGTCAAAATTACAATACTAACAATAACAACAATAGTAATAATAATAATACTCGTTCGTGCGGATGCTATCATCATTTTAGTTGCGAATTCTATAATCCACCAAGATACCAACAGGATAGAGGTAGTAATGCTGGAAGACCAAGAAGACGTAGAAGAGAAGGTCCTAATCCTACAGTTAACACTCAATCTCAGACGGGAAACTAGAGGATCGGCCACAGAGAAACTGTTACCATCCAAATAGGAGTAAGAAGAAGAAGAAAAGATGGAAAAAGGATAACATCATAATAATTGACGCAAAAATTTCGGAGTCATTGTTGGAAATCCCAGTAATTGTAAAGAATTTGGAAATAAAAGCAGTCATGGACACTGGAGCAAAAAGTAACCTTTTGAGTGAAGAAATAGCAGAAATGTTGCAGTTGAATTACACGCCTACGCCAAACATTAGATTGCGAGGAATAGGTAATGATTTAATAACTCCAGTGGGCAAGATAAATTTGAATATTCATATAGGACAATTGCAGTATGCAGTTGAAGTTTTGATAGTTAGAAATTTCAATTACCAGCTTTTATTGGGTGACCCATTTATGACATTTGCGAAGTGTCGTCGATTATGACTTACAAAAAATCTTTGTGGGCCGAAATAGCGGAGTAGAAGCAGTTTTCCCGATGAATAAGACATATGTGGATCAGAATTATGTAGCAAGAGTGACAAAAAATATAGCAATTCCACCAATGCACGAATGTGTAGTTCCAGTCAATTTGAGTACAGCTTTGACAACAGAAAGGTTTTTGGAACCTTTAGGTAATGTAATCGATAGGTTTGGAATTCTCTGTTGCAAAACATTGACGAAATTTGAGAACGGCAAAGGCGTAATTCGAGTGGCAAATCCAACAGCGAAGTCCATATTTCTACAGGAGAAGTCTGCGATTGGTAAGGCACATTATATTATTGAAATTGGGTTGTTGGATGAAAAACAAGTAAATTGCTTTGACTCTAACTCCCCAACTGCCAAAGGCATTGGATTGTTGGATGAAAAGCAAGCACATTGCTTGGACTTTGACTCTGCAATAGCCAAAGATAGGATGAATAAGAATCAACAACAGCAGATGAAGCAGTTACTCCAGAAGAATGAGGACAGGTTTGCCATGTCAGATAAAGATTTAGGAAGAGTAACCAACTTTAGCCACAAGATAGATACAGGTGACCATGAACCTATTCACTTGCAGCCGTATAGACGTTCAATCGCAGAAAAAGAAGTAGAAGCTGAGGAAACCAGAAAATTGTTAGAGCAGGGAGTCATTAGGGAATCGGAAAGTCCCTGGAGTGCGCCAGTATTACTCATCAAGAAAAGAGACGGTAAATGGAGATTTTGTGTAGATTGGAGGAGGTTGAACGCAATTACAAAGAAAATGGTGTACCCACTGCCGAGAATAGATGACACTTTAGATCAACTAGCAGGGGCCCAGTTTTTCTCTATGATGGATTTAATCCAAGGATACCATCAAGTTGAAATAAATGAACAAGATCGAGAGAAGACGGCGTTCACCACTTCAACCGGACACTATGAATTTAATGTCCTCGGAATGGGGTTATGTAACAGCCCAGCTGCGTTTCAAAAATTGATGAATAAAGTATTGGGTAACCTCTTGGGAAAGGTCTGTATAGCCTATATTGACGACCTTATAATTTTTTCTAAAACATTTGAACAACATTTACAAGATCTGGACTCAGTCTTTGAAAAACTGCGAATTGCGAATTTGAAGGTGAAGCTAAGTAAATGTACTTTCGGGACCAACACCATCCGATACCTTGGACATGTAATTGATTCAGAGGGCGTTTCACCAGATCCACGAAATCTCGAGTCTGTGGCAAAATTTCCGGTGCCACTAAATGTCAAACAATTAAGGGGATTTTTGGGTTTGTGCTCATATTATAGAAAATTCATTTTAGGATTTGCTGATATTTCCAAACCCTTGGTCAACCTTACGAAGAAAGACGAGAAATTCGACTGGAGACCGCCTCATGAAGAAGCATTTAAGCGACTGAGAACAGCTTTGGTAACGGTACCTGTGCTGGCTCACCCCAATTTCGCACAGCCATTTATAATATCGACGGACGCTAGTGCTTATGGTCTTGGAGCTATCCTGAAGCAGAAGATCAACAATCAGGAGCACGTTATATGTTATGCAAGTAGGTTGCTGAGCCAAGCCGAACAAAACTATAACGCGACGGAAAGAGAATGTCTCGCCATATTGTTTGGCATAGAGAAGTATCGACCTTATTTGTACGGAAAGAAGTTTACCATCATCACGGACCATTCAGCCCTTCAATGGCTGAAAAGCGTCAAGAATCCAAATGGTAGGTTAGCACGATGGAGTCTGCAATTGGTTGATTACGATTATGATGTACTACATAAGTCGGGCAAGAAACACACAGATGCCGATGCATTAAGTAGAATTCCAGAAGAGGTTGGTGGAGAAGAAGTTATAGAAATTCCTTCACTAGCTCTCGAGAATCTTAATTTGCCTGCTGAGCAGCGCAAAGATCAGAAGATTTTGGAAATCATCACAACCTTGCAGAAAAATGAGCAACTTTCGCGCAACAGAAGACGAACGCTAAAGCAATTCGTACTTCAAGGCGACACTTTGTTTAAGAAGAAGAAATTTGATTCCTTAAACACGGAAGAATTGTTGTATGTTCCGCCGCATTTACGCAGGTGCGTATTAGTCGAAATGCACGACGGACTTACTGGAGCTCATTTAGGCCTTAACAAAACGTGGAAGAAAATAAGAACAAGATTCTTCTGGCCTAAGATCTATAGGGACGTGAGGAATCACGTACTCTCATGTTCATTGTGTGCAAGTGCAAAAACTATGACAACGCCACCAAAAGGATTGATGCAACCATGGTCGACAGTGTCGAGACCGTTTGAAAGAGTCACCATAGATACTTTAGGAAGTTTTCCAACATCTGACACAGGAAACAAGTTTGTTTTCGTTATTACGGATTATTTATCACGCACTGCAATAGCTAGAGCAGCACCAGCTTGCACAGCTCTTGAAGCAGCGAAATCACTTGTTTATGAAGTCATGCTGAAAGAAGGAAGCCCACGAGAGATTTTGAGTGATAAGGGAACGGAATACAGAAATGAGATGATTAAGGAGATATCTGCATTATTCAAATCCCTCCACAAGAGCACTTCCGGGTACCATCCAAGAACAAATGGGCTCACGGAAAGATTTAATGCAACACTTGCAAAAATGTTGCAGAATTATGTAAATAAAGATCATACGGATTGGGATGAATTTTTGCCATTTCTTCTTTTCTCTTATAATACTGGAGTCCATGAAACAACAGGTTATACCCCTTATTATTTAATGCGAGGTTATGAAGCTGATCTCAACGTCGATGTCAATCTAAATCTTCCTCGAAAAGAATTCACTTTGCGTACTTCCAGATTTATCAGGGAGGCGAGGAGAATTTCTAATGAACGGATACAGGAACAAGGTGAAAAAAGCAAGAAACGCTTTGATTTGGACAGAGTACATGTGGAATTCGATCCAGGAGAACTTGTTTATTTGAAAACACCAAATAGAAAGGTTGGTTTGAGCGAGAAACTCCTGCCACAATTCTCTGGTCCATATGAGATAGTGCGAAGAACAGCACCAAATGATTACGAAATTCGAAGTTCGTCGGGTAAGAAAATGGATATTGTAAATATAGAGCGATTAAAACCATACAAAGTAAGAGAAGAAATCTCAGATGACATTATGAAACCTTTAACATCTAAAAAAGTTACATTTGCCGAAGATTTGAAGGAAACAGACAGCCAAAACGAAATTACCACGGAAAACGACGTAAATTCGTCAAACAAACCTGTTTCTGCAGCAACGGAACGTTTCATCGACGATGATGACCAAATATCATTGCGAGGCCTATTTGATAGCGAACTTCCGGTAAAAACTGAGAAAAAACAACTGTCGGAACCGTCATCAGGTGTCGCAAGTGCGGTCGACAACAACGCGCACGCGCGACCTCCTGAAATTGGCAGTTTCCGGTCACGCCGCCTTCGAAAGCAGAAACGGCGCAATTATACCTCATTTTACTAAGTTCTGTCAAAGAAAGCACAAGCATATTGTAGCAATCGGAGACAAAGCTTGATTTAAATCTGAATAGCTTTATTTTCAACGGGTGTTCGTGTGAAAGTAGGTATTGTTTAGTAACAATTGAATTGAAGAATAACATTGCGGAAATTTGAGGAATTTGAAACGAAACTAACGTGGATAGTTTTGAGAAAGCTGCATTAGAATTATTAAATTTAGACATTTTCATGCACATTTAATTAATTCACAGCCATTAGTTTGAATAATAATTACAATAAATAAATTGGGATATTGAATTGGAATTTAACTAGAATTAATCTGGAAAATTGGTCAATTCACTTGAGACATCGAACTTTGTACGAGTTAGCCCAAACACAACTAGTGCCATTTGAAGAGGAGAAGGTAAAATTGCAACCTCCTCCAGTGTGAAATTTTGTTTTAATTTAATTTAATTTTTTTTTGTGTATTTTTCTTAAAAATGTGAATTTATAATTTTATAGAAAATATTGTGAAAACCAGAAAAAAAGTAATATAATGTAGATGAAAAATCCAAAAAGTGTTATGTCGTGTAATTTTGATGGACAAGTGCTGAAATGTCACTATGATTGTTTTAGAAATTAAAATGTTGAAATTTGATTTTGTTTTGTAAAGAGATGTAAAGATATGATTAACACTGGGGATGGGACTCATATTTTGATTATTTAGAATATTTTAGGTATGATTAACATTAAGTTGGTTTAGATTTTGAATTAGTTTTGTTTTTGGAGACCAAAAAATTAAAAGAGGGAGTTGTCATGCGGTTGAGGCGCGTCGTCTGCCGATCGCCTCAAACCAGCACAACTCTTATTAGAATTACTAAAATCTATCACTAGGCAGTGTGCGTGATGATTGCATCACGGCCTGTTCAATTATGATTAATGAGGGGGGAATCTGGTTATAAAAGAGCCACTTTGGCTCTGAGAACTCAGTCCATCCCGGGCTTCTAAACGGTTCACATCAGCCAGCAATTGGCATGAAGTAATCGTTTCCCTCCAAATCTGAACTGAAATCAAAGTGTTAATCATATCTCTTAATTTATATGTGTTTCAGGTTTAATTAGGTTTAGTTTATAATTTGTATTCATGCTTTAGTTTTATGATTTATATTTAAAGAATAAAGAATACTGTTTTGTTTTCAACTCAAACTCTGACTGTTCCTTTCACTCTTAGTTATTAGATAATGTTTAGCAGTAAAACAGTAATAAGTTACGTGGTCATTATTGGCCAGTTGGCCACGTAACAAAGTGGTGGAGATTGCGGTTTTCTTTTGAGACCCACTAATTGGTTGATAAAAATAGTGAATAAGTGAAAGTTTACAGTAAAATCAGCCAATTTTGTGCTAAAATTGAGAAGTTAGAGCTAAAAAACCCCGAAAAAGCTAAGTTAAAAATAAGAATTCTTATAAAATTTAAGAGTAGTGCAATATAATTTGCATATTAGATAGAAATAAGAGTGAATCAGAGAGTGACTCAGAGTTTGAAGACAGTATAGTGATTGAATATTTAATAAGATTGCATTGAATTGAATAATATTTTGGATTTAATTATTAAAGTTGTTTATAATTGTTGAATATTAAATATTTAGAGGGAAATAATTTTGATAATAATTTATTTAATAAAGTTTTAATAATTTTTTTTTCCCCAGGAAATTGATAAATTGTATTGATTCTGTTGATGACTAATTGTTATATTTGTCTACTTTTCAGGAAATTAGCGATATTGTTGTTGATATTTTGAATTTGAACTGTTGATTGCTAATAATAAATAGAATTTGTTTCAGGATTGTGTGTTGGTGAATTGTGGTTATTAGTGAATGTGTGAGGTGCATTATAGAGTAGTGAAAATAAAAATTATAGTGCATTTCAAAGCTTAACAGTGGAGGAACCAGTAAAGCTTACACAAACACAAACGGATAATCTACTAGATTTACAAAACCAAGAATTACAAAGGACAGTAGATAACTGTAATATCACAACTAAAAGAGGGAGTGGAAAGATAAAACACACTAAGCCTGAAGTTGAAAAGGAAGAACAAGTGGTTGAAATAAAACAAGAGGAACCAGCTGTTGAGATAAACCAGGAAGAACAATTCCTAGATTCTTTATCACAACAGGAACTTGATTCTTCCTCACCTTTGAAATTAATAAAGCCAAAATTGTTACAATCAGTTTTTGAATTATTAACACCAATAAAATTTGTACAAACACCTTTAGTAAAAACTAATACTCAGGGATCCACATCAAAAGGAGTGAAATCCAAGATGGCGGACCCAATAGCAGTTCTAACTGACCTTTTTAAGAGTGTAATGATACAAAGGCGGGATGTTATTTCTTATGACACTATAAAGGGAAACATCGACCAATGGCTAGTAGCATATGAAGCCACAATAGGCACTGATGATGAGAGAGTTAAGCATTTACCATTAGCGTTAAAAACTGATAGACTGGCATGGTTTGTGGAGTTATTAAAAAAGAATCCAACTTGGACGTGGACCGAGTGGAAACCACAACTTGAAAAAAAGTTTCGTAGGGGCCAGGAAAATGTTTTAAATACTCTCCACTTCATGAAACATACAGAAGGAACAGCAGATGCCTATATGAAGAAAGTATTGGCCGAATGTGCTTTTGTATTACCGGAACTCACTGAAAGTCAAAAAATTAATTATGTGTTCCAAGGTTTGAAGCCGGCAATGCAGCAAATGATTGTAACTGTATTTCCGACTAAACTGGCAGAGATGGAACAAAGACTTAAGTTGTATGAGACTATGAAAATCAAGGATCCAACGGATGTACTGCTCTCACTTTTTCAAAAGGTGGTGAACGAAAAGGTAACTCCAGTAACAGCAGGTAAACTGAGTGGAACTGTTGTAACCCCATTAACCCACGCTGAGCTTTTAACTGAAAATGCAAATCTGAGGCAACAGTTATTGGCTCTTGAGACAGCGGACCCGGAGTCTGAAGTACCCATCTTAATAGGAAGCCAGTGGTATGCACCAATGAAGCAAAGAGGTCAGAATTTTCAATACAAGAATTTTCAAGGAAGTATTAATAGAGGTGGTAGTCAAAATTACAATACTAACAATAACAACAATAGTAATAATAATAATACTCGTTCGTGCGGATGCTATCATCATTTTAGTTGCGAATTCTATAATCCACCAAGATACCAACAGGATAGAGGTAGTAATGCTGGAAGACCAAGAAGACGTAGAAGAGAAGGTCCTAATCCTACAGTTAACACTCAATCTCAGACGGGAAACTAGAGGATCGGCCACAGAGAAACTGTTACCATCCAAATAGGAGTAAGAAGAAGAAGAAAAGATGGAAAAAGGATAACATCATAATAATTGACGCAAAAATTTCGGAGTCATTGTTGGAAATCCCAGTAATTGTAAAGAATTTGGAAATAAAAGCAGTCATGGACAGTGGAGCAAAAAGTAACCTTTTGAGTGAAGAAATAGCAGAAATGTTGCAGTTGAATTACACGCCTACGCCAAACATTAGATTGCGAGGAATAGGTAATGATTTAATAACTCCAGTGGGCAAGATAAATTTGAATATTCATATAGGACAATTGCAGTATGCAGTTGAAGTTTTGATAGTTAGAAATTTCAATTACCAGCTTTTATTGGGTGACCCATTTATGACATTTGCGAAGTGTCGTCGATTATGACTTACAAAAAATCTTTGTGGGCCGAAATAGCGGAGTAGAAGCAGTTTTCCCGATGAATAAGACATATGTGGATCAGAATTATGTAGCAAGAGTGACAAAAAATATAGCAATTCCACCAATGCACGAATGTGTAGTTCCAGTCAATTTGAGTACAGCTTTGACAACAGAAAGGTTTTTGGAACCTTTAGGTAATGTAATCGATAGGTTTGGAATTCTCTGTTGCAAAACATTGACGAAATTTGAGAACGGCAAAGGCGTAATTCGAGTGGCAAATCCAACAGCGAAGTCCATATTTCTACAGGAGAAGTCTGCGATTGGTAAGGCACATTATATTATTGAAATTGGGTTGTTGGATGAAAAACAAGTAAATTGCTTTGACTCTAACTCCCCAACTGCCAAAGGCATTGGATTGTTGGATGAAAAGCAAGCACATTGCTTGGACTTTGACTCTGCAATAGCCAAAGATAGGATGAATAAGAATCAACAACAGCAGATGAAGCAGTTACTCCAGAAGAATGAGGACAGGTTTGCCATGTCAGATAAAGATTTAGGAAGAGTAACCAACTTTAGCCACAAGATAGATACAGGTGACCATGAACCTATTCACTTGCAGCCGTATAGACGTTCAATCGCAGAAAAAGAAGTAGAAGCTGAGGAAACCAGAAAATTGTTAGAGCAGGGAGTCATTAGGGAATCGGAAAGTCCCTGGAGTGCGCCAGTATTACTCATCAAGAAAAGAGACGGTAAATGGAGATTTTGTGTAGATTGGAGGAGGTTGAACGCAATTACAAAGAAAATGGTGTACCCACTGCCGAGAATAGATGACACTTTAGATCAACTAGCAGGGGCCCAGTTTTTCTCTATGATGGATTTAATCCAAGGATACCATCAAGTTGAAATAAATGAACAAGATCGAGAGAAGACGGCGTTCACCACTTCAACCGGACACTATGAATTTAATGTCCTCGGAATGGGGTTATGTAACAGCCCAGCTGCGTTTCAAAAATTGATGAATAAAGTATTGGGTAACCTCTTGGGAAAGGTCTGTATAGCCTATATTGACGACCTTATAATTTTTTCTAAAACATTTGAACAACATTTACAAGATCTGGACTCAGTCTTTGAAAAACTGCGAATTGCGAATTTGAAGGTGAAGCTAAGTAAATGTACTTTCGGGACCAACACCATCCGATACCTTGGACATGTAATTGATTCAGAGGGCGTTTCACCAGATCCACGAAATCTCGAGTCTGTGGCAAAATTTCCGGTGCCACTAAATGTCAAACAATTAAGGGGATTTTTGGGTTTGTGCTCATATTATAGAAAATTCATTTTAGGATTTGCTGATATTTCCAAACCCTTGGTCAACCTTACGAAGAAAGACGAGAAATTCGACTGGAGACCGCCTCATGAAGAAGCATTTAAGCGACTGAGAACAGCTTTGGTAACGGTACCTGTGCTGGCTCACCCCAATTTCGCACAGCCATTTATAATATCGACGGACGCTAGTGCTTATGGTCTTGGAGCTATCCTGAAGCAGAAGATCAACAATCAGGAGCACGTTATATGTTATGCAAGTAGGTTGCTGAGCCAAGCCGAACAAAACTATAACGCGACGGAAAGAGAATGTCTCGCCATATTGTTTGGCATAGAGAAGTATCGACCTTATTTGTACGGAAAGAAGTTTACCATCATCACGGACCATTCAGCCCTTCAATGGCTGAAAAGCGTCAAGAATCCAAATGGTAGGTTAGCACGATGGAGTCTGCAATTGGTTGATTACGATTATGATGTACTACATAAGTCGGGCAAGAAACACACAGATGCCGATGCATTAAGTAGAATTCCAGAAGAGGTTGGTGGAGAAGAAGTTATAGAAATTCCTTCACTAGCTCTCGAGAATCTTAATTTGCCTGCTGAGCAGCGCAAAGATCAGAAGATTTTGGAAATCATCACAACCTTGCAGAAAAATGAGCAACTTTCGCGCAACAGAAGACGAACGCTAAAGCAATTCGTACTTCAAGGCGACACTTTGTTTAAGAAGAAGAAATTTGATTCCTTAAACACGGAAGAATTGTTGTATGTTCCGCAGCATTTACGCAGGTGCGTATTAGTCGAAATGCACGACGGACTTACTGGAGCTCATTTAGGCCTTAACAAAACGTGGAAGAAAATAAGAACAAGATTCTTCTGGCCTAAGATCTATAGGGACGTGAGGAATCACGTACTCTCATGTTCATCGTGTGCAAGTGCAAAAACTATGACAACGCCACCAAAAGGATTGATGCAACCATGGTCGACAGTGTCGAGACCGTTTGAAAGAGTCACCATAGATACTTTAGGAAGTTTTCCAACATCTGACACAGGAAACAAGTTTGTTTTCGTTATTACGGATTATTTATCACGCACTGCAATAGCTAGAGCAGCACCAGCTTGCACAGCTCTTGAAGCAGCGAAATCACTTGTTTATGAAGTCATGCTGAAAGAAGGAAGCCCACGAGAGATTTTGAGTGATAAGGGAACGGAATACAGAAATGAGATGATTAAGGAGATATCTGCATTATTCAAATCCCTCCACAAGAGCACTTCCGGGTACCATCCAAGAACAAATGGGCTCACGGAAAGATTTAATGCAACACTTGCAAAAATGTTGCAGAATTATGTAAATAAAGATCATACGGATTGGGATGAATTTTTGCCATTTCTTCTTTTCTCTTATAATACTGGAGTCCATGAAACAACAGGTTATACCCCTTATTATTTAATGCGAGGTTATGAAGCTGATCTCAACGTCGATGTCAATCTAAATCTTCCTCGAAAAGAATTCACTTTGCGTACTTCCAGATTTATCAGGGAGGCGAGGAGAATTTCTAATGAACGGATACAGGAACAAGGTGAAAAAAGCAAGAAACGCTTTGATTTGGACAGAGTACATGTGGAATTCGATCCAGGAGAACTTGTTTATTTGAAAACACCAAATAGAAAGGTTGGTTTGAGCGAGAAACTCCTGCCACAATTCTCTGGTCCATATGAGATAGTGCGAAGAACAGCACCAAATGATTACGAAATTCGAAGTTCGTCGGGTAAGAAAATGGATATTGTAAATATAGAGCGATTAAAACCATACAAAGTAAGAGAAGAAATCTCAGATGACATTATGAAACCTTTAACATCTAAAAAAGTTACATTTGCCGAAGATTTGAAGGAAACAGACAGCCAAAACGAAATTACCACGGAAAACGACGTAAATTCGTCAAACAAACCTGTTTCTGCAGCAACGGAACGTTTCATCGACGATGATGACCAAATATCATTGCGAGGCCTATTTGATAGCGAACTTCCGGTAAAAACTGAGAAAAAACAACTGTCGGAACCGTCATCAGGTGTCGCAAGTGCGGTCGACAACAACGCGCACGCGCGACCTCCTGAAATTGGCAGTTTCCGGTCACGCCGCCTTCGAAAGCAGAAACGGCGCAATTATACCTCATTTTACTAAGTTCTGTCAAAGAAAGCACAAGCATATTGTAGCAATCGGAGACAAAGCTTGATTTAAATCTGAATAGCTTTATTTTCAACGGGTGTTCGTGTGAAAGTAGGTATTGTTTAGTAACAATTGAATTGAAGAATAACATTGCGGAAATTTGAGGAATTTGAAACGAAACTAACGTGGATAGTTTTGAGAAAGCTGCATTAGAATTATTAAATTTAGACATTTTCATGCACATTTAATTAATTCACAGCCATTAGTTTGAATAATAATTACAATAAATAAATTGGGATATTGAATTGGAATTTAACTAGAATTAATCTGGAAAATTGGTCAATTCACTTGAGACATCGAACTTTGTACGAGTTAGCCCAAACACAACTAGTGCCATTTGAAGAGGAGAAGGTAAAATTGCAACCTCCTCCAGTGTGAAATTTTGTTTTAATTTAATTTAATTTTTTTTTGTGTATTTTTCTTAAAAATGTGAATTTATAATTTTATAGAAAATATTGTGAAAACCAGAAAAAAAGTAATATAATGTAGATGAAAAATCCAAAAAGTGTTATGTCGTGTAATTTTGATGGACAAGTGCTGAAATGTCACTATGATTGTTTTAGAAATTAAAATGTTGAAATTTGATTTTGTTTTGTAAAGAGATGTAAAGATATGATTAACACTGGGGATGGGACTCATATTTTGATTATTTAGAATATTTTAGGTATGATTAACATTAAGTTGGTTTAGATTTTGAATTAGTTTTGTTTTTGGAGACCAAAAAATTAAAAGAGGGAGTTGTCATGCGGTTGAGGCGCGTCGTCTGCCGATCGCCTCAAACCAGCACAACTCTTATTAGAATTACTAAAATCTATCACTAGGCAGTGTGCGTGATGATTGCATCACGGCCTGTTCAATTATGATTAATGAGGGGGGAATCTGGTTATAAAAGAGCCACTTTGGCTCTGAGAACTCAGTCCATCCCGGGCTTCTAAACGGTTCACATCAGCCAGCAATTGGCATGAAGTAATCGTTTCCCTCCAAATCTGAACTGAAATCAAAGTGTTAATCATATCTCTTAATTTATATGTGTTTCAGGTTTAATTAGGTTTAGTTTATAATTTGTATTCATGCTTTAGTTTTATGATTTATATTTAAAGAATAAAGAATACTGTTTTGTTTTCAACTCAAACTCTGACTGTTCCTTTCACTCTTAGTTATTAGATAATGTTTAGCAGTAAAACAGTAATAAGTTACGTGGTCATTATTGGCCAGTTGGCCACGTAACAATACGCATTCTTTGAAAATTCATGAATTAAAAATGTGTAAATAACTAAATGCATGTCATACTAAGATATACTCAATGTTTTAATTCACTGAACATAAACACCTGTCTAAACGTATTGATGAAAACATCTAACTAGAGTGTCTCGCACTCCATTGGTTATTCTTGACCATTGTTTTATTTCGTAACGCTGGTACTACAGCACCACCTTCATGC
This sequence comes from Strigamia acuminata, assembly GCA_949358305.1. Lineage (NCBI taxonomy): Eukaryota > Metazoa > Arthropoda > Chilopoda > Geophilomorpha > Linotaeniidae > Strigamia > Strigamia acuminata. The sequence goes on along the minus strand of OX442315.1, from coordinate 3,397,034 downwards.
AATAAACGGAGATTCATGCAAATTTCCTACAATCGACTGGTCACTTTCCTGACTCCATCCATTTACATCCAAAGGTATCCAGTTGACAGTTCCCATCCATACAATTCCAACATCACAAACCATTCAAATGTCTTGTTCTATGAAGAAGTTGTATGTGTGGGTTGCCTATTGAGGTTAGTAGTATAAAAATTTATATTAGCGTTATGACATAATGGAAATTGTGATTTAATAGAGTGTTTGCAGGATGCAATTTTCCCTTATTTTGTGCCACGTTACACTATTTTAGTGCCATATCGTAAGGGAAAAATCTTTAGTACAGAGTTTGCGGCAGTGACTTTTCCGTTATAAAAACTCCCGATACATGTATAAGTGTAGTGGAAAAGTCATAACTCGGACTTTCCTTACAGTATAACTGGAAATAGCGCAAGCAATCCGGTAATTTTCCGCTATTTACGTCATTGCCAAAAAATTGCAAATGGCGACTATTTGTGATTGCCGCCATTTGCAATTCTCCGCTTCAAGCAGTACATCAGGCACACGAGGCACACTTCAGTTGGTAAGTTTGACTGTATTTAAACAATCCAACTTACTCCGTATTATTTATTTTGTGAAGCCATGGCAACAAATAGTTAGGATATTTTTTTTACTACATGAATTTCTGTTAGTTTAGTTTTGATATTTGACCTTGTATTTGTGTGGTCGTTGCATAGCAACCACCCCTCCTTGACGGAGTCACATGACAAAAATAGTGTAAGGAAATTTTTATAACCTAAGGGAAAAGTGCATACCGCAAAGCATGTTTTTTCTCTTTTCCGTTACACTATTTATAACATAAAATTAAGCATAACTGTAAGGGAAAAGTCACTGCCGCAAACTGTGTAATGTATCGTTTTCAACACTAAATTAAAATATAGCGCAGCCAATCAGAATTGAGAACACTATATTGTTAGCTCCGCCCATTGCAAATGGCAATTATTTTGTTGTCCCGATCAAACACATCACAGTCATAGGTACGTAGATTGAATGATAAGTGAGGCCCAAAATTGAATTTTAGGTCCAAAACCATACTTTATAGGCACAATAATAAATTTTATGCAGAAATTTGCAATTTACACCCCCAAATTGAATTTTTATGCCCAAAATTACTAACTATCAGTAGTTGGCTGAAGTAGTGTAGTGATAAGGGAAAAGTGCAGCCCGCAAAAACTTAATTGATCATTTTTCCCTTACACTATTTTTATACCGTATAGTCCTTAACTATAAAGAAAAAATGCATTCGCAAACTCTCTAATGGCTTCTTTATATGTTATTTAAATTTAATGTGTTAGTGCAGTTTCTCAAGCGGTATGGATATTGTTATGACGTTGTGTCACTACGGAAACTACTCAGTTAAATCAACATATATGGACTTTCTATAGTCTTATTTTTCGTTCTCCAGCTTGTGGGTTGATACACGTGTGCATGAACTTGTCCAAATCATTATTCGTTATTTATTCGTTATTTATTTATTATTCGTTATTTATTCATGTAATGGGTGTGATACAAAGTTTTCCACGTTTAAATTTATATGATAAATAAGTGTTGGCTCTGTTCCTGGAATCAATCGTGATTATGAATGTGAGGTAACGATTTACGGAGTCTAAAGGGTTTAATTATTCACAAAGTACACAAAAGGTTTTTGTCCATTGCTGAAAGAGCTTATTTAATTATTTAGCAAAACCTTGAGAATTTGTTGAAAATTGATTTGTTTCCTACAATAGGTGTTTTCAAAGCAAAGTTAATTTAAATGCATAAAAAAGACTTCAGAAATCGTTCAGACACACTAGAGTGAACATTTCAAGCAAGTGCTCTACAATTATTTCTTTCTTTATGTATTTTGTAGCAAAACAATGAACTTTTGCAGTCATTTCTTTTCCAAGAGCGATTGCATTTCTTAAGACAATTTATCAACACATCATCTTCAGTTAGAAGGATAGAAATTTTACAATTTGAAAAATCATATATTCTGAAAATACCATTTAATTTGCGATTGTTTGTTAAACCAATGACATTATGGTTGTCGCGCTCAACTCTAACCGTCGCTAACTCGTGGGTTGATTACTTAATTCGACTAACTCACTACCGCTTTGCTCAAGCGGTTTACCCAAAGAAATGATTACACAGATATAAAAGGTAAAATATAATATAGATTTATTCTGTGGGACAATGTACAGATATATCTTATATATATATATATATAAAAGGTAGGTAAAAGGTAAATCGGAATGGGTGAAGGGAAATGGAAAGGTAAAGGTATGATGAAAGCTGGCTGGAATCGGCGAGGTCGTCTGTTGTCTCGGTCGTGTCCAAGATGGCGTCCTCGTTGTGGCAACGTGGTGTCGTCTTGGGCCGGCGTGGCAATATGGCGTCCTCGGCTCGTCTCTGGCTGGTCCTTCGGGCTCACGCTGGTCGGGCGCGAGTGAATGCTTAGTTAAAAGGCTTACTTCGGGCTGTTGTCTAGGTTTTTGTGTGGTGTCCGGCGATCACACAGCGGCGGACTCTTCTGGCTCCCGGCGGTCACACAGCGGCGGGAACGCTCGTCGTGGTTTAACTGCAGTTTAGGCTTGTGCGACCGTTTGTCTGCACAACTCGCTAAACTGGAGTGGTTTTTACTATTTCTAGCTGGTGTGCTAAAATAGTGTGGTAATCTTATCTCGCAGGTTACTCTGCGGAGTTTGACACTGACCAAACGTACTCACGGTAAATTGTCCTTTGTCCTTGGTCAATCCCAGTATATTTACTTGGGCCTGATCTTGTAGGACGACGGGTTTACGTGTGTTTCTCGTTTGATGGTTGTGTTGGTTCTGCCCGCTCAGTGCAAGGCACATTCCTTTGCACAAAGCGGGGTTGACAGGTGACCGGAATCACCCAATGGTGGGGTGGACGAGCCATCCCCACTCCCTCAGGGCAGACGCCTGTCCATTGACTAGATGTCAATGCACTGAGGGAAGGGAGACGCGCTTGCGGCTCCCCTTACACCCGAAACGAGGTCACGAGAGAAACTCTTCGTTGACCCCGGTCCAGTCGGGTCACAACACTTCCCCCTCCGAGCTCAGACCGTGGGGCTGAGCGATCACTTCTTTCCTGGGGGACCCGACACTGAGTCCGTCACCTGGGCGTAACTCACTCCAGGGACAGGCGGTTGAGTGCCGGGTGGCGCGGGTAGATCGCCTACTAACGCCGAGGACCGATCTCGGGGGTCCTCATGCTCCGTAATGAAGCATAATGCATGGCCGTCAACTGGCTCATGCGGGGCACGCGTCCTCTCGTGTAACCAAACGCTCGGGATGTAGGCGGAGAAGCCGGTGTTCGTATGCCGGATGGCATTGGCTTCCGCTGGCGTCACTGGCACACGGTGGGCTCTCAGCAACCTCTGGTGGAAGATGAGGTCTCTAGTCTTCCGGATCTGGTTGTGAAGCCAGATGAAGACTGATTTGCCTTTGTCCCGCTGCGCGAGGATAAACCTCCTGGTCGCCGTCGTCATCGAGAGATGGGGAAACTCTTCGATGATTCGCCCGTAATAGTCTGGCGGAGGCGGTGCCGGCTTCGGCTTCTGGGTGGCCGCGGGAATAGCGGCTTGCGTCGTTGTCGCCGCTCGGGCCGGTGAGGTCCCGGGCGGTGTCGGCTTCGTTTGCTCGACGGACCTGACGGGTGGCGTTCGGCACAGCAAGCGCTTTGGTTTACCCGCCACTTCGAACAGGGCGGGTCCTTGCGGGGATATCTCCGCAGGCATCGGTGGCGGAATCGGAACTCCGCTCGTCGGCGAGATCACCATTTCTACATCCTCTGCCGATTCTTCCGTCTGGATGGTCAAGGCGCGCAGTTGTTGGGTAGGCGCCGCTGTCCAGGTGGCGGAGGTATAACGAAACGCCGTGCTTCGCAACTTGTACCCCTCAAATTCGGGGTTTACCACATCCCTGGTTAGCTCGTACCGAGTCAACACAGGGTCGGGCAGAATGGAGCTCCACTCTGCGAGGAGTGCACGGGGAACCTGTACACCCTCTCTGTCCACGACAGACCATGCGGCCATCGCCTGACGCCCTTCTCCGAAGAGTGCTGGGGTTAGCAGCTGCATCATGACCTTGGTCAATGATAGCTGTAGGCTGCGACGATTCACTGGATTCGATCGCTCCGAATCCGCAGTGAAGGCACACGAGAGCTTACTCATCATCGCCGTTGCCCATTCGATGAAATATCGCTGGGCCTGATCCACACCTCGCAAGGCGGGCGCGGAGACTCTTGGGTCTTCCATCACGAAGCGAAACGCTGAGAGCTCGGAGATAGTCGGATTGGCGGCTTCTCTCGCGAGCTGCGCTTCTTCGTCTCGCCTCTCGAAAAACAGGGCCGAGGAACCGGATCGGGGTTGGCTCGGCCTGTAAATGCCGGTCAAATTGGCTCGACATTCCTGCGCACTGCTCTGTCCAACGGGGAGAGGGACTGAGCGGTCGGTGGGTAAATCCGGCGGATCGCTCGAATTCAACAACGACGGCGGCGGCAGGTTCGGAGGCGGCTGCGTCTTGGTCGGCAGCGTCGGCGTCGGCAGCGGTGGTGTTGGCTGCGTCGGCGGTGGTGGCGTCTCCGTCGTCTGCACTCCAGTCATTGCGACTTGGAGCGCCGGGAGATGTTGTCCGGAGCCTGAAGGCTGCACGATGGCGGTTGGCATGCCATCGGGTCGTGGTCGCGAATTAATGTAGTCTGCGAGCCACCTTGCCACCTCGTGTGGGGTCACCTTCCCGTCGGTGACAACACCCATCTTCCTGGCGTGTTTCATCGCGGGATCGAAACGTGTCAGTTTCGTCCGCTTCATCTGAGTCAGAATCTCGCGAAGGTCCCGCGTATCTGCCGCTGGGACGTTTCGCTCACCTGACTGGCTACCACCTCGTCGACCCGCTCTCTTGGAGGCGTAGGCGGGTTCGGGGATGGGACGGCCCCGAGCTTCGCACCTCGCGAAGTATCGCTCTTTGCGATCTTTTTTCCGCTGCTCGCGATGAGTCAGCGGACGTCTAGAAGTGCTGGGACGAGAGACTCGCTCTTCGTCACCAGACATCCAAACCTCCTTGCACTCCTTACCGTCTTTAATCTGACGGTTTATGAAAATTCGCGGTCGGGAATACTGCGAAGGGTCACGCACCGTACTAGTGGATGGCCCAGCTTCGTTGCCTTCAGTCGTGTTTTGAGTGACACGCTGCTTCTTGGTTGTCGCTGGGGAACGCGACTGGCTGTCCCCGGCGCCTTTGGAGCGCTTGCGCTTCCGCGGGTAGCTGCTCTTGGGCCCCAAAATCCCCAGGTAGTGGAGCTGCCACATCTCGGCTTGGGACGTCAAAATTCCCATCCGAGGTCTCCACTGGGGCGTACTCTCTCCCAATCGCAGCCTCTCAAACCACAGATGAATATCATCCGCGGTCATCCCCTCGTTTTGGAGGATGCGCTCGGCCACTGCCGTAGCGGTATCCACCAGCTGTTGTCTATAATGCTGGTAGATGGCCTCACGGGCCTCTTCTGTCTCGGCTGCTCGCCACGCATGCAGCACGTGTTCCTCCGCCGGGTTGCCAGTGTACTGACTTGACAATCCGGGGTGGAAAATCGGCGATTTCGGGTCATCGTCACGAGCTAACTCTGTGGCGATGCCTTCGCGCATTCCCTCCGGGAACGTATCCAGGAGCGTGCAGTCTCGTACCCAACGTCGGGCGATGCATCGGGAATGTAGTATTCGCAGGCGCCAAGGGTCGGCGTCTTCGCCGAAACATCGTCGGTAAAAATCGGGCAGCGCGCCTCGAAATATCCCGCCACGAGTGATGCAAGCGGGGTCTAATGGTCCCCATGTTTTACGTAGTGCCATCTGGAAGGATGGAGAAATAAACAATTAATAAAAAGTTAATATTTAAATACGTAGATAAATGGTTGGTTTCGAGGGACGTTGCCAGTACGTGCAGCCGTCCGTCGAGACCGATTCCTGTCTATCGGTGCAAACGTAGGACGAATTGTCCCTCGTCGGATAGAAAAAGAGAAGTCATCACGTGAAAAATCTGTCTCATGTCCAAAACGCACAGCGAGACGGAATCGAGCCTTTAATCTGGATTCTTATCATCAGATTTTACTTCAAATTAATTCTAACATTAATTAGAACATTACTAATAATTAAATTAATAATTATCAGTCATTCGTAAAAAGAATTCGTCGGGTGTAAATTATTACTAAAATCGCACAATAAATGTGCTTGTCGAAATGTTATTAAATAAATAAACCTAATAAAGAATTATTCCGAAGTCGGACTTTGTCTAATTTTTAAAAAAGTTAAAGTCAAATTAAATTTATCCAACACACCGAAAAATTCATCGTACGAATGTTAAGTTGCATCAATTTGATGCGTCAAATTACTTGTGGAGAAAAAATATTCTTTTACAGAATATTCTCCCCTTGTCATAAAATTATATATGGCTCGAGCCCATTGTCTCGCTCGTGACTCAAGTCATGAGGAATTTTCGAGACGCGAGGCGACGTGAAGTCTGCGCTCGCACCTCGAAAACAAATTAACAAGGAAAAAAATACGATCGTGTGAGCGATCGCGGTTAATAATTAATTATACGCTATTTCGAGTGCAAAGCACTCATGTCAGGTATTAGTCAACAAAATTTCTTCTTCAGCAGCACGGAACTAGTTCTCATGTGCCGATGCCGACTTCTACCTGATCGGGCTGGACTTGGTTTACATCGCGGTCCCAGTTTTCCTCGTCCTCGTGCTCGATGGCCAGCACGTCGTTCTCTTCCTCGTCCATGGCGAGGAGCGCGCACAAAAATCTCAATCACGATTTAAAAAGGATGATAAAACTATCTCAAAAACTCGGTGAAAAACTCGGTAAAACGTTAAAAACGAGGATCACGCACGAATGCAGCGATCAGCTGTGAAAAGCGGAAGTCTGTGTGAACACGAGGTAATCGCGATGGATTCTGGGTAATATACTCCAGAACCCGGGTGTTTGAGACTAGTGCGCACCTACCCGTGCGCATGTTACGCTACGGGTCTCCTTTGTTCTCACTCCCGTGCGCGATTGCTGCTACGGGGTCTTTTGCACGCGGTATCCGACCCGTGCCGATAATTTTGCTACGGGTCCCGCGTTTCCACGCCATCTCGTGACGCGAATTCGACCGATATCCGCTTTGTTGGACTTAGCGAAATTTTCTGCGACGTGATGGCTTGCACTATCGGTCGATTACATTTATTTTTAGTGCCGCCATCGACTCGTAATTTATTTTACTTCTTTCCTACGACCTTTCCGCCTTTTATGAACGGATTATCTCTTTTTGGTCGCAGGTTACGGATCGAGGCAGGTACGATATTTTTTGTTGTTTTTTGTGTCTGTACCTCCTCATTATTGTTTTCTTTTTTATCCGTGTTTTTTGTGTTTGTTTCAGGAGTTTCTCCTGTTTCCCCCCCGACCAAAATTGGATCCGGAACGGATTCAACTATCTCGTTTACCGGAGGTGAAGGGGCGTCGAAATACTCCTCGTTGTCACTTGGCGGTGCTTTTTCCGACTCGCCAGCGAACATATCGACGATTTGGCCGTCAGTTTTAGACTTGACTTGGCCTTTGGCCCACATTTCTTGCGGGAATTCCGGAATGTACGGAGTTAACTCTCGTACTTGTATCGACTTATGCTCGGTGTTGTCCTCGAGCTTGCGTAATTTATACGCGTTACCGCCATGCTTGCCGATGATCACATATGGACCATCTCTCTTGTCGGCCAAGCTGGCGGTGATTCCTCTCGCTGCATTTGAGAGGGTGTGTGCATCTTTCCACACCAAATCATTGATCTCGAAATTCACGAATTTTCCACCGCTTTTATCTTGTAAAATGCGGTCGCGCATGTTAAAAATGTGCGCCATCATATGCTTGTATGTGTTCGAAATTGTTTGCTCCAATTTATACACATACTCATGTGGTTTCTCTGGGTCCACCACATTTACCGACTCTGCCACTCGTGGGTCCCAAGGCACTCGTAGCTCTCGGGCGAAGTTGAGGTAGGCCGGAGAAAAATCTCTCGTCCTCGAGACTGTTGTTCGTATGCTGAACGCGATCTCCCTCAAGTATTCATCCCACCTATTGTGGATGTCAGTGAATATGCTTAGTGCATATTTAATGTCCCTGTTGAGTCGCTCAACGGGATTTGTTCTGGGATTGTAGGTCGAAGTATGTGACGCCACAATCCCGAATTTCTCACAAAACTTACCCCAAATTTTCGAGATAAATTGGGGTCCGTTATCGGATATTATTTTACGTGGAAATCCGTAACGTAACGCCACGTCGTAGATACATTCAACGATTTTCTCTGCTGAAGGTCTAGCGACGGCGTACAACTCGGGCCAACGAGTCGCCACGTCCATTAATACGATAATGTACGCATTTTTATTTCCCGTAACGGGTTTTGGGCCCATCACATCGACACTTAAACAATCAAAAGGCGCGTAAGGCCCTAAGAAGATAGTTTCGAATGGTGATTTACTCCTCGGCTTGCACGCTTGACATCGCTGACATTGGTGGACAAAAAGAGCAATATCTTTTTTCATCCCTGTCCAGTGAAAAAGCTGTGTAGCACGATAGAGTGTTCTGCTTACTCCCGCATGGCTCGCAAGCGGGTGCCCGTGTAACAACCACAGCACGCGACCGATTAAGGAAGCAGGTATTACTACCTTTACTGCGGTGTCCGATTCACTCAAGTCATCTTGGTGATTTGGGTGATGCTTCACCAACAGGCCGTCATCCAATAGGTAATCTATGGATTCGTGTGCATAACGACGCTTCTGCCTTCTGGTTAGATTGGGCGGATATTTTCCTGTCAGTACGAATCTAGCTCTGTCCTGACATTTCTTGTCTAATTTTTGTTGCACAATTATTTCCTCCCTTGTCGGGGGACTGCTTTGCATCTGCTCGCCGACATGAGCGTGGAAGGCGCTTAGAAGCGGGTCATTTATTCTCCGCTCTAGCTTAAATTCCTTCCTTGCATTTGGGTAATTGTCAGCAGCTGGTTGGTATAACCGCGTCCAAAATCCACAGAATTTTACATCTGCCGGAGACGCGGTGGGAATTTCATTCATCTTCCTTAAATCCCAACGGTGACAACTCGTAGGGCAATAAATGATGCGGGAGTCATCCTCGCCATCATCGTCAGCGTCGATTGGATCTGACACTGGTGCCCGTGACAGAGCGTCAGCCACGACGTTATATTTGCCGGGCTTGTATTGAATGGTCAAGTCGCATGCCATCAGTTCTAACTGCCATCTGGCTAGTCGACCGGCTGGTTCCTTTAATTTCATCAGCCATTGTAACGCTTGATGATCTGTGTGGACCACAAATTTGGTATATTCGAGATAATCTCTGAATTTCCTTATGGCCCACACAACGGCCAAACACTCCAACTCGGTGGCATTGTAATTTTTTTCAGCGCCTTGGAGTTTGCGACTTATAAACATGCACGGCAGGTCTTGTTCGACTCCGTCGCGCACGTGTGTTTGAAGCAACGCGGCTCCCAACCCAACTCTGCTGGCGTCCGTATGTAATATGAACGGCCGGTTTAGGTCGGGTAGAGGCATTACGCCGACTTCCGTCAGCATCCTCTTTATCGCATTAAATGCGATGTTGCACTCATTTGACCATACAAATTCGTTTTCATTCTTCAGGAGGTCGGTAACTGGGGCTGCCACTTCAGCTAGACCCGGTAGCAACCTGCCGAAGAAGTTTATCATTCCCATAAACCGTTGGACACCTTTAACGTCCTCGGGTGGTGGGAAACGATTAATCGCATCGATTTTTTCGGGGCCAATAGCTAAACCATTGACTCCAATGCGATAACCCAGGAAGGCAAGCTCCTTTCGACAGAACTTGCTTTTGCCCGGATGCACGTGTAACCCAGCTTTTGCCAGCCGGGTGAGCACTTGGTCGATGTGCTCAATGTGCTCTTCGAATGTTTTAGAGGCAATAACTATGTCATCTAGGTATGCCCACACAAACTGATGCAGGATATCACCCAATACGCTTTCGATTAGTCTCTGAAAGGTACTGGGAGCATTCACTAAACCAAATGGCATGACGTTGAACATCAACCGTCCAATTGGCGAGTAAAATGCTGTTTTTAACTTATCCTCTGGCCTCATCTCAACTTGCCAGTATCTCTTCGACAGATCCATCGTCGTAACCCAAGAAAAGGGGCTAAGCTCTCTCAAAATGGATTCGATAGACGGCATCTGTATGGGATCTATTTCTGTCACCGCGTTTAATGGGCGGTAATCAATGCATAGGCGTGGGTCCGAGCCCGGGCGCATCACGAGCACAACTCGCGTCGCGTATTCTCCCTGGGCCTCGGAGACAATGCCACTGTCTAGCATTTCTTGGCACATTTTTTGCACTATTTCACGTTTTTGCGGGTTCATTCCCTTATACGCAACTCGTATAGGTTTATTATCCGTCAATTTAATTTCGTGAATAGCCCTATTCGTTCGGCCCGGTTTTTTCGACAGGATCCCCTCATATTTAAGTAGGACCCTTCGTAGGGCTGCCGCTTCGTTTAATTCTAAAGCGGCGTCGGCGACAAGCGTTTCCACTACATTGTCCCGTTGCAATTCTGTTACGAATGCTTTAAAATCGTAATCTTGAACGAATTTCTTTAGGCCTTTCTCCCACTGTGTCTTGTCGGCCGCTTCTTTTACAAGAGCTGGTGGCACGACAATTGCGGGTCTTTCCTTATCATTTCTGATATAATTCCAAGATTTCGTTATTGGATTGGGTTGTATTTCCATTGACGCCATGAGGTCTAAGCCCAACAGAAAAATTCTGTCGCATGTGGGCAGGACCAGGAAAGGGTGCTGTTCTACTCCTCCGAGCCACTCCATGGTCAATAATATAACTCCTTTTGGACGCGCCATTCCGTTGGCGGTTTTTAGACGTATATTTTTATTAACGCCTTTTATCTTATCGGTGAGACCCAATGATGCTACTATGTCTTCGGAAACGAACGAGCGATCTGCTCCCGAGTCTAGTAGTCCCATAATTTTTTCACGTTCTATTGTCATGGGCAACATACATAGGCGGTTGGTGTATTCGACCGCCACGTTGCACATGAAAACACGAAATTCTTCTGTGTCTTCGACTACTTGAGGTAATTCTTCAAGCAGTAGGTTCGGTTCTTCCGCCTCAGCCTCAGCGTTTGCGGTAATTACCTGCAAAGCGTTGTTGGCCCTGTCTTGAATTTGGGCGTTAGCTATGTCACTACCCATTTCTTTGACTGGTGGCGGCTTATCGAACCCTTTGTTAAACCCCTTTTTCTTCATGAATGGCGCAGACGGTCGAGAAATTATTTCTTCGCCGCCTGCGCTGACTCGTTTTTTGACTCGTTTTTTGCCATGGCGAGTTTAATCTCTGCCATCTGCTTCATTATCGCGTCAAACTTAGCGTCTTCTTTCGCTGTTCTTGGGCACTCATTGGAGTAGTGGCCCGGTTGGTTACACTTGAAACAGCGAATATTTGATTTGTCTCTTGGGGCTTCAGTCGATTTTTTCTTTTCAGGGTCTGCTTTCGACGGTGGCGTGTAATTTTTCCGAAAATACTTCGGAATTCGACCGGCATTTGGTTTTAACCTGGCGCGAAATTCTTCTACCGCTCTATCTCGATGGATGAGATGTACTAGCGGTCCTTCCTCATCGCAACCCGTTGATAAGGTATCGCGATAGCTTCGTATTTCTTCGTCCGTCGAATAATCGTCTTTTTCTTCTTTTTCGTCTGATTTTCCGACATTTTGTTCGGCTTCCTCCCCCTCCTTGACCTCCTCCAGTGTCGCTTGCATGGCTGACGCTGTCGGTGCCTTTTTAGGGGCGGCCAAAGGGTTGGAAGGCAGCGTGGATGTCAGTTTATTTTTTATTTGCAAACCAACGCTAGCTTCTGCCAGCTCCATTATACCGCTAAGATATTCAGTAGGGCGCATAATCTTATCTGTCGCCCCATATCTTTCCGCACTCAACTTGAGACGTTTTGCGGTCGCTGCTTTCTCCGCTTCTGGTAAAGCGGAATAATATCTCTTCTCGATATCTATCGTGTTCTCGAACAGGAAGGCGCTCATCTCCTCGTAGCTACCTCCTGTCGGTGCCCTTTCTTCAAGTAGCACCCTTTGCGAGTATTCCGACAAACCGCCGAGAAAGAAAAGGTTGAATCCCGTGGCGTGAAATTCCATCGGGGCCTTTTCGAACAACAATCTGGCGCGAATGTCGTAATCCATTATGGTTTCACCAGGCATCTGGCGAAGACCTCGCATCTTTCGGCTCACCTCTTCGGGTGTCTCGCCGTAGCGCAGGTCGAATCTCATTAAAAAGTCGTCCCAATTGACGCCTTTCAATCCTTGGTACCACTCACGTGCCGAGCCTGTCATTAGCTCGACAATACCGTGGGTGAGCATGTCTCCTACGGTGGCTTTAGTGGCAGTCTTAATTCGAATTACTTCGTCAAGGAAGCGATCTCCCGCTTTCCATGACCCGTCGAAACGGTTCTGAATATAAAATTGCCACCTAATATTCCCGGTAACACTCATGGTGTCACGTCGGGAGACAGCGTATTTTTTCTTTACGCGGTCACCAGTGCTACGATTACGATCGTTTCGTTTGCTCAGATCAATTCCCTCGGCTTTTAACGAGCCGAGTAGGGCTCTTCCAAGCTCTCCCATCGTATACTGCCGACCCGTCGAATCGGTAAACGCGCTTTGTCGGGGAAGGTCCTGAAACTCCTCCCGTCGGTGGTCGCTATTTTCCGATCGACGTCGTTTCTCTCTATCGCGCGGAGAGTTGGATCTCTTCCGGCGATTACTTGATTTTTCCTTTCGTCTGTCGTCGTTGGATGAGGGGTCGGAGCTGGGGTCGGGAGACGGTGAGCGGCGTGGCGGGTTGCGCCGTGAAGAGTTTGACTCTTTCCGGCCCCTACGACGGTCGTCACGTTCCCTTTCTCTGCGTTCATCGCGTTCTCTTTCCCTTCGTCTTTCTCCGGAACCTCTCTCCGAATCGTGATGACTGGGTGCATTTGACTCCAGTCCATCTGACGACGAATCACTATTTCCGTAGTGAAAATATTTCGGTCTTTCATCGCGTTTGCCTTCTTCTCGCGAAGAGGTGCGATCATGCGATTGTCTCCTTGACGACTCGTCGTCTTTAAGGATGGGCACTGGTTGTTGCCACTCAGTCCCTTGTGGATTATCATGCTGTTGGCTTGTGAGAGCTTGCTCTTCATTTCGCCTAGCATTATTAGCGTTGATTAATCGCGTTATCGCATTATTTGTGGCTGAATCGAGAGCTTGCATGCGGGGCCGAGTTTGTTGTTCTCTGGCCGACGCATCTCTCTTGCGCGGAGTAGCTGGTGTTGCCCTCTCCGGCTGGGGTTTGGGTTTGGCCTTCGGCGTGCGCTTTGGGTCTCCCTCTAGGCTCTCGTCGGACAGCTCGGATGAACTGACCTCTGGTTTGCGAACGGATTTCGGGTCATCTCGTCGCAATCTGGCCATAAATGCTCGCTCTGCTTCTTGTTGCGAGTGGAAAGCATATCGATGTGCTCTCAGGGCTCGGTCAACTATTTCTACCTCCTCGGGAGTAGTCGGATTGGGCTGGGTTCTGCCGTACTCGAGAGCTTGCGCTTCTCTTTCCGCCAGCTTCCTCCGTCTCTCGCGAATGGCTTGTCGAGCCTCATTCTCTGCATCCGCTTCAAATTGAGCGGAATCAACCAATTGTTGAGCGTGTGCACCTTCAACAATGGTGATTTGTGGGGATACACTGTGCGCTTTTAAAGCTGCACGTACGATTTGTAACGTTTCGTACACGGTAATCTTCCCCGTCGGAAGGGTGTATCTCACTCCCTCCGCTTGTGCCAACTGCATCGCATCAATCAAGGTGCCCGAGACGCTGTAAGGCTGGCTTGAAACACGCTTGACAGAGGACGAGTTGGACTTGTGCCCTTCAGACACTACCGAGGCTGGTCGACTGTGCGTAACTGGCGTGTTTAGTGCCGAATTAGCGGTCGTATTTGAGGCCGTCTTTTGTATCGGAGACGCTGCTTTCGGACTGCCCACCTCGGTGTCGTGCGTTAGACGAGGCGATTGGTTACGGGATAAAACCTCGTTTCCGCTCGTCTCGCCGTCACGGTTAGAACGCGGCAGTTTGGAGTGAGATTGCTCTTCACCCCGCTCTGTCTCGTCCAATCGCTGCCTCGTCTCGGCGCGAGACGGGTGCGATGCCTCTGATGCGCTTCTACGATCGGGTTTAGGCTTACGCCGTTTTTGCCTCGCTTCGTGCGCTGAGGCTTTGGGTAAGGGACCTCCAGATCGCAAGTGATAGTCGGCGCCTTTACGACTGCCGGCTCTCTTGTTTGCGTCGGAGTCGGAATCTGTTACTCGGGTATTATCTGCCATTTCTTGCTTTGGGTATGATGTAATCACAGGTTAGAATCAGTTATTCAACTTGATCCCGGACAGGCCCCCACGTGTCGCGCTCAACTCTAACCGTCGCTAACTCGTGGGTTGATTACTTAATTCGACTAACTCACTACCGCTTTGCTCAAGCGGTTTACCCAAAGAAATGATTACACAGATATAAAAGGTAAAATATAATATAGATTTATTCTGTGGGACAATGTACAGATATATCTTATATATATATATATATAAAAGGTAGGTAAAAGGTAAATCGGAATGGGTGAAGGGAAATGGAAAGGTAAAGGTATGATGAAAGCTGGCTGGAATCGGCGAGGTCGTCTGTTGTCTCGGTCGTGTCCAAGATGGCGTCCTCGTTGTGGCAACGTGGTGTCGTCTTGGGCCGGCGTGGCAATATGGCGTCCTCGGCTCGTCTCTGGCTGGTCCTTCGGGCTCACGCTGGTCGGGCGCGAGTGAATGCTTAGTTAAAAGGCTTACTTCGGGCTGTTGTCTAGGTTTTTGTGTGGTGTCCGGCGATCACACAGCGGCGGACTCTTCTGGCTCCCGGCGGTCACACAGCGGCGGGAACGCTCGTCGTGGTTTAACTGCAGTTTAGGCTTGTGCGACCGTTTGTCTGCACAACTCGCTAAACTGGAGTGGTTTTTACTATTTCTAGCTGGTGTGCTAAAATAGTGTGGTAATCTTATCTCGCAGGTTACTCTGCGGAGTTTGACACTGACCAAACGTACTCACGGTAAATTGTCCTTTGTCCTTGGTCAATCCCAGTATATTTACTTGGGCCTGATCTTGTAGGACGACGGGTTTACGTGTGTTTCTCGTTTGATGGTTGTGTTGGTTCTGCCCGCTCAGTGCAAGGCACATTCCTTTGCACAAAGCGGGGTTGACAGGTGACCGGAATCACCCAATGGTGGGGTGGACGAGCCATCCCCACTCCCTCAGGGCAGACGCCTGTCCATTGACTAGATGTCAATGCACTGAGGGAAGGGAGACGCGCTTGCGGCTCCCCTTACACCCGAAACGAGGTCACGAGAGAAACTCTTCGTTGACCCCGGTCCAGTCGGGTCACAACATGGTTTGCAAACTTAAACCTCGGTTCCGCAATATGGTCCTTCAATTGGTGCGAAACCATAATTTATCTAGAAATAGTGACGACGCTTTCCTGAGTATCATGTCGAAGATAAACGACAGAAAAGCCAATTGGTTTCTACGCATCTTGTGGGGCGCCACTCTGACAGTGAGCCTACTTCTCTGCACTGCATTGGTCTATGACCGATTAGCCTACTACATGTCTGAACCATCGGCTGTCAACATATACACGCAAGTAGACAACATTGTTCAGTTTCCGACTGTTGTGGTGTGCACATCCTCCACTCCCAAGTTTGCAAAATTCGCCTTAAAGATTGCTAATGGTGCCAAGCCACCAGCTATGTCCGTCTCATGCTTGGAGCCTCTGTTTTGGTTCAGTCATCAGGAATGCAATGCGAGCGCATTGGAATTGTGGTCCATGTTGAACACGAGTCACGTTGTTGACAGCATTCACACTCTGCAAGTAAGTTTTTATTAAACCTGTCTCTTAGCAAAATGGAATTGTAATTTTTTGTTATGATTAGGATAAATCTGTAAATGTGAAAAATAAAGTGAAATATGCATTCGGTCTGATGGGATTGTGTATTCTGATGACACTTGGTAAGAAAATACAATTGGATTGATTTCTTTAGAGTAGTCATGAGTGATGTTCACTTCTAACGATAGATCAAAAAGTTCGGCTATCGAATCCAAAAAATGAATTAGTTTTTAAATTTGACGAATCCAATTTTGGGAACAGATGTCCAAATCCAGGTGTTAATGTAAGCAAACGATTAACTCGTTATTCTCAGAGTATTCTATTCCTTTTGTGTTAGTTTGTTTTGACAGATAAAGAGAATTTCTCAGTTGAAAAAATTCTTGGTTTACTATCGGAACAAACGGCGACTAGCCTTTTATCAGTTCAAAAAGTAATTGGTATAATTGGAAATTCTACAAGTTATTGTGTGATCATTTGATTGTGTTGTAGTACGAGTTCCTGAACAAAACCAAACACACGTGCAGTTCAATTGCTGATTTTGAATTGTGTGAAGAAAGGTGTATACGACAGCAAATACAAGAGATGAGTGAAGTGCGTTGCAGGTTGGTGTGATCTGATCAACAACGTTGATATTAGAAGAATACATTAAATAAAATTTTTTTTTCGTTTAGGTTGCCATTCATGCAAAACTTTGAGCATTTGCCAGAGTGCCAAGAAGAATATGGTACGATATTCACAGAAGTCAAAGCAGCTTACTTGGGATTTTGGAAGGCCAATGCGTCAAATCCTTGCAAGTGCACCACATCTTGTGAACATCAAATTATTTCGAGTCGTTTAATAGTTGAAGAACAATCCGGATCGAGTTTGAGAGTCAAAGTGATGGATTCGATAAGAATCGCAAAAGAAGTGGCAGCTTACGATATAATAGCGCTCTTCTGCGATTTAGGAGGAAACATCGGACTCACTCTCGGAGTGTCTTGTCTCATGATTGCTGAAATAGTCATCATTCTAATCACTCTGATTATTCAAAATGTGAAGAGATCTAAGCAGAAATCACTTCAGTTTTCTCTACTAGAATACAGAGCTAAGAAATGTCTTCAGAAATATGTGGATGAAAGCGAAGAACATTTGCTTGATAGTTTGTGATGATTACAAATCGATAGTTATCAATGTTCACCATAGATGGCGCTGTTTAACCAACGCGCGTATTTCAAACTCGGTTAAAACTAAAAAGCGTAATAAATTATTACTTGGACACGGTGAATAAAATATAACTATTTTATTCAATATGAATTAAGTATTAATTACTTGATGATGTTGATTCTATCGAATCAATATCCACTTTACTTACCAGTCGAAGGGAACCAATCGGACCCTTCCGGACCCCAACTGGGCCCATCTGGACATAGTCATATATTAGGTCCGGACTAGTGACCCACGAATCCGCCGATTCGTACGCTGATTGGCTATCGCCAATCTAGTAGTTCTACAGAACTATATAAGCTCCAGTTTCTCACTTCCCCCCTGGCTTGATAACTGAACTTGTATATTGTCTGTAGTTGAATTGTTATCGTTTGATTTCATTATTCTCTATCGACACATCAGGCCACCTCAGCTCTCCACAGTTAGTATTCATTACTATTTTGTTATTGCTGTTGTAGGGCTATTTCGGGAAGGCTAACTCCGGTAATAGACATGCATTCGCATGAAATGGCCCCGTAACGTTAGCCAGCTGTTCTACGGGACAGTAGGACTTCGTACGGTGGCTTAATATAACGGTCGTATACAGTACGACCTTGCTAAATGAAAGTAGGTCCCTCAGCTAACTGGCCTCAGTCCGCTGCAGGGTGGTTGTTGTAAACAGCCCTCGCAGGTTCCCGTCTTTTCTCGATTGGTCCTTCCGCACGTTAAAAGTCGGTAAAAGCCTAATATACAGGTAACACGCCGGGTTGGTAGCCCGTGAGTAATATCTAAAGATGTTGCGATAAAACAACTACCTGGATAATGGTAATCCAATGGCAGTGGCCAATTAATATTTTACCCGGTGCTCGATCGTTGGATCCCGCCATCGTAAGGCATGCTGGCGGATGGAGGAGTCAAATCCTCCCGCGATGGTTCTCTCGACCGTCGTGACGGTCCCCGCCCCATCGTACCCTCCGGGTTAGTAACCCGTGAACAGGAGTTGAACAACACTGTGTTAAATAAATTACTCGGGCATTGGTAATCCTGTATTGGCAATATCTTCTAAACCCGGTAAGTCCATAGAAATGTTTACCTGGTGGTTGGTACCACCGATAGCGAGTTAAAGCACACAATTAAATACTCGGCGCCTGATCACGAGATCTTGTCGTCGTAAGGCATGCTGGCGGATGGAGTCTCAACAACTCCCGCGACGTTCTCTCAATTGTCGTGACGGTCCCCGCCCAATTAATATTTATACAACAATTCATTTGTTGTATTCCACTAATTACTTTACTTTTATTCATTTGGAATATGGAATATTCTGCTGAATAATCCTACTTATGCGAAGGACTCTTCGCATTTTTAGATACTCGAGCTGCGGACCAAATACGTCTCCGTAGCGATATTTGTGACGATGCCGCAAGTCAGCCGTATCCCTCTGGCTTCGCCCGGATCCTCAACCAGTTGATGCCGCCCGTTTACACGCGTCAAGAACCCATATTTTGTTGTTAATATTTAGTAATAAATATGTTATGTCACACCAAAACTGTAAGTTATTTCCACTTGATCACATATTCATGTTTGTAAGGGCTTCCGTAGCTTATCTCGGTTAGGTTGTTGCTAAACTTAGCAACGTCTTGTATAAACCGAATTATCTATCTTAAAAGGACTAATAAATTAGCCCAAAAGTAGAATCGTCACAAGTGGAGGTTCTACCGAGATAGGCTGCCTAAATTTAAAATAAATTTTGAAGTTTTTCGTGTGTTTATGAGAATTCGGAAAGGTGCTTACAGTGATAAAATTTCAAATGAAATTTTTTGGATGTGTAAAATCAGTTTCGAACGAAATTTATATTTGCGTTTAATATATTTTATTCTGTTTTAGAACTTCTCGCAAGAAAATAAGTGTAATTCACTTTATTCCGATTTTCCGTCGTGGAAATTATGTGTTTTAACAAAACTAATAATTTCTACCACGTGGTCAGGCCTAAAGGCCCAACCCTGAGAATGAGAATCTTGCCCGGACTTGTTGAAGTTGGTTCCGCCCGGGTAACGTCATTTTGTCGTCGACAATCTGACAAAACCACGCGGGTAGGCCTAATTTTGAAAAGTTTGACTTTGACAGAATTCTTAAAGAATTCTATCAATTTAACAGTTGCCTTATTTTTAGAATGTTCCAAATAAGTAATTTTGCTTGAGACTTCAAGTTAAACCTAAATTTATTTGCCTAAATAAATAGAAGGAAAATTGACATTTTCCGAAGGAATTAAAATTTATATTTTATTTCAAAGTGGGTTTACCTTATTTTACAGACTTGATCTACATTAAAATGTTGGTTAAAAATCGTGATCTCAAGCCATTGAAATCGAATTATACGAATGGAATACCATTCGAATTTTAGCGAAGAAGAATTCTTACTGTTGTGTTGCCTAGCAACCCGTGTTGTGCAGAAAAGCCATCGATTCAAACGAATCGGCGCGTCTTTTGAAATTACGAGTGTTAAAACTTTAAAAAAATTTCCACAAAGGTGATCATTCATTTATTAATAAATGCGGTGATATTTTAAAATATTTTGAAAAGTATCCATTTTGTTTGGTGACTACGTCATAACACTGGAATCTGTCAAGATTACGGTTCCACGAACTTGATGATTTCCACCAATCTCGGACGAGATTGGACTCTCGCGAGACTAGCGTTGATACTTGACCAATCAGAGAGGTGTATCGAAGTACCCATACTTCCTTTCGAACTAGTGTGACCACTGCTTCGTTTGCGATCCTCCTGAACGTTTGCAACTTCATCGTTATCTCTCAGACTTAGGAAATTTTCTTAGTTTTAAGTTTAGTTATGACTAATAACCAGCATCACATGAACACCCGTGGTAAGGAAAGAACTTGTTTGACCGGTGGAATGAATCTATCCGGGTTTGTACCTGTTCCTAATGGAATTGAAGAAGTGGGAAACCACGCGGTCCATAATGGCGTTTCAAATGAAACAGCCGGACCATCTGGAGAGAATAGGGCTCCACGAGAACCTACTCCGCCTGGAGAAGAGGAATGCATTCCTGAAGGTTCTCATTTAGGCCGAGGCGGTCTATTATTTTGTCAGGATCACGGTTTGAACCCAAACCAATTTAGATCTTTGACTGAAGTGTTAGATTTTGTACACGCGCAACGTGCTACGTCGGAGCAACCTAATTCCCCAGCCAGCCAAAGATTAAATAATTTTAGTCCCACTCCTTCGACGCCTATTTCTAGATATAGAAATAAAAATGCACAACCTCCTCGTCAAGATCAGTCGAATTTGACACCAGGAGATTTTAATCGTGCTTTCCAACAACGATTACGAGCGAATAACTTCGCTCGCAACCAACAAAGAGGATTTACAAATCCAGAGAACTTTGAGAATACGTTCAACAGAGCGAATTTGGGTCCGCCTAATATGGCCAACCCTAATCCAAGTTTTCCAAACGGATCAACTAGTTGTCCGAATCTCGCTGGAAATTTGAACCCAAATTCAGGTGCGACAAGAGGTCCAAACCGCCGTTTTGACCCAAATTCCAGATTTGCAAACAATTCTAGTCCAGCACCTAACATGCAAAGGGGTTATCCAGTTCCTCCGAACTCGAATAACCTAAATAATCCGAACGATTTAAATAATCCTTCTACTGGAACTCCAGGAAATTCAAATAACTATTTGAATCGGGGTACGCCAGGTAATTCGAACTATCGTCCAAATTTTGGTAATCAAGAAAGTTCGCACAACCGTCCGAATTTTAACAATCAAGATAATTCTAATAGTCATTCGAATTATGGGAACCAAGGTAATTCGAATAACCATTCGAATTTTGGTAACCACAGTAGACCGAATCAAGGAGGGTCGAATAATTTCAACCCCAACAATGGTGGCTCAAGTCAAAATAACTCGAGTCAACTAAACAATGGCGGATCGTCAAAAGACAATTCGCGCCCCCCCAGTAGCTTTGGAATGACGGCTGATGACCTCGCGTCAATTGCCACAACCATGCACAAGTTGATGCAGGCAGGAAAAAGTTCCGCCACTGTCCCTCAAACTAACTGTTTGAAACCACCAGATATCCCTGTATTCTCCGGAAAAGCAGAAGAAAGCGAACGCTTTCTCAATATTGTAAAAAATGTCGCTTTCCTGCGAAACATGTCACTCGATGACATGCTTGTTAAAGGCGTGGCCGGTTATTTAACCGAGCAAGCGCATGGTTGGTTTCATGAAAGGAGAGAAGATTTCATATCTTGGGAAGTATTTGAACAGGCGTTCAAAGAGCGGTTTGTAGCCACTCGACAAGAGCGGACAAACCAACTAACTAAGTTGAAACAACTAGAAACAGAAAGTCTTTACGACTTTATGCACAAATATTACCAGTTATGGATATTACAAGACAGTCTTGATGCAAAAGGGGCTGGTTGTCTTTTTATCGGGAGTGTAACTCCTGCTAATGATTTGCTTTTGCATACGCAAGGCATAGCGGATTTGCCTCTGACAGAGATTTATGCCGTTATAACAAAAAATAAAGGCTTGTACAGTCGTACAGCTAATAGAGCAAGGGAAAATATTTCCAATCCAGTTGTTTTCCCACCTCGGAAAACTGACACTCGTCCTCAGCCAAAGACAAATGTTAAATCTTTAACTTTGGATTCACAAGAACAACTTAATATTTGTGATGAAGAGTTACCTGAGGAGTGTGAGGCCGTTTATCTAATAAATGGAGTAGTAGATCAGACCAGACGTGGTCAATTAGTTTGTTACCACTGTAAGAAACCAGGACACATGCGTCGAGAATGTCCAGATTTAAAACCACGTGCAAATTTCAACTCTGAAGAGTTGCAAAAACGAAGTACGCCGGATTCCCCGACTGTGGATCCGACTTCTAAACGATCTAATAATAGGTGGATAACTCAAGAAGTGTTGGATGCAACACTAGATGCTAAACTTGATGCGAAATTAAATACTTTTGAAAATAAGTTACAGACTTCGCTGACTAACTCGTTGGCAGAAATGGTCAAGACTTTGATCAAGCCAGAATCTGCTGATTCAAGTGCGACTAGTTCAAAAAACTAGATCCGGGGGAAGAAGGTTTATTCCATCCCCCAGAAGTGGCTAATGCTACGTCGGAATCTTTATTTATGGATGTAGACACAACTTGTCTTGAAGTAGCCACTAGTCATAGTGGCGGAGTAGAGGAAAATCTGCAAGAAATGACAGAACAATTAAAAAATCTGACATTGTTTCCCCACAAGTGTTACACGAAGAAATTCTGTAGACTTCGCCGACTCAACAGAGTCATAGGCGGCAATAATTTGCACAATATTACTTTAGGTAATAATAAAGATGATCCTCGAATGAAGATCACAATTGGTGGGCTCACCTACAACGCGCTCATGGATACAGGAGCATCTCAATGTTACATTGGGGAACAACTCTTGTCTGAAACTCAGGCTTTGCCAGAATTTTTGCAAGAGGCCCCCAGAAACATGTTGGTTAACGCTGTAGGCGTAGCACACAAGCCTGTCGGACAAATAACTTTGTGCGTGCAATGGGCTGATGAATTTACACCAATGAATTTCATCGTTTTAGCAAAACGAGTTTGTGGCTTGATACTTGGTCACAATTTCATGCGCAGACAGAAAATTAGTCCGCATCCACATTTACAAGAGTTTTCTTGTGCAGATAAACCTAATTGGTCCGCTCCTTATGAATCGGAAGAAGCCAATTTGGCCCTCGCCCCGTTGAATCGAATTACTTTCGATTATTTAGGACTGTCGTCCACTCTCAACTCAATTGAGTTAACAGACACTCCTGTGTTGACTTGGGATGAAAAATTAGTTGAGGAGAGCGACTGCACTCCGGAACAAAGACTAGCACTTCGCGAAGTGGTTAACTCGATACCGAATGTATTTCGTGATCAAGTTGGGTGCACTAACGTGACCCAACATCGTATTAAGTTCAAAGAAGGGCATTCATTGCCCAAAATGCAGTATAGAATGTATAACCCGGCCAAGAGAGCCATTATGACCAAACTAGCTGCAGAATTGGAACAGGATGGACTCATTGAAAAGGCCAAAGGGCCCTTCATAAGTCATCCCGTCATTGTTGCGAAGCCTGACGGCTCGTATAGGATGTGCATTGACTACCGGTGGCTAAATGCCATCACTGAAGTCGAAGTAATACAAATGCCAAGTATTGACCTTTTGTTGCATAATACTGGTCCGGCAAAGTATTTTACGTCTATTGACCTTGTTAAAGGTTACTACCAAGTCGAAATGTGTGAGGAAGATCGTCCAAAAACGGCGTTTTATACGCCAAACGGCCCTTATCAATTTGTGCGAATGCCATTCGGCCTTTGCAATGCGCCTTGTACTTTCCAACGTCTGATGGAAGGCATTTTAGGTTCAGCTTTACAAGACTACGCGTTAGTTTATTTGGATGACGTAATTGTGTATTCAGATAATTGGGATGATCATCTCAAACATGTTCGAGATGTTTTGGAAAGGCTTAACCAAGCCAACATGACAATAAATAAAGCGAAATCTCGTTTTGGGCGTACAGAATTAAAATTCTTGGGCCACTGGATTAAACCCGAAGGTCTCTTCGGTGATCCCGATAAAATATCGGCGATCATGAAATTTCCCACCCCCACGTGTGCTAAAGACATTCAGCGCTTTCACGGCATGACTAACTTCTTCAGGAAGTTTGTTCCAAATCACGGAACTATTGCCGCACCATACACACGTATGATGAATGAGAAAACTCCATTTGAATGGGGAGATGAGCAGACAGAAGCTTTTAATAAAATTAAAGAGCTACTTTGTGGTGACAATTGTCTACACAAACCAGATATGACTTTGCCATTTGTTGTCATGACTGACGCTTCACATGAAGGCTTAGGAGCTGTCCTTTGCCAAGATGTCGATATATTCGATGAAAAGAAGCAGAAAAACATTTCTGTACCCAGACCTGTAGCTTATGCAAGCAGAGTGTTACGTGGAGCGGAGAAGCGTTATACAACGCCGGAACTCGAATGTCTCGCAGTTGTGTGGGCTATTGATCGATTTAAACCATATCTCGAATATGGTACATTCACTTTAGAGTCAGATGCAGAAGCACTGAAATGGTTGATGCGAACGCCTGAACCATCTGGGAAATTTGGCCGTTGGGCCTTAAGAATCCAATGTGGAAATTTTAAAATTGTTTTTCGAAAAGGTGCTGCTAACCAAGTTGCAGACGCACTTTCTAGAGCCCCACTAACAGAGGAAGACATTCCTCTTCGTGATCATGTGGAACCCGTTGAAATTAAACAATACTGGCCTGAATGGGACGGAAATCCTTCTGTTTCATTAAATCGTGCCCCAGAAAAACGAGAATATTTAGCTAGTGTGCGTTCCTATTTTTCAGAAAATTCTAAAGAATGTTCTGAAGAAAAGGAGGGGGAGGAAGTACAAGAAACCTTGTACAGTGCATTGACTGAAGTACTTAAAGAAGTCCCTCCTACAAGGAGAGAAATAATAGATGCTCAGTTACTAGATACTGAATGCAAACGCATTCGGGAATATTTATTAAATGACAAGGTTGTTGGGATACCACAATCTGAAATAAAAGAATGGAAAAACAAAGTCAAAAACTATTGTTTAGACAAAAAAGAAGTTGATGGTGATCAAATGATCATCTATTTTAACCCTTCATTCGAAGAGGAATTAAACGATTCGGGAAACGGCTTTAAAGCCGTTGTACCCAGTTCACTCGTAAAACGAGTACTCTTCGCTTGTCATGGCCACCCCCTAAGCGGTCACGCTGGGATGAGTAAGACGCTTGAGAAAACGCGTTTAATATATTTCTGGCCTGGTATGAGTAGAAGTGTCAGGAACTACGTCAAAAGCTGCACGCACTGTGCTCAGTACAAACCTATTCAACAGAAAAGGCACGCAGCTCCTTACACACCCCACAACATGACCAATCCTTGGGAATGTATTAACATGGACTTGATGGGCCCAAAACCCGCGGGAAGGTCCCAAAACCAGTATATTTTTGTCATTATTGACAATTGTACCAAGTTCGTTGAAATTAAGGCTTTGACAAAAGCCACGAGCGCTAACTGCGTTCAAGAATTAAGATCTGTTACAAACAGATGGGGACACCCCAAAAAGATTGTGAGTGATAACGGAAAACAATTTGTTTCCGATATTTACAATGAGTATTGCGATATGTACAACATTCGCCCGTCTCATACGAGCACGTATCATGCCCAGGCGAACCCGACAGAGCGAGCCAATAGAGATATAAAGACGATGCTGGCCCTGTACACAGACGTGCACACGCAATGGCCACGATATTTAGATGAATTCGCGTTCGCGATGAGAAATAATGTCTCAGCGGCAACAGGCTCAAGCCCGATGCTACTGAACACGGGACGAATCGTAACATTACCTTTCGACCCAAGGATTATCAAACATGCCAATCCATTTGACAAAGAAAATCCAGAAAAATATGTCAGAGTACTATTGGATGTATTGCGCAGATCGCATCAAGAGATGCATCGCAGAATTCAATTGAATTTTGAACGACATAGGAAAATACACGAACAAAAGTTCGTAATTACGGAGTTCGAAGTTGGAGATTTAGTTTGGAAACAGACTCACATTCTCTCGTGCGCAGATAAAAATATCTCCGCTGGATTTGCCGAGAAGAGAGATGGACCGTGGGAAATTACTAAAGTACTTCCAGGCGGAGCGTATAAATTACGCAAATTAGCTGATGGTTCGATTGAAAAATCAGTAAATATTAAAGCGTTGTATCCTTATACTCCGTCGTACCCGATTGAGACTTGGAAAGTAGGACAAAAGTCCGCCTCTTACTCGCCTCAAGAAAATCCTAAATGGATGGATGAAAGTAACCAACTTCCGGATGCTGAAGAAATGGAATTAATTCCTGAAACTTCTTCAGAAATTCCAATGGAATTATCCGACTCAACTTCGGTGCAAATTGACAAATCTGCGCCCATTAAGTCTAAACATAGACATAGACAACGATTAACTGCTATAGAAAAGAAAGCGGCATTGACAAGAGGTGAAACTCCAAAGAAACCACCTCGAAAACCCCGCAAACCCCAACCGATAGTTCCACGAACTAGCACTTGTCCACGACGAGAACGAAAACCAAATCCTAAATATGCAGATGAAAATTTCGTGCGAAACATCACTGCAGTATTTAAAAAACCATACCAACAACGAGGAAAAGCCTCAAAGTTTTGTTGGAATTGATAAGTTTTATTCAAAACTTGAAGACTGTAATTATTTACATGTCTGACAGGTGTAGTGATTTATAATCTCAACACCGGGGGACAAGATATTACGATATTTATCAAAATTTATATTAAAATATGAATTTGTTGCGATGAATTAAATATTCGGTAGAATATTTTAATTTTTGGTCGTATTTACATGTATTTTAACCAAAATACAGAGAATTACTTTGAAAAGTGATAATCTCGCGTAATTACGAAGGTACGAGACTTACGAGGTGTGATTAAACCTCGAACCCGACAATTAATAGGGAATAAAATTCCCAGGGTTCATTGCACACAAACACTTCGTAATACACACGGATACTAGTGACTTCGTCCCTTCGACCCGTCTTCATTCTCTCGACTTGAGAATTTCAACGCTAATCCATTTAGTCGACTCAAACAGGAAAACTAGCTTCAACCGTAAGTAGTTTTCAATAATATTCTTTGACCAAAGAATTTAAAAGAATTGTTCGCAACAATTGGTAAAATATCGGCGTCCCGATAAAGGTTATAAATTCACGTGCTGTTATAAGCGTGAATCGGCATTAAATCATTCTGGAAGTTTAGCTATTCAGTCGAATAGTTGGGTTAAAATTAATAATGAATTATTAAGTTTTAAGTATGTAGGCACTAATTATTTAAATCAAGTCGCGGTCGAGGCTTGCATAAATTATTTAGCGGTGAATTTTCGATTTGAGATATTTATTAGACTAAGTGTTAATTAATTAATACGAAAGTTATCTTTGATATTCGAAAAGTTGGATTAAATAGTTTAAAGAAACTAAAAGAATTTTTCTTTTGAAAAATCAACAAGTTGCGATTTTCGATGAAAATCTTTGCCGGCGAGTCCATTCTCGTGTCATAAACACAAGGGGAATGTGACTCATTAGTGTCACATGTTGAGGGTTATAAATAACTCGAGTTGTGTATTTTTCGTTGCGAACAATACGTTTAAATTCCTTGGACTCAAGGAATGACTATTTAGAGTGGAATTATTTTTAATAAAATAATTTATTTGCGTCTGCAGATGGGAAGTGGTAAACACCGTTCGAAACGGAGTCATCGACGTCATCGTCACGAAAGCTCCAGCTCGTCCACCTCGTCTAGTGACGAGCAACGTCGTTCGGCCGAGCGCGCTTATATGAGGGCCCAACCGATACCGACGGCGCCCGCCTCGATGTACGCCCTGACGCCGTTGCAACTCGCAACGCTTAATTGGCTGAGCGTCCATCCGGACGGACTTCCGCTCGACTTAAATGCGATGATGCAGGCCCCGTCCACTTCTGCGCAACCAACTATTTATGAGTCGGCGCAAATGGCCCCGCTGGCCCAGGTGGCGTATCCGCCCGCGAACGTTATCAACGTCCCGTTGGCCCCGCATTCACCCGAATTTCGGCCGCCAACTGCAAGCGTGGCGCCCACCGTCGCCAACACGTCGAATGCGGCGGCACCGACTGTGACGGGACAATCAGCGTCTGTTACGCATCTTCCTGCTGGTGCTGAGTCTTCTGCATCAGAATACGGATGGAATGAGCCGCCGCCGGGCGCTTTGCGTTATTCGGAGCCTGTTTCTCGCAACCGCGAGTACCGAGCGGCCAACAAGGCCAGAAAGAAGGACGAGAAGGCCCGCCTGCGCAAAGAACAATGCGAACGTGACATGGCTGCAGGAATTCCGCACGATAACATCGTAACGGACCAGGCAACTGAGACGATCTGCCCCTTTTGCGTCGGTTGTGGGTGGTGCTGCGGTGCATCCGCAGGTTCCTCATTAATGAGATGTCCCAACTGTCGAGGAAGGAAAACGCGACCGCGTTCGGAGCCGTGGCGCAAGGAGGTTCAGCCCCACGTGGTGAAAGGCATTAAGCCTAACGAGAAGCGATGTTGGGCTCACTGCCCAAAGTGCCGACTTTTCCTGAATAGTCGCGGCGAAGCGGTTTACACCGACCCGCGCTTCCTCACCTGGGCCCGCGCTGAAGCCAACGCCGGCGTAAGAGTCGAACTCCTTCGACAGTCGCCGCCGCCGTCTGAAGACTCCGAAGTTTCAACTGAAACTGTCCAGGCCGTCGAGAGCGCCGGAAGCGAGGTCGTAGAGGAAATCGTTCGACCGAGAACGATGTCGCGAGGACGAGGCTGTCTGACGCTCGACCGAGCGAGAGAAATTGCCAAAGTTCAACGCACCAACATCTTGGCACGAGGGCGAGCTCGTAAGCTTCAACAGGCTGTTGAAACGTCGTCTAAACCCGTGGAGGATCCTTCAGCGGCCGTAACCGACGTGTCTAGCGCCCCTCTAGCGTCTAAGTCTGAGACTTCGGACGACGCACAGTTCGAGGACGCTGAAGAGCTGCTTTCAGTCGTTGATTTCGTGGCTGAGCTTCTCGACGACATGCCGTTTCCGCCTCCGAGTCCGGATGAAATCGAAGCGCCGGAAGAAGCTGTGTTTTCCGCCGTCTCGACAGAGGCGACTGAAGAGTCTGATTTTCTGACTTCTGCTGAAGTCGAGAAAAAGGATGAGAAAGTTTCGACTGACGTCGAAAAGAAGGATTGAAAGGGACAAAAAAAAACTAACATTCGTTATTTTCCGAGTGGATATTTTTGACTAAAAATAATCCAAGTGTTTTGTTGTGTTTTTGCAATTAAGAAATATTCTCATGAGTGTTGTGTTTGTTTGGTTTCAAGATCTTGAACTAATTATTTAAATATTCATAAGAATATAGTTTGATTTAAAATTGAATTCAATTTAATTTGTTTTGTTTTCCGAATTCAATTTGGTTGTTATTTTGAACTAATCATATTAATATATGTTTATTTGCAATTTCATAATTATTTGTGGAAACTTTGTGTTTATTTTGCTTTGATCGAAGCGATTAAGAATTTCAAGTTGAAATTCGTTAATTTTTTTATGACATTCGTAATAAAGAATTAGTAGTTTAGATTTTCGATAAATAAAGTTTTGCATAAATTTATTTTTATTGACTATCTTGTTGATTAATAAACTATGAATAAGTTTATTTGACGAAGAAATAAAATTTCTATCGAAATTAGTTTTCTCGAACATGTATCCATGTTCGGACGAGTTCATTTCCGTCGCTTAGCAACCGGGAGTTGCGCAGTACAGGGAAGCCGATTAGTCTAATCGGGTGATGAAGTTTCTGAAAGAAATAACATGATTAAGTTTAATAAAATACTTACCAAGTGGATTAATTCGATAGAATTAGGTGAACATTCTTATCCATTAAGAATGACAATCGAGAGTTAGTAAACTCTATGCTTGTCACCGGGGGATGTGTGATGATTACAAATCGATAGTTATCAATGTTCACCATAGATGGCGCTGTTTAACCAACGCGCGTATTTCAAACTCGGTTAAAACTAAAAAGCGTAATAAATTATTACTTGGACACGGTGAATAAAATATAACTATTTTATTCAATATGAATTAAGTATTAATTACTTGATGATGTTGATTCTATCGAATCAATATCCACTTTACTTACCAGTCGAAGGGAACCAATCGGACCCTTCCGGACCCCAACTGGGCCCATCTGGACATAGTCATATATTAGGTCCGGACTAGTGACCCACGAATCCGCCGATTCGTACGCTGATTGGCTATCGCCAATCTAGTAGTTCTACAGAACTATATAAGCTCCAGTTTCTCACTTCCCCCCTGGCTTGATAACTGAACTTGTATATTGTCTGTAGTTGAATTGTTATCGTTTGATTTCATTATTCTCTATCGACACATCAGGCCACCTCAGCTCTCCACAGTTAGTATTCATTACTATTTTGTTATTGCTGTTGTAGGGCTATTTCGGGAAGGCTAACTCCGGTAATAGACATGCATTCGCATGAAATGGCCCCGTAACGTTAGCCAGCTGTTCTACGGGACAGTAGGACTTCGTACGGTGGCTTAATATAACGGTCGTATACAGTACGACCTTGCTAAATGAAAGTAGGTCCCTCAGCTAACTGGCCTCAGTCCGCTGCAGGGTGGTTGTTGTAAACAGCCCTCGCAGGTTCCCGTCTTTTCTCGATTGGTCCTTCCGCACGTTAAAAGTCGGTAAAAGCCTAATATACAGGTAACACGCCGGGTTGGTAGCCCGTGAGTAATATCTAAAGATGTTGCGATAAAACAACTACCTGGATAATGGTAATCCAATGGCAGTGGCCAATTAATATTTTACCCGGTGCTCGATCGTTGGATCCCGCCATCGTAAGGCATGCTGGCGGATGGAGGAGTCAAATCCTCCCGCGATGGTTCTCTCGACCGTCGTGACGGTCCCCGCCCCATCGTACCCTCCGGGTTAGTAACCCGTGAACAGGAGTTGAACAACACTGTGTTAAATAAATTACTCGGGCATTGGTAATCCTGTATTGGCAATATCTTCTAAACCCGGTAAGTCCATAGAAATGTTTACCTGGTGGTTGGTACCACCGATAGCGAGTTAAAGCACACAATTAAATACTCGGCGCCTGATCACGAGATCTTGTCGTCGTAAGGCATGCTGGCGGATGGAGTCTCAACAACTCCCGCGACGTTCTCTCAATTGTCGTGACGGTCCCCGCCCAATTAATATTTATACAACAATTCATTTGTTGTATTCCACTAATTACTTTACTTTTATTCATTTGGAATATGGAATATTCTGCTGAATAATCCTACTTATGCGAAGGACTCTTCGCATTTTTAGATACTCGAGCTGCGGACCAAATACGTCTCCGTAGCGATATTTGTGACGATGCCGCAAGTCAGCCGTATCCCTCTGGCTTCGCCCGGATCCTCAACCAGTTGATGCCGCCCGTTTACACGCGTCAAGAACCCATATTTTGTTGTTAATATTTAGTAATAAATATGTTATGTCACACCAAAACTGTAAGTTATTTCCACTTGATCACATATTCATGTTTGTAAGGGCTTCCGTAGCTTATCTCGGTTAGGTTGTTGCTAAACTTAGCAACGTCTTGTATAAACCGAATTATCTATCTTAAAAGGACTAATAAATTAGCCCAAAAGTAGAATCGTCACAAGTTTCCAACTAACTGGTTTGAAGTACATTTTGACCAAACAAAACAACAATAGAAAGTATTTGTGGATTTTTCTTACAATGCTTTTCAGTTTTGCTTGTGCTTTTAAGATGTATGATCGCTTTGCGTATTACTTGTCCTATCCAAAAACCATATCCGTAAGAATGGTAGAAATTGAATACATTGAATTGCCCTCGTTAGTTTTATGCTCGGACAGCGGTAGACTGGTGTTCAAAAAGAAAAAATACATGGAACGACATAATGTTTCTGAATGTCTCGATTATTTTGAAATGTTGAAAATGGTGGATGATAAAATATCCATTAATGAATTGTGGAAATGGTCTCAACTTGGTCAAAAATTTATGGTTGTGGCACAAATGGTATGATTAAGAGAATTAAAAATTAAAAATTAATTTTTTTTTATAATTTCTAATTTTTGTCTGGTGTTAATCTAGGATGGTGCTAAAAATACTCAAGTTCCAGTAACACTTGATTTTTTTTCTACGGTTTTCGGTTTCTGTTTAAAATCGAAGCCGAGTAATTAGAACACTCACTAGTGACAGCAATATTAGCAAAGTTTTTTATAATTTTAATATTTTTCAGATATTACAAAATATTTTCCATCTTTTCCTGGATATTTGATAACTGTTACAATAGCGAATGAAAATTGTGTGATGAAAACAAAAGTAATTGAGAAAACAGTAGGCACATTCAATAACTTTTCGTCTAAATTTTCGTTTTCACGAATTTTTAGACGAAATGTTTTGTTTCTGTTTTGTTTGTGACCGTCAAACTTGATCTGGAATTACAGATCAAGTTCTAGGCCATATCCCTGCTGCAAGTAGCAGACGGATATTTTTTTCCGAGATTTTGCTTTCCTCGCTTTTTACTATTGTTTCCAGCCCAAATAATAACTATATTGATGATTATTATTGTTGTTTACTCTAAATAAACAATAACTGCTTCAAAATTGCACTTACGATCAAGATGGTTGTGGCCGATCTGTCGGAAATCCAAGATGGCTGCCAACAATACCCGATTTGCATTTACACGAAGATTTAAATGACCTATTTAGGTCGTTTATTTTCAGCCCGTTTAAACCCATTTAAACGAGCTTTTAAACGAGACTCTCGTTTAAAAGTTCGTGCAAACGGGTTTAAACGATCGTTTAGCAGTTATTGAATGCGCCTACTTTTTTTTATTTTTTATTTTATTATAATTATGGTTTACATTTCTGGTTTTATTTTTTTCGTCCCAAATTATGGTTTAAAGATTGGTTTTATTTGGTTTTATCTTTATTAAAATTCAAAATTAACATAATTAACTTAATTATAAATAAATAGTTTCCACCTTTTGTGTTCATAGTTGACATCTTGTATGTTGTTTTTAGCACAACAGTTTTCTGCAATTTCTTCAATTTCATTTTGAATGAATTTTGACAATATGCAACTTAACGATAACTTAACGAAAAACTAATTACACTCAATTCTATCTGATCAGCACAAACCCTTAATGTTGATAGACATTCAGCTAAAATGTCAATCAACATTTTTTATAGAAAAGAAGACTATAATTTAGGACAGAGTGAGTAATGGTATTTTGCAAATATTTCGTAAAAGATATTTCAAATATTTCCTGGCGACGAATTTAGTTTGAAAACATATCTACACATGGAAGAAACTGGAACATATACACTTCTTTATACAATGCAAAAAGTACATGAAATTGCAAACAAAGAGTAACATTTCTAATGATGGCCCTTTTTTGCAGTTAGTCAGAATAAACACACCAAATAGTCGATGCGTCGGAGAAGCGGAACACTTGCAATGTGTCAAAAACTGCTTAGATCAAAAAATTATGGCGAAAATTTCTTGCATGTATGCAATTTCTTAAAAATCTTTTCAGTTCCAGAAGGGCTTTTTTTCCTTTTTTTCTTTTTTTTAGATTGCCTTTTATGAATGCATCATTAGAAATGTGTAGAAATGCAACATCAGCTAAATTGGTCAAATCTCAATACCTTTCTATCATGCTTAAAACCAACCCCATAGACGACTGCAACTGCACCAAAGCGTGTAACGATTCAATCTACCATCCTGAAATGAATGTGATGGTAGGTTTCGGTGCAATCGCTAATATACTGATTGTTAACGTTGTTCATAACTTGCAAGAAGTTGTTGAGGAAAAATTGGCATTTACCTTTGTCAAACTTCTTTGTGACGTGGGCTCTACCGTATCGTTTATTCTCGGTTTGTCGGTTATGGAGTGTTTACATGACATGTTGCTGTTCTACAAATTCAAACAGCGAAGATTACCGTAAAAAATGATACACACACACATTAATTTATTTGATTTATTTGATTTATTGGTTTATCTGCCACATAGAATATTACATTCAGCAGCAGATTATAGCGTAGACAAATAAGACAAATGCCTAGGGCCCGGTTTTTTAATTTTAGGGCAAAATATTAACTTTTAGGCCACAAATTATTTATTACACCAACAAAAATTGAATTTTATGCAACAAAATTGCCTTCATATTGTCACGTGTACGAACCGTGTCGATTAATGCGCGATTCGTAACACGTAATTTGATCCATTATTGGTTTAATGTTGCTAAATTTCGGCAACAGATGGCGTGGCGATTGGAAACCGTCATCGTCGTCTGTTAGACCGATCAATTCGATTAAGGGGAGAATAGGAGATTTCCTATGAACTGACCCACTCTAAGACAGCTCACTTAATCTTATGTTGCTTTTCAGAGAACATCAATTTAACTTACTAGCCTAATGTCGCCCGATAAACAAAGGGTACGGCTGACGGCTATCTTCTGATATTATGATTTATGCAATTTATCACCCAGTTGTAAAGTGTTATTTAGTTGTACTGAATTAATATAATATAAATGCCATTTCATTCAAAGTTGTTGATGATGATTTATTCGAGTTGTAAAGCGCACAATTAATGAAGGTCGAACAGACTTTGTCTGTCCGATCTAATAAAGATCAGATTTGAATTTAAAACATAAACAACGCCTCATTCTTTCTCTATCACTCAGTCAAAATACAGTTGCGTGGAACTCGGATTGAAGCCCAGAATCCACGTAACAATATCAAATAATGTTTAATTGCTGCAAGATGACTGCAATGTATAAGTATTTAAAATAACATATTGCCTGTAAATGTGCTGTATTTACACAAACTACAGCAAGAATGTTATGTAACATTAGTTAGAAAACTTAAATCGTGCAAACATATGTTTAAACTTGTAATAAATATTAGTAATAAATGGAAATTGTAATTATTCACGCGACATTATTTCCTCAAATAATAACGTGATCGCAAGTGTGCGAGAAGAGTCCGAATTATTCGGGAAAATCTTACTTCTAATACGGAATTAAGTTCGAATGTAAAATTAACTCTACTTACGGCTACACGACGACGTACAATTCGGGCAACTCCTAGTATGGAATTCTGTATGCCGAAAAAACGGCGTTTTCTTCTTCTTTCCTCGGACGCTGTTCACGATTTGGGACTTCTGATTGGAATTCCATAGGCCGTGAAACACGTCTGGACTCGGGCAACGTCAAGGCGATTCGGGACTTCTTGGGGAACTTCGTAGGTCGCAATTGATGTCGTCTGCTTCTTGTATGGCTTTACTCAAAAGTTTCCATGAAACATGGCATACTAGTGAATAAAAGCTCTACTTGTCTTGAGCTAAGCTAATAAAATCTCTCTGCTGAAATGTTCAGCAGCAAGAACAATTAAATCTCACAACTAAATTACTTAGTTGTAAGAATACGATCTAATATTATTTGTCTAATAACATTAGAAATGAGCACAAATGCTTTCGTTGATAGTCACAATCAATCTTTGGTTTTGGTAACTTTGGGAGTGATTTTTATGTGACTTGTGAGAACAGAAAAGAAACTTGAACTAAATTTTTTTCCTCCTTAGGGCAGGATGCACATCCTGTGCAAAAACATAAGGGCCAACAAAAATTTCACACACTGAATAAAAATCTCACACAGAAACATTTATTTTTTTATGTGACTTGTGAGAACAGAAATGAAACTTGAACTAAATTTTTTTCCTCCTTAGGGCAGGATGCACATCCTGTGCAAAACATAGGGGCAACCAAAATCTCACACAGAAACATTTATTTTTAGCTTTTCTTTTAAAATTAGTTCCACCAAATATTTTATACACTTTTATCAGAAAAAACACAGAAAAACTTCCGTGGTGCCAACCTGGTCACCACAGTACACAAATTTATATTAGTATTATGAAATAATGGAAATTGAGATTTAATAGCTTCCTCATGTTATTTAAATTTTATGTCTTAGTGTAGTTTCTCAAGCGGTATGAATATTGTTACCGTATTACCCCGCCTATTGCTGCATGCCGTTGGGCATGGGTTCATCAGAGTTTTGAAATCGCGCGTAAAAAATCTATACCGGCATGCCGGTATAGAGCGAAACATGCCGGTATAAGTGAAAAAATTGGTTTTTTGTTTTTTTTTTGTTTAAAAGAGCCCAGATGATAAATTATGTTAAAATTTGAGCCTGAAATTAAGTTTTCTGGATATTCTGAAGATTACTACTAAATTTTGTGAAACCTTTATAGAAATTTCGGCCAATTTCCTACATTTTGGACATCTAAATAGGCGATTTAAGCATGTTTTGGGCTCAAAATTAAAAAAAAAATTCGTACTCACTTTGTGACGGTTACACTGTCATACACTTTGTTAGTATAGGACGATTATTTCACCAATAGATGGCGCTGATGCGTTTTAGCGGTAAATTCAAATTTCGACAATTTTTGAGTGAATAAAATATAAATTACTATTTATATTTTATTCCACTGCAACTTTAGACACTTTTAAATACTTTTGGATGTTTAGAAATTAGTTGATTTATTTGTCACATAATTCTATTGAATTATGTGCAAACTTTACACCTGGTGAAGTCACCCTTCATCACCCACTGTGAGTTGGACTCCTTTCGGATTATAGTCAAAGGGACTTAATCCAAAGTGTGTCCTGTGTATCCAGTTCCTGTAGTGGACCTAGTAGAAGACTATGTCCTGAGTATCCACTTCCTGTGATCTGGGATTGGATGGATTTGACTGCCCAGTGATCCCATTGGATCACTGAACAGCTATTCTCCTCACCGAGTATATATCCCCCTGCAAAACGGATATAGCTCGCTCTTGTTCTGTTTTTGTTTGATACTGATATTACTTGAGCACATACTATACTTCTCTGCGTTCCGACAATCCGTTGTAGAAATACTTTGTATTTAGTGTAAGTATCTAGAGTGGGTAGAAGACTCACAGACACACTGCCCGCCTCTTCATGCCAACATTCCGTTGTAGAAATGTAGTAACTAGAGTGAGTAATTCACAGACACATTTAAGTGTAGTATCTAGAGTGGGGTACAACCCACGGACGCACTCCCTCCAGCTTCATGCCAACATTCCGTTGTAGAGTGCAGAATCTAGAGTGGAGTAAAATTCACAGACGCATTGGTAATGTAGAATCTAGAGTGGAGTATTTATATTTCACAGACGCATTATCAGAGTGATCGACGCGGAGTAATTTCCCGGTTACTCTCCCGCCAGCCAGGACCGAGTGGAGTAATTTCCCGGCGATGGATAACCTTTCCTGCGAGATATTTCGATTCAATTCGTTATTGGTTTGACGGAACATTTAAGTCTAACTTAGATGTTGATTGCACTCGGGGCAAAAATAGCTCGGCGCTATTTTAATATATTTTACTTATTTTTATAGTTTTAGTTAAGTTTGTGACTCTAAAATATCATGATTAATTCCATAGAATTAATATGAATATTTATTCTCACATTGTTACATCTCGCAATAATTATTGATTACAATAATTATCTGCGATGCGATGTGTGTGACGATACAGAAAAGTCAACCGCACCTCTCGGATATAACCCACCCAGCCTAACCATTTACACGCCTTTTAGAACCAAACCCCGGACCATTTAGAAGCCAAAGCCATTCATAGATGACATCTTTTACGTCACAGCAATAAGACCGTTACAAATTCTTATTGCATGACTGAAGCCTTCAAATGATATTATTTCAGGGCTTTTGCCAAATAACTGTATAGTTTAACTTATCGTCATTTTAGCCACTTGTAGGCATAGTATTTATATAAGGTTCAAACCGGAATAAATGTTGTATGTTTTGAGAAAACATCAGGTTTGCATATTTTACATTTTCACACGGATAGTTCACACTTTAGTTTAGCAATTGCTATCTCCAGAAGGTAATCGTCACACGTGGAGGTCCCACCGAGATAGGTTGCATTTTATCGAAGTGAACTCTGTGATCAAAGTGTAAAAATTGAAAAGCGGATTTTTGATTATTTATGTAAATATTATAATCAGAAAATTTCCGATTTTCTCCTTGAATTTACTGCGCAATATTCATTTGTTTTCAAAAAATTCTCATTATCTTTTGGAAATATTTGAAGTCGAATTTTTGGATTATTTTGAAAACTCATTATAATTCCGAATTTCGTACAAAAATTTTATTAAAAAATAAAAATTTATAAAAAATTTTTATTTTTTTTTGGTGTTTCCGCCCTATTTTGATTTTATTGAGTTTCCCAGAATATTCGGCTATATTCTGGAAAATTTCGAAACCTTGAATTTCGAGCAAAAAACGAATTTGACTAGAAACTCTGCTGACTAAAAAATAAAAAGTTAAAATATTTTATGTTACTGGTTGAAAACTTGACTAGTTTTCTATTGTTCTGTCAATGTTAGGAATTATGATTTTTTAATCCCTGACAAGGTAAAGAATGTGCCAAAGAGAGCCACTCACGATGCAGCTCGGAGTAGGTCATCCAGATGTGACATTGTTGAGAATTTCGGGTTAGAAATTATCAGAAATTTTTCAACATCGCCAATCGCAGCAGACTGTCTTGACAAAGGAGATTTTCCGGAAGCTAGTTTGACAACCAATATTCAGCCACACTTGCTTTTCGACAGTGCGACCATCCAGTTGTGCCTTTGTGACCAGTGCCCGTTTGGACCATTCTTGACCACGCAACAGGACAGTTTTTTCCCGAAGCCACTTCAGTTTTAGCAGCTAAGGTTGTATTTTTTTCAAATTATTTCTTAGTTTAATATTAAGCGTGTTACATTTACGCTAGTTCAGTTAAAGTTTATTTTTTCTTTTGTACGTGTATTTCTTTGAGTATTATGGCCCGTAGACCTGTAAGAGTTCGTGGAACACGAGGAAATCGTGGGGCACGACGACGTGGTGGTATGTGTGAAACACCAAGAGGAATTGTGGAGTCTGATTTAGAAAGCCAGGGGGAAGAAAATGTTCCTAGAGACGTTTCCAACCCAGGTAGTTCTCGAACGGATCCACTATCAGTCCCACATGATTTAGAAGTTTACTGTCGCCATTACCAATTGGAAGTGACGCAGTTTTCCTCTTTGTGTGAAGCTCAACAATACACGGCGAATAATCAACACGAGAGAAATCGTGTAATTACTCCCGATGTAGTTGTAACCAACGAACGAAGTGTTTCTGTAGATCGAACTGGCCCTCGTTCGCCGGCCACATATCGCTACCAGCAATTGCCTGGATGGCGAATGAATGTTGCTCGTGACGACAATGGGCAATTAAATTCTTCACTATCTGTTCAACCTTCGATTCAGTTACCAGCTAGTTCTTGGCGATCGAATTCGGCCGAAAGAATGGGAAATTCCGGACAAGGAAATATTTCTGCGCCAATTTCCCGAAATTTACCAAGTGAGACGGCTGTAAATAATATTTTACCCGCTCCCACTGGGAATTTGAATGATTCTTTCAGAGTTCCACAGCCTCGAACTAATCTGTCGATCCAACCAAGGGGGAGAAATGAAAATTATCAAAATTTTCAATCTCACGCCCAATCTGATGGAGATTTTAGGAATTATAGGAATTCCCGCTCTCAAGGTGGACGAGCTCCGCCGAGAAACCAACGTTTTCCCGGAGCTCCAGGTGATCCTCGTGACTCCGATCCTAACTCGAGTAGTGACGAATCTCACGCTGGTAGAGGGGGAAATTATAGCAATAATTTCCACCGACGAAATAATTCGCGTTCTCCACCGCCACCTGATAGACATCAAAATTGTCAAGGAGAGCCAAATCCGCCACCCAGAGACCAAGAAAGTCGGTCTACACCCAATTCGAACTCTGCTTCTAATTTGTCGGACGAAAATGTAAAACAAATTATTCAGGGTTTAGTTGGTCAAATCCGAAGTCCGAGTAATCCCAGTCAAAATTTTGGAAAAGGAATCGAGATTCCTATTTTTGACGGGAAACAGACAGAGGTTGCGCGATTCCTTGAAATCGTCAAAGCTGTCGCACTCGGGAAAGGCATCCCTTTAGACGACATGGTACACACTGCTGTACCTGGACGACTATTAGGCCATGCACAACGTTGGTTCCATAAGCAACGCCATACTTTTAACAGTTGGCGAACTTTCGAAGCCTCTTTTCTCGATTGTTTCAATCTCGTTCCACTTACAAGAGAAAGGCGACTTCTTAATGTAAAACAACGAGCCGACGAATCACTTTATAGTTTTCTTCTGCGTTATACGCAAGAACAAGGTGAAGTGCCGCCAGGTGATAAAACTGGACGTGCGCAATTATTCGACAATCTAACTCAAGAAAGTTTCACGGCGTTATGTACACAAGGAATGTATGGTAACTTTACAGTAGATGACATTCTACAATATGTAGGAGCAAATCGCTCTAAGTTTGAAAGTTC
This sequence comes from Strigamia acuminata, assembly GCA_949358305.1. NCBI lineage: Eukaryota > Metazoa > Arthropoda > Chilopoda > Geophilomorpha > Linotaeniidae > Strigamia > Strigamia acuminata. The sequence continues at coordinate 3,356,665 of OX442315.1, read as the reverse complement.
TCAACTTGCAGCCAAATTGGAGTACGATAATCGAGAGAATCATCCTACTCCCAAACTTCACGAAAAATCTAAGATTTTTCCATCCAAAACTTCACTACGTTTAACGCAAACACAAGATGAAGTTGAAGATGAAGACGAGTCGGAAAATGACGACTCAACTGACGATGGTTCAATGGAGCGATTATTTGCCGCCCAGTATGAAAAGACTACTGGAAAATGCTTTTTCTGTCACGAGCCTGGACATTTTAAAAGAGAATGTCCCGTTCTTGCTAAAAAATTAGCAGGGAAAGCAGACTCGTTAAACTCAAATAAAAGATTTAACCACTCTGCTCCCAACCCCGAGTTTAAACGACCCAAACAAAATTGGGTTACGTCAGAAACTTTAGACTCCAAATTTACTGACTTCCAGAAAAACATGGTTGACCTGTTAATTAAGCATTTACCAGCAGCCACTGAGTCAGTCACTCCCGACGAGACAAAAAACTGATTCAGGGGGTTGTTCAAGTTGTCCAACCCCCGCTTAAAGAGTTGTTTCCTCTCTCGGAATTGTCAAATGATTTATTTTCACGAAAAGATGAATTTAAATTGAGACATAAGCCTAGTCATCTCACAGTACCTTATGTTGACGATTCGAAGAATAAACCACCATCGTTGGTCATTTCTTACGAAGCAGTACCTGTCTGTCGGAAAGCGAGTAGTTCCACTGGTGGTGTCGATGAGAATTTAAAAATCATGACAGACCAACTAGAAAATTTGAGTATTTTCAGTGGAAGTTGGAATGCACCCAAGAAACCGCTTGTACCCAAGGTTTTCAAGTTAAGAAAACTTCTTAAACGTGAAAAATGGAACAAGAGAGAACGAAAAGTATTGCTTGGCAAACTTTGCAATAGCAAATTAATCAATGGTGGCAAAGATGATCCGCGTATGAATGTCCAAATTGGAGGTTTGGATTACAACGCACTAATGGACTCTGGAGCCACCCAATGTTTTATTGGAGTACAACTCCTCTCAAACACAGAAATTCCGGTGGAATTCATACAAGAATGTCCCCGGGGAATGCGTGTCTGCGCGGTCGGAATAGATCACCGACCTATCGGTCAAGTTTGTCTTTGTGTCAAATGGGCCGAAAAAAGGAGAGTTACACCTATGACCTTCATAATTCTACACAAGAATGTATGTGGGTTGATTTTGGGTCACAATTTTATGCGTAGAACGGGGATAAACCCTAATCCCCGACGGGCTGTGTTCACCTGTGATGACATGCCCGGATGGACAGCACCATACGAGACCACTGAACTTAACTGTTGCTTAGCAAGCATTAGGACTTTGGGTCTCCAGGGTGAAGGAACTCCCACTTCACCTGACTGGGCAGAAAAACTCGTCGAAGGCTGCAACAGCTCGGCGGAAGAAAAACAGTTACTCGTAAACGTTCTTGTGAAATTAAAAAACGTATTTCGAGACCAATTGGGCTGTACGAAGGTGGCCAAACACAGCATCAAGTTTAAACCTGGTGCTACTTGGAAACACCAGCCATATAGAATGTACAACCCGGCCAAGAAGGCCATTATGACGGAATTGGTCGAGGAGTTAGAGGCCGATGGGTTAATCGAACCTGCCACTGGCCCTTATATAAGTCACCCCGTCATAGTGGCTAAACCCGGCGGGAAGTATCGATTATGTATCGACTACCGCTGGTTGAATGCGATCACAGAAGTTGATGCAATTCAAATGCCAAGTATTGACCTATTAATTCACCATACTAATCAGGCCAAGTACTTTACATCCATTGATTTAACTAAAGGTTATCATCAAATGGAAATGGAGGAGGAGGATAAGAGCAAAACTGCTTTTTACACCCCAAAAGGCAAATTTCAATTCAAGAGATTGCCATTTGGTCTTTGTAATGCACCTAGTTCTTTTCAACACCTCATGACTACCGTATTGGGTGACTCTCTATATAAACATGCTCTAGTTTATTTAGACGATATAATTATTTTTTCCGACACATGGGAAAATCATTTATTACATATTAAAGACGTACTTGAGAAGTTGGATGCCGCGAATCTAACTATCAATAAAGACAAGTCAAAATTTGGTCGAACATCATTACGATTTTTAGGCCATTTAATTTCGGAGGGATCTCTTCTTCCAGACCCTGACAAAGTCTCGGCTGTAAGGAATTTTCCCAAACCGACTTGTTCTAAAGACATTCAAAGATTTGTAGGACTTGCGAATTTTTTGCGAAAATTCATTCCTAACATCGCAAATATTGCTCGTCCATTGACCAATATTATGCATGATCAAGCAAAGTTTGTGTGGGATGATTCACAAACAACTGCATTCGAAACTATCAAAGATATTTTGTGTGACAAGGACCAAGCCCTTCTTCACATGCCAGATATGAATAAACCTTTTGTCATTTTGACAGATGCTTCTCATTCAGGCTTAGGTGCAGTACTCTGTCAAGACGTAGAATTATTCTGTGAAAAGAAACAGAAATTAATAATGGTCCCGAAAGCAGTCGCGTACGCCAGTCGAGTGTTACACGGGGCCGAAGTAAGGTATTCTACGCCGGAATTGGAGTGTTTGGCTGTTGTATGGGCAATCGAAAGATTTCGCCCATATATTGAATACACGACTTTCACTCTCGAGTCCGATGCTAAGGCCCTTAGCTGGTTGATGAGTACGCCGGAACCATCGGGAAGGTTTGGTCGTTGGGCCGTCAAAATACAATGTGGCGCGTTTAAAATTATTTTTAGACGCGGCGCAATGAACCAAGTAGCGGACGCATTGTCACGCGCCCCACTGTCTGCACTAGACACTCCGGATTACGATTATATCGAACCAGAGGAAATCACCCATTTCTATCCAACTTGGAATGGAAACAGGTGTGCATCTTTACAAGTGACGGAGACTGAGCGCAAACATTTTCTCACAAATGTTGGCCTTAGTTTGGATTTTTTCTCAGAATCATATAATCCAGTTAGATTTCATGATTCTGGAGAAAAGGGGGAGGAAGAAGGATGTACGAGAGAAAATTGCAGACATATAGATGTCCACAATTGTAATCACGAAAATGTACACACTGCGCTAACAGATATCCTAAAAGTAGTTCCGCCGACGCGAGACGAAATTATCGAAGCGCAGCTTAAAGATCCAGCATGTAGTAAAATCCTTGTTTACCTAAAAGGAGACGAAAAATTAAAAAATCGTATCACGGATAAACATTGGTTAAATGCGATTCGTGGCTACACTCTCGACGAACCGGAAGAAAATAAAGGTGTTATGCTAATTTATTTTGCTCCGACCGATGAGGAGGAGTTAAACGACTCCGGCAACGGGTTTAAGGCGGTAATTCCACGCTCTCTTGTGAGACGTGCATTATTCGCATGCCATGGCCACCCACTTACAGGACATGCCGGCATGAGCAAAACCCTAGATAGAGCAAAAAAGATGTATTTCTGGCCTAGAATGAGCAAAGACACTCGAAACTACGTTCGCAGTTGCACTCATTGCCAACAATACAAACCTAGTCAACACCAAAAGCATCGGGCAAGCTATACACCCCACAACATGACCAACCCGTGGGAGACAGTAAGCATTGACCTGATGGGACCAAAACCAGCCGGTCGTTCACAATTAAAATGGATTTTAGTAATCATTGATAATTGTACAAAATGGATTGAAGTCTTCCCACTAGCGACTGCATCAAGTGAATGCATCGTTAATAAAATGAGCGAAGTTTTCCACCGTTGGGGATATCCAAAAAAGATAATCTCCGACAACGGCAAACAATTCGTGTCGACAATATTTAATGATTTTTGTCGAAAAAATCACGTAGATATTGCTCACATTAGTCCATATCACGCTGCCGCTAATATTACAGAGCGGGCTAACAGGACTTTAAAAATGATGTTAGCTTTATACTCGGACATTCACTCCCACTGGCCAAAATATTTAAATTCTTTTGCCTTTGCAATGCGCACCGCCAAGTCCGAGGCAACAAATTGTTCTCCGATGATTCTTAATACCGGAAGAATCGTTCCTTTGCCATTTGACCCGCGTATTACTAAACACGCTATCAAATTCGACAAAGAAAACCCCGAAGCCTATGTCTATAGTATTTTAGACGTAATTAGACGTGCACACAGCGAAATGCATCGAAAAATTCAATCGAATTACGAAAAGCATGATCGACTACATAAAGACAAATATTATATTTGTCAATTCGCCAAAGGAGATCTCGTGTGGAAAGCCACACATATTTTATCGAATAAAGATAAAGGGATTTCGGCAGGATTCGCTGAGAAACGTGATGGACCTTGGGAAATTACGGCTGTTCTCGGCGGAGGTTCCTACACACTACGGAAGCTTTCTGATAACACGAAAGCACAAGCGATCAACATACAGGATTTAATGCCTTATATCCCAAGTTACCCGATTGAAGAATGGACATTAGATCAGAAAGTCGGCACCAACGAGTCACACCCGACTCCAGATTGGATGGCAGGTCAGGTTATTAAATCTCCAGAATTAATAAATGAACCTGTGTCCATGGAAACAGAGGATTTAGTTGAAGGAAAAGAGGAGGAAACTTCTCAGATTTCTTCTAAAGAGGACGAAACTCCTCAAAATCCATCTAAAAAGAGGAAAAGATTTCCATCTCCCGTTCGACAGTCTAAACGAAGACCCAAGCCGAACACAAAATACGTGACCGATTTTGTACAACTCATAAATTGTTTAAAACAAGTCAAGTTGGGTTAAAACACAATATATTGAAAATATTTTATTTTAAATAAATATTTCCAATCATATTCACGAAGGATTGTTAAATTTTATTGATTAAAAACATTTTTTTTTTGGTGTGAATAAAATCTAACAAATGTTTGAGTTATTTTTACACGGCCGATTATATTTAAATTAATCTACGTGTAAACATTTACTTGAAACTATGTTTCCCCCTTTGGGTTAATAGAAACTTCGAGATGAGTAATTGCAAACCAATCAAATTACTCCTCGAAACTCCCCTTAACCCCTGGTCTGAGATTATCACTCACTTGTTCGCCAAGTTTTGTACTGGACTGAAATCAAGGATTATTCTCGACTTTTCGACACTTCAACGGATTTTCGCTGGAATTTAGTGAGTTAAAATCTAGATGATTTTGAACACTTATCGTTTGTTTTAACTGATTTTTCTCATTTTGACCAATATCAGTTTAAACTTAGGAATTACCGATACACTGCTTGTATATCGAAACCATTTCGTGGCAGAATCGCAAGGAACCTTCCCGCGAATTCACTACGTGATTTTCCGGTAAATATTTAAGCAATATTTTGTCAAAATTAATAATAGTTTGACATTAATTGACGACATTTATTTTGGTTAAGCGTCCATTACGGCAGACTTAGAGTTCGCACGCGCCGCACAACGTTTTTATCGGCCAACGTCGCCGGAACCGAGCAGCCCTCGCAAATACGTGAAGCTAGACATTAAACTAGCCAAATATACCCTTCTAGGACTACACCTAATTAGTAAGTGTTTATTTTATGAAAGATAAAATATCTCTTAAGTTCCTTGGAAATTGGTGAGCATACATGTGTTAACAAGTCACGTGTATGATAGTGACAAACGCCACCAGATGTCGGTGATAGATTTTTACTCGGACGAATTATAGAGTTATTCGTCCAGTTAAAATTATGTAAAGTGACTATTGTCAGGTACTAAAATGCTTGCAAAAATATTTTTTAATATTTTGACAGGTTTTTTAGTTATCATGTCGTTTAGATGCCAAAATTAGGTTTATTTCACCTAATAAACGCTAAATTGAATATTTTGTCAACAATATTGTTTTTAAAGGATAAGATGAAATTATCTACCAAGTCGAGAATAATTATTAATTTTAATAATTATTCGACAAATGAAGGAAACACGCTAACAAAAGGAACTTAAGAATTAATTATGGAATTTAACCCGATTTTAGGTCGACAATTAGTTTAATTTAAATTAAATTAGTTGCCGACGTTTCGATTCATGTTCTCAAATAAAATTTATATTTTCTTGAAGATGCAATGAGTCGCCGAGGTCGTGCTAGCAAGCGACAATACGTGCATTGGGATCCAGAAGAGTCGGAAGAGACGGATTATCGCTTTGTTAATCCCTCCTCTGACCCCGAGCTCGTCGCCAACTGGGCCCGTGATAACCCGGATCTCGTACCGCCACGAATTAGGAGCGCCATGGGCGTTAGTCCGAACGACTCGCGTCCTTCCAGAGGCCGTCAAGCTAGTCAGCGCGTCGTAACCTATGATGCGCCTCACGAGACTCCGAATTGGGATTTTTCTGACGACTCGTCACAATACTCCCGTTCTGCTTCAAGGAGACGACGCCAAGATGACTTCTCACAAGAAGAAGAATCGGTTGAAGAAGCTCCACCTCAGACCTCCAGCAGGCAGTTTGCCCGACCACGAAATCCTCGCGATACCGCTAGTCGAGGCAAAACTGGCAAGCCCAAAGGACCCACCAAGTCCACGCTGGCATCTTCATCCGAAGCGTTGACTCGTCCAACCTCGCAGGCTCGCTCGATATCCGAGCTAAATTTGCCAAGCTACCGTAAGCAGCGAAGAGAACATGTATTCCGCGATATGGAAGCTGCCGCCTTGGGGACAAACATCATGCCAAAGTCCAAGCTTATGTTCTGCCCATTGTGCGCAGGATGCGGGTGGCTATCCTCCCTTTTATCCGGCATTCACGCCGTAGTCTGCGTGAACTGTCACGGTGGTAAGCGCGTTGCCATATCCAGCATGTGGAATGAAGAAATTCTTCCTTTTATCGTCAAGGGGCTAAGTACGCCGACAGCACGCAATTGGGCGATGTGTCGCGAATGTGGCCTCATCCACCAGGGCCCGGAGCAAGCTATTTATTTAGACCCGGCGCAAATGTCCAGCAACTCGACTCCACGAGGAGGATTTACGGAGCCACAACCCGAGCCGGCTACCTCCGCCAAGGTGATTGATGGGACTCCAGTTGTCTCGGCGGAAAACCCCCCAACGAACGAACCAACGTCAGTTACTGCGTCTGATTCTCCGCTGGTTGCATCCGATTCTGGTCCGCAAGCCGCCGCTTCTCCAGAGGGAACATCGGCTAACAACATGATTGTAGCGACCATTCCGCTCCCTGAAGTAAACGACGCTGCTGAACCGGTTATTTTACTGGTCCACCCATATATGCCGAGACCAAACATGTCGCTCACGGAACAAACTAAGGCAGAAGTGGAACATTATTTCCCAATTTTATTGGAAGCAGCCAAGCGTATTAGCGTGTCGATTTCAAACGACCGAATTCCAGATTTGAGCGTGCCACTGGCCGTGATCCAATGGATTTTCCATCCCTCCCGGCCGGAATCTTTTCAAACTCGCTCTTTTATTTGGTGTAAGATTTTGCAACAGGTCTCAACAGCAGCACACCCTTTGATTCGTGAGGGATGGCACTCTGGCTTACCCGACCATCACTTGGTTTTCTCCGAGCCAACCAGCGCTAACACCATTCCGTTAGGAGGGCCTGATCCCCTGGAAGTATTCACCGAGGAACAACACAGAATGCTCCTGAATCCACTGGCCCATGACGTTGAGCCAGATGTAGTACCGGAATTGGTAGCTATTCAACTTGATTCTCCACCCGCAGCCGTCTCGGAAGTTGTTACATCCATGGAGGGATTTATTGAGGATGAAGAGTTGGACTAGAAAAGCGTCAACGATGTCGGGATCCGTTACTTTCCCGATATCTTTCCCTTTTAGGCAAGACCAGAAGTAACGAGTCCATCTTCTCCATCTCCATTGCTTGACCCGAGATGAAGCAAAAATTTAGTCAGGTTCAGGTGTATTTTATGCCGTTTTTTTTTGTGAATAATTCAAAGATCTTTAATATTTAAACTAACAATTCTGTTAAAATTTGATTACGAGTCAATGTGAGTTTGTTTATATGAATACTAATTTTAATACTTGAATTTTAACGTGTAAAGTGTTATTTTGCAAATCATTATATTTCCAGTAAGAAGTTAAGTTTGTGAAAATAATTGTTAAATTTTATTAATCATTTGTTTGATACAAGAGTTTGATGTTAGTTTAAGTTATCGCCTTTTCTTGATACAGTTGTAAGTCCACCTGTAAAGAGAGATGGAAGTTATTATTGATAATTAGAAGTTTTATAACCCTAATAAATATTTTTTGAAGCATTTGATTAAGAAATACGCTTTATTTATACTATTAAGATATAAAATAAAGGTTTTTACTTACCAAGGATTACAGCTCCAGTTCCATAGATGACAGTGTGGTCTTGATCCTCAAGATATTCGGAATAAATAGTATGTTAATACAGGTATTAACATATATTTAAGGGGGACTTGTGACGGTTACACTGTCATACACTTTGTTAGTATAGGACGATTATTTCACCAATAGATGGCGCTGATGCGTTTTAGCGGTAAATTCAAATTTCGACAATTTTTGAGTGAATAAAATATAAATTACTATTTATATTTTATTCCACTGCAACTTTAGACACTTTTAAATACTTTTGGATGTTTAGAAACTAGTTGATTTATTTGTCACATAATTCTATTGAATTATGTGCAAACTTTACACCTGGTGAAGTCACCCTTCATCACCCACTGTGAGTTGGACTCCTTTCGGATTATAGTCAAAGGGACTTAATCCAAAGTGTGTCCTGTGTATCCAGTTCCTGTAGTGGACCTAGTAGAAGACTATGTCCTGAGTATCCACTTCCTGTGATCTGGGATTGGATGGATTTGACTGCCCAGTGATCCCATTGGATCACTGAACAGCTATTCTCCTCACCGAGTATATATCCCCCTGCAAAACGGATATAGCTCGCTCTTGTTCTGTTTTTGTTTGATACTGATATTACTTGAGCACATACTATACTTCTCTGCGTTCCGACAATCCGTTGTAGAAATACTTTGTATTTAGTGTAAGTATCTAGAGTGGGTAGAAGACTCACAGACACACTGCCCGCCTCTTCATGCCAACATTCCGTTGTAGAAATGTAGTAACTAGAGTGAGTAATTCACAGACACATTTAAGTGTAGTATCTAGAGTGGGGTACAACCCACAGACGCACTCCCTCCAGCTTCATGCCAACATTCCGTTGTAGAGTGCAGAATCTAGAGTGGAGTAAAATTCACAGACGCATTGGTAATGTAGAATCTAGAGTGGAGTATTTATATTTCACAGACGCATTATCAGAGTGATCGACGCGGAGTAATTTCCCGGTTACTCTCCCGCCAGCCAGGACCGAGTGGAGTAATTTCCCGGCGATGGATAACCTTTCCTGCGAGATATTTCGATTCAATTCGTTATTGGTTTGACGGAACATTTAAGTCTAACTTAGATGTTGATTGCACTCGGGGCAAAAATAGCTCGGCGCTATTTTAATATATTTTACTTATTTTCATAGTTTTAGTTAAGTTTGTGACTCTAAAATATCATGATTAATTCCATAGAATTAATATGAATATTTATTCTCACATTGTTACATCTCGCAATAATTATTGATTACAATAATTATCTGCGATGCGATGTGTGTGACGATACAGAAAAGTCAACCGCACCTCTCGGATATAACCCACCCAGCCTAACCATTTACACGCCTTTTAGAACCAAACCCCGGACCATTTAGAAGCCAAAGCCATTCATAGATGACATCTTTTACGTCACAGCAATAAGACCGTTACAAATTCTTATTGCATGACTGAAGCCTTCAAATGATATTATTTCAGGGCTTTTGCCAAATAACTGTATAGTTTAACTTATCGTCATTTTAGCCACTTGTAGGCATAGTATTTATATAAGGTTCAAACCGGAATAAATGTTGTATGTTTTGAGAAAACATCAGGTTTGCATATTTTACATTTTCACACGGATAGTTCACACTTTAGTTTAGCAATTGCTATCTCCAGAAGGTAATCGTCACAACTTACACCGGCATGCCATTAAAAACGGGGTTTATCGGCATGCCGGTATAACTCGCACTACACCGGCATGTGGCAATAAGCGGGGTAATACGGTATGACGTTGTATCACTACTCGGTTAAAATCAAAATTCTTATTTTTCTATAATTTCGTTCTACTGCTTGTAACTTGATACACGTGTGCACGAACTTGTCCAAATCATTATTCATTATTCATTTATCGTTGTAATGGGTGTGATACAAACTTTTCCGCATTTAAATTCATATGATAAATAAGTGTTGGCTCTGTTCCTAAAATCAATCGTGATTATGAAAGCGAGGTAATGATTTACAGAGTCTAAAGGGTTTAATTATTCACAAAGTACACAAAAGGTTTTTGTCCATAGCTGAAAGAGCTCATTTAATTATTTAGCAAAACCTTGAGAATTTGTTGAAAATTGATTTTTTCCCCACAATAGGTGTTTTCAAAGCAAAGTTAATTGAAATGCATCAAAAAGACTTTAGAAATCGTTCAGACACACTAGAGTGAACATTTCAAGCCAGAGCTCTACAATTCTTTCTTTCTTTATGTATTTTGTAGCAAAGCAATGAACTTTTTCAGTCATTTCTTTTTCATAAGTCATTGCATTGCTCAAGACAATTTATCAACACACCATCTACAGTTTAGTGGATAGAAATTTTACAATTTGGAAAATCATATATTCTGAAAAAACCATTTAATTTGCGATTGTTTGTTAAACCAATGACATTATGGTTTGCAAACTTAAACCTCGGTTCCGCAAGATGGTCCTTCAATTGGTGCGAAACTATAATTTATCTAGAAATAGTGACGACGCTATCCTGAGTATCATGTCGAAGATAAACAACGGGAAATCCAATTGGATTCTACGCATCTTGTGGGTTGTAGTCCTCGTCGTGAGCGTACTACTCTGCACCGCATTGACCTACGACCGATTAGCCTACTACATGTCTGAACCATCGGTTGTCAACGTATACACGCAAGTAGACAACATCGTTCATTTTCCCACTGTTGTGTTGTGCACAACCTCCACTCCCGAGTTTGCAGAGTATGCCTTAAAGATTGATAAAGGTGCCAAGCCAGGAGTCATGTCCACGTCTTGCATGGAGCCTCTGTTTTGGTTCAGTCTAGAATCCAATACGAGCGCATTGAAACTTTGGTCCATGTTGAACACTAGTCACGTTGTCGACAGCATTCACACTCTGCAAGTACGTTTTTATTAAATTTGTCTCTTCGCAAAATGGAATTGTATTTCTCTTTTATTAGAGTAAATCTGTAAATCTAAACACTAAAGTGAACTATGCATTCACTTTTATGGGATTGTGTGTTGTTTTGACACTTGGTAAGAAAATACAATTGTTTTCACTTTTTTACAACTGTCGGTGACGTTCACTTTTGTCAATAGATGAACAAGTTCGACTATCGAATCCAAAAAATCAATTGGTTTTTAAATTTAACGAATCCAAGATTAGAACTAGATGTTCAGGTCCATTTATTAGGGTAAGTACTAGTATACACCTAACTCTTAAGTCATTCTATTTCTTTTGTATTAGTTTCTGTTGGCAGATAAAGAAAACTTCTCAGTCGAAAAAAATGTTGGTTTACCATCCATACACACGACTCTAAGTTTATATACTATTCAAAAAGTATAGTAATTATTATTATAGACTATGTCACGATTAATTCTGTTGGTATAATTAATTCTAAACAATATCGCGCAAAAACTAATTCGCGCAATAGTAATGGGCAAAGTTCGTAGATTTCCCTAAACGTTGTTTCCTTCAAATGTGGACATCCAGAAACTCAGGAAACCTAATACTCGCGTTTGACTAACATAATTTATATTGGACAGTTCCTTGCTTACGACGGGTGTTTGTAGGCATAAAAGAATGGAAGCACGATGATATAAACCTAAAGTGGGAAGGGGATATCATCGGGCAGTGATAATATAAAAGATGTCGGCTTGGAAAATAGCGCAATAGGGTTAGATGTAGGAGCGCTTATTGAAGGCGCAAATAATAGAGGACTAAATCTAGATGTTACTAAAGGAGAATGGTGTTATCCAGTAGAGAGCATAAGAAGAAGTGATTAAACTTAGGATGATTGGAAAGAAGAAGACTCAGTCATGTGATTGGTCAGATCAATTAAAGAAGGGGGTGGAAAGGTGAAAATAGGAGTTCGATTGTTAAGAATAATGATATGCGCATCATCCAGATCGCGCATTCATTAACTGAAGATGAGTAAGCGAGATGAATCATCACGAGTGAGAGAAACAAGAAAATATTATAAGAAATAAGATTGGGTTATTCTAAAATAAAAATAGGCGGGTAGACGTGCCCGTGACATCCCCCTCCCCTTAAACCTTTATTATAGTTGTTGAAATAAAGGCAAAGAGAGAGAGACTCACTCAAAACAATACAACAACAAATACAATCTTGGTTAAATATGTGAAACAAATGTCTAGACTAACATACTCTTGATTAAATAAGATGATTATGAGAATTTAGGGGTCGTCACCAGATAAATAATAATAACAAAAATTAACTCATCAGGAAGCTTGAGAATAAATCTACCGACCGACTTGTAAATGAAAATTATAAATCAAAAAATAAACAAACTTTTTAAATAAATCGTATAAAACTCATCGAATAAAGATTAAACAATTTTGAAGGACGAAGACAAGACTAACTAAACACGCGACACTCACGGGAGGACATGGACTAAATTTTTTAGGATAGGACGGACTTGAGGCTATACACTTTCAATTTAAGTCATCACAATAAAAATATTTTACCCATTTGCTTTGTAAAACGAAGCAATAAATTTCTACGCGGATAAATTTTAAACACGAAAAATAATACAAATAAAGAACGTCACAAGAGAGTTTATCTTACGAACAGGGGGTTTTATTCGGATTGGATACCTTTTTTTAGGAAAATGGCACAAATGAATGCGCAAAACAAAACAAGGTAAGGGATACCATACATGTATGTAGACTTAACATCAGGTAGGTATATAAGGAATGATAGGGGAAATAAACATAAAATATGAAAATTGCGCAATGTTAGCGCGATAAACAAAAAATATAAACATGACACTATTTGGAATCATTAAAGGGAAATAATAAAAATGGGGATTAAGGTATCCTCATGCACAACCGGACCGGTTGCCACAGGAAAATTATCACAGTTAGAAATATTAGGTATTATGAAAATTGAATAAATACTAAATTTGAAAAAATCACAATAACATATCACAATTATGAATATCACAAATAATTATCACTATCATGACTCATTCCAGTAATTCAAATGATACAAACTAAAACTAAACATAATCATCTCAGTCTTGAGGGAATTTAAAAATTAGAATAATTTCTGGAATAAGTCAGGATTTAAATTCAAAAAATATCACAATATAAGAAAATTATAATAATGAAAAATAATAAGAATAAAGGCACTTTAGACACTAAAAGTCACTAATTGTTCGGCTAACAGTCTGGTCTAAAACGTCAAAAATAAAATATAACTAAATGAAAACACTTCACTTTTTGGAGCACTTATCCAGCGGTGATGAAGATCAGATAAATTTGCGCAATAAATGTTTCCAGCAGTCCGTGGAATACTACACTTGTTGAAAAACACTTAACACAAAATGATGATGATGAGAAACACAAATACAACGGCTAGAACACAAAATCAGTTCCTCAACTCCGTAGAGAAATTTTAGGAGGGCGCTATAAGAAATTGATGCTCTAGGACGTGTGAGATGAATTTTTATGATGAAATATTTCACTCGCATCCATCATGGTGGCGAGAAACAAAACCAGTTCCGCAACTCCGTAGAGAAATTTTAGGCGGGCGCTATAAGGAGTTGTTCTCGGGGCACTTGAACGAATAGCTGAGATGAAATACTTTTAATTTCCAGCTCATATGTGAGGATGAGAATAAGACCAGTTCCGTAACTCAGATGAGAAATTTTACACGGGCGCTGTAAGGAAATATTCCCATACCGTCTGATGAGCAGAAATGATGAAAGACACTGTTGGTGGTGATTTGTTGGTTTAATTGCGCAAAGAGAATGGTGGCGCAAAATAGGTGGTCCTACGGTTTTCCGAGTGATGTTGTTGTCACCGTAGAATATCTAATTTGAAGAAATTGTTATTGTTTATTAAGGATTACCTGACAAGGTTCTACACGGGGCCGGCATCCGAAATGATTTGATCATGTTGAGAGCCACGTTAACCACAACTCTCATTGCGTCCCGGTAGTTTGTGGCACCTTGCCTGTTAATTTCATTTTTGCAGTGATCTAAAAAGAGTTCCCCGTATCGGAGATACAGGGAATGGAGGAGGGGTTTGGCCTCTTCTGGTCGCATACGGAGGTCGGCTGACGCAAGGGATTGAAAAAGTTGGCGGACCGATGCAGCAGACATCCCAAACTGGAGACATGGTCCATTGGCATTTGCGAAATTACACTCGACCGCAGCTGGTGGCAACAAACTGGGGAGCAGTTCCAAGGTGATGCGAGGAGGCGTGTCATCCCAAATTTGTGATCCTTGGGCCGGTGGGATAGATGGTGCGGTCATCGGGTAAAATCCTGAATCTGTCATCAGATTGCGCAATTCTTGAAGGCGCAATTCGTCCGACCGTCTCTTTTCTTCCTCTTTTTCCGCTTGCTCACGAGCTTCACGTTCGTCTGCTTGGCGGTGGGCTTCGGCAACTCGGGCTTTTTCTAACTCGTGTTCCGCGTCTCGTTCTTGGCGTCTCTTCTCCTCCATCATGTTGTGGTAGTCCCTGGTGTCCTGGACTTTGTAGAGATGGACGGAGATCTCTCGATGCAAAATCCACACGAGCATCTCGATTGCTGTCTCGGAATCGTACGTGCCACATTCGGACATTCGTTTTGCAACTTGGCGCGCGATGTGGGGCCGCCTGTCCATCATCTCTTTCTGGGTTATGCGGAAGTCTCCCTGGTAAATACTGAAATCCTCCACCATCATGAAGGTGATAAGCGCATTCCAGGCCTTCCATGGAATTTGGAAACGAGTTTGAGACACTCCGGGTCCCTCAATGGAGATCTGAACCTCGTATTTTCGTAGAAATTCTTCAATGACTTCGAATGAGTTGGCGGGTTTTTGGGTTACTCCATACTTATCGAAAGCCAAATCGCAACGAGAAGCGACTTTTTTAAACGAGAGTCCAGTTCCGATGTTTGGAATTGCGCAATCGAGTCGGGACCGGTAAGATGATGTGCTCGAAACGCTAGTCGAGGTTACGGGAATCTTGGCGGTGGCAGCCGTGGTGGTTGACATGTTAAAGTTGGCGCCGGACGTCGTTGTCGTAGTTACATTGCGCCCTGGAAATTGCGCATAAGTAATCGGCGTCACTGGCAAAGTTGGAACTTTTGAAGGTTTTGCCTGCTGACACACTGGAACTTCGGTTGCTGGTGCAATTGGCGAGATCGTGTACGTTTGTGAAAATACATCGGCCGAAGCAGCAGAGACGGTCGAAGCTGGAAAAAGATCGGCAGATAAATTAATATTTAAATTGTCAATATCAGGGTTAATTTGTAAATTCGGCGTTGACGCTGATGACGGTGCGTTTACGGCTGGTGTCAGTCTAGCGCTCATCGGCGGTCCGCGTGGCCGAGAAAAATCAGTTTTGGCAGACGGAAAGTCGATGTCACGAATGTCAATCATCTTTCGTTCCAGTCTGCGCACATCACTTATTTTGGCGGTGGGAACACTACCACGAATTTCGTTGGTGATGTCCAGAATCGACGGGGTCACACTCATGGTGGATTGCACGTCAAATTCTGTAGGTCTAGCGGTCACAACAGATTGTTGAGAATCGTCCATGTTCTCTTTGCGCAATGTTTCTTGCGCAGAATCGTCCGCTAACACAGGTGATTCAGGGATGAATTGCAGTTGTGGCACTGGTCGTAGCGCCGTTTCTGTTGGTGGAGTGGAGAATTCAACATTAGACACAGTGGAATTAGAGTACAAACTTTCGGTGTCCTCTTTGGTGGTAATGCTGAGTGTCGCCATCTTCTCAGCTGCTTTGGCGATCGTCTCGGCCGAAGGTCTGGGCACAAATTGTTCCGTCTCCGTGTCGCGAGTTGGATCGTGCGGGAGCGCCGATGACGAGATTGCCAAAGTGTTGCGCACCTTAATGGCTAATTGTTGTTCTCGATTTGGATTTCGATTTATCGAGCATGGTGGCCTGCGTTGGTAAAAATATGGCAGCGCGGTATCAGAGTTGTCGTCGATAGTGGTGAGGTCTCCCAGCGACTCCAATGCAATGCTGATTTGCTCTTGAAGACTCGCATCGGTCCCAGGAAAGCTGTGGAAGAATTGGGGCAACGTCGGTTGTGCCTCGTCAACTTCCCGCTGCTCCTGGTCCATCGGGTCCAAACCGGCGATCTCGTCGGCGAGCAAATTCGGCACTTGCGCAAATGTAACGCGCATTAACTCGGCTGTCGGGTAAATCCAACTTCTGGGCACGATCCTCACTTGTCGCGCCTCTCGCTGGAGTCGATGCCAATATTTGAAATGACCGGCGCGGAATCTTTGCACCATGGCTGGTGTACCGTTTGGTGGCCGAAATTGTGGAAACTCCACCCCGATTAGGTATACTTTGTCCTGCACACGACGAAACAGGCACCAGCCATAAATCTGGCGCATCCACACACGATGAAATCCGCGTCGAAGATCGCCCCGCCCGTCACACGCTCGGCAAATCTTATCCAAGCCTGAAACAACCAGTTCGTACCCGTATCCGGAACAAACCGGGCATATCTCGAAGTTGGGATAGCTGTGTTCACGTGGATTGTTCGGATGCCAGCATGGAAATTTGGGCGGCCCGACTGCGTGGAGTAGCGGTTCGGCAAAGTTCTTCGGGTAAGGTTCGCCCGGAAAATCCTCTTTGCAACGACACACATGCTTGTCGGCCATGTTGTCTCAACGAGATGTAATTGTGCCTAATTGATTTCAATCATTGGGGTTATATACACAAATTGAAACAATGAACATATCACAAACGTTACTTACAATTAGAATTGCGCAAATTATGAACGCGCACACAACACAACACACGAAAGTCAACACATGAAGTTAATCCATAGGAGAAGAATGCACAAGTGTCAAACGCTTCGAGAACTTTCTCACACAGGTGTCATATGAGCACATGGGTATAAGGTGTGGGTGTTAGAGACTATAGTCGTAACTGTTTTAATAGAACGACGTACTCTAGTGTGAAGAATTGGAAGTTAACGAAAGATTGTAAATGAATGTTCTAGAAGGAATAGTCAATTTTAACATTGATCTTCAATGAGAAAGTTTAGCATATGCAAATCTAAACACACATAGGTACATATAACTAAATGAAAATAATAAATTGGGAAAATAAATAATCTAAACACGTGGTGTTTTGAAAATGCAATTAAAAGTGTCACACTCTAGTGGGCAATTTTGTCCTCACTGGAAATGGACTTAGTCAATTTTGAAATGAACAAATATGAAACGTAAAACGAATAACATAAAACATAAAATATTTAAGAATAAAGAAACATAAAAACATAAATGAAATTTTTCTTTAAAGTAACGATGGAATTACACCGGATTACTTTGGTTTTTTTTTTTGTTTTTCTTCTTTTTTTTTTTTTTTTTTTTTTTTTTTTGAAAAATAAATAGAGAAATTATTTAAAAGAAAGAAAATAAGCAGTGAAAATATCTAGTGTGTTAGCCGTATAATTTTCGACATGCTTGTCGATGATTTCGACATCTTTCAGGGTTAGGAAATTAACTTGCGCAAAATGCCAATGGCGAAGTTCAACAACGTTGTATGGTTGTGTTTTTCTGCCATTTTGGTTCATTAAGATGACAGTATTGGGGCCCACCAATTTGTGAATGATATAGACTCCTTCAGTTCGCTGGCGTAAGCCTGCTGCAAACTGTTTGTCGGCGGAAGAGGGTTGTCGATTGCGCAACGCCACCCAATCGCCAGGGCGAAAGTCATGAGCGCGACGTTTTAAATCGAACCATTTTTTGTGGCGGATCTGGGATTCGCGCAAATTGTTCATCGCCCTTTCTCGCATGGTGCGCATTTGCTCATGGAGGTTTTCAGCCTCAGATGGTGGTAAAGGTTCCCCGTCATCTGTGTCACTATCAATATCACCAGGGAATCTGGCTTCTTGGCCTGTAACTAACTTAAATGGAAAATACTTTAATGAAATTTGGTACGCCGAATTGATTGCCAAAACAAAATAGCCGATATTTACATCCCACCTATCGTGGTCGTCTATGTAAGCTAAAATGCAGTTTTTTAAGGATTGGTTCAGGCGTTCGGCAATGTTGCCTTGGGGGTGGTACGCTGCAGTGTAGCGGTTTACTGCACCTAATTGCTGGATTTGGCTGCGAAACTCAGGTGACCTGAACGCGGGGGCATTGTCGCTGATAATGATTTTGGGAAAACCCCAGCGTTTCGTAAATTTCTGAATTTGCGCAACTGAAGTTGCGATAGTCGAATCTTCTGTTAGTCTTACGTCTAACCAACGACTTGCTGAGTCGACCATTACAAAGGCGTAGCAATGGCCGCCCACTGAACGTGGTTTCTTGCCATAATAATCAATGTAAATTGCAGAGAACAAGTGGCGCGCTCTCGACATTATCATTTTGCCATAAGGCAAGCGATTTAATGGTTTCGCGCGTTGACAAGCCTCGCAAACTTGAATCCAAGTTTGAACATCTTCTCTCATTTTGGGCCAATATACACGCGTCTTTAAACGATGGAGTGTTTTTTCTCTTCCCATGTGTCCCACTACTGGAGGGTAATGCATTGCGCGGAAATATCGTTCGCGCAATTCCAAGGGGAGATAAATTTGACGCCTCTTGCGTATTTCATTAATATGAACTGGTGGAAAACGACACAACATATCTTTATGCATACCAAAATTTTGCGCGCCTTTTTGAATTTGCGCAGCTTCGACTGGATCGACCGGCAGCATTTGAGCAGTTAAGTAGTATATCAACTCACGCGACCACGGATCTTGTCTCTGTGCGGCTATTATTTCAGCGGCGTCTGGAAGCATTTCAAATGGTGGATGTTCAATAGGTGGATCGTGTTCCAATTCAGCCTGTTGCTCCGCTTCAGTGAGCCTTCTGTCTGATTCTGTAAATGTTCGTTCAGATCTCGGGCGCAGTCTTGTCGGAGTTCGAGGCATTCCACCTCTTGGCACTGGATACTCCACCGACGAAGGAAAGTCCCGAATTGGGCTAAAACTGTCCGTGTCGGATGACGACGTGTCGGAGTCCGGCTCGGAAGGGTATCCATCGGGGAGTTGGTGTCCAGAAGGCCCTGGTCCGGGGTCAAACACTGGTGGCACAGTTGGTGCTGTATCAGTTGTCGTTGACGGCGAAGACATAGGAGAGGTTGGAGGAATAGGAGATTGCGATATTGGAATGGATTGTGTGGGAGAAGGTGTAGGAAAATTGGGAATTTGGATAGGCGTTGATTTTGGGGTAGGTTTTGGTTTTGGTGGCAAAATATGAGAGGGAATTCCAGCTGACTTTCGGGGTCGTCCTTTAAGTTTAGGAATTGGTGGAGTTGGTATTTTGGAAATAGGAATTGGTGTGGGAATAGGTTTTTTACGAGGAGGTAAAATATGAGAGGGGATTCCAGACGATTTTCTGGGTATTCCTCTTGGTTGCGAAGTAGGAAGAGTTGGAGCCGGAGGAATGGGAATTGGTGTAGGAATGGGAACAGGAATAGGACTGGGAAGTGCCGTGGGAATGGGTGAAACCACTGAACGAGGTGCTTTCGGCGTCCTTTTGCCTTTTCCAACTCTCTGTGCTTTCAGCAGCTTAGGAAATGTCCATTTCTTTATATTAGCTCCATATCTCGGTAGTTTTGGAGATACTTTCGGAACCAAAGTGGGATCCCTTAATCTAGCTCGAGTTCTTGTCGCAATAGCACGTTTGGCGCGAGGGGAGAGCACTGGAATCATCATGATTTTACGTGGTCGTCCTCTTTTCTTCGTCAATATTGGAATCAACGAATGTTGTCTGCGCGCTCGAAGTGGCACTGAAACACGAACTGGTGGAGTATTAGGTGAAATTAAAGGTGGTGTTACTGGAGTTGTTTGTTGAGTTGGTTGCGCAACTGGAGTTGACGCAGCTGTTGAAGTGGGTTGCGCAATTTGAGTTGGCGCATTGGATGGTGTAGTGGTCGTTGTAATTCGACGAGGAATGAGGGATTTCCTTTTTCCTTTCTTTTGTTTAGTTGGAGATATGGCTGAAATTAAAGTTGATTTAATGAATTTATCTTTGAACATTTTCTTAAATTGTCTATTAATGTCTTTTGGCAACTCAGTAATGATGGACAATCCTGGCCATTGGTTACAGTCATCAAAATATGCTGTGTAGCAGGCTTCATCGACGAGTGGACTGTCATCTTCCTCGTCGTGTTCAGGTGGATCGACTGGTGCTCTGCTTAGTGCGTCGGCCACTCGATTTTTGCATCCTGAGCAGTGCAGGAAAGTGAATTTGTATTCGCTTAGTGAGAGTACCCAACGAGCAAGTCGGCCAGTTGGTTCTCTTTGTTGAAATAACCACTTCAAAGAACGATGATCACTCTCTAAATAAAATGGCATCATTTCTAAATAAGCGCGGAAACGTTTCACCGCCCACACGGCTGCTAGGCACTCAATTTCAGTCACATTATAGTTTTTTTCAGCACTGTTAAGCGCACGAGAAGCGAAAGCTATTGGTATCCTTTCTCCTGCGTCATTTAATTGCATTAAAGCCGACCCCAAACCGGAGTAGCTTGCATCTGTTTGAAGGATGAATGGCTTTTTCCAGCTGGGAAAACGTCTCTTCAGCGTTGGAGTCGCTATTTGATCTTTAAGATAATCAAAAGCTTCCTGTTGCGCTTCGTTCCAATGCCAAACAGCATCTTTTTTGAGTAGTGGTCGGAATACCTCACTTGTCTTGGAAAAGTTCGCAATAAAAGATTGATAATAACCCACCATACCTTTGAAACGTTGTAACTCGCGCAAATTTGTTGGCGCAGGATAGTTTTGGATAGCTGACACTTTTTTCGGATTTGGAGAAATCTGACCAGATTCCACGATGTGGCCCAAAACTTCGAGGCGCTGTTGACAGAGCTCGGTCTTGTTGGCGTTCATGGTGAAATCGGCATTAAATAATTCCTCCAAAACGAGGCGCAAATGTTGAACATGCTCCTCAAACGTTTTGCTAAAAATAATAACATCATCAATGTATACAAATACGAATTTATATAAATATTTGGCCAAGGTCTTATTCATCGCTCTTTGGAGTGTTGCAGGACCGTTGATGGGGCCAAAGGGCATACGAACGTATTCGAACAGTCCTCGGTGTGTTATGAAGGCCAAGAATCGCTCATCTCCCTTGCGCACTCCAATTTGGTGAAAGGCCTCGCGCCCGTCGATTATCGAGAACCAATGTGCACCACCTAAATACGCAAATATATTGTCTATGTCCGGAAGTGGATACACATCCGGAATTGTTTGCGCATTAATGGGTCTGAAGTCCATTGCTGTCCTCCATTCCCCGGTCTTTTTGGGCACGACCACTGGAGCGACGGCACAATCACTTTGTGAACGGCGAATTATGCCTTGTTGAAGTTTCTTGTCAATGTACTTGTCAATAATTGCCTTTTTCGCAGGGTTTACGGGTCGTACTGGAACATGGATCGGACGAAAATCCGGTTTTAGATTAACTTCATATTCCGTATTATTACATAAACCGACTTCCTCTCGGAAAATCTGTGAGATTGGCTGTAAAGTTTCAATTAGTAGTTTGATTTGCGTAACAGTCAGATGGTTCCATAACTGGTGATAAATCCAATCGAGATCGGTCGGATTCTCACTGGGCTGGTACTGCAAAAAGTTGATGTTGTAAACACTTGAATTTGAGTCGTTCTCACCATTAGTAGGTTGCGCAGTTGTTCTGGAGTCGTTAATTAACTTCTTTTTGTCGTTAATGTCTTTGGCTCGTTGCGCAATCAATTGTTTGGCGATGGGACGAATAACATTCAATTTATGACGAAGGCGGCGCAATCGACGAAATTGACTTATCGTTAACTTACGAGAAATTGTCTTTTTTACTTTACTCGAAGTCCTCGAAATTTCCTTTCGTTTCGGTGACCAGATGTTCGACCACGTTGTTCGACTGCGATGCCTAATTGTTTTTACTTGTCTTTGTGAGTCGTCGTTTGGATACTCAAAAACCTCATTTTTCAATGGTTGGTGTAACAGCAGCACACAGTTAATGTCACTGGGTGGCGCAGGCTTTTTGAGTATTTTATTTGGAACAATCTCACTTATTTTAACTGGCGGAGTGGCTGATTTATCCAGTTCCTCCGGTGCCATTGGAAATACGAGAATGGACTCGGATTTTTTGGCGTCTTCATAGGTCACGAATTTACGAATTTCGTCTGAGCCAGCCAAGCTCCACTGGCTCCTTCCATGATCGATGGTAGCTCCGACTGCTTGGTTAAAGTCTCGTCCGAGGATCAAGTCATTTTTGGCATCAGGCAACACTAAACACACGAATTTCACCACTCCTAACGGCGCTCGCAACGCAAGCGTCACTGATTTTGAAGCAGTAACTACGTGTCCGGATGCGACCTGTACCTTTTCATGTAAATTAATAAATTCGAGTCCCATTTTTTCGTGAAGTTGTTGAAATAATTCCTCGCTCATGATACAAGTTTGAGCACCTGAATCTAAAAGCGCGGTAAATGACACATTTGCCCAAGATATTTTTACGCATGGAGCTTCTCTGCGCAATCTATCGGCGCGTGTTATCTCAATAATTGGCTCTTGAGATTCTTTAAGCTCCTCCGATGTCAACATGACAAAAGATACCTTCATTGGAGCGATCACTTCCTTGGGTGCTTCCGCTGATTTGACACTGGAAGTAGGCTTAATAATGGGTATTTTAAAGTTTTTACTCACATTCTTGGTGATTTGTTTCTGTGCAGTCGCAGCTTGCAAGGCTGTCGACTTTGAAACAGGTCCAGATGCTAATTGGAAAGCCACAGGTTGCAAAACTGAAGTTTTCCGTTGATTCGTCACTATCGGTGATGAAGATGGAGGTGTGGACGATACAATACTAATTCCTGGTTTAGACTCACTAGGAGTGGTAGAAGAAGTAGTTGTTGTTGGAATTATCCTATCGGAAATGTTCTCGTCAAGGATGATGTCGGGTGAAGCACGTCTTGTTGATTCCACACGTTTTACGCTAGTGGAGACCGGTTGATTTACTTGCGGCCTGGTTCCGCCGGTCGTGGGAACTTCAGGCCGTCGGAGTTTTCCTGCCTCTCGAAAACTTTGTAGCACACAGGACAAATGGGGCGCCAAGTCGTGTTATCAATCATGTACCACCAATCCTTTCTCGTTTTGCGCCAAGCTGCACCTTTTTCGGGAAACTTGACGCTTGTTGGAGGTTTTGGTGATGGCGCAAATGTAACAACAGAGGTAGAACAGACATGGTCCTTTGGGAGATCTGCAGGGGGCGCAATTGTGGTTGAATTTACTGAAATGTTCACCTTTTGCGCGGCTCCGGCGACAGAACTCTTTTTGGTTTCCACTTCCGATTCCGACTCACTGCTGCTACTTGAACTCGGCTCCTGTGGCGGCGAAGGTTGCTCGGGTCGGGCTTCCAACGCAGCTAGTTCTAACATAAGCTGTTGTTTACGATAGCGCGTAAAACGTTTGGCGTCGTGGGACGTGGAGGTTTTAGATTCGGCTTCACCTCTGGACTTGTCCACGGATTTCAACACGGTGGGAGACGAAGGGTTTACCTCTGAAAGGGGTGCAAATTGATCAACGAGACCCAAATGTTTATACTCAGTTTTGCGATGAGAGTCGAGTAGTAGTCGATTGTCTACGTCGTTTCCTATTTGGATTGCTTCGTCAATTGTTTTGACGTGCATTGTTCTCAAAAGTTGGACGACGTCAGACAGTAACATGTTCTGGGCCTTCTCCCATTGCAATCCAGGGTCTGTGTAGCCTGCAATTTCTAAATAATATATTATTTCGCTGAGGAAAGTCATGGTGGACTCTCCACTGCGTTGCTTTCGATTTGCAATTTTCACATTAGCTGCCGCTGAATTCATGGAGAATGCCTTACGAAACAATACCTCGAACTCAATCCATGTTTTGGGTTTTGGTTTTAATGCGAGCCACCAACGTTGCGCCTTGTTGCGGGTTGCTTGAATTATATTCACTTTTAAATACTCTTCCTCGGGCATACGGGTGGAATACATATGCGCGAATAATTGCGCAAGAAACAAATTAACAGAGTCAAGTGTGGCCTTCTCAGGGTCGAAACGTGGGAGTTTTTCCTTATTATTGTTGTATCCTCGGGAAGAGTCTTCTCGTCTTACTCGTATTGATGGTAGAGACAATTGGGCCCTTACTCCGGATGGGTGCCCTGTGTTGTTAATTTTGGCACATAATAAAGAATTCATCACCTGCTGATTGGCTTTTGTTGAATCCATAATTTGTGATGCCACGGACGGACATTGAGTAAAAGTAGTGGCCTGCGTCATTACCGGTGGCGTTGTGGTTGTAAACGTCGGTTGCGCAGTGATGGTGGTGGGCGCAAACTGTTGTTGGTGGCTTGCTCCTCCACAATGAGGAACTTCCGTGGAAAGTTCATTTCCTAATGGTGCCGAATTGCCTTTTACCCTTATGGATCCATGAGAGGACCCACCATCCTCTGACGGGGGTGTCGTTGGATGTGGAGGGCTGGTGCCTTGTTGGTAAATGCTTCGCATTTCTTTGAGTAATCCCTGTGCCTGAACGAAAAACTGATTACGAATATCACACATCAATAAAGCTTCGGAATGTAAAATCGTCGGATTCATTGATATTCCTGACGTGCCAGGAGTGAAGAAAGCTGGAGGCACGAGCTGATATGCTGGTGTTGACGTGGCAACTGTCGTTGGCGCAGAAATGTTTACGCCAGGTATTTGAGCCGACATGTTGTCACGAAATGTTGGCGGCATTGAATTTGCAATGGTTATCAATAACTCACTTTGCTCCGCTCGTGCTCGCCTTAAACGCTCATAACGCTGCCAGTCGAGAGACGAAGCCAGCTCGTCCAAATCAAAGGGGTCTCGTACAGTGGGGTTTTCCTCACCGTTTCCCAACTCATTCGACATGATGAAAAAATAATGAGAATGATTAATAATTTAAACGAAAACTTAACTTTCTTGCGCGTTTTCAGCCTAAATAAGCGAGAATCCTGTCAGGCTCGCCATGTTGTCACGATTAATTCTGTTGGTATAATTAATTCTAAACAATATCGCGCAAAAACTAATTCGCGCAATAGTAATGGGCAAAGTTCGTAGATTTCCCTAAACGTTGTTTCCTTCAAATGTGGACATCCAGAAACTCAGGAAACCTAATACTCGCGTTTGACTAACATAATTTATATTGGACAGTTCCTTGCTTACGACGGGTGTTTGTAGGCATAAAAGAATGGAAGCACGATGATATAAACCTAAAGTGGGAAGGGGATATCATCGGGCAGTGATAATATAAAAGATGTCGGCTTGGAAAATAGCGCAATAGGGTTAGATGTAGGAGCGCTTATTGAAGGCGCAAATAATAGAGGACTAAATCTAGATGTTACTAAAGGAGAATGGTGTTATCCAGTAGAGAGCATAAGAAGAAGTGATTAAACTTAGGATGATTGGAAAGAAGAAGACTCAGTCATGTGACTGGTCAGATCAATTAAAGAAGGGGGTGGAAAGGTGAAAATAGGAGTTCGATTGTTAAGAATAATGATATGCGCATCATCCAGATCGCGCATTCATTAACTGAAGATGAGTAAGCGAGATGAATCATCACGAGTGAGAGAAACAAGAAAATATTATAAGAAATAAGATTGGGTTATTCTAAAATAAAAATAGGCGGGTAGACGTGCCCGTGACAACTATTGTAGTTATTGTATCATTATTTTATTGTAGTACGAATTTCTAAACAAAACCAAACAAGTGTGCAGTTCAATTGCAGATTTTGAATTGTGCGAAGAAAAATGTATGCAACAACAAATAGAAAAAAGTAAAGTGCATTGCAGGTTGGTATGAACGTGAAGTTGTCACAGACCCGGCTTTCAAAAAATCAAAAAATTAATTTCTTTTTCTTTATTCATATTTCTTTTGTATTGTAAAATGGTATACAAGTACATTGAGTAAATATTTTCTTCTGCTTAGGTTGCCATTCATGCGAAATTTTGAACATTTGCCAGAGTGCCAAGGAGATTATGGTGAGGTGTACACTGAAGCCAAATCGGCTTACTTGGGATATTGGAAGGGCAATGCCTCAAATACTTGCAAGTGCAGCACGCCTTGTAAAAAAGAAATTATTTCGAATCGTTTCATGCTGAAGGAAGAAATTGGATGGACTTTGAGAGTCATAGTGATGGATTCGATAAGAATCGCAAAAGAAGTCGCAACTTACGACATAATAGCACTGATCTGCGATTTAGGAGGAAACATCGGACTCGCTCTCGGAGTGTCTTGTCTCATGATAGCTGAGATAATCATCATTCTAATCACTCTGATTATTCAAAATGTGAAGAGATCCAAGCAGAAATCACTTCAGTTTTCTCTACTAGAATACAGAGCTAAGAAATGTCTTAAGAAATATGTGGATGAAAGCGAAGAACATTTGCTTGATAGTTTCCAACTAACTGGTTTGAAGTACATTTTGGCGAAACAAAACTACGGAAGAAAGTATTTTTGGATTTTTGTCACAATGCTCTTCAGTTTTGCCTGCGCTTTTAAGATTTATGATCGTTTTGCGTATTACTTGTCCTATCCGAAAACCATATCTGTAAGAATGGTGGAAATTGAATACATTGAATTGCCCTCGTTAGTTTTGTGCTCGGACAGTGGTAAACTGGCGTTGCAAAAGAGAAGATACATGGAACGACATAATGTCTCTGGTTGTCTCGATAATATTGATATGTTGAAAATGATGGATGATAACATATCTGTTGAAGAATTGTGGAAATGGTCTAAGACTGGTCAAAAATTTATGGTTGTGGCACCAATGGTATGACTATGAAACCTATTATGTGTTTCTGTAAATGATTTCTAATTTTTTCTGGTGTCAACGTAGGATGCTGCTAAGGATACTCAAGTTCCAGTAACACTTGATTTTTTTTCTACAATTTTCGGTTTCTGTAAAAAATCTAATTCGAGTAAGAACACTTCTATCCTTCTATTCTACGAGTTGTTTCAATTTTAATATTTTCAGATATTACAAAATATTTTCCATCTTTTCCTGGATATATGATATCTACCGGTGGTTCAGCAGGGAATAAAAATTGTGTCATGAAAACAAAAGTAATTAAAAAAACGCCTTTTTTAAAAGTTATTATTAGTGTATTAATTTCTTTTGCATTTACTTCGAATAAAGATTTTTCAAATATTTCCTGGCAAAGAATTCGATTTGAAAACATATCTGCACATGACAGAAGCTGGAACGTATACACTTCGTTACTCAATGCAAAAAGTAAATGAAATTGCAAACAAAGAGTAAAATTTCTAATGTTGTCTCATTTTTGCAGTTAGTCAGAATAAACACACCTCAGAGTCGATGCGTTGGAGAAGCGGAACACTTGCAATGTGTGAAAAACTGCGTAGATCGAAAAATGATGGCAAAATTTTCTTGCAAGTACGCAATTGCACTAGCTCAGGGGTCGGCAACCTTTTGAGACGGAAGAGCCAAAAGTTACAATTTACAAAATTTTCCAGTTGTTAAAGAGCCACTACAGTATTAAATTAGGTCCCATACAGCCGCATCTTGACATTGAAAGAGCCGCCTGTGGCTCGTGGTCCGCAGGTTGCCGACCCTGCACTAGCTGCATTCAAAAACTCTAAAACGCCTTGTTTCTGTCGTTTCGTGTTTGTACGTGTGACGTCATTTCTATGTTATTCAATGGGAACGACGTCACACGGGGTCAGCGACGATTAGGGTATTAGCGCTTGCCCAAAAAATCGCTGATTTTTTTCAAAAAATCAGTGACTTTAATTAAGAAATTACATTTTTTTGGAAAAAATATTGACACTTACGCCCGGGCCGAATAATTTTACTTTATACACATAAAAAATAAAAATTCATTAACTTTTTGTGATATCATCAAATGATGTCATAAAAAAATCAATGAATTTTTGCTCCATCTGGTGGATCAAGTGATAAAATTTATTCTGGAGCTGTGCCATAAATTGTGATGTTACCGTATGTCATTTTAGATTGCCTTTTATGAATTCATCTTTGGAAATGTGTCCAAATGCAGAATCAGCCAAACTGGTCAAATCACAATACCTTTCTATCATGCTGAAAACCAACCCCATAGACGCCTGCAACTGCACCAAATCTTGTGTTGATACAATCTACCATCCTGAAGTTAATGTGATGGTGGGTTTCGGATTTAAAATGACTAATGTACTCATAGTTAAAGTTTTACATAACTTGCAAGAAGTCATTGAAGAAAACTTGTCATTCCCCTTCGTCAAATTTCTTTGCGATGTGGGTTCTACCGTATCTTTTATTCTTGGTTTGTCGGTTATGGAATGTTTACACGACATTTTGCTATTCCACAAATACAAACAACTAGCTGGTTAAAACATTATTGACCAGTGTCATAATTAACAAGCAACATGTGATGTGCATTGGAGTAAACAACACTTCAATGTATAAGTATTTTAAGCAATACGGTACATTGCCAACGTATTTGCTGTTTTTACACAAACCTCTATCTATCTAAGTTATGTAACATTAATTTACACATTTAAATTGCTTAAACACATGTCTAAATTTGTATTTGCACATAAATTCTGTGTCAATTGATTTATTAAATATAACTTGTTTATGTTATTTAAATTTTGTGTGTTAGTACTATTTCTCAAGCTGAATGAATATTGATACAACATTATGTCACTATACTAGGACAGAAAATTTATGGTTAAGTTATTATGTATACTCTACAGTGTACACTGTTGTAGTGACCAGTATGTCACTAGAGACATTTGAAATATTTTCCAGGATTTATTTTGAGTTTTCTATTTGAAGTTTTTATTTTTGCTCTAATAACAAGTTGTTGTCATGGGCAAACTAGCTTTGAGCCCTTATGGCAGTGTTAGGCTTCGCCTTGTGGTGGCGCCACCACCCCCTCCCCCCTCGCCCAACCAATCATGCTGCTACTTTAATCCTTTTGGGCTTCGGCCATTTTGTATTTCTCTTGAATAAAGTCAGTTAGACAAACTCGACCAACACGTGTGTACCATTTCCTACTTCTGAACACATTTACAGGCAGGCAGGAAGCACTTCCTGCTGCTGCAATCCGGGTCTTGCACTTAACAACCCCACTAAATAAGTCAATGCAAATCACAGGTTGAATGCCATTGGGACTTTATCTGGCCTGTAAAATGTCTAGGGGTAATTAAGGTTAAAGAAAGGAGTACTGTACAATGGTAATTAATGAAAAAATTTATTCGGGTTAAATACAGTGGAATCATAAATACTAAACTAGGGATGATAAAAAATAGAAAATGGCATGCGCGCAATACCCAATACCCAATACCCAAATAAATATGCAAAGTGTGTAAATGAACAAGTAATTTATTCAAGTGGCTAATGCCTTACAATACAATAACTATTATTATCTCTAGAGTCGACTTGGCCAGAGTCGAACAAAGGATTTCTCAAGATGGCGTCCTCAGTTCCGCGTGGTCGCAGGAACAATGGTGGCGTCTCGAGTTGTCGTTAATTCGTCACGGATTCGTCGTTACGGATGCGATGGAATGCTCAAAGAGTCTTCTATCCGGGCCTGTTGTCTAGGGGTTATGTTTAGCGTCGCAGAAGCTTTGTTTGGGAACTGGGGATTCTTTACAAAGCGCTCGGACACTGACTAGGTGGAATAATCGTCGGGGGCGATTATTCGGTGTGATTTCACAAGGGCTATTCGCTTGCTTTCGCCAGAATAGCTCTCAAGTAAATTTGTGAGAGTTATAGTTGCACTTTACTCAGTGTGTGAAAATCCCAAATTATAAATGTTGAAAGTTCTCTTTTTGATGTAAATTCAGTTGGTTCAGGTTTCGGAAATTTCTAAGTTCTTTTTCAGTGTGTGAATACAAAATAAATTCTAACTGCTCAGCAAGAGCAGCTCTGCTTGGGTAAAGTGAAAATGTTGTACTGGTTTATTTTCGTTGAAAAACGATGTAAAATACATGAGATAATTGGTTCTTGGAAACAAGAACAAAACATACAAAAATAATTAGTTCTCGGAAAATGAGAACAAAAAGTAAAAAAAGGTCACAGACCCAAAACAATGCAAAAGCGTCACCACATCTGGTGAAAATTAGAAACAACAAAACTCGGGTTTTTCCTTCAAAATTTCGCAGAAGGCAATTAAAAACAGATTATAACAAAAATCCAAATATTCCCAACACCAATTTAACAGAAATTCAATAACAAATCAAAATCAATTATTTTAATAAAACACTAGTTTTCACACAGTGGTCCTCGATCAATCGTAACTTATATTTGAAGTTGGCCCTACGGTGAGGTATTTGCTGTGTTCTTGGTGTTCTTGGTGTTCTTGGTGCTTTTAGGCGGGAAACTCCGCCTTTTATGCAGTGGGATGAGGGGCCAGCGGCAGCCAATGGGGGCTGACCACCAGCCACCTCACTCCCCTCAGGGCCCACACCTGCTCAGGGGGAGGTGGAGCCAACGCAAGGGAAACGACCTGTCTATCATAGTGACTCAGGGGGAAAATATCAGCTTTGGGGGGGGGACATTTATCCCACTGGGTCACCACAAGTGGATTGGATTAATAGTTAAAGTGTATTGTTTTGAAACTGTGTGTTTATTTTAATAATTAATTTCATTGTTAATTTTATGAATGTATTTTATTGATGTTGCGAAATTTTTGAGATTACAATTTGGGAAATTTTTGATTGTATGTATTGATCAGGTGAAGAAGGTGTGTGGCTCCAATGTTGTAAAATCCCGTCTGAGGGTCTCTACCGCCAGGGGGAGTGATATTGTAATCTCGCAACCACAGAACGTGATATGGGACCAGCAACGCGTGCAGGTCGTGTGATACGTGCGGATGAAATAAACCGCTTGAATCAAAAACAATCGTGACGAATCCCTTCTAACGTTTTCCAACATGTAGACACATTTTTTATTTATTTCAAATCATATTTTCATCCTTTTAATGCGCAATACAATTTCTTTTACAGTTTTCAAAACAAAATCGAATATACTCAGCATTGAGATGCCAATGAAAAAACCCACATTGCTCAATACGTCAGCCATGAGTGAAGAAAAAGGATAAGACAAAACTTCAATTACAGCTGTTTTTGGAGTTATAATGAAAATGTAGAGTGTTTTTTCAGTTGTTTTAAAATCTGAACTTCCCTGCACCACTGTCGTATAAGTGGCTGAATTGCATGGCCGTCTGCATTTGCACGCATGGCGTTCCATGTACGCCTCATTCAAGATTTGGTCGTAAAAATTAGAAACTTCCTCCCAAGTTGAACAAAAAGGAAGTTCTGCCTTCATGAAAGGTAACTACGGAAGCCACACAATGATTATTTTTAAATTTCGTTTTTAAATATTAAAAAATTATACCCGTGGACCAAATAAAACCGGACCGACAATACACGGTGTCTCGAAAAAATGTGTACATTGTTCAATTAAATATACTTTAATCGGCGAATTGGGACAAAAATTGATTAGGAATGCAAATATCTCGAAAACGAAAGCTTGGATAATCAAAACGAAAGATCGGTAAAAATGGCAATATCTTATATATACATTTTTGAGACATCCTTAGTGACCATCCTTGCATTGTCAAGGAAAATTTTATTTGGACCACCTGGTATATACTTTGCTCATACAAGGTGATCCAGAGAGACTTCATGATTTTGAAAATGTGATTACACTGTAGCTAATAATTAACATTTTTTTTTAAAACTAAAAAAAGCCATTTTTTTGTCTGGAAAATTATATCACTCACATGCGTTCCTTGCTTTGTATATTGCTTCGTGACCACTGAAAAGGCGTTGGTGGAAGTGCTTGCATTGCTTTCCCCAAAAATGACTACTCTAGTCAAAATAGTGGCTAAAGACAAAAATATTGAGGTCATTCTAGCTCACAAGGGGAGCACCCAAATGAAATAGTTTTCCAGATATAAAAATGGCATTTCAAATGATAATTTGAATTAGTTAGAGGGTTTCAAAGGCATCAGGTTTCTCTCTCTGTACTATAAACTTATCATACCACGCAAGTCATATTTGTGTGAAAAAGTATATTATCCATGCATAAATTCATGCAATTAGTGACATTGTCTTCGGACCAGCACGGATTGCGATTTGTATTGATATTCTGAAACTGAGTAAAATATTGCATTTAATTTAAGCAACTGCCTATGCAGAAATTTGTGGATTAAATGTTTTGCAAATATCATGAGTTTTGGATTTGTCAATTGAAAGCACTCTGACTTTTCTGTAAAGCACTTTCACTTCTCTGTAAAACACTTTCACTTCTCTGAAAAACAATCTCACTTCTCTGTAAAACACTCACTTCTCTGTAAAGCACACTAACTTCTCTGTACAGCACTCTCACTTGTATCAAACACACTCGCTTCACTGTAAAGAATTCTGAATTCTGACTTCCACTTTATTATTATTATTGCTTTCTATAACTCTAGACATGAAAACATTTTGCTAATGTCAATGTGCTATAAGATTTACCTCAGTAATTCTGAAAAAAAGGGAATTCAACATTTGCCGACCAAGTTTCATATTTTGCAGATTGTATTCGTACACCACTTTGGATGAAAGAAATATCTGGAAAAATAAACATTTGACAAACCGCATCAAAATCTATTTCTTCAAATCACAAACTAACCTGAGCCGATGCTGAGTCGTTCATCTTTGGAAAAACTAAGTACGACTGCCAATAATCAGTTCCGGTAAAACGATAAACATTATCTAAACGGTTAAAACAAATCTACAATTCACATTTGTCAACATTTTTTTTCAAATTTAATCCTACCATTAACGTATTTGTAGCAATGACCTTCCACCAAGTCGATGGGAACTCCCAGTACCTTGCCTTCAACACATTTGATGTTAATTGCTTCGGAGCACTGAAATGTATTACAATATTATGTATCGTTTTACGGCACGAGACTCGAATACCTTATGCCCAATCATCGAGCCATCCAAATCGTTTTTATTCCAGGATTCGAAATCAAAGGATAAGTTGGATTTTCCCATTTTTAATTCCTGAATGGTCTTGATGATAAACTCATTGGGACAAACGACGATTGTGGGAAAAGTGTAATTATCAATATTGTATTCCATGACAACAATAGTGCTGATTGGCTGCAGCAAATAGCGATTTAAACAGTTTGACACTTGCCAGACGCACACGAGAACGGAGAGACAACACAAGCTAAGACGAATTGCTTGAAATGCAATTTTGTACGGTTTAGTTCGCCAACATGGGTGTGTTTGTTTTTTTTCGTTTTTCCCTTGAGTTTGCGTCAATACGCAAATACGGTGTGCTGGTGGGCTAGCCATTAGTCCTATTAATTCACTAAGTCTGTTACCGCTGTGACGATTCTACCTCTTGTGATAATATTAACTATTAGCCTATTAGACTTGAACTAATGTTCAAATCAATGCTAAAATAAATGGTATAAGTGTTAGTAATAGTGACTAAAAGTGACAAGAATAGTGACAAAAAGTCACTAAACTCTATTCCGAAAAGTACTTGAAATACTCCCATTGGTTGGGAGATTCACATTGCGGATGACTACAATCACATAACTGAGTCAACCACTCCTGGTGCGTCACTATGCAAACACACAACAAATACACAAAATGGCTGCTGACAAACTATTCCCAACTAATGGGAGTATTTCAAGTACTTTTCGGAATAGAGTTTTGGACTGCAATAAAACAAATTTACAAATGTAAATGAATAAAATTTGATTTGAAAATTAAATCAAAAAAATAAAATAAAAGCATGCAGTCGTGAAGAAAAGAAATGTCTATTCATCCTTTTTGACCTTAATACGTGGCCACTTGTCACCACTTTAACATTGAACCAAAAATCAATCAAACAATTTGCGCACATGTTTTGCTTCTCATTTAACTGAATCTGATGGGTTGAATAATTATTTTTCATAAAAAATAGAGTGGCCGGGTGGCCAAAAAAATGTATATTTAGCTGGCAAATGTTCTAGTCTATACAGAACGACTTTTTATGTACGCAGAAATTTCATTCTTATCATCATTACATTCCACGACCCCACCAAGACCCCACTTTAAATTGTGTATACACAATTAATTACATTCAATACTGTAATCTACTTGTATTTGGTGCACACAATGTGGTTTATTTAACTGCACTCACCATTCTCGTTAATAATAATAATAACAATAAGGATAATAATAATAATAACAATAAGAATAATAATAATAACAATAATAATAATAATAATAATAATAAGAATAAGAATAATAATTATAACAATAAGAATAATAATAATAAACAACTCACCAGAATATGTCATCATTAGAAAGAAAAGGACGACTTCTCAACGTTACCTCCAAACTCCAAAAGTACAGTCACAACTGTCGAGATAAAATAAACTCTGCTTTACAATTTTGTAAACAAAGTGTACATGGTGACAGTACATATGACAACGGAAGAAGGGAAATGTCTATTGATCCTTTTGGACCTTAACACGTTTATAATAACAACACATCATTATCAAAAGCACACTCCTTAATATTGAACCAAAAACCGATTAAAATTTTTTCGCGTATTTTGGCTCTCATTTAACCAAATCCAATTATTTTTTATTGAAAACGTTCATGCCCGGGTGTATATTTAGCTGACAAATATTTTAGTCTTTACAAAACTTTTTTTGTATTCAGAAATGATATTTACTGAACAATTAATGACATTCACTGTTGTAATATATTTGGTGAAGACATTGTTAAAAATAATAATAGTAATAATAATAAACTCACTACAATATCCCATTAATAAAAAGATGATGACGACTATCAGTATCAAACTGTCAGTGATAACAGACGAGATGAAATGAATTGTGTTGTGTAATTTTCTAAACAAAGTTCACCTAGTGACGGTACATATGACAACGGAATGTCAATCAATTAATGCAAACAAACAAACACGGTGCCAATTTCGTCAACGCAGAATGAAATTCCTACAAACACCACTGACCATTCGGACATTTATCGGCATAATGACCTTTAACACGGCACTTAAAGCACGTAACTTGACCCAACGGTCGAAACCGCAGCGGCGCTCGAGCCCTCGGACGCCAAACGTCTTTGCCACCCGCTTCAATCTTTCTCTCCGCTTCATTCAAATACTTTCGAGTCGTTATTTCGATTTTTCGATGCATAAATTGACAGGTTTTTCCTTCATACAAACAGCCACGAGCGCCCAACGTTACTAATAACGTTTACCAAACGATTTCCCATCGCTATTTTCAACGAAAATAAGAAATTGGTGTTAGACGAGTAAGATTTTATTTCAGCTTGTAGTACAACACATGTCGCGCCCCTACTTCGCTCTCGCTGACTCGTGGGTTGATTACTTAATTCGACTAACTCACTACCGCTTTGCTCAAGCGGTTTACCCAAAGAAATGATTACACAGATATAAAAGGTAAAATATAATATAGATTTATTCTGTGGGACAATGTACAGATATATCTTATATATATATATGAAAGGTAAGTAAAAGGTTAATCGGAATGGGTGCTGGGAATGGAAAGGTAAAGGTAAGATGAAAGCTGGCTGGAATCGGCGAGGTCGTCTGTTGTCTCGTTCGTGTCCAAGATGGCGTCCTCGTTGTGGCAACGTGATGTCGTCTTGGGCCGGCGGGGCAATATGGCGTCCTCGGCTCGTCTCTGGCTGGTCCTTCGGGCTCACGCTGGTCAGGCGCGAGTGAATGCTTAGTTAAAAGGCTTACTTCGGTCTGTTGTCTAGGTTTTTGTGTGGTGTCCGGCGATCACACAGCGGCGGACTCTTCTGGCTCCCGGCGGTCACACAGCGGCGGGAACGCTCGTCGTGGTTTTACTGCAGTTTAGGCTTGTGCGACCGTTTGTCTGCACAACTCGCTAAACTGGAGTGGTTTTTACTATTTCTAGCTGGTGTGCTAAAATAGTGTGGTAATCTTATCTCGCAGGTTACTCTGCGGAGTTTGACACTGACCAAACGTACTCACGGTAAATTGTCCTTTGTCCTTGGTCAATCCCAGTATATTTACTTGGGCCTGATCTTGTAGGACGACGGGTTTTACGTGTGTTTCTCGTTTGATGGTTGTGTTGGTTCTGCCCGCTCAGTGCAAGGCACATTCCTTTGCACAAAGCGGGGTTGACAGGTGACCGGAATCACCCAATGGTGGGGTGGACGAGCCATCCCCACTCCCTCAGGGCAGACGCCTGTCCATTGACTAGATGTCAATGCACTGAGGGAAGGGAGACGCGCTTGCGGCTCCCCTTACACCCGAAACGAGGTCACGAGAGAAACTCTTCGTTGACCCCGGTCCAGTCGGGTCACCACACTTCCCCCTCCGAGCTCAGACCGTGGGGCTGAGCGATCACTTCTTTTCTGGGGAACCCGACACTGAGTCCGTCACCTGGGCGTAACTCACTCCAGGGACAGGCGGTTGAGTGCCGGGTGGCGCGGGTAGATCGCCTACTAGCGCCGAGGACCGATCACGAGGGTCCTCATGCTCCGTAATGAAACATAATGCATGGCCGTCAACTGGCTCATGCGGGGCACGCGTCCTCTCGTGTAACCAAACGCTCGGGATGTAGGCGGAGAAGCCGGTGTTCGTATGCCGGATGGCATTGGCTTCCGCTGGCGTCACTGGCGCACGGTGGGCTCTCAGCAACCTCTGGTGGAAGATGAGGTCTTTAGTCTTCCGGATCTGGTTGTTAAGCCAGATGAAGACCGATTTGCCTTTGTCCCGCTGCGCGAGGATAAACCTCCTGGTCGCCGTCGTCATCGAAAGATGGGGAAACTCGTCGATGATTCGCCCATAATAGTCTGGTGGAGGCGGTGCCGGCTTCGGCTTCTGGGTGGCCGCGGGAATCACTGCTTGCGTTGTTGTCGCCGCTCGGGCCGGTGGGGTCCCGGGCGGTGTCGGCTTCGTTTGCTCGACGGACCTGACGGGTGGCGTTCGGCACAGCAAGCGCTTTGGTTTACCCGCCACTTCGAACAGGGCGGGTCCTTGCGGGGATATCTCCGCAGGCATCGGTGGCGGAATCGGAACTCCACTCGTCGGCGAGATCACCATGTCTACATCCTCTGCCGATTCTTCCGTCTGGGTGGTCAAGGCGCGCAGTTGTTGGGTAGGCGCCGCTGTCCAGGTGGCGGAGGTGTAACGAAACGCCGTGCTTCGCAACTTGTACCCTTCAAATTCTGGGTTTACCACATCCCTGGTTAGCTCGTAGCGAGTCAACACAGGGTCGGGCAGAATGGAGCTCCACTCTGCGAGGAGTGCACGGGGAACCTGTACACCCTCTCTGTCCACGACAGACCATGCGGCCATCGACTGACGCCCTTCTCCGAAGAGTGCTGGGGTTAGCAGCTGCATCATGACCTTGGTCAATGATAACTGTAGGCTGCGACGATTCACTGGATTCGATCGCTCTGAATCCGCAGTGAAGGCACGCGAGAGCTTACTCATCATCGCGATTGCCCATTCGATAAAATATCGCTGTGTTTGATCCACACCTCGCAAGGCGGGCGTGGAGACTCTTGGGTCTTCCATCACGAAGCGAAACGCTGAGAGCTCGGAGATAGTCAGGTTGGCGGCTTCTCTCGCGAGTCGCGCTTCTTCGTCTCGCCTCTCGAAGAACAGGGCCGAGGAACCGGGTCGGGGTCGGCTCGGCCTGTAAATGTCGGTCAAATTGGCTCGACATTCCTGCATAATGCTCTGTCCAGCGGGGAGAAGGACTGAGCGGTCGGTGGGTAAATCCGGCGGATCGCTCGAATTCAGCAACGACGGCGGCGGCAGGTTCGGAGGCGGCTGCGTCTTGGTCGGCAGCGTTGGCGTCGGCAGCGGTGGTGGTGGCTGCGTCGGCGGTGGTGGCGTCTCCGTCGTCTGCACCCCAGTCATTGCGACTTGGGGCGCCGGGAGATGTTGTTCGGAGCTTGAGGGCTGCACGATGGCGGTTGGCATGCCCTCGGGTCGCGGTCGCGAATTTATGTAGTCTGCGAGCCACCTTGCCACCTCGTGTGGGGTCACCATTCCGTCGGTGACAACACCCATCTTCCTGGCGTGTTTCATCGCGGGATCGAAACGTGTCAGTTTCGTCCGCTTCATCTGAGTCAGAATCTCGCGAAGGTCCCGCGTATCTGCCGCTGGGACGTTTCGCTCACCTGACTGGCTACCACTTCGTCGACCCGCTCTCTTGGAGATGTAGGCGGGTTCGGGGATGGGACGGCCCCGAGCTTCGCACCTCGCGAAGTATCGCTCCTTGCGATCTCTTTTCCGCTGCTCGCGATGAGTCAGCGGACGTCTAGAAGTGCTGGGACGAGAGACTCGCTCTTCGTCACCAGACATCCAAACCTCCTTGCACTCCTTACCGTCTTTAATCTGACGGTTTACGAAAATTCGCGGTCGGGAATACTGCGAAGGGTCACGCACCGTACTAGTGGATGGCCCAGCTTCGTTGCCTTCAGTCGTGTTTTGAGTGACACGCTGCTTCTTGGTTGTCACCGGGGAACGCGACTGGCTGTTCCCGGCGCCTTTGGAGCGCTTGCGCTTCCGCGGGTAGCTGCTCTTGGGCCCCAAAATCCCCAGGTGGTGGAGCTGCCACATCTCGGCTTGGGACGTTAAAATTCCCATCCGAGGTCTCCACTGGGGCGTACTCTCCCCCAATCGCAGTCTCTCAAACCACAGATGAATATCATCCGCGGTCATCCCCTCGTTTTGGAGGATGCGCTCGGCCACTGCCGTAGCGGTATCCACCAGCTGTTGCCTATACTGCTGATAGATGGCCTCACGGGCCTCTTC
Organism: Strigamia acuminata; assembly: GCA_949358305.1. NCBI lineage: Eukaryota > Metazoa > Arthropoda > Chilopoda > Geophilomorpha > Linotaeniidae > Strigamia > Strigamia acuminata. The sequence goes on along the minus strand of OX442315.1, from coordinate 3,317,516 downwards.
TGTCTCGGCTGCTCGCCACGCATGCAGCACGTGTTCCTCCGCCGGGTTGCCAGTGTACTGACTTGACAATCCGGGGTGGAAAATTGGCGATTTCGGGTCATCGTCACGAGCTAACTCTGTGGCGATGCCTTCGCGCATCCCCTCCGGGAACGTGTCCAGGAGCGTGCAGTCTCGTACCCAACGTCGGGCGATGCATCGGGAATGTAGTATTCGCAGGCGCCAAGGGTCGGCGTCCTCGCCGAAACATCGTCGGTAAAATTCGGGCAGCGCGCCTCGAAATATCCCGCCACGAGCGATGCAAGCGGGGTCTAATGGTCCCCATGTTCTACGTAATGCCATCTGGAAGGATGGAGAAATAAACAATTAATAAAAAGTTAATATTAAATACGTAGATAAATGGTTGGTTTCGAGGGACGTTGCCGATACGTGCAGCCGTCCGTCGAGACCGATTCCTGTCTATCGGTGCAAACGTAGGACGAATTGTCCCTCGTCGGATAGAAAAAGAGAAGTCATCACGTAAAAATCTGTCTCATGTCCAAAACGCACAGCGAGACGGAATCGAGCCTTTAATCTGGATTCTTATCATCAGATTTTACTTCAAATTAATTCTAACGTTAATTAGGACATTACTAATAATTAAATTAATAATTATCAGTCATTCGTAAAAAGAATTCGTCGGGTGTAAATTATTACTAAAATTGCACAATAAATGTGCTTGTCGAAATTGTATTAAATAAATAAATCTAATAAAGAATTATTCCGAAGTCGGACTTTGTCTAATTTTTTTTTAAAAGAAGTTAAAGTCAAATTAAATTTATCTAACACATCGAAAAATTCATCGTACGAATGTTAAGTTGCATCAATTTGATGCGTCAAATTACTTGTGGAGAAAAATATTCTTTTACAGAATATTCTCCCCTTGTCATAAAATTATTTATGGCTTGAGCCCATTGTCTCGCTCGTGACTCATGTCATGAGGAATTTTCGAGACGCGAGGCGACGTGAAGTCTGCGATCGCACCCCGAAAACAAATTAACAAGGAAAAAATACGATCGTGTGAGCGATCGCGGTTAATAATTAATTATACGCTATTGTGAGTGCAAAGCACTCATGTCAGGTATTAGTCAAACAAAATTTCTTCTTCAGCAGCACGGAACTAATTCTCATGTGCCGATGCCGACTTCTACCTGATCGGGTGGGACTTGGTTTACATCGTGGTCCCAGTTTGCCTCGTCCTCGTGCTCGATGGCAAGCACGTCGTTCTCTTCCTCGTCCATGGCGAGGAGCGCGCACAAAAAGTTCAATCACGATTGAAAAAGGATGATAAAACTATCTCAAAAAACTCGGTAAAAACTCGGTAAAAATGTTAAAAACGAGGATCACGCACGGACGCAGCGATCAGCTGTGAAAAGCGGAAGTCCGTGTGAACACGAGGTAATCGCGATGGATTCTGGGTAATATACTCCAGAACCCGGGTGTTTGAGATTAGTGCGCACCTACCCGTGCGCATGTTACGCTACGGGTCTCCTTTGTTTTCACTCCCGTGCGCGATTGCTGCTACGGGGTCTTTTGCACGCGGTATCCGACCCGTGCCGATAATTTTGCTACGGGTCCCGCGTTTCCACGCCATCTTGTGACGTGAATTCGACCGACATCGCTTGTTGGACTTAGCGAAATTTTTCAGAGTCTCGGATTTTGATGGCTAGCGCTGTCGATCGATCATTTTTTTGTTTTTCAGCGTCGCCATCGACTCGTAACGTTTTCTACTCCTTTCCTACGACCTTTCCGTCTTTTATAAACGGATTACTTCTACGGGGCCGCAGGTGATGAGTCGAGACAGGTACGACGTTTTTTGTTTTTAGTGTCTGTACCTCCTCATTATTGTTTTCTTTTTTATCCGTGTTTTTTATGTTTGTTTCAGGAGTTTCTCCTGTTTCCCCCCCGACCAAAATTGGATCCGGAACGGATTCAACGATCTCGTTGACCGGAGGTGAAGGGGCGTCAAAATACTCCTCGTTGTCACTTGGCGGTGCTTTTTCCGACTCGCCAGCGAACATATCGACGATTTGGCCGTCAGTTTTAGACTTGACTTGGCCCTTGGCCCACATTTCTTGCGGGAATTCCGGAATGTACGGAGTTAACTCTCGTACCTGGATCGATTTATGCTCGGTATTGTCCTCGAGCTTACGTAATTTATACGCGTTACCGCCATGCTTGCCGATGATCACATACGGACCATCTCTCTTGTCGGCCAAGCTGGCGGTGATCCCTCTCGCTGCATTTGAGAGGGTGTGTGCATCTTTCCACACCAAATCATTGATCTCGAAATTCACGAATTTTCTACCGCTTTTATCTTGTAAAATGCGGTCGCGCATGTTAAAAATGTGCGCCATCATATGCTTGTATGTGCTCGAAATTGTTTGTTCCAATTTATACACGTACTCATGTGGTTTCTCGGGGTCCACCACATTTACCGACTCTGCCACTCGTGGGTCCCAAGGCACTCGTAGCTCTCGGGCGAAGTTGAGGTAGGCCGGAGAAAAATCTCTCGTCCTCGAGACTGTTGTTCGTATGCTGAACGCGATCTCCCTCAAGTATTCATCCCACCTATTGTGGATGTCAGTGAATATACTTAATGCATATTTAATATCCCTGTTGAGTCGCTCAACGGGATTTGTTCTAGGATTGTAGGTCGAAGTATGTGACGCCACAATCCCGAATTTTTTACAAAACTTACCCCAAATTTTCGAGATAAATTGGGGTCCGTTATCGGATATTATTTTACGTGGAAATCCATAACGTAACGCTACGTCGTAGATACATTCGACGATTTTTTCTGCTGAAGGTCTAGCGACGGCGTACAACTCGGGCCAACGAGTTGCTACGTCCATTATAACGATAATGTACGCATTTTTATTTCCCGTAACGGGTTTTGGGCCCATCACATCGACACTTAAACAATCAAAAGGCGCGTAAGGCCCTAAGAAGATAGTTTCGAATGGTGATTTACTCCTCGGCTTGCACGCTTGACATCGCTGACATTGGTGGACAAAAAGAGCAATATCTTTTTTCATCCCTGTCCAGTGAAAAAGCTGTGTAGCGCGATAGAGTGTTCTGCTTACTCCCGCATGGCTCGCAAGCGGGTGCCCGTGTAACAACCACAGCACGCGACCGATTAAGGAAGCAGGTATTACTACCTTTACTGCGGTGTCCGATTCACTCAAGTCATCTTGGTGATTTGGGTGATGTTTCACCAAAAGGCCGTCATCCAATAAGTAATCTATGGATTCGTGTGCATAACGACGCTTCTGCCTTCTGGTTAAGTTGGGCGGATATTTTCCTGTCAGTACGAATCTAGCTCTGTCCTGACATTTTTTGTCTAATTTTTGTTGCACAATTATTTCCTCCCTTGTTGGGGGATTGCTTTTCATTTGCTTGCCGACACGAGCGTGGAAGGCGCTTAGAAGCGGGTCATTTATTCTCCGCTCTAGCTTAAATTCCTTCTTTGCATCTGGGTAATTGTCAGCAGTTGGTTGGTATAACCGCGTCCAGAATCCACAGAATTTTACATCTGCCGGAGACGCGGTGGGAATTTCATTCATTTTCCTTAAATCCCAACGGTGACAACTCGTAGGGCAATAAATGATGCGGGAGTCATCCTCGCCATCATCGTCAGCGTCGATTGGATCTGACACTGGTGCCCGTGACAGAGCGTCAGCCACGACGTTATATTTGCCGGGCTTGTATTGAATGGTCAAGTCGCATGCCATCAGTTCTAACTGCCATCTGGCTAGTCGACCGGCTGGCTCCTTTAATTTCATCAGCCATTGTAACGCTTGATGATCTGTGTGGACTACAAATTTGGTATATTCGAGATAATCTCTGAATTTCCTTATGGCCCACACAACTGCCAAACACTCCAACTCTGTGGCATTGTAATTTTTTTCAGCGCCTTGGAGTTTGCGACTTATAAACATGCACGGCAGGTCTTGTTCGACTCCGTCGCGCACGTGTGTTTGGAGCAACGCCGCTCCTAACCCAACTCTGCTGGCGTCCGTATGTAATATGAACGGCCGGTTTAAGTCGGGTAGAGGCATTACGCCGACTTCCGTCAGCATCCTCTTTATCGCATTAAATGCGATGTTGCACTCATTTGACCATACAAATTCGTTTTCATTCTTCAGGAGGTCGGTAACTGGGGCTGCCACTTCAGCTAGACCCGGTAGCAACCTGCCGAAGAAGTTTATCATTCCCATAAACCGTTGGACACCTTTAACGTCCTCGGGTGGTGGGAAACGATTAATCGCATCGATTTTTTCGGGGCCAATAGCTAAACCATTGACTCCAATGCGATAACCCAGGAAGGCAAGCTCCTTTCGACAGAACTTGCTCTTGCCCGGGTGAACGTGTAACCCAGCTTTTGCCAGCCGGGTGAGCACTTGGTCGATGTGCTCAATGTGCTCTTCGAATGTTTTGTAGGCAATAACTATGTCATCTAGGTAAGCCCACACAAACTGATGCAGGATATCACCCAATACGCTTTCGATTAGTCTCTGAAAGGTACTGGGAGCGTTCACTAAACCAAATGGCATAACGTTGAACATCAACCGTCCAATTGGCGAGTAAAATGCTGTTTTTATCTTATCCTCTGGCCTCATCTCAACTTGCCAGTATCCCTTCGACAGATCCATCGTCGTAACCCAAGAAAAGGGGCTAAGCTCTCTCAAAATGGATTCGATAGACGGCATCTGTATGGGATCTATCTCTGTCACCGCGTATAATGGGCGGTAATCAATGCATAGGCGTGGGTCCGAGCCCGGGCGCATCACGAGCACAACTCGCGTCGCGTATTCTCCCTGGGCCTCGGAGACAATGCCACTGTCTAGCATTTCTTGGCACATTTTTTGCACTATTTCACGTTTTTGCGGGTTCATTCCCTTATACGCAACTCGTATAGGTTTATTATCCGTCAATTTAATTTCGTGAATAGCCTTATTCGTTCGGCCCGGTTTTTTCGACAGGATCCCCTCATATTTAAGTAGGACCCTTCGTAGGGCTGCCGCTTCGTTTAATTCTAAAGCGGCGTCGGCGACAAGCGTTTCCACTACATTGTCCCGTCGCAATTCTGTTACGAATGCTTTAAAATCGTAGTCTTGAACGAATTTCTTTAGGCCTTTCTCCCACTGTGTCTTGTCGGCCGCTTCTTTTACAAGAGCTGGTGGCACGACAATTGCGGGTCTTTCCTTATCATTTCTGATATAATTCCAAGATTTCGTTATTCGATTTGGTTGTATTTCCATTGACGCCATGAGGTCTAAGCCCAACAGAAAAATTCTGTCGCATGTGGGCAGGACCAGGAAAGGGTGCTGTTCTACCCCTCCGAGCCACTCCATGGTCAATAATATAACTCCTTTTGGACGCGCCATTCCGTTGGCGGTTTTTAGACGTATATTTTTATTAACGCCTTTTATCTTATCGGTGAGACCCAATGATGCTACTATGTCTTCGGAAACGAACGAGCGATCTGCTCCCGAGTCTAATAGTCCCATAATTTTTTCGCGTTCTATTGTCATGGGCAGCATACATAGGCGGCTGGTGTATTCGACCGCCACGTTGCACATGAAAACACGAAATTCTTCTGTCTCTTCGACTACTTGAGGTAATTCTTCAAGCAGTAGGTTCGGTTCTTCCGCCTCAGCCTCAGCGTTTGCGGTAATTACCTGCAAAGCGTTGTTGGCCCTGTCTTGAATTTGGGCGTTAGCTATGTCACTACCCATTTCTTTGACTGGTGGCGGCTTATCGAACCCTTTGTTAAACCCCTTCTTCTTCATGAATGGCGCAGACGGTCGAGAAGTTATTTCTTCGCCGCCTGCGCTGACTCGTTTTTTGACTCGTTTTTTGCCATGGCGAGTTTAATCTCTGCCATCTGCTTCATTATCGCGTCAAACTTAGCGTCTTCTTTCGCTGTTCTTGGGCACTCATTGGAATAGTGACCCGGTTGGTTACACTTGAAACAACGAATATTTGATTTGTCTCTTGGGGCTTCAGTCGATTTTTTCTTTTCAGGGTCTGCTTTCGACGGTGACGTGTAATTTTTTCGAAAATACTTCGGAATTCGGCCGGCATTTGGTTTTAACCTGGCGCGAAATTCTTCTACCGCTCTATCTCGATGGATGAGATGTACTAGCGGTCCTTCTTCATCGCAACCCGTTGATAAGGTATCGCGATAGCTTCGTATTTCTTCGTCCGTTGAATAATCGTCTTTTTCTTCTTTTTCGTCTAATTTTCCGGCATCTTGTCCGGCTTCCTCCCCCTCCTTGAGGGGCGGCCAAAGGGTTGGAAGGCAGCGTGGATGTCAGTTTATTTTTTATTTGCAAACCAACGCTAGCTTCTGCCAGCTCCATTATACCGCTAAGATATTCAGTAGGGCGCATAATCTTATCTGTCGCCCCATATCTTTCCGCACTCAATTTGAGACGGTTCGCGGTCGCTGCTTTCTCCGCTTCTGGTAAAGCGGAATAATACCTCTTCTCGATATCTATCGTGTTCTCGAACAGGAAGGCGCTCATCTCCTCGTAGCTACCTCCTGTCGGTGCCCTTTCTTCAAGTAGCACCCTTTGCGAGTATTCCGACAAACCGCCGAGAAAGAAAAGGTTGAATCCCGTGGCGTGAAATTCCATCGGGGCCTTTTCGAACAACAATCTGGCGCGAATGTCGTAATCCATTATGGTTTCACCAGGCATCTGGCGAAGACCTCGCATCTTTCGGCTCACCTCTTCGGGTGTCTCGCCGTAGCGCAGGTCGAATCTCATTAAAAAGTCGTCCCAATTGACGCCTTTCAATCCTTGGTACCACTCACGTGCCGAGCCTGTCATTAGCTCGACAATACCGTGGGTGAGCATGTCTCCTACGGTGGCTTTAGTGGCAGTCTTAATTCGAATTACTTTGTCAAGGAAGCGATCTCCCGCTTTCCATGACCCGTCGAAACGGTTCTGAATATAAAATTGCCACCTAATATTCCCGGTAACACTCATGGTGTCACGTCGGGAGACAGCGTATTTTTTCTTTACGCGGTCACCAGTGCTACGATTACGATCGTTTCGTTTGCTCAGATCGATTCCCTCGGCTTTTAACGAGCCGAGTAGGGCTCTTCCAAGCTCTCCCATCGTATACTGCCGACCCGTCGAATCGGTAAACGCGCTTTGTCGGGGAAGGTCCTGAAACTCCTCCCGTCGGTGGTCGCTATTTTCCAATCGACGTCGTTTCTCTCTATCGCGCGGAGAGTTGGATCTCTTCCGGCGATTATTTGATTTATCCTTTCGTCTGTCGTCGTTGGATGAGGGGTCGGAGCTGGGGTCGGGAGACGGTGAGCGGCGTGGCGAGTTGCGCCGTGAAGAGTTTGACTCTTTCCGGCCCCTACGACGGTCGTCACGTTCCCTTTCCCTGCGTTCATCGCGTTCTCTTTCCCTTCGTCTTTCTCCGGAACCTCTCTCCGAATCGTGATGACTGGGTGCATTTGACTCCAGCCCATCTGACGACGAATCACTATTTCCGTAGTGAAAATATTTCGGTCTTTCATCGCGTTTGCCTTCTTCTCGCGAAGAGGTGCGATCATGCGATTGTCTCCTTGACGACTCGTCGTCTTTAAGGATGGGCACTGGTTGTTGCCACTCAGTCCCTTGCGGATCATCATGCTGTTGGCTTGTGAGAGCTTGCTCTTCATTTCGCCTAGCATTATTAGCGTTGATTAACCGCGTTATCGCATTATTTGTGGCTGAATCGAGAGCTTGCATGCGGGGCCGAGTTTGTTGTTCTCTGGCCGAAGCATCTCTCTTGCGCGGAGTAGCTGGTGTTGCCCTCTCCGGCTGGGGTTTGGGTTTGGCCTTCGGCGTGCGCTTTGGGTCTCCCTCTAGGCTCTCGTCGGACAGCTCGGATGAACTGATCTCTGGTTTGCGAACGGATTTCGGGTCATCTCGTCGCAATCTGGCCATAAATGCTCGCTCTGCTTCTTGTTGCGAGTGGAAAGCATATCGATGTGCTCTCAGGGCTCGGTCAACTATTTCTACCTCCTCGGGAGTAGTCGGATTGGGCTGGGTTCTGCCGTACTCGAGAGCTTGCGCTTCTCTTTCCGCCAGCTTCCTCCGTCTCTCGCGAATGGCTTGTCGAGCCTCATTCTCTGCATCCGCTTCAAATTGAGCGGAATCAACCAATTGTTGAGCGTGTGCACCTTCAACAATGGTGATTTGTGGGGATACACTGTGCGCTTTTAAAGCTGCACGTACGATTTGTAACGTTTCGTACACTGTAATCTTTCCCGTCGGAAGGGTGTATCTCACTCCCTCCGCTTGTGCCAACTGCATCGCATCAATCAAGGTGCCCGAGACGCTGTAAGGCTGGCTCGAAACACGCTTGACAGAGGATGAGTTGGACTTGTGCCCTTCAGACATTATCGAGGCTGGTCGACTGTGCGTAATTGGCGTGTTTAGCGCTGAATTCGCTGTCGTGTCGGACGCCGTCCTTTGTATCGAAGACGTCGCTCTCGGATCGCTCACCTCGGTATCGTGCGTTAGACGAGGCGATTGGTTACGGGATAAAACCTCGTTTCCGCTCGTCTCGCCGTCACGATTGGGACGCGGCGGTTTGGGGTGGGACGGATCCTCACTCCGCTCCGTCTCGTCTAATCGCTGCCTCGTCTCGGCGTGAGACGGGTGCGATGCCTCCGAAGCGCTTCGTCGGTCTGGCTTGGCCTTGCGGCGTTTTTGCCTAGACTCGTGCGCTGAGGCTTTGGGCAAAGGACCTCCCGACCTCAAATGATAGTCGGTTCCTTTGCGACTACCGGCTCGTTTGTTAACGTCTGAGTCGGAGTCTGTTACTCGAGTATTATCTGCCATTTCTTGCTTTGGGTATGATGTAATCACAGGTTAGAATCAGTTATTCAACTTGATCCCGGACAGGCCCCCACGTGTCGCGCCCCTACTTCGCTCTCGCTGACTCGTGGGTTGATTACTTAATTCGACTAACTCACTACCGCTTTGCTCAAGCGGTTTACCCAAAGAAATGATTACACAGATATAAAAGGTAAAATATAATATAGATTTATTCTGTGGGACAATGTACAGATATATCTTATATATATATATATGAAAGGTAAGTAAAAGGTTAATCGGAATGGGTGCTGGGAATGGAAAGGTAAAGGTAAGATGAAAGCTGGCTGGAATCGGCGAGGTCGTCTGTTGTCTCGTTCGTGTCCAAGATGGCGTCCTCGTTGTGGCAACGTGATGTCGTCTTGGGCCGGCGTGGCAATATGGCGTCCTCGGCTCGTCTCTGGCTGGTCCTTCGGGCTCACGCTGGTCAGGCGCGAGTGAATGCTTAGTTAAAAGGCTTACTTCGGTCTGTTGTCTAGGTTTTTGTGTGGTGTCCGGCGATCACACAGCGGCGGACTCTTCTGGCTCCCGGCGGTCACACAGCGGCGGGAACGCTCGTCGTGGTTTTACTGCAGTTTAGGCTTGTGCGACCGTTTGTCTGCACAACTCGCTAAACTGGAGTGGCTTTTACTATTTCTAGCTGGTGTGCTAAAATAGTGTGGTAATCTTATCTCGCAGGTTACTCTGCGGAGTTTGACACTGACCAAACGTACTCACGGTAAATTGTCCTTTGTCCTTGGTCAATCCCAGTATATTTACTTGGGCCTGATCTTGTAGGACGACGGGTTTTACGTGTGTTTCTCGTTTGATGGTTGTGTTGGTTCTGCCCGCTCAGTGCAAGGCACATTCCTTTGCACAAAGCGGGGTTGACAGGTGACCGGAATCACCCAATGGTGGGGTGGACAAGCCATCCCCACTCCCTCAGGGCAGACGCCTGTCCATTGACTAGATGTCAATGCACTGAGGGAAGGGAGACGCGCTTGCGGCTCCCCTTACACCCGAAACGAGGTCACGAGAGAAACTCTTCGTTGACCCCGGTCCAGTCGGGTCACCACACACATTTTAATGTAATCCAGTTATACAGTTTTCACATGATTGCCGTCAACCTAAATATAATGATTGAGTATTGTGCTTTAATTTCAATTTTACTGTCTAGATTTTTAGATTTACCTTTTTCTGTGATTCGCCAAAGTGGCATTCATGTCGGAAATCATTTGGTTTAGAAGCAAGATTTGACTCACCATTTCCTTCATGCTTTCAAGTTCTCTATCTGAAATATCACACCAATTGAACGTTCTGAAAATTTGTTTAACAGTAATGCTGATACGCGTTCGGACCTCCATAGCGCGCCATTTGGCTAAATTAAATGTTAAAGTTGCTAAATTTCGTCAACAGACGGCGTTGGCGTTTGGTTTTGTCATCGCCTCGTCAAATTCAAATCATGCGTTAATTTTGGAACACCCTTTACTACTCACAGGGTATGCCAAATGTTCCAATTAGAACATCTTTTGCGTTTCCCGATTTTATATTACAGGTATGTGCATTCATTTAATATAAAGTATTTATTATTTGCAAAACAAGAAATAAAAGTATTGTGTTGTTTTGAGAAACATTAGTTTTCCTTTAGTGTTTCCAACACGTAATTCTTCAGTGAAGCAATCCGTTGTAGCCAGTTTTATTTTTTAATTACTGTATGTACATGTAGTGAGCTATGCAAGCTACAATACACTGTATACAGCTATGCAGTTATTTTAGATTTTGCAGCTTGTGGCTTGTGTGCACTAACTGATCTAAATCAATATTCATTATTCATTCATCGTTGTACTGGGCGTGATACGAAGTTTTCTGCATTTTAATTTATGCGATAAAGTGTTGGCTTTGTTGTTGGAATCAATCGTGATTATGCATGTACAGAGTCTAAAGGGTTTAACCATTCAGAAAGTACATAAAAGGTTTTTGTCCATTGCTGAAAGCGCTCATTTAATTATTTAGCAAAACCTTGAGAACGATGTTGAAAATTGATTTGTTTCCACAATAGGTGTTTTCAAAGCAAAGTTATTTGAAACGTATCAAAAAGACGTAGAAATCGTTCACACACACTAGAGTGAACATTCAAAGCAAGAGCTCTTCAATTCTTTCCTTCTACAATTAACTTTTGCAGTCATTTCTTTTCCATGAGCCATTACATTTCTTAAGAAAATTTATCAACACATCTTGTACAGTTTGGTCGAGAGAAATTTTACAATTTGGAATTTCATGTGTTATGAAAGGCATTTAATTTGCGATTGTTTGTTACACCAATGACATTATGGTTTGCAAACTTAAACCTCGTTTTCGCAAGAGAGTCCTTCAATTGGTGCGAAACCACAATTTATCTAGAAATAGTGACGATGCTTTCTTGAGTATCATGGCGAAGATAAACGACGGGAAATCCAATTGGCTTGTGCGCATCTTGTGGGGCGCCACTCTGACAGTGAGCCTACTTCTCTGCACTGCATTGACGTACGACCGATTAGCCTACTACATGTCTGAACCATCGGTGGTCAACATATACACGCAAGTAGACAACATCGTTCAGTTTCCCACTGTTGTGTTGTGCACAACCTCCACTCCCGAATTAACAGAATATGCCTTAAAGACTGATACTAGTAATGGTGTGAGTTCAAAAGATGGGTCTTTGGGTTGCGTAGATCCTCTGTTTATGTACAGTCGTGGATGCAACGTGAGCGCAATGAAATTTTGGTCCATGTTTAACACAAGTCACATTGTTGACAGCATCCAAACTCTACAAGTAAATGCTAGATCTGTTTCTTAATAAACTGAAATTACATTTCTCTTCTATTAGGATAAATCGGTAAATCTAAAATATAAAGTAAAACATGCATTCTCTCCTATTGGATTGTGCATTGTTTTGACACTTGGTGAGAAAATACAATTGGTTTTTTTTGGAATTATCAGTGATGTTCACTTTTGTCGACAGGTCAACGAGTTCGACTGTCAAATCCAAAAAATCAATTAGTGTTTAAATTTGATAAATCTAAGCTTGGAAACAGATGTTTAAATCCAGAGATTGCTGTAAGTGTAATAGGCACAAAAAGTCGTCTTTATTCTCAGAGTATTTTAATTTCTCTATGGAGTAGTTTATATTAGCAGATAACGAAAATTTCACACTTCATTGGAGACTTCCCTTGCCATCTAAACGTACAGCACTAAGTATTGCGTCTATTCAAAAAGTGATTATAATTATTTAAGAACTGTAGACGTTGTGTAATCAATCTGATCATTTTATTGTGTTGTAGTACGAATTCCTGAACAGATCCAAACACGTATGCAGTTCAATCGCAGATTTTGAAATGTGCGAAGAAAAGTGCATAAGGCAGCAAATACAAAAAAGAAATGTGGATTGCAGGTTTGTATGATCAAGATATATTTAAAGACTAGCAGTAAAACATAAAGTTAATTTTTTCTTCTGCTTAGGTTGCCATTTATGCGAAACTTTGAGCATTTGCCAGAGTGCCAACAAGATTACGATTTGATGTACACAGAAGCCAGAACAGCTTACTTGGGACTTTGGAAAGCCAGCAATGATTCAAATACTTGCAAGTGCACCACATCTTGCAAACATCAAATTATTTCGAATAGTTTAATCGTTGAGGAAGAATCAGGATCGACTGTGAGAGTCAAAGTGATGGATTCCATAAGAATCGCAAAAGAAGTTGCAGTTTACGATTTGATTGCGCTCTTCTGCGATTTAGGAGGAAACATGGGACTCACTCTCGGAGTGTCTTGTCTCATGATTGCTGAAATAATCATTATTCTAATTACTCTGATTATTCACAATGTGAAGAGATCCAAGCAGAAATCACATCAGTTTTCTGTACTAGAATGCAGAGCTAAGAAATGTCTTAAGAAATATGTGGATGAAAACGAAGAACATTTGCTTGATAGTTTCCAACTAACTGGTTTGAAGTACATTTTGACCAAACAAAACTACAAGAGAAAGTATTTGTGGATTTTTCTCACAATACTTCTAACTTTTGTCTGCGGTTTTAAGATTTACGATCCCTTTGTGTATTACTTGTCTTATCCGAAAACCATATCTGTAAGAATGGTGGGAATTGAAAACATTGAACTTCCATCGGTAGTTTTATGCTTGGACAGTAGTAAACTGGTGTATCAAAAGCAGAAGTATATGAAGCTGAATAACATCTCTGGTTGTGTGGATGATTTTGATATGCTAAATATGGTGAATGCTGAAATGTCTTTTGATCAATTGTGGTCATCATCTGCAAAGGGTCTAAAATTTATGATTGTGCCAGAATTGGTAAAATTATGGAACCTTTAATATGTTTAATATGTTTAATATGGTTAATGTCTAATTTATTATCTGTAGGATTTTGCTAAAAATATTCCAGTTCCAGTAACTACTGAACCTTTTTCAATGGTTTTCGGTTTCTGTACAAAATTTAATCCGGGTAAGAACACTTATAAGTATTTATAATGGCAATATAATAAAGTTGTTTTCAATAAAATTAAGTATTTTTTTTTCAGGAATTACTAAATATTTTCCATCTTTTTCTGGTTATATGGTAGCCATTTTACCAAAGTTTGGCAACTGTCTAATGAAAGCAAAAGTTAAAAAATAAAAATTTTTAAAATTTATTTTATTATTAATTCATTTTGCCTTTGAAAAAGATATTTCAAATATTTCCTGGCAACGAATTCGATTTGAAAACATATCTACACATGCAAGAAACTGGAATGTATACACTTCTCTACACAATGCAAAAAGTATATGACATTGCAAACTACGAATAATATGTCTAATGGTTGCTCATTTTTGCAGTTAGTCAGAACAAATACACCAAACAGTCGATGTGTTGGAAGAACAGAACACTTGCAATGTGTCCAAAACTGCTTAGATAAAAAAATGGCGGCCCAATTTTCTTGCAAGTATGCAGTTACTTACAAATCTTTTCTTGCCAGTTCCGGAAAAGTTTATTTTACTTTACACACATCAAAAAATAAAGATTTATGGCTTATTTGTGACACCACATGAGTGATGTCTTAAAAAATCAATGAATTTTTGCTCCATCTGGTGGATCAAGTGAAAGCAATTATTCTGGAGCTGGTCCTATCTTCCTAAATGCCGTCATCCGTTGAGAAAAAAAGATGTTGTCTTTTTAGATTGCCTTTTATGAATTCATCTTTGGAAATGTGTCCAAATGCAGAATCAGCCAAACTGGTCAAATCACAATACCTTTCTATCATGCTGAAAACCGATCCGACAAGCGACTGCAATTGCACCAAACCTTGTGTCGTTTCAATCTACAATCTTGACTTTAATGTGTTGGCGGATTCCCAGTTAGGCACATATTTAGTAATTGTTAAAGTTTTTCATAATTTGCAAGAAGTTATTGAGGAAAAGTTGTCATTCCCCTTTGTCAAACTTCTTTGTGATGTGGGTTCTACCGTATCTTTTATTCTTGGTGTGTCGGTTATGGAATTTTTACACGACATTTTGCTATTCCACAAATACAAACAACAAAGAATACCACAAAAGAAATAAAATAGACGAATATAAAATATAAAATATGAAATATAAAATACAAAATATAAAATATAAAATACAAAAAAATATAAAATACAAAATATAAAATATAAAATACAAAAAAATATAAAATACAAAATATAAAATATGAAATATATACCTGAAATATATGAGTATAAGACTATTGTTTCAGGAAATAGTTCAACTTTATCTCACCAATCTGTTTTCAATGTATAGAAACACATTAGGAAGTTATGTAACATTAATCTACACATTTAATGCACGGTGTGGGATTTCAACATTGTACGATGTAGTTCTATTTTAGGTCCATTACAGAACAAAAATATCTTTATTCAACATGCTACCATAGGTTAGTTTTAATTCTGTGCTCGCAAACAGCTGTGTAAACTTAACAGTGTAATCATCTGTTTAATTGTCTTGCTCTATCACAATTGTATTGTAGATCATACGAAGAAAATAAAATGAATATATCATGATCTCAACTTGGATGAATACCATAGGACATGTCACCCTGAGCAATAAATAACATAAAGAAAAAAAATTGAAATTTGATATTTTTCAGCAATTGTCAAAAATGTCTGAAATTTGCGAATTCATAAATGACAATTTATTTTGGAGCAAAAGAGGATCATTTTTAAATTTAAAAAACGTATGGTCCACTAACCTTATTATCATTATCAAAGTCCAAGAACCACAACTGTCGAGCTAAGCGCAACGAACATCTTATACCGCCATCTTGCTTCCAATCCTACAAGTACCTCTGGTGGCGAGAATAAAATTAATTAAAACAAAACTATTTCGAAAATTAACCAATTTATGGTTACAAATTCGGAAAAAGTCCAGGAATGCCGGCCGATACATTTGGGAATCCTCCAAGGTTGCACTGAGTAATTTGATCGAATTACAAAGTGGGTTTGTTTCGGTTTGTTTTGTTTGACTGTAGCGCCATTTAGTGGCCTAATGGAGAGTTAAACAATTTCTCACATGGATATGAGGTCATAGGTCGTTAAAAACTTAGAAAATTTGCATATGACGATAAATTTAAAACACAAAACAAATTAAAAGTTGTATAATTTAACCGAATTATCAACTCGACGGCTGAATGTTAAATAAAAAATAAATAAATAGTAAAAATAAAAATAAAATATATTGTCAGAAGTGAAATTTGAACCCACGCCCACAATCGTGGACCAGAAATCACATGACCAACCTGGTTGGCAAGCAAACTTGAGTCTGGCGCCTTAGACCGCTCGGCCATCCTGACTATGCATATTTCAGACCTACGACACTCTTGCATCTGTGAAAAAAGAGAATGAGAAAGGAAGACAGATAGTAATCAAGATTTCTTAACTTTTTATTGTGACATAAGCTAAAGCAAGAATTTTTAACGATAGGTGTAAATCACATTTTTTAGCAATGCATAAGTTAAAATACCAACATATTGCAGTATTATTACATCCTTTCAAATTACAGTCTAAAACAATTCGGAAATGTACACAGTTAATGAAAGAAGAATATGAGTTAAGTTCTTAACGTGTTTCTGTACATTGAAAATTGGTTAGTGACATAAAATTGCAGAATCACATAATAAAATATTTTATGCAATGGATAAATGAATAGAGAACTGCTGTGTTCGCTTCTTCTTCATACTGTCACGTGTACGAACCGTGCCAATTAATGCGCGATTCGTAGCACGTAATTCGAACTATTATTACTTAAATGTTGCTAAATTTCGGCCACAGATGGCGCGGACGGTTGGACACCGTCATCGCCATGTGATGGACCGATCAATTCAATTATGGGGTTTATGGCAGATTTGCTATAAATACGGAGCCCGCACTAAGACAGGTCTCTAATCACTTTGCTTTTCAGAATCTAGAGAGTCTAATGTCGCCTCAATAAAGAGAGCGGCTGCCGACTATAAACTGCAACAGTTAAACACGATTTAGATTATCACACAGTTGTTTAATAACCCAATTTATAAAAGTTTGTCGTGATTCGACTTTGTGGTTAAAGATAATAAATAATACACTCGGGAATACAATATATTTCAAATACTGCTTTATTAAAACACGCTTACTAATACAAATATAAGTCAAGATGTTTCCTGTGTTGGTCCTCGGATTCGGCTGCGAATACGAGTTGCCGCTAAACAATGGCGGATCCAATTGTTTAGTCCTACGCGTGGTCTATGTTTGTTGTCTAGGGTATTTCCACGTGTTATTATGAACACGCGAGAATTCGCTTTCTCGTGCGAATTAAACGAATATCGTTCGAATATTTATTCTAGCGTAGATTGGCTACGCTAAATAAATGTGGCTGTTGTACAGTTGAGATGGTCAGCGGGCACCGGTCCTCGATCAATCCGTGAAACGGCCTGAAAGGTGAGGTAAATGGTGCTCTTGCTGAAATGTGGTAACTGTAGTGTCATTTCCGGTCAAGCTTCGGTCTTATATACTGACCGGAAGTGACGTCATATATAGATTATTCTGATTATTCAGATCCGCAGAAATGCGAGACTAGTCAATCTAGTCTATTTCTAGTAGCGCTCCTGGCGGTCGGATTCATCAACACGATAAATCTTATCAATTTATCTTCAGGTGATTCGGAATCACCACACGTCCCTCCCCAAGAATAAACTATCGGGACCAAACCAACGTTTGCAGGTTGGCCAAGAAAACTACTTATTTTATGAAATAATTTACATCTGAATAAACTTTTTGTGATGAATTTAAAATGAGAACGAGAGATACTCAAATTTTTAAAATAGGTCAACATAACTGGCCTTAGTCTTGGGGATAACTGGTTATTCCAGTATCGCTGGACTGCTGAGTTTTTTCTCAGCTTGGTGATTAGTTTTTTGATTAGTTCGAAATCTATGGGTGACGAGATTTGCGCAGACGGAGTTATCTTTATTCCGCCTGCGAACGCCAGTTTTTTGCCATGTTGTCAAATTTAGCGGTGAATTCCTTCATGATTCTCTCTTGTTCTTTACCGAGCATTTTCAGCAATTCTTCTCGCTCTGCAACTTTTTCGTTGACTTTTTGCTTTGCTCGTTCAGGACAATCCTGTCGCCAATGGCCGTCCTCCCGGCAGAAGTTGCAGGGACCGCTCTTTCCTCCCTCTCGGTTGACTGGTCCCTTCGTGTACTCTCTGTAACAAGAAGACGAGATCAAATCTAAATGGTCTTCCGATCTATCCTCAGCACTAGACGTCTTTGTTTGGTAAGCGTTCCCAGGAGGCGGTATGGGGTTTGACCCGCTATTATTCCTTTTTGATAGAAGTGGTTCGATATTTCCGTTTAGGTAATTCCGTGATTGGAGCAGCTTAGTTGAGTCTATGCTGCGCTCCTGTATTCGTTGCTGTCGAGCCACTCCTAGAGCTCGTTCTTCTTTTGTCAGATTTTCGTTATACCGAGCATTTACTTCGGTGTGTTTTTTCTCGACGAAAGCTAGGATGGCTTTGAAATTATCTCCTTTAGGAGCGTTCATTTCTCGTAGGACTTTGGTTGCGGTTTCGTTTAGTCCTTGTTCGAAGAGAGCTTTCTGAGCGTGTTGGTCAAATGGTTTGTCCATTTCACGGAACAGGCTGTCGGCTCGTTGTACGTACTCTCTCAGAGTTTCCCCGGGAGCTTGCTTCATAGAGCTTACTCTTTTCTGGATTTCCTGGCTCGTCTCGCCATATTGGTTGTGGAACTTTATGACGAAGTCTTCCCAGTTTCGGGGTTGGACATCAGCGTACCAGTTTCGGGCTCGATTTATCAGCATTTCTGGTATCCCGCGTGAAACCATTTCGTCGGGTTCCGCTCCCAAACGATTAATCGTCAGGGCGACTTCGTCCAAAAACAAGTTGCCGGCGTTCCAGGATCCGTCGAACTTAATTAGTCTCAGGGTCGTCCACTTGATGTTGTTATCCTTGCGAGAATACAGCCATCGGTCCGCGGAGTAACGTTTCAACAATACTTCGCTTCGATCGTCTTCCTCGATCTCTTGGCCACGGCTTTGTTGAAGTTTTTGGTCCATGGCCCGAAGGAGTTCGTCTTTCATCGTCCGTAGTTGGTTGCTTAGCGAGTCAGTCTCACTAAGCAGCGGTGATGATCGTGGATTGTCGGAAGGGAGGCTTGGGTAATGCGTACCGTTGCCCGTCAGTCCGAATTGATTGTGTTGGAACGACGTTTGTCCTGATGATCCCGCGGTGTTCGGGTTATTCGCGAGGTCTTGCGCTATGGTTGAGTTATCGGGGTTCGCTTTCTCTGGAGCGGAGGTTCGGCTCAACTTTGTTCCGGGCGGTATCAGATCGTCCAGTCGGGTCCCCGTGAGGGCTCCGTCCACTTTTTTGGTAAAAACGTAGGAGTCTCTCCCAGCATATGCTTCGGCGGCGTGTTTCTTTTCGAGGTGGTTTTTAACGGCATTAATCTCCTCGAGCGTCGGCATGGCTAGTTTATTACGACCTGCTTCGTTTCGTATCTGGTTCTTTTGATTTATACATCTGATTAGTTCGGCGTTAGGGTCGCTTGGGTTAGTATTACTGGTTTGGCCAGTTTTCATTGCGAATGAGTTTTTCATTGCCCATGATTCAGCACCCTGATTATTTCTTCTATCTTGTATAAACGCCTCGTAGAGTTCCTTCTTGACTTCGTCCGATTCGTTTACGATACTGTCTAGTCCGGTGACTCGGATACTGAGGTGAGATGTCAGAGAGTCGATGCTTTCGCTGTCTGAAGTTTCTTCGCCGCCTGTCTCGGACTGTTGTCGATCTGCTCCGACCCGACGTCGTTTCTCTCCGCGTCTGGCCGTGTTATCTGCCGATCGTTTTTCAGTCCTCTGATTTACTAGGTCGATTACTCGGCTTAGCTCTGCGTAGGGATCCTTGTCCTGGTCGATCTCGATGCCGTGTGCGCAAGCTACCCGAGTTACTTCTATTGCTTTGGCTACCAGCTCCTTAGCTGTGTGAGACCGTTCTGGGGAGCTCTGTACGGAGTTTGGCTCCGAATGCTGGCTTAACCCGTTGCTTGGCGGCCGGATCTGGCAGTCCTTTGCCATTTCTCGTTCGATTATTTTCTGCTTCGCGAGCAATTCTCGAGCCAGCTCGCGCTCCAGTGCCATTTGTTTAGCTTGGTGTTCTTGTGCCAAGCTCTGTTCCATGGCAGCTAATTTCTCGCGATGCTCTCTGGCTAAATCTTCCATCAATTTGTTTTTCTTCTTCTCTAACGCGACTGTTCTTGCTTGGTCTGCGCGGGCAGCCTCGTTGATCATTGCGGCACTTGTGTTTGCCGCTTTATTTAGAAGAGTCATTAGATCCATTTCACTGGGATCCTTTTCGACAGGTCTTGGGCTTTTCAATCCGAATCGAGGGTTTTCGAACGATTTATTTAGTCCGTTTTCTTCGTGAGAGCTTCCTGATCCTTCGAATTCGCCTCCCGTAAACGGAAGTTGTCTTGCAAGGGGAAGGCTTTCACTTGGTGATTCCGTTGAAACTTTAGTCGAGTTAGTCTCGACTTCTGGTTCCACGTGGTTCGCTTCTTCCGCTTTTTGGCGTTCGATTTCTTCGGCTTCTTTTCTATCCTTTGCGGTAGTTTTTGTCATTTCTTACGATATAATGATCGATCGAAAGATCCCGGTTATTATTTAAAGTATTGTCTTAAGGTTAGCAAATCTATCCCGGACAGACCCCCACGTGTCGTGATTCGACTTTGTGGTTAAAGATAATAAATAATACACTCGGGAATACAATATATTTCAAATACTGCTTTATTAAAACACGCTTACTAATACAAATATAAGTCAAGATGTTTCCTGTGTTGGTCCTCGGATTCGGCTGCGAATACGAGTTGCCGCTAAACAATGGCGGATCCAATTGTTTAGTCCTACGCGTGGTCTATGTTTGTTGTCTAGGGTATTTCCACGTGTTATTATGAACACGCGAGAATTCGCTTTCTCGTGCGAATTAAACGAATATCGTTCGAATATTTATTCTAGCGTAGATTGGCTACGCTAAATAAATGTGGCTGTTGTACAGTTGAGATGGTCAGCGGGCACCGGTCCTCGATCAATCCGTGAAACGGCCTGAAAGGTGAGGTAAATGGTGCTCTTGCTGAAATGTGGTAACTGTAGTGTCATTTCCGGTCAAGCTTCGGTCTTATATACTGACCGGAAGTGACGTCATATATAGATTATTCTGATTATTCAGATCCGCAGAAATGCGAGACTAGTCAATCTAGTCTATTTCTAGTAGCGCTCCTGGCGGTCGGATTCATCAACACGATAAATCTTATCAATTTATCTTCAGGTGATTCGGAATCACCACAAGTTGTACAATTTAATAAGAATGAAAAATGATAGTTTATCCGGATAGCATTCCAACTGTTTCTTGAGTGTAAATGTATTAGAATCTAAAAGGGATCGAACAAACTTTGTTTGTCCGGTCGAATAAAGACTGAATTGAATTTAAACATAAAACCAATCTCATCCTTTCCTGTCACACTCACTAAAACCCCAAATAAAATAACGTTGCGTGGAAACCTGATCAGGCCCGGAATCCACGTAACAAATGGTGGAGATGCGGTTCTTTCCCCGGGACCAAAATTAGAATAAAAAACCCCGAAATTAGAGTTAAAAATCATTAAAATCGTAAAATTTAGAGTAGAATGAGTGAAATTAGAATTAAAATCACATAAAATTGGCAAATTTAGCTTAAAAATAGCTTTGAAAATCATATAAAATTTAGAGAAATCCCAACCTAATTTGAATATGAGTGATTCATTTGTGAAATTGATAGGAAAGTGAGAGTGAGTCATTGCTAGAGAATAAATAGGTCAATTAGATTGAAAAATTGGCAAAGTCTAAAAAATAAAATAGAATAGAATAGAAGTTTTGAATGTTTAAATTGGATAAATTTGCATTTGATTGATATTTACTGTGATATTTGACTTTGAATTGAATTAATATAGTGTTATTGATTGAATTTTGATAAAATTTAATGAAATTGTATAGTAATGAGGAATTTAATTGTGATGTTAAGATAAAATTGAATAATAATAGAAAATATATTGTTTATATTTATTAATGAATTTGTTTTCTTTCCAGAGCATTTTTGTAAGGTGTTATTAATAAGAAATTTTTCCTTGAATAGTTTTGATAAAATTTTGTAATTATGACCGTGAAAATGAATTGTTTTGATATTTTTGTAGAAAATGACCGTGAAAATGTTTTTCTTTCTTGAATTCTGTTGTTAAAATTTATGAGATTTGATTGTGAAGATTGAATTGAAGTGTTTAATCACTGAGTTATTTTACAGAAAGTGAAAAGTGTTCTGTGTGCTAAAGAGTTATAGTGTTATTTATAAATGGATAGGTGAATTAAAAGCGCTTCAAGTCAAAGGATTGTGTCTTCTCTACAATTAATAAATCATTGCGGACTCTAGACGTTACGCGTTTTCAAAATACGTAACGGATTACCTGCTCTCAGGTAGTAAGAAAGAAGAAGAGTTGGAAGAAGAGACAGCATTGAGTGACAAGGTGACTGAGCGAAAGAGGGGGCCAAAACCCAAAGAGGGACTTAAAACTCAAAAAAGGGAAGGTGAAACCCCGCAACAGCACCGAATACGAGTTGTTAGTGCTGATCTTCAAGCTGAATTGTTCCCACACGAGGTGGAGCAATTAGGAGAATTATTGATACGAGAACAGGGTGATCGGGACGACGCAGACGAGAAGGACATTTTCCAAGACGTTGAGGAGCAACCAAATTTAAAACTTTCATATTTGTGTATTAATAAAGAACAATCACCAATTAAAATGGCAAATGCTTCACCAGAACTAGTAGCAATACAGACGGTATTACAAAATTTAGTGGTCAATAGAAGAAACCCAGTTGACTTTGATCCGGCTACAGGGAATATTGACACATGGTTAATCGGTTATGAAGATACAATAGCCGATGACACCGAGAGAATTAAACATCTATCAATTGTGCTGAAATCCTCCGCATCATCGTGGTATCTAGACCAACTTCCACAACATCCGACTAGAACATGGATTCAATGGAAAGATGCGTTGAAGGCAAAATTCAGACGACAAATAACAACAATTTTGTCGAAATTACAGGCAATGCAGCACAAAGATGGGACAGCTTTGGAACATATGCAGAAAATATTAAAAGAATGTTCTTTTGCGAGACCAGCATTTACTGAAGAACAAAAGATATTTCATGTGTTTCAAGGACTTAAAAAGGTGACTAGAGATAAATTGGTAGTCAATTTTCCAAAGACATTGGATCAGTTAACATCTCAACTTGGACTATTGGAAGCTCATGTATTCAGTGAGGACCCTGCAGAAGTTTTGCTAACCCTACTGCAAAAAGCTGTTGATACAACAGGCGAGGTGAAACCAAGTTTGTTAGTTGAACCGAGCGACGTCAATAAGTCAAAAGACGAGTTGTTAGCAGAGGTCAAAGTGCTAAGACAACAGCAGCAGTTTGGGGAAGTTCAATATGCAGAGGTTACTCCCGTCTTCTACCAAAACCAATGGTATACACCACATCCGAACCAGGCCCAGTTCTACAATAGAGGCAACTTTAGAGGACGATCTGGACAACAACGGGGATGGTGGAACCAAGGAAGAGGATGGAATAACAACAAAGGTCAAAACAGAGGCAATTGGAATGATCAGTGGAATAATCAAGGTCAAGGATTCCAACAACAACAACAACAACCACAACAGCAATGGAACCCACCACAAGGACAAAGATCACAGGGGAATCCAAATAACCAAGGCCATCCTAAAAATCCAAATTATAAAGGTAAAAATTTTATTGAAAATTACCGAGGCCGAGGAAATCGAGGAGCCCCACGTGGTGGACCACCTAATGCATTGGGAAACTAGAATGGCCACAAAGACGAAATAACAAGAAGAAAAGAAGAAAGAGAAAATTAGAAATCATCGAGTTACACGCTATGGACGAACTTTTGCAGATTCCAGTAGTATTAAATGGGATGGAAATCACTGGTGTCTTGGATTCTGGAGGTTTTCGCAACATCATTAGTGAAGATTTGGTGAGAACTCTGCAGCTCAAATATCAGCCCTGTCCAGGTGTTCGATTGAGAGTTGTGGATGGCTCATTGATAGTCCCAGAAGGAAAAACCAGGATTACCATTGATGTTGGACAACAACAACACACCATCGACGTATTGATCGTTAATGGATTTGGACGCCACTTACTACTGGGAGATAATTTCTTAAGATCTGCAAAGTGTAAACTCGATTATGACCAACAGAAGATCTTTGTAGGCCCAAAAGATGAACAACAAGAAGTTTTCCCAATGTCAAAGAATCATACTGATGTAAATTACATAGCCCGAGTTTTAAAGCCAATAACAATTCCAGCGTTACATGAATGTATTGTACCAATAAAGATTGCAAAGAAAGTAGATGATGAGCTATTTATAGAACCACTCAGTGGAGTAATTGATCGCTTTGGAGTAATTTGTTGCAAAACATTGACTAAATTCAGAAAAGGTGAAGGAGTTCTGCGTGTTGCGAATCCAACAAAAAAGACAATCTATTCAGGAAAAAACTCAGCAATTGCAAAAGCTTTTTATGTAATTGAGTCTGGCGTGCTTGATGAAAATAGAGATAATCAATTTGACTTTAGCACGGCTATGGCGAATGACAACATGACGCCATCACAACGAGGGCTAATGGTGCAGTTGCTGGCGAAGAATTCTGATAGATTTGCAAAAACTGACAATGATTTAGGCAGAGCTCACACGATTAGGCATCGAATTGATACTGGAGATTCTCCTCCAATCCATTTACAACCTTATAGACGATCAATTAAGGAAAAAGAAATTGAGGATGCTGAAACAAAGAAGTTACTTGAGCAAGGAGTAATTAGAGAATCCGAGAGCCCGTGGAGTGCACCAGTATTGCTCATCAAGAAAAGAGACGGCAAATGGAGATTTTGCGTTGATTGGAGACGTTTAAACGCAGTAACAAAGAAAATGGTTTATCCCTTACCACGTATTGACGACACCCTAGATCAATTAGCGGGTGCAAAGTATTTTTCAATGATGGATCTCATTCAGGGATATCACCAAGTCGAAATAGACGAACAAGATCGTGAAAAGACAGCGTTCACCACGTCTAGCGGACATTATGAGTTTAATGTCCTCGGAATGGGATTATGTAACAGCCCAGCCGCCTTTCAAAAATTGATGAACAAAGTACTTGGTAACCTCCTGGGAAAAGTATGTATTGCATATCTTGACGATTTGATAGTGTTTTCAAAGACTTTCGACCAGCACCTCGTTGATTTGGAGGCAGTTTTCCAGAAGCTTAGAATAGCGAATCTCAAAGTTAAGCTGAGCAAATGTACGTTTGCGACACACACCATCCGATATCTCGGACATGTGGTTGATGCAGAAGGTATTTCACCGGATCCCAGGAACCTGGATTCTGTGGCCAAGTTTCCAATTCCTGTGAACGTTAAACAACTACGTGGTTTTCTTGGATTATGCTCGTATTACCGGAAGTTTATCAAAGGTTTTGCGGACATTTCCAAACCTCTGGTGAATTTAACTAAAAAAGATGAAAAGTTTGATTGGGGACCGCCCCATGAGAAAGCATTCAACACTCTCCGAACAGCATTAATAACAGTGCCGGTGTTAGCGCATCCAAACTTCGCTCAGCCCTTTATGGTTTCAACTGATGCAAGCGCATATGGTTTAGGAGCAATCCTAAAACAAAAAGTCAACAACCAAGAGCGTGTTATCGCTTATGCAAGTCGTTTAATGAGCACAGCTGAACAGAACTACACTGCAACTGATAGAGAAATGTTAGCCATCATTTTTGCAATAGAGAAATTTAGACCGTACTTGTATGGACAGAAATTCCAAATTATCACCGACCATTCTGCCCTCCAATGGCTGAGAGGAGTCCGAAATCCAAATGGATGTCTAGCCAGGTGGGCGCTGCAACTAGCTGAGTATGATTTTGAAATATTTCATAAAAGCGGCAAGAAACATACAGATGCCGATGCTTTAAGTAGGATCCAGGAGGAATTAAGTGAAGAAGAAATAGAAAAATTACCTTCGCTTTTCTTAGAAAATTTGGACCTCCCTGGTGAACAGAGGAAGGATCCCAAACTACTGGACCTAATAACAGCGCTAGAAAGCCAAGAGCAACTTCCAAGAAAAAGAAGACGACCTCTAAAGCAGTTCGTTCTTCAGAATAAAACGTTGTTCAGGAAGAAAAAACTTAACAGTTCCCTGAACATGGAAGATTTACTACTAGTAGTTCCAAAACAACTTCAAAAAGATGTATTGTATGAAATGCACGATGGATTACTAGGAGCTCATTTGGGATTGGCAAAAACGTGGAAACGGATAAGAACACGATTCTTCTGGACAAGAATCTACAAAGATGTCAGAAATTACGTCTTGTCCTGCCAACATTGCGCAAAAGCAAAAACAATGACAACGCCAGCTAAAGGATTAATGCAGCCATGGTCAACAGTCTCAAAACCTTTTGAGCGAATTGGAATAGACACACTTGGACCATTTCCATTGTCACGACTTGGAAATAAACATGTTTTTGTTGTAACTGATTATCTTTCTAGAAATGCAATAGCTAGACCAGCAGCAGCAGCTACAGCGTTAGAAGCAGCGAAAACATTGCTGTATGAAGTTATTCTGAAAGAAGGCAGTCCGAGAGAAATCCTAAGCGACCGTGGAACCGAATACAGGAATAAAATGGTTGAAGAAGTCTCAAATATGTTTAAAAGTTTGCACAAAACAACGTCAGGATATCACCCAAGGACAAACGGGTTGACTGAGAGATTTAACGCAACATTCGCAAAAATGTTGCAAAGTTACGTCAACGACGAACACACTGACTGGGACGAATTTCTGTTGTATTTGGGAAAAGACTGGATAACTTCGGATGAAAAGATATGAGGGGTTTTATTCGCACGGCATATACAGAGCACGCGTCTCCAGAAGAACAAGTGACCGGAAGTCACGTTTACGTCACGTCATCCTCCGTGACCCGAAAATACAACCAACTCCCCCTAGCGGTCGGAGACCCTCATTCGGGATTTATACATATTCGGCCTGGTGACACACACGATTATAACATACACCTTCTTCACCTGGTCAATGTGTAAAAACAAACAAATACAAAATCAATGAATGACATTACTAAAAACTAAAAATGGGCAAGTAATAACAGAAATACACTAATACAATCGAATAATAAAAGATCAAGGAATATAACATTGCTGCAAGACATATGAAATACGAAAAATATTAATCCAGTCCACACATCTTTGAACACCAGCACTGCTTCTGCAAAGTCACCGCCTTCGTCAGCATATCCGCGACCATCTTGTCGGTTCCCGCGTGCAGCAACTCCACTTCTCCGTTCTCGACCTCGTCCTTTATAAAACAATAGCGCAAATTAATGTGTTTCGACCGCTGATGCTGCGCCAGTCCTCGTGCCAACATCTCGGCCGACTCGCTGTCGGTGTACAGCCTCGCAGCGTCCCCCATCAATTCGTTCAGCCCCAGCTCTTCCAGAAATTTCTTGAGCCAAAGTCCTTCTTTTACCGCCTCGCTAATGGCGATGAATTCGGATTCGCAGCTCGACATCCCGACACACGTTTGCTTCGATGACTTCCATACTACGCCGGCCCCTGCAAGTAGAAAAATAAATCCGGTTGTCGATTTTGCATCCTCGGTGTTGCAATTCCAGCTCGCGTCCACGTATCCCGTCATCTGTTCTTCGTTTCGTACGAATCGCAACTTCTTCCCCTTCGTCCCCTTCAGGTAACGCAAAATCCTCTTTCCCATCTTCCAGTGGGACAATCCGTGGCTGTGATTGTATCGGCACAGGTAGTGAGTTGCGTAAGCGATGTCCGGTCTCGTTCCCTGCACGAGGTACATTAGCGACCCCATCAGGCTCTGGTACGGCACCTCGTCTGGATTTACGTCGTCTTCGGGCTTCGGTTGGTCGTGTTTGACCATCGGCGTCGACACTGGTTTGCATGGCCCCATCTGGAAACTTTCCAACACCTCCTCGATATAGGCTTCTTGCGACACGGTGATCGATCCATTTTCGATGTCGCATTCCACGTCAAGCCCCAAAATTCTCGTTGGTGTGCCTAAATCCTTGATTTCGACCGATTTTCTCAGCAAGTCCGCCGTCCAATCTTCGATCCCGATATTTGACGTCACGTTCAGCATGTCGTCGACGAAAATCCCCAATATTGTTGTCCCGCTTTGATTGTTGAGCACGTACACGCCTTCATCCGCGTATAGTCGCCGAAATCCATTTTTTCTGAGTATTTTGTCGAGTGTCAGGTACCATGTGCGTCCGGCCTGTTTGAGTCCGTAGATGGCTTTTAGAAGCTCGCACACCCACTCTTCTCGGTCTCGTTCCTCGTTCCCGGGTGGCTGCTCCATGTACACCTTCTCAAGCAGTTTCCCGTGCAGGTACGCTGTTTTCACGTCGTATTGTCGTACTCGCCAATTTTGTTGGACAGCAATGGCTAGAAGTAGTCGCAGGCTCGCAAGTCGCATTACAGGTGAGTATGTGTCCTCGTAATCCAGTCCCGGCCGTTGTCCGCATCCGACGGCCACCAATCTGGCTTTGTAACGCTCGATCTCGCCCTGCTGGTTCTTTTTGATTTTAAAAACCCATCTTGACCTCAGCACATTTGTTGCAACGGCTCTTTTCACCAGTCTCCACGTCTTGAATTCCTCGTGAGATTTCAGTTCCTCCTGGATCGCGCTTTCCCACTTCTTGTGTTCCGGAGAGTCCTGTGCTTGGACCACGGTGTTTGGCTCGACGTGCTTCACGCTCTTGCAGTAAGTGGCGCCTCTTGGCTGCACCACCAGTCGGTCTGGCTTCCTCTTGATGCGCTTTGATTTGCGTGTTGTCGTGTTTTCGTTAGCTTCTTCGTCGTCTCCGTCTCCGTTTCCAGTGGTGGACTCCTCGTCTTCGGTGGCACCGTTGTCCGTTTCGTTGGGCTCTGGATTGTCTGTTGTCTGCTCCCCGGTCTCTTGTTCGGCGTCGTACGGCGACACGAAATTCGAACCCTGAGGCGAAGTCAGCATTTCTCCGCCCCATCTCGCCTCGTTGAATTTCAAGTCGCGTGTCGGCTCTAGCTTCTCAGTTTTCGGGTCGTAGACTCGGTAGCCCTTTCTGTTGACGCAGTAACCCATAAAAATGACAGGTTTCGACTTCGCGTCCAATTTCTTTCGTTTGGAATTATGGATCCACATCTGCGCAGCACAGCCAAATGTTCGAAAATAGCCAACTTGCTGCTTCCGTCCGCTCCAAAGTTCTTGTGGAATCCTGTCCCCGTTTCCTCTTGTCGAGCATCTGTTGCGCACGTGTGCGGCCGTCGCGACTGCCTCCGCCCAGAATTTCGAAGGCAAAGCCGCCGCCGTCAGCATCGTGCGTGCTGCCTCCATCAGCGTTCTGTTGCCGCGTTCAGCGATGCCGTTTTGGGCAGGTGAGAATGGCACCGTAAGCTCGTGGTGGATGCCGTTCGACTTCATGAACTCGCCCATTTCGTGGTTCACGAACTCGCCTCCGTTGTCGGATCGGATACGTTTAAGTTTCGTGTCGGTTTCGCGTTCCACAGCCGCCACAAACTCCTTAAAGTTCTCGAAAACGTCCGACTTCGACCTAATAAAATAGACAAACATTTTGCGACTGAAGTCGTCTATTAGCAAAAACAAATATCGGCTGCCGCCAATCGTCTCCGTCAGCGGCCCGCACAGATCCATGTGCACGAGTTCCAATATTTTGGTCGATTGGTCGCTCACGATCGTTTTGAATGGTTTTCTGGCCATCTTCCCGGCTGCACACTCGTCGCATGCCCGCCCGTCCTTCTGTATTGGCCCCAAACCGTAAACTGCACCCGTTTCGTGCATTTTCGCCAGTGTTCCCGTGTTCAAGTGGCACATTCGGTTGTGCCACACATCGATCTCGGTCGATTGTTGGCACGTGTTCGCCTGCGCGGCCACCACGGTCTCCACGTTCAGTCTATACACGTCCCCGATCTTTGTAGCAGTCATTATCACTCGGTCCCCGCTCGATATCGTACACTTCCCGCTTCCGAAAGCAACGAGTAAACCCGCGTCGTCGAGTTTTGGCACCGAAATCAAATTGTCATTTAAATCAGGAATGTATAATACCTCCTTCGCGATCAAGTCAGCGTCGTTCGTAATGAATTTCACGTTTCCGCAGCCCATGATTGGGATTTGGCGCCCATCTGCCAGCGTCACCTTTCGACTTCCGTCATCTGCCACGAACGATTCGAGAAAGTCCCTGTTCGCCGTCATGTGCCTCGTCGCTCCGGAGTCGAGGTTCCACTGCCGTCCTTCCGTTTGGTCGATTCTGACCTGAAATGCAAACTCTGGTCTGTCTTTCACAGCCCTGGCGGTGGCGTCTGGCTGCTGTTCCTTCTTGGCATTTCCTCTCGACTGCTTGGAATTGTTATCGCGTCGTCCCTCGCTCTCCTTCTGGCTGCGACAATTTCTGGCCATGTGCCCGAATTTCTGGCAATTGAAACATCTTACGTTTTTCAGGTCTCGTTTTCCGTCGTGGTCACCGTTCCGTTCGCCGCCCCGATAGTTGTTCTTCGTGCGGCTGGACAGGTTCACTTTATGCAGTTTCTCGACCACTTCATCGTCTCCAGTTTGTCGCGATTCCTCCTGTATGATCATGTGCCGCAGCTTGACCATCGTCACTTCATCTTCGTCGCACATGTCAAACGCTCTCTGGATGCTGTGGTATGGTTTTGGCAGGTTTTGTATTATTAAAGTTCCCACCTCTTGCTCCGAAATTTCGCCGCCAACAGCTCGTAACTGGTTCACCGTCGACTCCACACGTTGCAGGAACTTCGTGGCCGTCTCAGCTTTTTCCCACCTCGTTTTGGTCAGCTCTCGGCGCAAAATAGTCTGTCTTTGGCGCGCTCGCCCTCGGTGGATTTCCTCCAATTTCTCCCAGCATTCGCGTGCCGTGTCTTTGTTTATCACGTACACTGTCTGTGCTGGCGACAGGGCCTGGACGATTGCGTTCATGGCTTTTTCGTCCTTGCCACGCCACGCGTTCCTCGCCGCCGCTGCTCCGTTCACTGGTGCTTCGTCAACGATGACCGTCCACCATTCCGACTTCTTCAGGAATACTCGCATTTTGAACGCCCACGTGGCGTAGTTTTCATCCTCCAGCTTTTCGATCCTCATCGCATCTCTGTCCGCCATTTTTGAAGGTTGATTGGCGATCTACCACGCGTTGGAAATTAGGCCTAACGTCTCGTGGTCCGGTCAGTGGTCACTCCTTCGTCAAAACGCCCGGAAAATCGATACGAGATGTAAAAACTCACGCAGTGTTAGATGCTGTGGCCCATAACCCTTTGTTGTATTTGGGAAAAGACTGGATAACTTCGGATGAAAAGATATGAGGGGTTTTATTCGCACGGCATATACAGAGCACGCGTCTCCAGAAGAACAAGTGACCGGAAGTCACGTTTACGTCACGTCATCCTCCGTGACCCGAAAATACAACCAACTCCCCCTAGCGGTCGGAGACCCTCATTCGGGATTTATACATATTCGGCCTGGTGACACACACGATTATAACAATTTCTTCCATTCTTCCTGTTTTCATACAACACGGGCGTTCACGAAACAACAGGATATACACCACATTATTTACTTCGTGGATATGATGTGGATTTGACAGTAGATGTAAATTTGGATTTGCCACAGAAAGAGTTTACTTTAAGAACAGCGAAATTCATTAGAGCAGCTAGGAAAATTGCAAATGAACGTTTAGAAAAACAATCAGCAAAGAGTAAGAAAAGGTTTGATGAAGATAGAGTCAACAAAGAATTTGAACCAGGTGAATTGGTTTATTTGAAAACCATCAACAGAAAAGTTGGCTTGTCAGAGAAGCTTTTACCGCAATTTTCCGGCCCTTATGAAATTGTGAGAAGAACAGCACCAAATGATTATGAAATAATCAATTCTACAAGAAAGAAAAGTGACATAGTGAATGTAGAAAGGTTAAAGCCATATAAGGAACGAGTTGAAGAAGAAATAGATGAAGTTTTGAAAGATATGCCAGAAAAGAAAGTGAAATTTGCTGATAAAGTGAAGAAAATCAGTAAAAAAGGTGAAATTGTAGTTGAAAACATTGAAAAACCAGTAAAAATAGTGAAAAATAAACCAAAAGAACGTTATATAGATGACACAGAACAAATCTCATTGAAATCACTATTTGAACCACAGCCTTTAATAGGAACAAGTGAAAACCAACTTAAAAACCTGCCACCAGATGGCGTAGGTACACAGAATGACGATATCCGGTCGCGCAGACTCAGACCGCAGAAACGAAAAAACTATCGCCATTTCTACTGATTTTGCTACGGTGAACACGAACTTATAGTGTGACCCGGAAACAAGATCCTCTTTTGATTATATATTGATATTTTGTGTATTGAATTGTGTCTTAAAAGGTTTGTACAAATGAATTGAATAATTTCAAATGGTTTTTGGAAACGAATTGTGAAGTTTTGAGTGTTTTATAAGCGAATTTTCGCGAGTGGAAACCAGTCGCGAGTTTCGCCCATTCGTTTGAAATTTTATTGGACTTGATAATTTAGGTAAAGTTTTAAAATAAGTTATAGTTGAATTTGATATTATAGTAGAGTAATTTAAAAATAGTTTTAAAGGAAAAATTAATAATGCGAATGGCCGAGAATGCGAGAGGAATCTATCGCGAATTTCGTGTGAGAATTTAACGTGTTGAAATTTTGGTAAATTTAATGTAAATATTTCACGGCATAATTTTGACTGAATGTTAATAGGAATTAATTATTGTAAATAATTGAAGTGAGTTGATGTTTTAACGGTATAGTTAATTTTAAAGAAAATTGAAGAAATTAGAAAAATATTTTTGAATTTGTTTTTTTTCCCACTTTGGAAAATTGTTAAGAGTTGTAATTTATTATGAAAATGCTTGTTTTTAATGTGAATAGTTTTGAATATTGAGTGACAGAATAATTTATATTTATTTTTCATCTTGTTTTAATTTAAAATGTGAACTTTGATTTTGATAATTTAATTTTGACAAAAATTTTCTTTTGACTTATGTTTTTTTTTGTTAGACTTTTCAAATATGTAAAAATAAACAATGGAAAAGCAAATATTGTAATAGTGATATTAAGTTAGTTTAAGTTGAATTATTTTATGATTTGATTGGAATGGTAACATTGGAATAAAAGGGAGTAAAGTCAACTCCAGAATGATTTAAGTTTGAATAATAACTATGAAACAACTGAGTGATAACTTATGAAAGGTAGAAATAGCCGAACATTCATTAAGAATGTCCGATTTAAAAAGACACCTGTCTGGTAGCGAAATTTGTATTTTGGGGTCCAAAACACAGCAAAAAAGGGAGTTGTCATGTGTACGAACCATGCCAATTAATGCGCGATTCGTAGCACGTAATTCGAACTATTATTACTTAAATGTTGCTAAATTTCGGCCACAGATGGCGCGGACGGTTGGACACCGTCATCGCCATGTGATGGACCGATCAATTCAATTATGGGGTTTATGGCAGATTTGCTATAAATACGGAGCCCGCACTAAGACAGGTCTCTAATCACTTTGCTTTTCAGAATCTAGAGAGTCTAATGTCGCCTCAATAAAGAGAGCGGCTGCCGACTATAAACTGCAACAGTTAAACACGATTTAGATTATCACACAGTTGTTTAATAACCCAATTTATAAAAGTTGTACAATTTAATAAGAATGAAAAATGATAGTTTATCCGGATAGCATTCCAACTGTTTCTTGAGTGTAAATGTATTAGAATCTAAAAGGGATCGAACAAACTTTGTTTGTCCGGTCGAATAAAGACTGAATTGAATTTAAACATAAAACCAATCTCATCCTTTCCTGTCACACTCACTAAAACCCCAAATAAAATAACGTTGCGTGGAAACCTGATCAGGCCCGGAATCCACGTAACAATACACTCTAATGTGTTCTTTGGTCTCGATGAATTGTTTTTAAAGTTGTAATTATGTGGAAGTTGGTCAAGAAGCAGCCATCTTGGTAAGTAGAATTAACATAAGTGATTTATTCAACAGAATTGTACAGGGGGTGCTGCGGAAGGCAAGCGCGTCATAAAATAACAATAAACAAAATGGAGTTCGGACACTCCAGTATCCCCTTAATTGTTGACCAATCAGGGGAGCAATTACTCAAACAAAAGGTTGACATTTCAAATTAACACTGTAATAAACGAATCAATAAACAAATATAACAACAAACACGAATGAGTTAATTATTTGTTGGGTAACCGTAGAACTGCGTATTTTTCCTTTTTCTAACCGACCGTCTGGAATGAGCAGCTGGCGGAGGCGATTGCGGCAACGGCTGGAGCACATGCGGAGGCGGCGGAGGAGCAGCAAGCAACGGTAGAAGCGCAGGGAGCAACGGCGCAGGCAAAGGTGGTGGCGGCGGAGTTGCAAGCGCGTTAGGCAAGTTCTGGTTAGGCGCAGGAATTATCAGCTGAGGTTGAGGTTGAGGCAGGACGACAGGCGGAACCAAACATGCAGTTTGTGGCATTACGAATGGGCCCGAGCTGCATTCATCCCCTTCAATTGGAAGAGGTGGTCCAATTGTCGCACGTTTCCGCAACTGGTCAACGTGACGAGACCACAACACTCCAGCCGCAATTTCGACAGTGTACGTTGTTGAAGAAACAATTTCTTTCACAATGCCGGGGATCCACTTATCCGAATGACGGTAATCTCGAACGAAGACTGCATCACCGACTGCAAAACTTCTAACCGTTTCCAGTATGCGTGGTTCATGTCGAGGGTCAAATACGACTCTCCCCCCGACAAGTTTGCAGCCACGTCGGCAAACAACGGCAACGGATATGAACACGGCAGAACCGCCTTATTGACAGTCCGATTGTAACATCCGGCTATTTTTATGGAACCGTCCGCCTTCTTGACGTGCATAATCGGGGTCGCCCAACGTGAGGAGGCGACTGGCGTGATGATCCCGAGCGCTTGTAAACGACGGTGTTCCACTTCGAGAGCTGGCTTGACTGCGAGTGGCACCGGGTACGCTTTCAAAAAAATTGGGTTGAAATTCGGATCGATGTCGATACTCACCGGTGCCACGTTGTAGCAGCCAATTTCGTCCCGGAAAACGTTCTCGTGCTTCTGTAAAATAGATTCAAGTCTGATTTTATCTTCCTCGCTCGCCGAGCAGCGTGGAGCAGCATCTTTAGCTGCCGCAGCCTTGCGGGAAGCCAATCCACACGCAGGGGCAGCAATAATCGACGGAGAAAGCAGCTCGTCGCGAGGCGCAGGCAGCGGTTCCGTGTCGCGAGTTGGAGCGACGGCGGATGTCGAATCTGGTTCTGGATCGAGTGGATGCTTGGCTCGCTGGCGAATCGCACGTTTGCGAGCTGACTTCGATGGAACTCCCGGCTTGGCTTGGTAAACGACAGCGCGCAGCGCTGCACCAGTGACGTCGAGGAGACCGAAAATGTCCATCCAATCGCGGCCTAGCAACGGGACTTGACCGTGCTCAGCCACACACAACAGTAATGTGTACAATTTACCGTCGTAATCCACAGGAACAGTGCACACTCCCGCGATAGGCAAGGCGTGGCCGTCGTACGATGACAATTCAGTGCCAAGCGATTTAAGCGGAAATTTCGAAAAATGCTTGACGTACATCTCGCGACTAACGATCGTCGCACCCGCTCCAGTGTCGATTTCCATCCAGAGGAGAATGTGTTGATCCATAATCGATGTGAGTGCAGTCTAAAAGAGCGAGACATGGTTTTCAAACTTGCCTAAACCATAAGTCATGGTGGCAGACATCTTTATTCTGCCAAATCATAAAGACAAGTGGCTTTGGCTTGTGATTTGTTCTTCACGCACACGCATTTTACAAATCGCTAAGATTAGATCCGCAATGATCTTTCCCACAGTATCTATGTTGTCTGTTAGTGCACTCTTATGTACTATATGTGTTAGTAACAATACAATTACATCCATATCCAAATCAGGATTCAATTTCAAATATTCGCTGTCCTTTCCAAGAACACTTGTTTCCTTTTCAAATTGTTCATCCGGTGCCTTATTGACTGTATGTCCGTTAAAGACATTTTGTTCCTGTGTTTCCATCTTCAGTGGCGCTTTGCGTGTGTCGACCATTGTCAGTTTGTGGCAGGCATTCACATTGTCTGTTATAGACGTTTTCCTTGCACGAAACACTGTGTGCACAAAACTCGCACCACACGACCACACTACACTCACTAATAAATTAAGTGACGGAACAAAACACATTTTCACTGATTATTTGCAGCACTTTGCACAAATAAATAGACTTTCCCTCCAAAATATAGGCGAAAAATAACAATCCTCCCGAGGAAATCCTTATAAGAAGGATTAATACTCGAGTTTGGTCGCCCTGATAGCTTCTGACCGCCAACCTGGTGGCGCGGGACGGCTACCTTGTACCACGGACAAGCCCAAACCGAAATAAGACTGCACTTGGGTGACTACCCAAAAGCGTGCAGAATACACTAATAGGCCCAAACAAAAACTTATAAACTATACAAAGTTTCACGACAACCCAGAAAATAAACAATAACACTTTGCTGGCAAGTTGTCTTCTTTGCGGGACTTTTGCGTCGCAAAATCCCACGTTGACGCCGTTGTAACGTCGCTTGAATCGTTGTAATTCACTTGTGCACCTGGCACAAGACTTAACCAGTCCCTTCGTTGCGCAGATACACTCTACGTGCAAATCCGCGATGCGTTTGTGCCCGTCGCACCAAACGCGTCCAAAAGAACTCGAAATGTTCGCCAAAAATTCCGTGACGTCGTCCAGACGTCTGTCGCGGCTTCGTTGAACGTCTACCCGACGTTATCCAACGCAGAAATGCTCAATTACGATGAGCGACGTCTTCTGAACGTTGTGAAATCCAATTCCACTCGTCGCCGCCGGAAAATGCTTTGTTTTCGACGAAAAATGGTCCGTTTCGACTCCAAACCGGTCCAATCGATTCCTTGGCTCTTAATGTGGCCCCACGTTGCTAATCCCAGCGTTTGTGACCACTTCTCGGCCCGTAAACAGTCTAAACGCGGCCTCAAACTCGTATCGCGATGGGCGACGCCATCTTGGATGTGGCTTTTCTGCACATCTCGGCAAAAATACAAGAAAAATGATTATTTTCAACAAATAATAAAAACCTTTTGGCTTTTGGCAATCCTTCGTCGTTCCAGACGTTAATCCACGCGATTTCACGTTGAAATCCGTTGGTATTTCGACACTTTAGGGTCGAATGCGACGACGCTAATTCGTAGCGTGTCTCGTCGCGCCAAAAACGATGATTTCGATGCCAATCGATGCCTACCACGGCTGCAAATGTTCTTGCCACGTTTATCAACTCTCACGTTGATATTCCAGTCGATAAGGCTCGTCCAAATCGTTGAAACACGCTTCTAAACGTGTCCGTCGTCGCTATACACGATCCCGTCGCTTCGGGACGTCGTCCTGGCGAAAATCCTTCGCCAATTCGTCTCAAAACACTCGTCCCGGCTGACCTACGTCTTGTCAACGTTTCCACGTCGTTTATTTCGGCGTTGGCAAACGTTGAATGCACTTATCAGTGCAAATCCGCTCCTTAAACACGAACGGTGCTGGGCGCCGCCATTTTGAAATGACGCGCCATCGGGATTTCAAACGACGAAAATGGCTTATAAACTGCCAAATAAATTCAGAAATATAATTCTTAATGTCCTTACTGTCTTTGGCTAATGTCCAAAGTTGATTTCGACTCGTTTCCCGTCGAAATCCATTGAAAACTGTTCGCTCGCAACCCGCCGACTTCTCTGCCGATCCAAGCACGCGAATCTCGGTCGCCGTGCTGGGAAATCGTCACTCGATTGCCGCCCGTCGCTCCGGTAATTCCCGTCGACGCGCAAAAGACGTTCCCGTGCAGAAAAATGTCACGAATTCGATTTTTGGCGTTAAACCAACGTAGCACTCACGAAAACCATCCTCTGCTACCATTGTTGATCCATAATCGATGTGAGTGCAGTCTAAAAGAGCGAGACATGGTTTTCAAACTTGCCTAAACCATAAGTCATGGTGGCAGACATCTTTATTCTGCCAAATCATAAAGACAAGTGGCTTTGGCTTGTGATTTGTTCTTCACAAGTCAAATACATAAAACAAGAGAACAAATCAATGGATAATCAACATTGATTTGTCCTTTACATAAAAAGCAACTAAATGCTGGCATTATCAATCGATAAGCAGCCAAAACAAATCAAACAATAAGCTCTTTCGAGCAGGCGACACAACAAATGATTACCGCGCTATATAAGCCGCTTGGAATACCATAACACTCGGGATAAAATCCAGAACAAGCGACTCACAACTTCAGGACAAGATACGGCAACAAACTCGATGCATCGCGGTCGCATTTAGCCGGAAACATGCGACATCAACAGGCTGACGCCATGTGCTTGCTCCAAATCCCAACAGAATGTCGGCGATACGAAGCTCCAGTACCAAAGGTTTGGTGTGTCGGAGGGCCACTGCGTTCACCGAGTTCGGGGTTTGCAGTTCCTTCGTGCGGACGGCGTAGAACATCAATTTTCGAGGTGCTGAGATCGTCGTGTGATGGGCGCTCGAAGTCGATTTTGTGGCGCGACAAATGGGCTTAATGTGGCCCTCAATGCCGCAACCGTGGCATTTTGCAGTGCGAAAACGACACTCGTCCTGGCGGTGGCCAGATCTGCCGCAGTGTTTACACTTTTGTTTTTCGTGCTGTGGCTTCGAGTGGTCCGACTGCTGGTGCTGCTGACCGGAGGTGCCCCTCGAGGGACGTTTGCCTCCTTTTTGCGAGTTCGCATGTTGACGTGATGAGTTTCCCGACTTGTGCAGCTGGTGTACGGACTGTTGCGCATCAACAAAACTGGATACGTCGGCTCCGGCGATTTCGGCGGAGGTAGCGGCTTCGAGGGCTAACGCAAAAGTCAAGTTCTTCTGCATATAAAGCGTCTCTTGAACCTGCCGCATGTTCAAACCGATCACGAACTGGTTTCGCATCTCGTCGTCTTGGGCAGTATCGAAGTGGCAATATTTGGTGAGTGAGTGAAGAGCGGCTGCAAAGTTGCTCACGGACTCGCCTTTGTTGTGCTTACGAGCTCGAAAACGGACAATTTCACCTTGTTTCACCGGTCTAGGTTTTTGGTTTTTGATCATTAAGTCTGTGAGCTGCTTAAACGTTAACTCCGTCGGCTTTTTCGGTCTGGCGAGATCCACGAACTTGGCGAAAGTGGCCATACCCACACAGGCCAAAAGCGTATTCACTTTTTCCTTGTCGTCGACGATTTTATTGCAGGAGAAAACGCATTCGATTTGCATTAAATACGTCTCCCAGTCGTCGAGTGGGTGATACTTTTCGGGTGCCGCAACCAAAGGCATTTTCGAGCGGTAAAGTCGGTAAAAACGAGCAAAAACTTACAATCAAAATTTCAGGCCTAATGGTCAACGAGTGGTCAAAGACACGTGGTCGGTGGCGAAAGGTTCATCAAAAGATCCCAAAAAGAGCACAAAAGTTCGTAAAGTAACTGGATTCAGTGATTACCATCTCTCGTCGCCAATTAATGTGTTCTTTGGTCTCGATGAATTGTTTTTAAAGTTGTAATTATGTGGAAGTTGGTCAAGAAGCAGCCATCTTGGTAAGTAGAATTAACATAAGTGATTTATTCAACAGAATTGTACAGGGGGCGCTGCGGAAGGCAAGCGCGTCATAAAATAACAATAAACAAAATGGAGTTCGGACACTCCACACTCTATGTTAATTTGTGATGCAGTCGCCTAACAGCGCCACCTGTATTACATGAATAATAAACTCGTGATGTCTGCATTGTTATTTGCTATCTCTAACAACCAAGTTACGTTTAGTATGTGATGGTGACCTTAAATCTTACCAAATAGTAGTACCAGGGATAGATTGTGACATTAGAGATAAATACAATACGAAAAGGGTTTTCAATCCACTACACTTTATTGGTAACCGGATATAATTATCGTAATAATTATTCCGACCAATACTAGTAAGTACAAATAAAATACTAAATTATACGTAGGACTAAT
Source organism: Strigamia acuminata (assembly GCA_949358305.1). NCBI lineage: Eukaryota > Metazoa > Arthropoda > Chilopoda > Geophilomorpha > Linotaeniidae > Strigamia > Strigamia acuminata. The sequence continues at coordinate 3,277,802 of OX442315.1, read as the reverse complement.
GCCTACATGTGGCCAGTTTAGAATTCATCTAAATTACACAATAAATGGCCGAATGGCCCTAAAATTATAAGATTTCGGTAATGGCTGATCCTTGGTCCGAAAAAAGATAACTTCCATGTTATCCTGAAATACAGTTGCTGTCATTGGTATTTAATTGTGTTGCAGTTGGAATTACTGAACAGATCCAAACACGTGTGCAGTTCAAACAAGTTGCAAGAATAGTTCCAATAACATTAATCCATTCACCAAACATCACAAATTAATCCAAGGGTTTGGTGTTTTTCAAGCAATAATTTACTACAGTCTTCCCTCGAATATACTAGTAAGTCATGACGTTGTGTTCGAATACAACGTCATGACGTACAGTGTACACTGTACAGTATACATAATAACTTAACCACAGCCTTTCTGTATAGTGACATAATGATGTATTCATACAGCTTAAGAAATAGTACTGCCACACAAAATTTAAATAAGATAAACAAGAAATATTTAATGAATAAATTGACACAGAATTTATGTGCAAATACAAGTTTAGACATGTGTTTATGCAATTTAAATGTGTAAATTAATGTAAAAAATGCATATTTTTAGACAATGTACCTTGTACTTGTATTGCTTAAAAAACTTTTAAATTGAAGTGTTCTTCAGGGGTGCCGTTCCAACGGCGAATCGTCTAAGGGCGAATCTGGCCATTCGGACGAATGGCGAATTTCGACATTATTCCGTCCAAAAGCAGTCCCATGGCAAATTTCTCCCAATTTGCCATTGGGAACGTATTTGGACCTTTCTAATGGCGAATTGGTAGAAATTAGCCACAGGAGCGCGACATGAATCTATCGCGACAAGCCGACGCAAACACTGCATGAAATTGGAACTTTCCATACTGAAAAGTTATGAAAATTTGTTGTGAAAAGTTTAACTTTATCATGTGTGGAAAGTAGTTGTGAAAGATTAATTAGAAAGCTAGCTTTACCAACATGAAAAGATGTTGTAAATGTTTATGCTGAAAAGTTATGTAAATATTAAGTTATAAAGTTATGTAAACATACTGGAAAGATAAGTTAAGTTTAATTACACTAATTTGAATTCATGAATTATGCTGTTTTCTGTCTAGTGAAAGACTGAAATCATGTCAATAAATTCAAATTACACAGAAAAGAATTAATACTAACAATTTTAGCCAATGGGCTCGCAGCTTTACAGTAAGTGCAGAAGTTACACTAGAAAATTAACACAGATATGCATAAAACTTAACACTAATCCAATGCCAAATAAATAAATGCTTAATTACTAACAAGAACCCAAAAAAACCCACAAAATAATGAATACATGGTTTTCCTTATAACAACAGTTGGGCCACACCCATCGTAATGGCGGACAACTCAACGGCCAGACGGTAAAATGAAGACAAGACAGCTTGAGACAAACGTCCCAGGTAAGTAAGAAGTATTTCATTACAACAGAACATTTAATGGACATGCACACAAGTACTAAAAATTGGTTTTGACTCATTGCAGGCCCTGGGACGATCGGAATAGGACGCGATGCGCTAAACCGACCGTAAGACGATCGTGCGCCATCAAACCGCTCGCATTCGAGATACACGTCAGATGAGTGCCAATACGCTTCGCACAGATGCTCGGCAAGTAAACACAGGTTAGTAAAACGCTAAAAACCTCTATAAATCGATTGAAACAGCATAAAGCTGAAAATAACCATGTTTCTCATTCCAGCATACATTTGTAGCCTCCGACCGTCATGTCGCTTTGTCACCACAATGACACAAGCGGACTGGAAACAGAAGAGCACATCAAAAACTCTGGAAAACAAGTAAATATGTAACAAATAAATTACAATTATGAAATTAACTAATGTAAAACTATTTTCAGGTGACGGTTGACACGGGAAGCATCATCTTGGACGAATCCACATGAAAACATCCTAGAAACTTCTCATTAGATGAGTAGAAAGTCAAACATTCAAAACAAGGATAAAATTAAAAACTCTAATTGTCTTTTCCAGGAAGTAATCGCGTTTGTATGGCTTGATGCTAGAATTCTATCGCTGTCTGCTAGCAACAGTTATTCAAACGTGCAATGTGTCTCGTGTATTATTGATACCTGAATTTCTTCTAAGTTTTGGATTTTTATAACTTTTTTTTTGAAAATTAATAATAATAATAGTAATAATTTATATAACTTTATTTGTAAAAATTAATAATAATAATAGTAATAATTTTTATAACTTTGTCACGTCGTAGTCGACTTTTTAACAATGGTTTCGGAAATTTAAGAATTTCCAGGGATTGTAATAACCAGAAAATTTAGGTTCGCAGGCGCTGCAACTCTTAAAACTTTGCCGGGGGTGGTAGCTAGGTTAAGACAGCGTCTATTCGTGAAATCTGTATTTTATGGGTGCAGGATTCAATTCGGGCGCCGTACAAAATGGCGAACGTTGATACTTCGAATTTTAAGATCAAAACATCGCTCTTCACTAGGGAAAATGTCGTCATATGCTAGGCGTACTTACGAAGAGTATGTTTCTTCTCCTGAACACGCGCAAACGTTGGGTGAACGCGCAAACAGGTACCAAACCGCAGACAACGTCGTCGAACCGTCGATAATGAAATGAATACGCAATTGAGACGAATATGAGTTCAAAATGTCTAGGCCGAGGAGGAAGTCACAGTCGTGGCATAAAATGTATTGACGAATTGAGACCGTCGAATACGCCGTTTTTCCAGTAATTTGTACGCAAATAATGGGCAAATAATAAATGTTGTAGTTAGTTAGACTAACATGAGAATTCGGGCTGCAATGTGACCGTATGCGTTGAGACGCAACATAATCGCACTTGGAAATCTTCCAGTTTAAGACAGAAGATGTTGACTAGTCGAAGGCGAAAATTATTCTCTCTGTCAAAAATGTCTTGACAGAACAAGTCACCTCTGATCACATGTCAAAGGCCAAGTCAATTTCCAATGGGGACCGAGCAGAAAACAGGCGATCAGGGGTGAAATATGTAAATTTAGAGCGCGATTATATCAACTTATTGCAGAATTCTCATGAATTGTCTGGATGGGGTGATTAAAACCAGGCCAAATTAAAGATAAATATCAAAAATAAGGAAAATAATATAAAATAAAATAATAAATTTAGATTTGGGAAAAATAAAATGATTTAGGGAAACTAGAACAATTTCTCAATATGATTGGGGAAAATTTAAAGGAAAGGCGCAAAATGCGCTTAAAATTTTGAAAATTATTACTGTCTAAAGTCAGGACCGTGACATTCCCCCCCACCTAGATGTTTATTATATGGTTTTTATATAATCAACATCTAAATGGAGTTAACAACATGATTGATAAAAATTCGAACATATAAATAAATAAAAATAATGAATCAACAACATTAATCTCATAATAAACACATAACACAGGTAGGGATTTATTTGGACAGACGCAACAGGCGCACAACTTGGCGCAATTACAGACAAAAACAAACAAACACAAACAAATGGGTTTAGGAGAGGAATATTGTAAAAAATCGTTTGATTAAAAATTAACAAAATCAATAGACGTTTAGGCGCTAATTACGACTAAATTCTAAATAAAATTATAAAATTTGTTAAATTATTTGATAACACTTGACATCAACAATGGTACTTTGTGTTATGACTAGAAAATAAAATAATTCAAGATTAATTAACAATGCCTATGGGTGGCAAAATTTCTATAAAAATGTAAATTATTAGCAAATAAAAATATTGATTAGGCGCTGATTTGGCGTCAATTATTACAATATAAGGATAGCAAAATTTCAATGATCACAAATGGTTAATAAAAATGATTAGCAAAAATGATTAGTAAAATATAAATATCAAAAAATAAAAAGTTCGCAAACGAATATTATCTTCTTTCGTAGGCGTTTGAGTTTTCACGGAACTTTACGTAAAAAATCTTCATCGAGGCGTATAACAATCACATTTTAAACAATTATAACACTTATCGTTTGTATCACAATTATCACAATAAAGTCCACACACACACAACAGTTCGTATATGGGTCCGAGGCGCAAAGTCACTTGTAGGTTTTCAAAGTCAATTCATGAATTTTATTTTCTTAAAATGCAGACGCGCCCTGACCGTCCATCGCATAATAGACCAGTCTAAGCGCTGTTTTCACGAGGATCACTCTCACCTGTTGTTTAGAAGTCGCGTAACATTTTTGGCTAATTCTGTTCACTCGGTACAGGAAATCTCCAACATAATACTGTTTAATGATGGACAATAACTTTTCGCCCGCGCTGTGGTCAAGCTGCAAGTCCGAAAAGATGATCGTTTCGAAAAGGCGCGTCAGAACACTCCAATCCACGACCAATTCGATTTTAGGCTCCCACGGCAATGAGTAGAAAATATCATCTATCGGGATAATCTCCTCCATAATTGCTAACGCGCAGGTTGGCTCCACGAGACGCTTCTCCTTAGGCTTCAGTTCGACCGGTTCGCGTAAACTCTCACGCGTGACAACCTCGCTTGTATTGTCGTCACTCTCCTTTGGCGGTGTCAAAATCATTTTTGGCATCCTCGACATCAACGGCGATCGACGTCCAGCCTTTGCACCGCCTCGTCCTACTCCAGGAAGTCTGAAAGGCTCGTCGACCTGAATCACTTCAATTTTGTCGTGTTCCCGCGCCGCCAGAAATGCCTTGTGGTTTTCCTCATCGCCCGTTGACTCGCGAAGCGATTCGACATCCGACATCGAATAATCCACATCCGATGATAACTCCGAGGCGAGTACTCCTGTGTCCGCCACAATTACGGGGTCGTATCTGAACGAATATTTGGTTCGGGGATCCGCCAATCTTGGATTCTCAGCAATCGCATCCTCGAATTGTTGCACCAATTTCTCAGGCGCCAGTTCGATGAGAATTTTCTCTGAAAAGTTCTTAATTTCATCCTCCGTCATGATCAATTCTGGATCCAGTGGTGGTTTGGCGGGCGCATTTTTCTCGTCCTCCAGTCGCTGGGCCTCTTTGAGCGCGTCGGCCTCTCGAAATCGTTTGACAGCGTCACGACGACTCTGATGCATTTGGGTGATGATCTCTTTTAAATTAAAGTGCACGGCGTGCACAATGAGGTGATGGACCGCGTGTTCGTCTCCGGTACAGTCCTTTGTCATTTTCGCTTCAATTTCCTTCGCGATGTTCCCGAGGCGTCCGAAAATCGTTCCGACGACCGTCTTGAAGTCCGAGGCGCTGACGTTGAAATCCAAATTAATCGACATCTTGAAGAGTTCGCTCCATCCTTCCGATCTCAGGTTGATTCGTCCTTGACCCCTGTTCTCCATGGGGTACAGTATCTCAAGCTCGTGGCGCCGGAATATTTCGGACATCTGAGTGAAAATACGGTCTGGGCGCATCGTACATCCATTTCGGTCGAATCCCTGGAGATAACGTGGCTTCAGAGACGCGCATCCCTCAGACGACGTTGATCCGTTTGAGACCGCTGAAATGGCCTTAGCAATTGGATTAGAAATCTTGTTTTCCAATTTCTTGACGTCGTGGATCTTTGCGCACTCCTCCGCATCTCTCGCAATCTCGGCAGCGATATTCGCGATGGATGAAGACGGTGTAAAGTTTAGCAACGCCTTAATATCTCGGTCAACCTGTGGGGAAAAATCAGCTTTAATTAGTTTTGTATTAAAATCAGCAATTGTGTCCATTTGTGTGTTTGAAGTTGCAATTTTGGAGTACGTAATCGGCACTGATGTCGCAGCAACTGAAGTCATCATCTTGGGCGTCACATTCGATTGGGTCACAGTAGTGGTGTCGACAGATCGAGCAGCTTGGCTTGATTCAGACGTCTCAATCGAAGACGATTTGTTCTTCACGACATAAAAGTAAGGAATGACAATTGGCGCAGCAGTGGTCACCGTAGTAACGTTGGTTGACTTCGCCTCCGCCGCCGTCACACTCGATTCCGTTTTGATAATCGGGGTCGACATCGTGTTGATATTACTAATTTTTTCTCTCTCTCTTCTGTTTTCTTCATTCTTCTTTACCTTTTTAATCACTTGATCGCCCAACGAAAGCTCTTTAGTCGATTCGATGATAGGCGACGCAATAGGCGCTCCACCAACCGCTCCGTTTTCCTCAATGATGACTGAAGAGACGTCCAATGCTGGTCCGGATCGTCCCGTCACGAAGTGAGTGTCCCGGTTCGCCTCTGCTCCGATCCTTTTCGTTACTTTCTGCGTGTATTCCTTCAAACGGTGCGTGCTCCGCTCCTCGTACGTATGTCGCGGACGCAGATTTGAATGTTGAAACGGCAAATCGGCCGCAACTCTCTCCGGCTCCGAATACGCTCTTTTCGCATCCGCGATTACATTAGGCGCCGTCAAATACAGTTCTATACCCGATTCCACATCGTAGGTCTTTCCTTCAGGCGTCACAAACTGGTCCGGAAGCTCGGCAGGTTGCTCGCCGGCAATTATGTAGGCTCCCTCTGGATATTTCCAAGTTAACGGCCGGATTCCCTTCTCTTTCGCCAATTGCTTTATGCGTGCCAAATATGACGCGTGTGCATGACGAAAACGAGCGATGGCGTTTGCACTGCCGAATGGAATCCTCGGCGGCGGAAAATCCACTCCAGCCAACGAAGTTTTATCTATCGACTCGTAGCCCAATACATAAGCGAACATAAGGCGCATCCATTTCCGAAATTTGCAACGACGCAAGTCACCGCCGCCCCGACACGCTCGGCATTCTCGTGGCGCCCGCAGTTGGTATATTTCAAATCCCGTTCTGCTACAAACTGGGCACAGTTCATAGTTTGGAAAACTTTGGTCGTTTGGGTGGTCCGGATGAAAGCGTGGCACCAGTCCTTCGCCCGACGCTTCAATTGGTGGCATCGGCAGGTATTTTGGATAACCTTTTTGCGTTGGTTTTGGAATCGTAATTGTTACTTTTGGATCGTAGGACGCCATAATAAATTATCGTAAAGTGAAACTAAAAGAAATGGAAATTTTCCAGAAAGAAAAAGTTATTTTAACGAAAATATTCAATTAAAAATGAATTGTTGTGAGATAGAAAGTACTTACGGGTGATAGACGCACAATTTCTAACAATATTTATCCAATTTAAGTGATTGTTAAGTTTTTTGAGGCGCGACTATTCAGACGCAAATTAAAATGTGGCTAAGTCGTGCCCTCACATGTCTTTAATACACGCGGTCTCGCTACGGGGTCGCCTCGTCATAAAATATGACACGGACCTCTCGCGTGAACGAGATTTAATCACGCACTTCGAAGAAGCATGAGTTTGGACTTAGTAAATTTTGTATCATCATTTTAAATTGATGAATTTCAAATTCCCAAACCAATCTTTACTTACTATTTTCAGCGTCTATCCTCCGTAAATATTTGGTTTAAAGCAGGGAAAATTATAAACACAGGAAGGAAAGAAGGTTGGGTAAAGCAAAGAAAGAAATAAAATTATAAAATGAAAAGAAATTAAGTTATTTTATCGAAAATGAAGCGATGATGGTTTCAATTTCCGATGTAAACGCAGCAACATGTTTTTCGATCATTGTTGCGTCCGTTTGGTCCAAATCATCATCATTATTGAACCAATGGCGCAATTCCACGACGTTATACGGCAGCATTCGACGACCATCCTTGTCCATAAGAATGACAGTATTGGGTCCAGTTAATTTATGGATTACGTAAACGCCTTCCGTCCTCTGTCGAAGTCCTGCAGCAAACTGTCGGTCCGCTGATGACAATTGTCGATTTTTAATAGACACAAAATCGCCTGGTTTGAAATCGTGTGGTCTTCTTTTTCGATCGAACCAACGTTTATGTCTAATTTGAGCTTTTTGTAAATTTGCAGTGGCATTATTTCGCAATTCTCTCATCAATTCATGCGTCTCTCGCGCTCGTGCTGGCGGCAGCGGCTGTCCATCGTCGGTGTCCGAATCGAAATCACCTGGATAACGCGCCTCTTGTCCCGTCACCATTTGATAAGGAGAATACTGAAGTGAAGCTTGATAGGCTGAGTTGATTGCTAGCACAAAATATCCAATGTGAACGTCCCAGCGCACATGCTCTTCAATATATGCCAAAATGCAGTTTTTTAATGCTTGGTTTAATCTTTCGGCTAAGTTCCCCTGTGGGTGATAAACAGCCGTGTAGCGATTGATGGCGCCAAAACTCTGACATGCAGCCTGGAATTCCATTGATCGGAAAGCTGGCGCATTGTCACTTATAATAACTTTTGGAAATGCCCATCGCTGAATAAATCCTTGCAATTGTTTGATTGTTGTTTTCCAGTCAGATGTCTCGGTCAATCTCACATCCAACCATCGACTGGCGGCATCCACAATTACTAATGCGTAACAATGTCCTCCAATCGATCGGGGTTTCTTACCATAATAATCGATGTAAATTGTGTGAAACAAATGTCGTGGTTTGGCCATAATCATTGGTCCATATGGAAGGCGATTTAACGGCTTAGCTCGTTGACATGGTTCACATTTTTGAATCCAAAGCAAAACGTCCTCCTTCATTTTTGGCCAATAAACTCGGGCCCGGAGTCGATGAAGTGTTTTCTCAACTCCTAAATGTCCGCAGCTCGGCGGGTAATGCAGAGCCTTGAAATATTGTTCGCGTAACATCAAGGGCAAATAGATTTGTCTTCTACGGCGAATTTTATTTATGTCAATCGGTGGATAACGACATAACATTCCCTTGTACATAGCAAAATCTACGGCACGATGCCTGATACGCGCTGCTTGTACTTGGTCGTTGGGCAAATGTCCTTGATCAAGATATTCGATTAATTCGGCGCTCCACGTGTCTTCGTGTTGTCGACGAATTATTTCGTTAATAGTTGGTATCAGACGAAATGGTTGGTGGTCCTGCGGCGCCTCATGGAGTCGCTCGGCCTCGTCCTCTTCTTCGTCTTGTTGTTCATCAGCAACAGGGCGTCTCGTCGCATTTCTTTGAAATTGTGATCGATCTTGACGCACTTGCTGTGGCATAAATCCTGCACGCCCCATCCATGCTGGTTGATAAGTTGTCGAATCGTCCGACGAATCCGAATCCGGACCTCCATATCCGTCATAATTCGGTCGCGCAGCTCCAGATGGTCCTGCAGGTGGGCTCAACACATTAGGAGTCGGAAACAATGCAGTTGGCATATTTGGTGATGGCAATGGCGGTATTAAAGGTGGTAATGGCGCAACAGCTCCAGGAGGCGTCGAAACTTGCTTCTGTTGACGCGCTCTGGCTCGAGTTAATACCTGATAATTTGGTGGCGGTCTCTTCTTGTTTTTAGAACCTTTTGGCCTGCCCAATTTTGGTTTAATTTGCTGCTGTCGTCTTTGCGCTCTTGTCATCACAGCTGCGTTATTTCGTTGTTGTGCCGCAGCCAATCCAACTCCAATAATGTTGATTATTGGTAATTTTGGCCAATCATTTGGGTCGTCAAAATAGGCGATGTAGCATGTTTCATCAACGAGAGGCGAGTCGTCTGCATCCAATGGTTCCGATGGTTCCACAGGCGCACGGCTAAGGGCATCCGCAACACGATTCTGGGCTCCTGAGCAGTAAAGAAATGTAAATTTGTACTCACTGAGGGACAGAACCCATCGTGCCAGGCGTCCTTTTGGTTCTCGCTGCTGGAAAAGCCACTTTAACGACAAATGATCACTTTCTAAATAAAAATTCATCATCTCAAGATATACACGAAATCTTTTGACCGCCCAAACCGCCGCCAAGCATTCAATTTCAGTAACGCTGTAATTCTTTTCAGCAGAATTCAATGCACGTGATGCAAAGGCAATTGGTGTTCGTTCACCTTGATCATTTAATTGCATGAGTGCAGCGCCCAAACCTGAATAGCTGGCGTCTGTTTGCAGTATGTATGGCTTGGTCCAATCTGGGAATCTTCGGTGTAGAGTTGGTTCAGCCAGTCCTCTCTTGAGTGAATTAAATGCTTCTTGGTGTTGGATCGTCCAATTCCACTCAGAATCTTTTTTGAGCAAAGGGCGAAACACCTCGCATGTTTTTGAATAATTTGGAAAAAATGACTGATAATAACCAATCATTCCTTTGAATCTTTGTAATTCTTTGATGTTGGTAGGCGCCGGAAAATATTGAATTGCCGTCACCTTATTTGGGTTTGGTTTAATGTGTCCAGCCTCTACAATATGTCCTAAAACCTCGAGCGATGTTCTGCACAATTCCGTCTTGTTGGCGTTCATCGTGAATCCCGCCTCATCCAAGGCTTGAAGAATTATTTTGAGATGTTGTACATGCTCCTCGAAAGTCTTGCTGAAAATTATGACGTCATCGAGATAAACGAACACGAACTTGTAAAGATATTTCGACAAAGTTTTGTTCATGGCTCTCTGCAGAGTTGCTGGGCCATTAATGGGTCCAAATGGCATTCTCACATATTCGAAAAGTCCTCTGTGCGTAATAAATGCGAGAAATCTCTCGTCACCTGGACGCACTCCAATCTGGTGGAAAGCTTCTCGTCCGTCTATGATCGAAAACCAATTTGATCCTCCTAAATAAGAAAATATATTATCGATGTCGGGCAGTGGGTAGACATCGGGTAAAGTCTGAGCATTCATCGGTCTAAAATCCATGGCTGTACGCCAGTCTCCAGTCTTCTTTGGAACAACAACAGGCGCCACCGCACAATCACTTTTTGATCGACGAATAATGCCTTGTTTTAGTTTTTGGTCCAAATAAGCGTCAATTACCATCTTTTTTGCTGGGTTAACGGGTCTTACAGGCACATGAATTGGTCTAAAGTCCGGTTTTAAATTTACTTCAAACTGAGTGTTGTTACATAATCCGACCTCCTCACGAAATACTTTCGAAATTGGTCGAAGAGTCTGAATTAATAAACGAATTTGGGGTACCGTCAATGATGACCACAGCTGGTCGTAAATCCAATCCAGTTGCGTTGGATCACTGCTTGGTTGATATTGTAGTACGTTAACATCCAGAGGCGGCTCCGAAATCGTCGAATGATCGTGTACTCTGGCCATGAGCGCATTTTCATCCACACGACGCAAAAGCTGTCTTCCCTGCGTGTTAAGTTGTTTTATTGTTGGTGACAATTCATAAAGGCGTCTCCGCTGTCGTCTTGCACGTCTGCGTTGGCTAAGCGTCGAAAACAATGATGAATTGAATCTTCTTGATTTTTTAATGGAATCCTTCCTCTTTGGTGACCATATAAATGACCACTGATCTCGTGTACGATTCCGAATCCTCTTGATTTGGTGCTGAGCATCGTCATTTGGATATTCGAAAATCTCTTGCGACAAAGATCGATGTTCTAGAAGAATACAATTAATGTTATTAATTACTACCTTGGGTACATCCTTAGCGCTGTTCTTTGTATCATCGGGCTTCTTGATGGGAAATAAAAGAACAGATTCTGACTTGTTAGCTTGTTCTAAAGTCATGAATTGTCTTCGCTCCGGCGATCCCTTCAAATACCACTGGCACAATTCAAAGTCCGTGCACAGACCAACCGCTCTGCAGAAATCTCTTCCCAGCAGAAGGTCCTCTGATGTTTTGGGTATAATTAAACAAATGAAAGAAATAACGGCCAAAGGTGCGCGCACCGACAGTTTAACAGATCCCTTAACTGGAATTTTGTCATCGGCCGCTGTACGCACTGTTTCGTGAAGTTCGAGCAATTCCAAACCCATATTGGCTTTAAGTTTGTTAAATAATGACTCTGACATTACACATGTCTGAGCGCCTGAATCCAAAAGTGCGACAAAACTCACGCTAGCCCATGTTATTTTGATATATGGTGCTTCTCTGTTGAAGCGATCAGTCTTCGTAATTTCGATTCTTGGCTCTTCGGATTTTTGCAATTCCTCGGGCGACAAAAGAACGAAGTTTGTTTGCAACGTCTCACTCTGCGTTGTCAACGAAGTTGGTTTTTTGGGGGTTTCCTTGGCTTTCACAGACGAAAGTTGCGCTGATTTTGTTGGTTGTGGTGTTACGACACCGGGTATTTTTATTTTTGATTTACTTGAATCTGTTTTGATTAATGTAGTTAATTTAATGTCCGTAGACGGGGTTAATGATTTGTTGTTGTCTTCTCGAACAGCAGATGGCGCCTCTGGTGTCGGAGTAGACGGTGTTGTACTTCTATCGACGTCTGGTGATTCTTCAGTCTTCTTCTCAGTAGAGTCCTTGATGATTGTATCCGACCCGCTCTCTGGACTCATGCTTTGAGCAGGCCGCTTGCGTTTCCCGACTGACGACTCCACTCCTTGCCACAAACGGGGCACACAGGCCTCCATGATTGCCTGTCGGACATAAACCATTTGTCCGTTGGTGTTTTTCTCCACATAGCATTCTTCGGGAGCTTTGGCTCTGAAGGCGCTTCTTTAGCGGCTGGAAAAATGACAACGTCCTTGGGACATGTGTGCTGTGTATCCGTTCTAGGTGTTGGCGCAGTAGTCGCAGTCATGGCGTGGACATCAGATTTTTGTGCTGCCGCTGATGCAGACTCCTTTGGCGGGTCCTTATTGGTTTCCTCGCTGTTGGGATCCTCTGGATCGAGCGCGCACGCCGACATGTCCTCGAGCAATGCTGTAAATACTTTGTTGAATCTTGAAAAACGACCAGACCTGGACGAAGTAGATTGTTGATTTAACTTCTCCTCCTCTGTTCTGGTGCGTGTGGCAGGACCCACTCCTGCGGGTAAAGGCATCTCCTGGTCCGAAACTCCGCACTGTTTGTACTCAAAAGTCCGCAACGAATCCAATTGAAGGCGATTATCGACATCGTTGCCCATTTTGACTGCGTCGTCGATCGTCCTGATGCACCAAGAGCGCATTAATTGTACGACTTGAGTTTGCATCATGCCCTGAACTCGTTCCCACTGCAAGCCCTTGTCCTTGTATCCAGCAATATTTAAATAATGAATCATCTCGCTGAGGAACGACATAGTTGATTCCCCTGGCTTTTGTTTGCGCTGAGACAACTTAACATTAGCTAAAGCTGAATTGATGGAAAATACCTGCCTGAAAATTAATTCAAAGTCCTCCCAATTGTTAGGTTTTGGAGTTAGAGCCATCCACCAACGTTGCGCTCTATTTCGGAGCGCGAGAACCACGTATACTTTCAAATATATTCCCTCCGGTGCTCCCATGGTAAACATGTGCGCATATAGCTTACCCAGGAACAGGTCCACTGTGTCGAAAGTAGCCTCATCCGGATCAAAGTATGGAATTTTTTCAACTTTAAGTTTATACCTTCCAACCTGAGCGGCTTGACGCTGATCTTCCGACTCCAACGAGAGTTGAGATCTCGTGTGAGGCAGCTGTCTTGAGGCGCTGAGTGGTATGCCTTGACTACCTCCTTGAGCGGAATCCGGGTCAGGATTCGGTGGTGGGTCCCGTGGAACATTGGAAGTCGTGTCTCCCTGTTGTGAATGTTGTTGGCGTCGTCTCGGAGAATAAGAGCCAGTGCGTCGTGGTCCCGATGCACGTCCAGTATCTCCAAAAGAAAAGTCGGCTCCCCGAGCGCCCTCTCGACCACGACGTGTGGCCCCTGAACCTGCTTCTGGTGCTGGTGGTTCAGGCTGAGTTCGCTCGTTGTGCGAATGGATAAATTCCTCCACTCTGTCGTTCAGCTCGCGCCTAATTTGCCTCATCGACTCGAGCAACTCCTGGCGAAGTTCGTGCTGTAACTCCCTTCTATCCTCTCGTAACACTCTCATCAATGCTTCTATCGTCAGTGCAGGTGGATTCCTTCGATGTTGTTGTGGTTCCGGTTGCATAAACGCAGGTTGGTAAGGAGGCGGCGGTCCTCGTTGAATATCTTCTCGAACCGCTCGCATCCCGTCCACTATTTGTCTTCTCTCCATGAGTGAGTCCTGCAAATGGCGTCTATTTTCCTCCCATTGATCCCGTGCTGCAGCCGCTTCCCGTTCATGTTGGAGTTGATCCGCTTCCATTTGAGCGTATGTCCTCCAAGGATTGGAAAATGGTACATCAGTAGAGATTGGTTGTACTAGTAGATCCTGCTGTTGGTCCGGCTCATGTGTTGGTGAGTCTGGAAGTGGCAAAGTATGCGCTTGTTCGGCTTCTACGTCCGAAACACTGGATTGCGACAAAGCGTCGCGTGAAGCCATGTTGAAATAATAATATGTGTGCCGGCAAAAATAAGTAATTAATCAAATAAATATAACGACCTATACTTGCGTAGTCTTCACTGAAGAAAATGGTGGTTTGTGTTCTCTTAGAACACGTTTCGAGTTGAATCCTGTCTAGCTCGCCAAGATTGTCACGTCGTAGTCGACTTTTTAACAATGGTTTCGGAAATTTAAGAATTTCCAGGGATTGTAATAACCAGAAAATTTAGGTTCGCAGGCGCTGCAACTCTTAAAACTTTGCCGGGGGTGGTAGCTAGGTTAAGACAGCGTCTATTCGTGAAATCTGTATTTTATGGGTGCAGGATTCAATTCGGGCGCCGTACAAAATGGCGAACGTTGATACTTCGAATTTTAAGACCAAAACATCGCTCTTCACTAGGGAAAATGTCGTCATATGCTAGGCGTACTTACGAAGAGTATGTTTCTTCTCCTGAACACGCGCAAACGTTGGGTGAACGCGCAAACAGGTACCAAACCGCAGACAACGTCGTCGAACCGTCGATAATGAAATGAATACGCAATTGAGACGAGTATGAGTTCAAAATGTCTAGGCCGAGGAGGAAGTCACAGTCGTGGCATAAAATGTATTGACGAATTGAGACCGTCGAATACGCCGTTTTTCCAGTAATTTGTACGCAAATAATGGGCAAATAATAAATGTTGTAGTTAGTTAGACTAACATGAGAATTCGGGCTGCAATGTGACCGTATGCGTTGAGACGCAACATAATCGCACTTGGAAATCTTCCAGTTTAAGACAGAAGATGTTGACTAGTCGAAGGCGAAAATTATTCTCTCTGTCAAAAATGTCTTGACAGAACAAGTCACCTCTGATCACATGTCAAAGGCCAAGTCAATTTCCAATGGGGACCGAGCAGAAAACAGGCGATCAGGGGTGAAATATGTAAATTTAGAGCGCGATTATATCAACTTATTGCAGAATTCTCATGAATTGTCTGGATGGGGTGATTAAAACCAGGCCAAATTAAAGATAAATATCAAAAATAAGGAAAATAATATAAAATAAAATAATAAATTTAGATTTGGGAAAAATAAAATGATTTAGGGAAACTAGAACAATTTCTCAATATGATTGGGGAAAATTTAAAGGAAAGGCGCAAAATGCGCTTAAAATTTTGAAAATTATTACTGTCTAAAGTCAGGACCGTGACAACTTAATTTGTGAAAATTAATAATAATAATAGTAATAATTTTTATTTATTTATTCATTTATTTTTTATTTGTGAAAATTTTATGTTTTAAGTGACAATTTTACTTTTTATTTGTAAGAAATTTATTTTTTATTTGTAATAATCTTTTGAAGTATAAAATAAAATTTTAAACTTTTCAAATAATTATTTTAATTTAATTTGAATTTGAATTTAATCCATTAAAGTAATTGTAAAGCTATAAAAACTATACTTTATTTTCTCTAGTAAAGACATTGTAACCATTAACTTTACATAAATTGTAAAGGTGATTTATAACTCAGGAAAGTTGTACTTGTAAACGCAGGCTTTTTATAGGAAAGTTGTTGTAGTAAAGTCAACTTTAGCACAACAAGTAAAGTCAACTTTAATAATCGTTAAAGGTGGGCTTTCCAAGAACTTTTCTGGTCATTCACAACATGGAAAGTTCCAATTTCATGCAGTGAAAAAAATGGTTTTGGAACAAAAAACCAGTAAGATTAGATTCGCGGGGGGCTAAGGGGGGCGCAGCCCCCCCTTGTTAGCCCTTCTTAGGAATTGGGAGTCGCGGTAGATGACGCCCACAGATTCGCCATTGGAAACGCAAATAACGTTTCCAATGGCGAATTTCAATACACACGTTTCCAATGATGAATTTGCCCAGATTCGCCATTGGAACGTCAAAATACCTTTCCAATGGCGAATTTTCAAAATTCGCCATTAGGTGATTCGCCGTTGGAACGGATACCCGTTCTTCACTCCAATGCACATCACATGTTACTTGTTAATTGTGACACTGGTCAGTAATGTTTTAACCAGCTAAGATGACCGTGTCCAGTTTTCTACACTCTACATGCAAGAATTGATATTTAGTCGAGACAGACTATTCATTATTGGATACAACTGCAAATATATATGTTTTATTTTGTTTGTGATATTGTTTTTTGTTTGTATTTGTGAAGTAGCAAAATGTCGTGTAAAAATGACATAACCGACAAACCAAGAATAGAAGATACGATAGAACCCACATCGCAAAGAAATTTGTCGAAGGGGAATGACAAGTTTTCTTCAATGACTTCTTGCAGGTTATGAACAACATTAACAACGAGTAAATTAATGTGTGGACCCCAACCCTCAAACATAGTAATTTCAGGAAGGTAGATTGAATCGACACAAGATTTGGTGCAGTTGCAGTCGTCTATGGGCTTGGTTTGAAGCATGATAGAAAGGTATTGAGATTTGACCAATCTGGCTGAGGTTGCATTTCTACACATTTCCACAGATGAATTCATAAAAGGCAATCTAAAATGACATACAGTAACATCACAATTTATGGCAGAATAAATTTTATCAGTTGATCCACCAGATGGAGCAAAAATTCATTCATTTGTTTATGACATGATATCACAAAAAGTTAATAAATTTTTAATTTTTGTGTGTATAAAGTAAAATCTACTCTTTTCTGAACTGGGAGATTTATAAAGGATTGCATTTATTGGGTCCCCCCATTTAAAAAAAAAAACCATAAATAATTTAATTTCACACTTATTTTTTCACTGTTAAAATTAGTTGTACACCTCAAACGAACATTTCCTAGATTGGACAAGTTTTCCGGACCCGTCCTATGTCCGGGCAACAGAGAGTACACTGTAATTGCTTACTTGCAAGAAAATGTCGCCATCATTTGTCGATCTAAGCAGTTTTTGACACATTGCAAGTGTTCCGCTTCTCCAACGCATCGACTCTTTGGTGTGTTTATTCTGACTAACTGCAAAAATAAAAAACCATTAGAAATGTTAGTCGTTGTTTGCAATTTCATTTACTTTTTGCATTGTGTAAAGAAGTGCATATGTTCCTGTTTCTGTTACGTGCAGATATGTTTTCAAATCGAATTCTTTGCCAGGAGATATTTGAAAAATCTTTTTTCAAAGTAAATGCAAATAAAATTAGTACACTAATAATAACTTTTGAAAAAGGCCTTTTCTTAATTACTTTTCTTTTCATTTCACAATTTGAATTCTTCTTTTGAATAAGTATATAATATCCAGGAAAAGATGGAAAATATTTTGTAACATCTGAAAATATTAAAAATGAAAACAACTTAGTGGTAATATTACTATCACAAGTAAGTGTTCTAATTACTTGAATTCCATTTTAAACAAAAGCCGAAAACCGTAGAAAAAGATTCAAGTGTGGTTGGAACTTGAGTACTTAGAAAATTACCCTATAGCCAATAAAAATCAGAAATTATTTACAGAAACATATTATAGGTTCCAAAGTCATACCATTTGTGGCATAACCGAAAATATTTGACCACTCTTAGACCATTTCCACAATTTGTCAACAGATATTTTATCATCCACCATTTTCATTATTTCAAAATCATCGAGACATTCAGAGACATTATGTCGTTTCATGTATTTTCTCTTTTCCAAAATCAGTTTAGCACTGTCCGAGCAAAAAACCAATGAGGGCAATTCAATGTATTCAATTTCCATCATTCTTACAGATATGGATTTCGGATAGGACAAGTAATACGCAAAGCGCTCATATATCCTAAATGCACAGGCAAAACTGAAAAGTATTGAGAGAAAAATCCAAAAATACTTTCTCCTGTCGTTTTGTTTGGTCAAAATGTACTTCAAACCAGTTAGTTTGAAACTATCTAGCAAATGTTCTTCGCTTTCATCCACGTATTTCTTAAGACATTTCTTAGCTCTGTATTCTAGAACAGAAAACTGAAATGATGATTTCTGCTTAGATCGTTTTATATTTTGAATAAGCAGAGTGATTAGAATGATGATTATCTCAGCTATCATGAGACAAGAAGCTCCGAGAGTGAGTCCGATGTTTCCTCCTAAATCGCAGATCAGTGCTATTATATCGTAAGTTGCAACTTCTTTTGCGATTCTTATCGAATCCATCACTTTGACTCTCAAAGTCCACCCAGATTCTCCCTCCGGTATGAAACGATGCGAAATGATTTCTCTTTTACAAGGCGTGCTGCACTTGCAAGTATTTGAAGCATTGGCCCTCCAAAGTCCCCAGTAAGCCGTTTTAGCTTGACTGAACATCGTACCGTAATCTCTTTGGCACTCTGGTAAATGCTCAAAATTTCGCATGAATGGCATCCTAAGGAGAAGAAAGTATTTACTCAATCTATACCACTTTACAATACACAAAAAAAATAAAAAAATATATAAAGAAATTAATTTTTTGATTTGTCGAAAGCCGGGTCCGTTACACCCGATCATACTAACCGACAAAGCTCTTTTCCTTTTTCTATTTGCTGTTGTATACACTTTTCTTCACACAATTCAAAATCTGCAATTGAACTGCACACATGTTTGGTTTTGTTTAGAAATTCGTACTACAATAAAATAATGATACAATAACTACTATAGTCTATAATAATACAAATAGTTATTATACTTTTTGAACAGTTACTAAACTTAGAGTCGTTTGTCTGGATGGAAAAAAAACAAGTTTGTCGGCTGTGAAGTTTTCTTTAGCTGCCAACACAAACTACCAAAAGAAGTAGAATACTCTAAGAATGTCTTACGAGTTAGGTGTGTGCTTACCCAAATAATTGGACTTGGACATCTGGTTCTAATCTTGGATTCGTCAAATTTAAAAACCAATTGATTTTTTGGATTCGATAATCGAACTTCTTCATCTATTGATTAAAAGAAACATCATTGACAATCCTAGCGAATTCAATAAGAATTGTATTTACTTACCAAGTGTCAAAAGAATACACAATCCCAGAAAAGAGAATGCATTTTTCACATTATTTTTTAGATTTACAGATTTATTCTAATCAAAGAGGAATACAATTTGAGTTTGTCAAGAGACAGATTTAATAAAAACTTACTTGCAGAGTGTGAATGCTGTCGACAACGTGACTTGTGTTCAACATGGACCACAATTTCAATGCGCTCATATTGCATTGCTGACTGAACTTTAACAAAGGTTCTATGCATGACACGGATATATCTGGTGGAATCTCTCCATTATCAATGTTTAAGGCGTATTCTGCAAACTCGGGAGTGGAGGTTGTGCACAACACAAGAGTGGGAAACTGGACGATGTTGTCTACTTGCGTGTATATGTTGACCATCGATGGCTCAGACATGTAGTATTTTAATCGGTCGTAGACCAATGCGGTGCAGAGTAGTACGCTCACTACGAAGACTGCAACCCACAAGATGCGTACAATCAAATTGGATTTTCTGTCGTTTATCTTCGACATGATACTGAAGAAAGCGCCATCACTATTTCTAGCTAAGTTATGGTTTTGCACCAATTGAAGGACCATCTTGCGGAAACGAGGTTTAAGTTTGCGAATCATGTCGTCGTTGAGTGTTGCTTGAGCTCTATGGTAAACTAGATTTACACACCCGTAAAAGCAAAATAAAGTTCGTCTTTCACCAAATATCAAATTGCAAATATCAACCCTCGACGATGGCTCTACTCGCTTCCAAAATTATGCAATCGAATGTGCTGAATTGAAGTGATTGTTCCAATTATCACAATCACATCCAAGTGATTAGAACTATTATTCAAAAACAAGAAAACTACTTACACATCGACGTATTTTGATGCAAAGAACCAATGATAATGATTTGAATCCCTTCAGTTCAGCTCCACAATCGCATAGAACCCTGGTGCAACACTTTATCTTCCTAAAGATGATAATTCCTCTTGGGTCCCGTCGCAATGGTAAACAACCTACAAATGATACTGTCTGTATCTAAGCTTGGTTGCCAAAACGTTCAGAAAATTTAGTAGGTCAAACACGTGGAACACAGTTTAATATAAAATATGGATTCTTTTGTGCAAAGTTAATTTGAAAGTTAATAGTTAATGAATTCGCCTTTGTTCAGTTCAGTTTCGATCAAAACAACTATGGCAACTGGTTCTGGTAAATTTAAACAAGCTATTAATGTGTGAGTAGAGTTTATTTTGCACGGTCATCGATTCTCATGTTTTTAGCAAACCACCAGGACTAAAACAATAACGGATGATAAATCATCCGATCTGACTCTAAAACTTGTATTTTCCATACGATAAAGGTTTCGATAAACTCTGAAAGTCTCGGTTTGTTTAGGATTTAACACCCTACAAACCTGTATATTTTGTTTTTTTAAATTGCAAGGAAAAGTACGTTTTTTTAAGGTTTTTTGGCCCAGTCACGACAGTCACGAAAAAAGTGCAATCTTGTTTACCTTTTACCAAAACGATCGTTTAAAAGTACCTAATTTATTTTAATCCGGAAGCAGCCTGTTGGATTGTCATCCATCTTGTTTTGAATTTGTTTTAAGACCCGTCACATGACAGAACAGAGGCATGCTAATATGAAAATTTCCTACCTGAATAATAAAATTGCTTTTGCTGCACTTGTGCTGCTGCTTCCTGCCTGCTTGACACGCACTACAGTCTGCGCACGGAATCTTGATGCTAAAACTTAACTGCGCATGACGTAGTGCGCAGGTTTGTATCAGTCCGCCAAGGGACTTTTTTAAAGCTGTCATGAAGTTTCAATTGTTATGAGGCTTAAGTGCGAGTCAACTAGAACATGGGTTTATTAAGTTTCCAAGCAGTTAAATTAAAAGTACGTAAATAGCATATAACATATAAATCGTGAAGGTATAAATTTACTTTACTGGCCATCTCTCAGATCATCTCCAAAATTTGGATTTAGCGGTAGTCAAGGGTGGGGAATTGAATGGCGTTGACGGTTTTGGGGGCAAACGAAAACGGAAGCGGAAATCAGGAGATTAATGGCTGTGGGTTATATGATTATACGGCCCATTGTTGTTGTTGCCGTTGCTGTCGTTGCTGGTTCCACAGTGTAGGAGTTGTGTGTTGCCTAGTTTGTCTGCGCAGCACATAACGCTGCCGTCTTTGACTGTACGTCCACTAGCTGTTTGGCTCACTGTCGCCATTTCCATCGTCGCCTCTCGTTATTTGTTAATTGTGCAAAAGCGTTTGTAATTTTTTTCCTGCAACGCCTTCTTTTACTCCGTTGGAGTGCGTTTAAATAAATAAAATAAATAAATGAACACAATTATTTCTCAAGTTAACTAATTATTTGTTAGTCCTTTAAGGTTACGTTGAATAATTTGATGGAATTACAAATTAGGTTTGTTTTGTTTGACCGTGGCGCCATCTTTCTGTATAGTGACATGATGTTGTATCAATATTCTTGCAGCTGGAAAAATTGTACAAACACATAATTTGAATAAGATAAAGAAGTTATATTTAATAAATAAATTGACACAGAATTAATGTGGACATACAAGTTTAGACATGTGTTTATGCAATTTAAATGTGTAAATTAATGGTACATCACTAAGATAGATACAGTGGTTTGTGTAAAAACTGCAATTTTTAGGCAATGCATTGCTTAAAATACTCATACATTGAAGTGTTTTTCACTCCAATGCACATCACATGTTACTTGTTAATTGTGACACTGGTCAGTAATGTTCTAACCATCTAAGATGACCGTGTCGAGTTTTCTACACATTCCACATGCAAGATTCGACATACTATATTTTACAGTTGTCTTGCAGCAATTATACATTATTGGATACAACTGCAAATATATATGTTTTATTTCTTTTCTGATATTGTTTTTTGTTTGTATTTGTGGAATAGCAAAATGTCGTGTAAAAATGACATAACCGACAAACCAAGAATACAAGATACGGTAGAACCCACATCGCAAAGAAATTTCACAAAGGAAAATGACAACTTTTCTTCAATAATTTCTTGCAAATTATGAACAACTTTAACAAATAGGTAATTTGTGCCTGAGTAGGACTCCACCAACACATTAAATTCAAGATGGTAGATTGAAACAACACAAGGTTTGGTTTGCAAGTATTTGAATCATTGCCGGCTTTCCAAAGACCCATGTATGCTTCTTTCGCTTCATTATACTGCACACTATAATTTTGTTGGCACTCTGGCAAATGCTCAAAGTTTTGCATGAATGGCAACCTAAGCGGAAGAAAAAATTAACTCGTGTTGGATTTAGTTGGGAGTGATTCAAGATTGAAGCGGTTTATTGCATTTGCACACGTCTTGCACGACACCTGACTACAAACCGGAAGTGCCCCAAAACACGTTCTGGGTCCTGAGATTACATTACAACTCCTCATGGTGGGAGAGACGGGATTTACACATTGGATCAAGGTGAACAAAATCAAAACAACAACTCAATGCTTTACTGCAAGACCTTAGTACTTTTCGATCATACCAATTACCAACCTGCAATCCACTTTTTTCTTTTCTATTTGCTGTTGTATACACTTTTCTTCACACAATTCAAAATTTGCAATTGAACTGCACACGTGTTTGGATCTGACAGGAATTCGTACTACAAAACAATCAAATGTATCAAATTGTATAGTTCTTGAATAATTCTAATCACTTTTTGAATAGATGCAACACTTCTTGCAATATGTTTAGATGGCAAGGACAGTAACCATTGAAGTGTGAAATTTTCGTTATCTGCTAATATAATAAACTACGCCATAAAGAAATTAAAATACTCTGAGAATAAAGACTATTTGATGTGTTCATTACACTTACACCTATTAATGGATGTGAACATCTGTTTCCAAGCTTTGATTCGTTAAATTTAAAAACCAATTGATTTTTTGGATTTGACAATCAAACTTTATTTTCTATCAATAGAAATGAACATTACTCATGACAATTCTAAGGATATCAATCAAACTGCATTTTCATACCAAGTGTCATAAGAATACACAATCCAATAGGAGAGAATGCATGTTTCACTTTATATTTTAGATTTACAGATTTATCCTAATAAAAGAGAAATGTAAGTTCAGTTTATTGATAGACAGATCATAATACTATTACTTGTAGAGTGTGGATGCTGTCAACAATGTGACTTGTGTTAAACATGGACCATAATTTCATAGCGCTCACTTTGCATCCACGACTGTACTTGTACAGAGGATCCAAGCAACTGGCAGACCCAACTTCTGAACTCACACGATTATCAATCTTTAAGGCATATTCTGTTAATTCGGGAGTGGTGGTTGTGCACAACACAACAGTGGGAAACTAAACGATGTTGTCTTCTTGCGTGTATATGTTGACAACCGATGGTTCAGACATGTAGTAGGTTAATCGGTCGTAGACCAATGCGGTGCAGAGAAGTATGCTCACTGTCAGAGCGGCCCCCCACAAGACGCGTACAAGGCAATTGGATTTTCCGTCATTTATCTTCGACATGATACTGAAGAAAGTGCCGTCGCTATTTCTAGATAAATTATGGTTTCGCACCAATTGAAGGACCATCTTGCGGAAACGAGGTTTAAGTTTGCAAATCATGATGTCGTTGAGTCTTGGTTGAGCTGTATGGGGAAACTAGAATTACACACCCGTAAAAGCAAAATAAAGTTCCTCTTTCACCAAATATCAAATTGCAAATTCCAACCCTCGACGATGGCTCTACTCGCTTCCAAATTTATGCAATCGAGTGTGCTGAATTGAAGTGATTGTTCCAATTATCACAATCACGTCCAAGTGATTAGAACTTTAATTCAAAAGCAAGAAAACTACTTACACATCGACATCTTTTGATGCAAAGAACCAATGATAATGATATAGGCGAATGTCACTCTTCTCATTATAGGAGTAAATTTGAATCTCTACAGTTGAGCGGCACAATCTCATAGGACCCTGGTGCAACACTTTATCTTTCCAAGGATGATATCTCCTCTTGGGTCCTGTCGCAATGGTAAACAACCTACAAATGATACTATCTACATCTAAGCTTGATAGCTGTGGTGTATTGACACCACAAGGAATTATGCAGGTTTAAGTGCATTGAAAAAGTACATTGTATTGACAACAACACAATCTATAAGACATCATGCAGCTTCCATCTTTTCCTCCTAGTGACAATTGGCCAGGTAACCAGACAATAAAGCATCTACTTCTGTTAGACGAGTAGATGGAGGATGTTTTAGGCCCAAGCCCCTAACTGTTTCATTTGTGCACCAGGGCAATACACAAAAGTAGCAAAAACGCTCAGAAAAGTTAATAGTTCAACACGTGGAACACAGTTTACTGACTGTGAAAGAGAATATGGATTCTTTTGTGCAAATTATGGAAGAAGCAGAGGCAGTCCGCCATCTGTTAGGCTAAACCCTGGTCCAGGGGTCGGCAATTAATTTTAAGTGGGGTCCGGATACTATTGAAAATTTTTATCGAGGTCCAGAAAAAAAACACTTAAATACCAAATAAACCCCCCAATAACCCAAAAAATACCAATAAAACTTAAAAAACAGGAAAAAACACCGAAAAACCAAAGAAACCGAGGGAAAAAGGTCACCGCGGTCCGCTTATTGCCGACCGCTGCCCAGGTCTGTCATTTATTATCTTGGACTAAAGATACTAAAGATATAGACGTACCCTATTATCTCACATTAAGCCGCATGCCGGTATAATTTGAGTTATACCGACACGCCGGTATAATTTGAGTTATACCGACACGCCGGTATAATTTGAGTTATACCGACACGCCGGTATAATTTGAGTTATACCGACACGCCGGTATAATTTGAGTTATACCGACATGCCGACATACCTCGTTTATAACGGCATGCCGGTGTAAGTAAGTACAAATTTTTTTTTAAACAACCAAAAAAATCATTTTTAGATGTCCAAAATGTAGGAAATTTGTATAACATTTCCCAAATTTGTGGTGATCTCAAAATATTTCACCAACTTAGAAGATAAATTAATTATGTCTTCTAATTAATTTGACTGTGGCACACGCTAAGTCAGATCATGTGACCGAGGGGAGAAATCCTGTCTAGGCACATATCACCTCAGGTTGTCCGGGGGTGAAAACGGCAATTGGCCGTTATGGTGCAATATGAGCATTATGGTGCAATAATCCTTTGTTGCACCAGTTTTAGCTAATTGCGCAGATTATCTGCGCAATATTGAAGCGTGCCGGGCTCGCGCCCTAGCTTCAATCGGGACTCTAATTCAAACATCACAACACTCAACATCACTGCTATTTCAACCAGAAAAGTATTGACGGAGGACCGTGATTTGAACTTAGTTTCACCTGCTATCTTTGTGTACCAAAGCACAAAGCCAGCAATTAGCGACGGCTAATTTCAGCTATCGTAACGAGAAGTTCCCGTCTCCCGTGAACCATCGCCGTCGCAGCAGCGCAAACTGTTGCCACCGCCATCGAACGAGAATCGGAAGCCTGCCGTCGTGAACCACCACCACCGCGCCGTCGTACGAACTGCAGTAGACTCACGTGAACCATCGTCGAACGGACCATCGTACGTGAGTGTCGAGAGGAAAATAGCAAAGATATTTTCCTAACAACTGTGTGTTGTCAAGCGCCATTTCTGACGCTTTAAGCTTGCAACAGTCGTTGCAAGCCTTTCCTTTGTTTCCCGCATTATTCAGCGACTTGTCACTCTTCTCCATTATCGTATATTATTCTCTCATATTATATTGTATTAAAACGTAATAAAAAGTGTACATTTGAATTGATAAACTGTCTTTTTATTTCTCTCTCTTATAAATTAACCCTAGATAATTTTCGGCCGCGATATAAGTCTTTTTAAGCATTCACCTGCAGTTTCTATTTATTTTACTAGAATTTAAGTAGATAAAAACCCGGATTGCTGCAAATTTTAGTAGTAATCTCCAGAATATGAATAAAACTTAAATTTCAGACCCAAAATTCAATATAATTATTCATCTGGGCTTTTTTTAAAAAAAAAAAACAAGAAAAAAAAGTTTTTCACTTATACCGGCATGTTTCGTTTTATATCGGCATGCCGGTATACCCTTTTTGGACAAAATTTTAAAAACCTGCTAAACCAATTCCCAACGGCATGCCACCTTATGTGAGGTAATATGGTAGTCTGCTTGAAGATCAGGTGCCCAGTCTAGAGAGTCTAGAGAGTCTCTTCCTGAAGAATGGACACACCTCTAGACCAGCAACTATTTGCCAAACTTGCAAGTTAACATGACAATTTCTTACCTGAATAATAAAATTGCTTTTGCTGCACTTGTGCTGCTTCCTGCCTGCTTGACACACACTAGATAGTGTCAAAACAAAATAAATGTTCCAACTAACATGACATTGAAAAACTTGTATCGCTAGTCGTACCATCTAATTAGTGTGCTATATCTACTTATTAACTTTGCCTTCAAAACATAGTAATTATTAACGATGTCAATTCATGTTCTCATCGGTAGTCGCACCATGTAATTAGTGTGCTACATGTAGTTATTAACTTTGCCTTCAACTCATAGTAATTATTAACGATGTCAATTCATGTTGTCGTGCAATTTTTTTTTGCTAAATAATTCTAGTGACATTTGATAGAAAATATGAATTATTTAAATTCAATCAATTGGCAACAAAGGCAGCTCCCCAGCAGGGTTGCACGCATTATTGTAACTTGGTAAGTAGTTATTTAGCAATAAAATGTAACTAGTTACCAACCATCACTTCTACATGAGTCCAGTTACTACAACTATATTATCATTACGTTACCGTTAAATTTTACAATTTATAATCTATAATTTATAATTTTGTAATTTTATAATTTATACTTGAATGCATTAAAAATTGCGTGCAAGTTTATTATTTATGGATTCTTTTTAAAAACATGTTAATAAATACAATTATTCAGAGCTAGAGTGACAAAAATTATACGGAGTATATAAGTTAATTAGCGGAATGAATAAATTGAGAAAGATAATTTTGCTGTTTTCAATGTCTAAATGAATTTCAATGTTGCCAACCAGAAATTAATGTTTTTTTTTATTTTAAAAATATGTTATTACTTACAATCGATCCTCAGTGTCCGAGCCATTTCGTTTTTTCAATAGAACTTAAGACGGGAATTAAACAATTCAATTTTTTTTCTCCAGTAGTTGTAGAATGTTGTTGCTTACCTGCACTTGCTCATTTCTATCAACAACACATTTTCCAGACAGTTCATAATGTTCCAATGTTTTTCGTACCTGTATTTTAATTTCCAATTAATATTTATTTCTTAAATAGATGTATGTTATAAGATGTTACTCACCATTTGTTTAAACAATTCTATAAACATTCATGAATTGTGAGATTGCACTGATTCGTTCGGATTCGGAAGTTTTCATAAAAACACCTGAAAGAGCCAAAATTCGTTCAATTTTATTCACAACAATGTCTCTTAATTGCTTTTAATTGGATGCATTTTCCAATTGCCGTCGCCTAGAAAAAATTGATAATTGTACCATGATCTCTGAGAAAATTTGCTATTGCCGTAATTGGAACAAACAAAAAAAAATCTGCTGCATCTCCAGCGCTCGTTGAGAGAATCATTTCTAAATTTAATAAACGCTAGGGTCCACTAACCTTGTTATCAATATCAATGTCCAATGTCGAACTAAGCGAAACGAACATCTTTCACCGCCATCTTGTTTGCACTTCTCCTTCTGGTGGCGAAAGAAAAAAATATTTAAACAAAATGATTTATAAAGTTTGTTTTGTTTGACCATGGCGCCATCTAGAGACTGAATGAAGAACTAGATAATTTCTCACATTGGATACGACGATAAATTTGAAATGTCAAACAAAATAAGAGTTGGTAAAATTGCATTTTCATTTGAAAACGATACTAGTTATTAAATCAATGCAGGGACTCTGCGGCGATTTGTCGTGATTGCTGCACAGTGTGCACGTGTCTCTTGTTCATTGGCTAGTTATGTTTGTGCGCTTCAAACTGCACTACGTTGTATTGTGATTACACTCAAATTGGCTGCATGTGGAATTTTTACGTGTGATTTTATTTTACAAACAAAATTTAACAGAATTATCAATTCGAAGGCTGAATGTCAAGTGAAAAAAAAAAGAAAAAAAAAGAAAAAAAAAGAAAAAAAACGAAGGTTGTCAGAAGTGGGATTTGAACCCACGCCCACATTCGTGGACCAGAAATCACATGACCAACCTGGTTGGCAAGCAAACTTGAGTCTGGCGCCTTAGACCGCTCGGCCATCCTGACTGCATACATTTCGCACCTACAACACTCTTGCATCTGCGAACAAAGAGAATTAAAGAGAGAGACGGGTTGATGTATTTTCTCGTAACAGTGATGAAAGCGACATCCTTAGCGAATTAGACATACAAATGTTGTTGACACAATGTCGTAATGTTGGAGATTTACGTCTAGCTTGCCTTAGACTCACCGACCAAGTGATAGCCCGAGTTCTTGCACTCGCAAATCTTCAATGTTTGTTTCTGAAATTGTTAGAAGCCGACAATCGTTTGACTCGGTTAAGCTTAATTGATTGCTATCATCTTGATTTTGCACAATACGATGCAATTGTGGCTTATGTTCGGAGCAAAAACTTGGATTTGCAGATTGAACATAGATATAGTTTATTCGTATGAAATGTAACTTATAATGTTATAAATAAATAAAGAAAATTGATTCTATGTCTATCGTATGTTAAACTCATATTTGCTGTATTCAATCTGAACAAGTTCAACCAACAGGAGCACGGCAGTGAAGCCAAACTTAGGATTCGCGAATAAAATTAGTGTTTGACCGATACAAAAATAATCCGATATCAGCCGAAACCGATATTGCCCTCCTTGGCCAATACCGATACTGATCTTTTGTAAAATTATTATTTTTTAACATAATAAGTTAAAATAATTTATTTTGGTTAAAACTATCATGTTTTAAAACTCATTTAACTGAATAAATGACCAAACTGAATTTTCTATCACATTTACAAAATGATGCAAAGTATGCATGATAATTTCAATTATCCAATCAATAAAAAGTGCAAATCTATTACTCCGTATTTATTTTTGACACAAACAATTAAACATTTTATTTCTTGAATAGCAACCGTTTAATAATACGTTTACATATTACGTTAAACCGATCCAAACGTTCCCTATCCAGCCAGAAATTAAAAAATAAAAAGCAAACTCTTGCAAAGTATTCACAAAGAAATAAGTAATGATACATTGCTGTAATAAATCCCTCATAAATCTCAAATAAATATTAAAATCCCTATAGAATATGCTGAAACGTATTGCAACAATCTCCAATCATTTAAAACATTTAAAACCAAACTTGACACATATCATTCTTCGTAGTCGTATCAACATACTGAAAACGTGCCGAAAATGAGCATCCAATCGCCTCGATTTGTGATTAAATACGTTCACGAACAATTTGCAAGATGAACGGCTACAAAATCAACTGGATCATCAACCCGATTAATCAATTAATCGATGACATTTTTCAACAAATTTGTCTTCCGTCTCAGTTCCAACATCTTAATTCAAACCGGCGCCAAATCGTTGCACAATTTGCACGTCAATTCCGAATTACAATTTTGATGCACGAAGCCAGATCGAGAGAAATCTAGCGCCATTTCGGATGAAATATGGCCAACTGTCTCACGAGAAGAATGTAATAATAAACAACACACATTACCTGATTCAGCTGGTGATTACGGAAGCGAGGGCTGTTGTCAACGACGAAAGAAAAACTTGAAGAGAACGTGGTGGAGATGAACTCGCATTAGGCCCGCCATGTGTATTTAGGTTTGTCAAGTTGCCGCCAGAGCGCCACCGAGATAACGGTAGTGCCAGACTCGCGTGATAGACTCGATTTTGAATTTTTCTACTAAATTGAATGTTTTTAGTTTGTAACTACAAGTAACATTTAAAATTGTTTTTATTACAATACTTTATTTTTTGGAAACAACAATTTTGAATAGATGTGCTGTACATTTGTAATTCATTTTTAGCATAAAAGGGGGAGAAAAATTCTAAGAAGCAAGGGATTGAGGAACTCCAGGTCACAAACACATGTTTTCAATTTACCCCCAAAATCACTCAAAACTATTTCCCCTACATATAAACATTTCATAGTTTTCACATGTTATCAGACCAAAAGCAAAAACTTCAAATAAAAAACTCAAAATAAATCCTGGAAAATATTCGGAATGTCTCTAGTGACATACTCGTCACTACAAGTGTACACCGTACAGTATACATAATAACTTAACCACAGACTTTCTGGATAGTGGTATTATGTTGTATCTATATTCATGCAGCTTTAGAAATATTACTAACACATAATTTGAATAAGATAAAGAAGTTATATTTAATACATAAATTGACACAGGATTTACGTGCAAATACAAGTTTAGACATGTGTTTACGCAATTTAAACGTGTAAATTAATGTTACATAACTTAGATGAAAGCTGTGGTTTGTGTAAAAACAGCATATTTTTAAGCTATGTATTGCTTAAAATATTCATACATTGAAGTTTTGTTCACTCCAATGCACATCACGTGTTACTTGTTAATTGTGACACTGGTCAGTAATGTTTTAACCAGTTAAGATGATCGTGTCCAGTTTTCTACACATTCTACATGCAAGAATCGATATTTAATCAAGACAGACTATACATTATTGGATATAATTGCAAATATGTATGTTTTATTTCGTTTGTGGTATTGTTTTTTGTTTGTATTTGTGGAATAGCAAAATGTCGTGTAAAAATGACATAACCGACACACCAAGAATAAAAGATACGGTAGAACCCACATCGCAAAGAAATTTGTCAAAAGGAAATGATAAGTTTTCTTCAACGACTTCTTGCAAATTATGAACAACTTTAACAATTAGTTCATTTTCGCTTGACTGGGAATCCGCCAACATATTAAAGTCAAGATTGTAGATTGCAACGACACAAGCTTTGGTGCAATTGCAGTCGCTTGTCGGATCGGTTTTCAGCATGATAGAAAGGTATTGTGATTTGACCAGTTTGGCTGATTCTGCATTTGGACACATTTCCAAAGATGAATTCATAAAAGGCAATCTAAAAAGACACAACATTTTTATTTTCTCAACTGTTGACGGTATTTAGAAAGTTAGGACCAGCTCCGGAATAAGTGCTTTCACTTGATCCTCCAGATGGAGCTAAAATTAATTGATTTTTTATAACATCATCCAAATGATGTCACAAACAGGCAATAAATCTTTATTATTTGATGTGTGTAAAGTAAAATAAACTTTTTCTGGAACTGGCAAGAAAAGATTTGTAAGTAATTGCATACTTGCAAGAAAACTTCGCGACCATTTTTTGATCTAAGCAGTTTTTGACACATTGCACGTGTTCTGTTCTTCCAACGCATCGACTCTTTGGTGTGTTTATTCTGACTAACTGCAAAAATAAAAAACCATTAAAAATATTACTCGTTTGCAATGTCATATATGTAAGAATGCCGAAACGTCTGCTGTAATGTTGGGTCAGTAACAACTCTCTCTCACAGCTCACTCTGTTCTGCCCTTTTATTTGCTTTGTTGCTTAAATGATATACAAGTCACACAATTCAAGTTTCATGTTTTGCTCTTGCGTCAAACATGGATCTTGCTTTCATCAAATAACTATTGTGTATTGTTATCTAATATATTGGAATCTATTTTCATACTTTTAACCCAGTTTATGTTTCTTTAATCTTATTATTATTATTATTATTATTATTTCTTTGTCCAATCTCACATCCTCCCCTTCTTAAATAGAAAATTTAAATTTAATTTTTGAGTTATCTGAGTCTGCAAAATCCAGCATTTAATGCAATGCTAACAATATTTCAGTACAATAAAATTTCAAGTTCTTATTTTAAATATAAGTTTTAGTCTAATACCAATCAAGGCTAATATCTTAATTCTACCAATCCCTTACCGGTAATACAAAAATCTTAAATAATAATAAACAAGCATTTGATACAATATAAGCATTAATTATATTTATAATTCTTGAAAAGGACTCGAGCAGGTTGGAGTCTCGTCCTTTGGGGTTGATTCTTTTTCTTGCATTAGTTTGTCCACTTCTTCGCAGTCCCCTTTTGATTTCTTGTTTTTTCTTGGTGAACTTTATGGTTCCCAAATCTCTCTTTTCTGCCATTTCCGTCGAACCCAAAGAATTCCAACAATAGTTACTACGAGAAGGATAAGTCCCATGGCAATTCCTGACAAAATTTCGTTCTTGGGTAGCCCCCCATCCCACTTATCCGCCTCTAGCTCAATTAATTCTTTCTTTACCCTGTCTAGAGCTACACCATCTTTCACATTTTTATTCTGTTTTAATTCCTCAATTAATTTTTTTATTGTGGTCGTATTTTCCTTCTGTCGCAATTCTACCAACACTGCTTTTTCTGACTCGTTAATGATATCAATTGGGTGTGGCAACGTAAGATTACCATGAAATGTCTCAGTTGACGATCCCTTAAAATGTGAATTTAAATAGAATCCTGTCCCTAACATTTGGCATCCTGATGGTAAATCTAACGTTCCTGTTCCTGCCATCAATTTCTGCGTGTTTTTCCTCCTTTCTCTATTTGATCCTTGTAGGCAACTTATAACAACTATTTGATCCGTAGTTATACTATAAACCCAGAGTCCCTGATTGTTAATTCTATAAAAAATAGGATAATGTCCAAGTAACACCTGTTTCCTACACAACAACTGAATTGATTTTTGATCTCCCGTATATAATGAGTATTCACAACTCCGATATGGATAACGGAGAACTGCAACAGTGGGATTGCAAGTTTGAAACGGACCTTCCTTACAATTAAAAACCATATATTCATCTAAGAGAATGTAAGACTGACTGTCCTCTGACAATGCAATGTACTGATGCAAGGTGGAAAAAACAACAGAAAATCCTGTACGGTTATCATGTACTGGAATGGTCACAATTCTATAGACATCAAACATTCCGGCCAAAGTTTTTAGTGGTAGCGGAAAACTCAGACGAAGTCTTCCAACATAAGCAATTGAGGTAACTTCTAATTCCTCATAATATTTATACATGTTTTCTTTTGTCGGTGGTATAATCAAATGCATATCTCGAGGTAATTGTCGGCTTACTCCTTCTAACACTTCCATAAAGTTCTTTTGTTGAAGAAAATATGGACTCAATCGTCGTTGTGTCAAAAGTTGTAAAGCAACCACTAATCTTTCAATTTCTCGTGAGCAGTCTTCTCGAACTGTTTCCAATAGATAAACTTGTGATCTTATCAAGGCTAATTTTTCCTCATGCAAGACCTTTTTTTCTAAACCTATCAAGCTTCTTCCCAAAGTTATCAAAGCCTTCCGTGCTTCTTCTCCTTTTTCTATCAAATGTTTAGTGACTGTTGCTTGTTCTTCCATAACATGTATAATTTTGCCCATGTGTAGTTTCAATCCCTCCATTTTGTTACTTAATGTAACCAAGTCTTTATCCATAGCTGTTCCAAAAAGAAATTTTAAAACTGATCCTCCCCCATCTATGATGCTTCTTTTCCCTCTTCTAACTGTAAATGTGTCTTCTAATTCAAATAGTCTAGCCCTCATTCTATTTGTTCCATCAATAACTCGATCTAACTCTACCTGAATTGTTTTTCTTATCAATGTTTCAAATTCATCCCACAGTGCAATTTCATTTAACTTAGTTTCTAGATTGGCAGCTTCCCGAGACACTGCCACCACTAAATCATGATATTCATGAAATCCAACCTCTATCATAACTACCCAACTGTCTCCTGTAAAAACATATTCACCCAACTTAGTAAATATAACTCCTTGATCTATCTCTACTGTCCTTATTGTTGAACCCAACCATAAAATTGCGATGCATTAATAAACGTTCATTCTGATTCCTGCAATGGATTAACAGGCTATTACTGGAATATTTACAACACGTATGTACAAATTGCCCTTTCCTAAAAAACTTTATTCTCAAGGATCACCCACCCAAGACACTGGGGTAGGAATAGCTCGATTGCTGTTCAGTATCCATGGATAGTTTGGAACTGTGCCACAACTTCTTGTTTGGTAGTTATGGGCTGGTGGTGGAGTTACAATCTGGTCTGGTTCTGTTTCTTCAAGGCTCTGTGGAGATGTGGTCCATAATAACTCCTCTATTAAAGGGCTTGTTTCATCTGCTGTTTGTTGGGATGGTATGACTTCATTCGCAATGCCTCTGGCCCTCTTTAATCTGTTCACGTGGACATGTTGCTTCTCTTTATTTAGCAGGGCCTCAATGTGTACATTTACTGGTGAGGTAAATTTGATCACTTTGTAAGGACCCTTCCATCCTTGTGATAACTTCTTGGCCAGTCCTCGTCCGATAACAGGATTGTTTAAGTATACATAATCTCCTTCCTCAAACTCTACTGCCTTAGCATTCTTGTCGTAATATCCTTTCCTTTTTCTTGACTCCTCCAAAAGATTTTCTTTTGCTGTTTCAAAAGCATAATGCAATCGTCTACTCAGCTCTTCTTTATAGTCACTATCATTATAGTAAGATCCGACTGGGGCTGGATTAAAGATAAATGGAATGTTAGGTTCTTGTCCATATCTAAAGAAGTATGGAGATTCTTTGGTGCTTGAGTGTGGTATCATGTTATAGGCTCCTACCGCGAAAGGTATTCTCCTCTGCAATCTCTTGCATAATGACCTAATTTCCCACATCTATAACATGTCATCCCATTATTTCTTCTAAAGGAAGGTGGTTCCTCCTCTTTGGTCCGTGTGGTGGGTGCCAGTGATGACATTTTGTTAGCTTGTTCAGTTTGTTGCTTGGCCAAAGATAATTCAATTTGGGCCATTCTTTCTAACAAGGCATTGACCATAGAGTCATCTCCAACCATGTTAACTTTGACTTTGTTTGTAGGCAATGCTTCATTCAACTGCTCCTGGATGGCAACATCTATTGCAACAGATAATGTATCTGGATTTCTGGATAAAACAAATCTTCGAATTGGTTCTCTTAATCCTGCTATAAATTGTGACCTCATTTGTTTTTTTAATAATTCCTTAGCCATATCTGCTCTTGCAATTCCTGCAGCATCTGCTTCCTGCGGTTCTAAGGTTTCGTAACCCAAGGATTGTAATCTAGTTGCAAAAGTCTGAACATCTTCTCCAAGTTTTTGTTTGCAATCCATGAATAACTGCAATCTTGTAATGTATGGTTTCTTGTCAAATCTTTCAATTACTTGTTTCTTAAATTCTGTATAATCTGCTATTCCTGTCAGTGCCTCCTCATGCCAGACATAATGTCCTGCAGGGCCTATCATTCTACATTTTGCCACCCCTATTTTAACTGCATCAGTCCATACACCCATTTGGCCAACTTGTTCTAATCTTTTAAAAAATTCTTTCACATCAAGAGGTGTGGTTTCATCTCCAGAAAATTGAGGAACTAAATTTGATAAAGTGCTAGTAATTTGGCCTGCATTTCCAGCATTTCCAGCATTTCCAGCATTTGCCATTTTTAACAAAACAACTAAATTGCTAAATATTTCCCAACTTTATCTTTTGCCTGTGCAAAAGTTTATGTATGTTCACACTGATTCCTTTCCCCTTAATTTCTAACTTATAAAATAGCCTTGAATAATATTAGTACTTACAATTCTTAATTTTCTGTTTTTTGTTTTTAAAATAGTTCAGTCCACACACTGTTCTTCTCAAAGTTCAGTTCAATGTTCTACTTTTCCACTTTTTCTTCCTCCTGGTCTTCAGTTCCTTTTCTTCTTCCTCCTGGTCTTCAGTTCCACTGCAATCTGCTTTCTGGCCTTCTAGTTACACTTCAATGTCCTTCCTGGCTTGTAGTTGACTGCAATCTCCTTCCTGGCTTGTAGTTGACTGCAATCTCCTTCCTGGCTTGTAGTTGACTGCAATCTCCTTCCTGGCTTGTAGTTGACTGCAATCTCCTTCCTGGCTTGTAGTTGACTGCAATCTCCTTCCTGGCTTGTAGTTGACTGCAATCTCCTTCCTGGCTGTCTGGTTTCACTGCAATCTTCTTTCTGGTCTTCTACTCCTATGTGGAAATTGTCTCTTGGTCTTTTTTCTGCTTCACTTCTGACACCACTTGTAAGAATGCCGAAACGTCTGCTGTAATGTTGGGTCAGTAACAGCTCTCTCTCACAGCTCACTCTGTTCTGCCCTTTTATTTGCTTTGTTGCTTAAATGATATACAAGTCACACAATTCAAGTTTCATGTTTTGCTCTTGCGTCAAACATGGATCTTGCTTTCATCAAATAACTATTGTGTATTGTTATCTAATATATTGGAATCTATTTTCATACTTTTAACCCAGTTTATGTTTCTTTAATCTTATTATTATTATTATTATTATTATTATTTCTTTGTCCAATCTCACATATACTTTTTGCATTGTGTA
The DNA here is from genome assembly GCA_949358305.1 of Strigamia acuminata. Classification (NCBI taxonomy): domain Eukaryota; kingdom Metazoa; phylum Arthropoda; class Chilopoda; order Geophilomorpha; family Linotaeniidae; genus Strigamia; species Strigamia acuminata. The sequence continues at coordinate 3,241,135 of OX442315.1, read as the reverse complement.
GAGAAGTTTATACGTTCCAGCTTCTTGCATGTGCAGATACGTTTGCAAACTGAATTCGTTGCCAGGAAATATTTGAAAAATCTTTTTCAAAAACAAAATGAATTAATGATAAAATAAATTTTAAAAAATGTTTATTTATTAACTTTTGTTTTCATTAGACAGTTGCCAACCTTTGGCAAAATGATTACCATGTAACCAAAAAAAGATGGAAAATATTTAGTAATATCTGAAAAAAATACTTAATATAATTGAAAAGAACTTTATTGCCATTATAAAAACTTGTAAGTGTTCTTACCTGGATTTAATTTTGTACAGAAACCAAAAACCGTTGATAAAAGTTTAATAGTTGTTGGAACTGCAGTGTCTATAAGAATATCCTATATTTTCAACAGATAAAAAATTAGACATCATTTACAAAAACATATTGAAGGTTCCATAATTATACCCATTGTGTCAGAGCCATAATCCTTTGACCCTTTGCAGACGATGACCACAATTTATCAAAAGGCATTTTAGCATTCACCATATTTAGCATATCAAAATCATCCGGGCAACCAGAGATGTTATTCAGCTTCATGTACTTCCACTTTAGAGCCGCCAGTTTACTACTGTCCAAGCATAAAACTACCGATGGAAGTTCAATGTATTCAATTTCCACCATTCTTACAGATATGGTTTTCGGAGAGGACAAGTAATACACAAAGCGATCATAAATCTTAGAACCACAGGCAAAACTAAAGAGTATTGTGAGAAAAATCCACAAATACTTTCTCTTGTAGTTTTGTTTAGCCAAAATGTACTTCAAACCAGTTAGTTGGAAACTATCAAGCAAATGTTCTTCGCTTTCATCCACATATTTTTTAAGACATTTCTTTGCTCTGTATTCTACTAGAGAAAAATGATAGGATGCTTTTTGCTTCGATCTTTTTACGTTTTGAATAACCAGAGTGATCAGAATGAAGAGTATTTCAGCAATCATAAGACAAGACACTCCGAGTGTGAGACCCATGTTCCCTCCTAAATCGCAAAAGAGCGCGATGAGATCGTAAGCTGACACTTCTTTTGCGATTCTTATCGAATCCATCACTTTGACTCTCAAACTTGATCCGGATTCTTCTTCAATTATTAAACGACTCGAAATGATTTGACGTTTACAAGGTGTGCTGCACTTGCAAGTGTTTGAATCATTGCCAGCTTTCCAAAGACCCATGTATGCTTCTTTCGCGTCATTATACTGCATACTATAATCTTGTTGGCACTCTGGCAAATGTTCAAAGTTTCGCATGAATGGCAACCTAAGCAGAAGAAAAAATTAACTCGATGTTTTACTGCAACAACTTAAATACTTCTTGATCATACAAACCTGCAATCCACATTTCTTTTTTCTATTTGCTGCCTTATGCACTTTTCTTCGCACATTTCAAAATCTGCAATTGAACTGCACACGTGTTTGGATCTGTTCAGGAATTCGTACTACAACACAATCAAATGATCACACAACTTGTATATTTCTTAAATAATTCTTATCACTTTTTGAATAGATGCAACAATTAGTGCTGTATGTTCAGATGGCAAGCCACGTCTCCATTCAAGTGTGAAATTTTCTGTATCTACTAATATAAACTATTCCATAAAGAAATTAAATTACCGTACTCTGAGAATAAAGACTATTTGATGTGCCGATTACACTTACTTCGATAATTGGATTTGGACATCTGTTTCCAAGCTTGGATTCGTCAAATTTAAAAACTAATTGATTTTTTGGATTTGACAGTCGAACTTGGTGACCTATCAACAAAAGTGAACGTCACTGACAATTCCAAAGAAATCAATCAAATTGTATTTTCTTACCAAGTGTCAAAACAATGCACAGTCCAATAGGAGAGAATGCATGTTTCACTTTATGTTTTAGATTTACTGATTTATCCTAATAAAAGAAAAATGTAAGTTCAGTTTATTAAAAGACAGATCTAACACTTACTTGTAGAGTGTGGATGTTGTCAACAATGTGACTTGTGTTCAACATGGACCATAATTTCATTGCGCTCACTTTGCTTTCTACACTGTATTTAAACAGGGGATTTTTGCAATTCACCGACCCATGTCCTGAACTCACACGATTATCAATCTTTAAGGTATATTCTCCAAACTCGGAAGTGGAGGATGTGCACAACACAACAGTGGGAAACTGAACGATGTTGTCCACTTGCGTGTATATGTTGACAATCGATGGTTCAGACATGTAGTAGGCTAATCGGTCGTAGGTCAATGCAGTGCAGAGAAATAGGCTCACTGTGAGAGCGGCGCCCCACAAAATGCGTAGAATCCAATTGGATTGTCTGTCGTTTATCTTCGACAAGATATTGAAGAAAACGTCGTCACTATTTCTAGATAAATTATGGTTTCGCACCAATTGAAGGACCATCTTGCGGAAACGAGGTTTAAGTTTGCATATCATGATGTCGTTGAGTGTTGGTTGAGCTCTATGGGAAACTAGATTTACACACCCGTAAAAGCAAAATAAAGTTCCTCTTTCACCAAATATAAAATTCCAAAGTCCAACCCTCGACGATGGCTCTACTCGCTTCCAAAATTATGCAATCGAATGTGCTGAATTGAAGTGATTGTTCCACACTTTTGTTAAAAAAAAACCATTTTTGGACAATTCCCCAATTTCAAAGAATTTTTGACTTGCCCGATTACCCATCCATAAGGTCAATCGACCGCTAAATATATTAATATCATTGTTATTGCCATACAGTTTTCAAGTGTTGAAAGGACCACAGTACCACCATAAACCAAGGATAACATGGACACGTATCCACATGTTCAATGCATTTTGCCACCAATGGCGCCACATAACATATAACCGCACTGTATTCTAGGATAACTGTAACCGCTTGGCCATCCACAGGTTATCCCTCCTCGTGGAGTGGTATGACCCAGTATAGCGAGTGGTGTGGGGAGGAGAGAGAGGAGCGGTGGGTCTCAACTGAGACAGGTGTGTGAAGAAAGGTCCTAAAGCCAGTAAGAGCCGTAAGAGCTCTCCTCCCCATTCACCACTGCGACGCTCAGTAGTATGGCGATGAGCCCATTACAGCGTCCATGAGCAGTAGCATGGGCCATAGAGGTGAGTACGACAGAATAGCTATGTTTGACCGACCTCGTCATCCATGGAGCTTACATGACGGTCGGTTGCCGGTGTGGCGTGCCTTCGCAGCACTGCCAACGCGCGGGTAGACGGAAGTTTCCAACCCCTAGACCACAAATTAAAGGTCAACAACCAACAGTCTGGAGTCTTGTCTTACTTTACGTGAGTAAGCGTCCCAAACCATGGTAACTAGTCCCCAGGAAGCCATGGCCAACACCATATCATTCACATGACAACTTGCTTCGTAGGTAAGCAATGCATGATACATGATTGCTGTCACACACGGATGTGTCCATGTGATCCTTGTTTCATGATTTAACTTGACATGACTGTTTGTTTGTTGGTTTGTTTCAACCACCGGCGTATCTAGCACCACCTACACCCCACTAAAACAATAATGGATGCCCCATCATCTAATCCGACTCTAAAACTGCTCTTTTCCATACGAAAAAAGTTTTGATGAATTCTGAAACCAGTCTCTATCGGTTTGGATAGGATTTAACACCGTACAAACCTGTATATTTTGTTTTTTAATATTGCAAGACAAAGTTCATTTCTTTAAGGTTTTTTGGCACAGTGCAATCTTGTTTACCCTCTACGGAAACGACCGTTTAAAAGTACCCAATTTATTTTAATGCCGAAAGCAGCCTTAAAGTTTGAACACAAGAGCATCTAAAAGTAGGCTAATTATGTAGAAAAGTGGTTTGAGTGTGAACTAAGCATTATATTGATCTTGGAACCTTCTGGTCATGGATTGCAATGTATTTTGCAACGTATTTTGTAATACATTTTTGCATGCTATTACTTCATTTATGCTAATAAATGCATTTGAGCATAGAAGAGTGCATTTTTGTAACCGATTCAACCGAGGGAAAACCCCAACGTGATTGGTTATCGACCACAGTGTTTAATTTTGTATTAATCCGCCATCATATTGAAGACTGAGCATCTAATATAGACGCAGTCTGCTTGAAGATCAGACGCCTGGTCTAGAGAGTCTCCCCCTTAAGAATGGGCACACCTCTAGACCAGCAACATTTTGCCAAACTGGCAAGTTAACATGAAAATTTCCTACCTGAATAATAAAAATACAATTTTTGCTGCACTTGTGCTGCTTCCTGCCTGCTTGACACACACTAGGTAGTGCCAAAACGAAATAAATGTTTCAACTAACTTGACATTGAAAACTTGTATCGCGAGTTGCACCATGTGATTAGTGTGCCGTATGTAGTTATTAACTTTGCCTTCAAAACAGAGAACAGCAGAAATTATTAACGATGTCAATTCATGTTCGCATCGCTAGTCGCACCATGTAATTTGTGTGCTATATGTACAAGTAGTTATCACCCAAATATGATTTCGTGACAAACTTTGCCTTCAAAACATAGCAGAAATTATTAACGATGTCAATTCATGTTCTCGTGCAATTTTATTTGCTAAATAATTATAGTAGCGACATTTGATACAAAATATGAATTATTTAAATTCAATCAATTGCCAACAAAGGCAGCTCTCCCAGCAGAATTGTACACATTACTGTAACGTTACCGTTACATTTTACAATTTATAATTTAAAAAAAATTGGATAAAGATCTGGTTTCAGAAAATTGCAAATTTAGATCCGAAAACACATTGCCACACCGTATTCTGGGATGACAACATGTAACAAACATGCTTAGTTGGCGAGCAATGCATGACACGTGATTGCCGTCACCCAATCAGCGCATAGAACAACGAATCAATAGAAAAAAACACACAGATACCGTACGTGTCCATGTTATCCTTGATTCATTTGCTATTGCCTTAATTGGAATAAACAAAAAGAATAATCTGCTGCATCTCCAGAGTTTGGACAGCGCTCGTTGAGAGGATCATTTCTAAATTTAATAAACGCTAGGCTCCACTAACCTTATTATCGATATCAATGTCCAATGTCGAACTAAACGCAACCAACATCTTTCATCGCCATCTTGTTTGCACTTCTCCTGCTGGTGGCAAAAGAAAAAATTATTTAAACAAAATTACAATGTGGGTGACATCAAGTTTTGTTTGAACACAAGAGCTTATAAAAGTAGGCTCACTAATAATGTAGAAAAGTGGTTCAAGTGTGAACTAAGCATTAGATTGATCCTGGATGGACTTAAACGCAGGAACCTTCTGATTATGGATTGCAATGAATTTTGTAATATATTTTTGCATGAATGAACCATGGTTCATTTATGCTAATAAATGCATTTGAGCATAGAAGAAAAAGTGCATTTTGGTAACTGATTCGACCTAGGGAAATTCCCAACGTGACTGGTAATCGCATTAATCCGTCGCGATACTGAAGACTGAGCATCTGATGTAGACGGAGTCTGCTTAAAAATCAGGCGCTCGGTCTAGTGAGTCTGTCTATCCTTAAAGAATGGGCACACTTCTAGACCAGAAACTTTTTGCCAAACTGGCAAGTTAACATGAGAATTTCCTACCTGAATAATAAAATTGCTTTTGCTGCACTTGTGCTGCTTCCTGCCTGCTTGACACACACTAGATAGTGCCAAAACAATATAAATGTTTCAACTAACATGACATTGAAAAACTTGTATCGCTAGTCACACCATATAATTTGTGTGCTGTATGTACATATTAACTTTGCCTTCAAAACATAGCAGAAATTATTAACAATGTCAAATCATGTTATTAACTTTGCCTTCAAAACATAGCAGAAATTATTAACAATGTCAATTCATGTTATTAACTTTGCCTTCAAAACATAGAAGAAATTATTAACAATTTCAATTCATGTTATTAATTTTGCCTTCAAAACATAGCAGAAATTATTAACAATAGAGAGTTTGCGGGATGCATTTTTCCCTTACAGTTAAAGACTATACGGTATAAAAATAGTTTAAGGAAAAAATGCTAAATTAAGTTTTGTGGGCTGCATTTTTCTCTTATAACTACAAATTCGTTTTTATAAAGGCAATGTCTGTCCGGTGATCTCGCATTCGAATTTAAAAGCAGATCCTACTTTGGCAAATCCTGACTCGAGTTTCCGCTTGAAATTCGACCTCAGAAAACGTCTCTTCGATCATCAAAGTGCACAATCCAAATACGTTATTTTCTGCAACAAAATAATCGCCATTTGCAATGAGCGGAGCGAACAATTCTGATTGGCTGCACCAACTTGTTCGCGAAATCGGCGCCAACTGCCCGGCGTTGCACCACCTCGACGTAATACGCAATACGTTTTCATTACGTTCACCAAATCAGCTAGAAATATAAAAACAAACTTCCCACACTTCATTCCATCATTCGCAGCTGTGTTGTCAACAATGCCCTACCGGCAGCCAGCCTTCAGTGACGTAGGACGGATAACCAGTGTCCAATCCCTTAATTCCCGAATAAGTATCTAGAGGGTCTTCCGATTCAAACGGCGGTTTTCCAACCAATAATTCGTAGCATAAAATGCCCAAGTTCCACAGATCAACTCGTTCGTCGTGCGTTTTTCCTTCAATCATCTCCGGAGAACAGTAATTAACAGTCCCGCACATCGATGTTCGCCTGCAGTTTAAACAATATTAAACTAACCAAAGTTCGAATTTGAATTCAAAGAAACTTGAATTGAAATTCGAACTTTGGTTAATTGAATACTGTTTAAACTGCAGGCGAACAACGATGTGCGGCACTCTTGATTACTTTTCTCCGGAGATGATTGAAGGAAAAACGCATGACGAACGAGTTGATCTGTGGAGGTTTGGCGTTTGATGCTACGAATCATTGGTTGGAAAACCGCCCCTCTAGATACTTATTTGCGAATTAAGGGATTGGACATTAGTTATCCGTCTACATCTATGCACCAAAACTAATAAGCAATACAAATAAAAAAAACAGCAAGTTCCACAATTGCAATTGTACCCTATTTCTGAAATTAAAAAATAATTTAAAAAATAAAATTGCAGCAAAATCATTTCAACCTATTTTCTCACAGTGTGATAACGGCAAATTGTTGATACAATGCCATAACAATAATGAAATCGAACAAGGACCACATCGACAAGAAAGCAGAATCGACACTCACCGTGCGATGTGCTCAGGACTTGCCTGGCAGACACTCTGACCATGGTCTCGTAACCTCTCAGGTTAATAAATGAGAGAAATTAGTTAGATATACGAAGGTACGAACGAATAAAAGTATAAAAGCAGCGAGGTGTTGTTGGTTTACCTTCGCCGTCCGGGAGAGCGAGAGAGCGAGGCGCGCGCCATTGCTCGGCAGTCGCGTCATACAAAGCCTCCCGTCTCGAGTGTGCCGCGCCGGACGGTGGCAATCAAGTCCTTATCGTTCGTTGTCGACGTCTCGAAGTCGTGCTCAAGTAGTCCTGGATTATAGCTCACTTTTTTTGAGAATAGGAGACACTTTTGGTGTGCCCAATGTGCCCAAGCGAACTCGTTCGTCTAGACAACGCCAACTTAGCTGGAAAAGCGATGTAAAACCAAATAAATTCGCCGGAATAATTTTAAATGTCATTCAAAACGATAGAACCTTTATTTAATCTATAAATATATTATTTATTTTGTGTATATTATTTATTTACCCGTAATTAATCTCTTACCTTCATTATTTTTATCTTTGTGTTGTCACAAGTTCAGGCCTTCTGCGCTATTACAATCTCGTCGATATCTCGCCACAATTACCACACGATTCCTCGAATCCTTTCTGAAACAAACAAATCCACCAACACGGGTCTTTCAAAGAAAAAAAAATAAACAAAAACAAAATTTTAAAATTATAATTTATACCAGTACAAAATTAAAGAAAAATTACGATTTCTATGACACTACTGAATACGTTTTACATACCTGCTCGTTAAATGCCATTCACGACTGAAATGGAAATAGAAATACAACATTAGATGCAAAGCAACACAATCATACATTGCCATTTTATTTTACGACAACAAACAATAAATGTATATGATAAACCTTATAACATAGGAGACATCAGTGAAACATAACCAACTAATTTTATATTCCAATTAATTAATAATAATTAATAAAAAATCTCTATTTTGATGCTTCAAAATTGTCAATCAACAGGTGGGCAACATTCGAGGCGACATGGGAAAGCAATGTTACAAAATAACCATGCAATGCAAAAATGTAAAAGTATGTTACCGGTACGTATAACACCACTACAAAATTATTCCAAAATTATTTCATGCACAACTAGTTATAATAAAAAGTTTTCATACTTATATTTGCGATCTTGCCACAACCTATCTTCCAGGAGTGAGTGATTAATCTCCTGAATATTGAATATTGTACAGCTTAAATTAAAAATTAAATTCTCTCGTGATGCTCTCGCAAACTTTTTATACACTCTAAACAAGATGTCGTTGGCTCACAGACAACTAAACAATAAACTGGAGTGTTCCACTCCAAAGGTCAATCTTGACCAATTGTAACGTTTCGGCGCTCTTACGAGCAGCGCCACCTGTTTGTCACAATATGAATAAATCAGTTAGTTTAGTTTACAATGGCCGACATGTCGTACTTCTTGACCAACACTTCCAACATAATTCATCAAGTCTAAATACACAACATAAACTGCGGTGTCAACAATCAACATGCCGCGCTTCCAGTCTATCGTAATCGAAGGCGACCAAAATTTCACCATTTACGCAACTCGAGACTTGATTTCTTCGCCTTTGTGCACTGCAGTGAAGCCACTACCGACAACCACCACAATACGTTTTCATTACGTTCACCAAATCAGCTATAAATTTAAAAACAAACTTCACACACTTCATTCCATTCATTCGCAGCTGTGTTATCAACAATGCCCTACCGAAAATCAGCAGCCAGCCTCCGCGATTTGTGTTTAAACAAATTGACCACTAATTTGTCAAATTCGGAGCTGCAACATCAACTGTTGAATTATCAACCTAATCGAATTATTAACGACGTTTTCCAACAAATATGTCGTCGAATCAAACCGACCCACCCGCGTTTGAATACCGACATCTTCGTTCATCCCGGCGCAATATCCTTGTCGCATTTGCACGTTTTCGATCTCCCCGCGAATCTCTTACTGGACAAAATGGGCCGAGTTGCCCGCAACCTCGTTCATCTGGACTTGGAATCCGATCTGCACATTCCAACCGAATCTCTCATCAATCTGGTGCAAAAATTACCCAAACTTCAACGCGTGAGTTTGACAAAAAGAGCGGAATGCACCGACCAAGTTGTTTGTGAAATCGCCGCAAATTGTGCGTCATTGCAACACCTCGATCTCTCATTCTGCGTTCACGTCACATTAATCGGTGCACTTTGCTTAAGCGCTTGTCCACAACTCGACTATTTGGATCTCACTCGCACTGGTATCCATCCCGAGGGGTTCTTTATGATTCTCAACCAATTGCCCCTCTTAAAAGAATTTAAAATTAATTTTGAGGATGAACTGTTGTTGCTTGACTTGTTAAAACAACAATTCGTAGTAAACAAGACATTGCGCACTTATTGCATTGAAACAACCGAGATAAGGATACTAGATGACCAAGATTTCACCATTCTCACCTCGATTTTCCCAAATCTAAACAATTTACATCTTTTATTGTGTCAAGAATCATCGTTAAACATCAGTACAGTCATGAAGCACGACATAATGCAACAATTGACCACTCTATCTCTCTACGATCTTCAATTGGTGGACATTAGACTTGCCGGTCGCTCCTGTCCAATGTTGGAGATATTATGCTTGGTGAATTGTACGATTGTCGACACTATGCACTTCCGGGATTCGGCTCAACTTATTCTGTTCAAGAATCTGCTGCATCTGGATTTAAATGACGACGACGATTTCGAAGACGCCGTTCTGAGCGAATCGCAAATGGAAATGTTTCTGACTCAATGTCCGACTTTAGAAAACTTATATATAGCTCGCTGTCAATCACTTACCGACGCCGTGATATGGGAAGTTGTCGAATCGAAAGCTCTACGAAATCTTCAATATTTAAGCCTCAATTCGTGTAATTCAGTCGGTGTCAATTCGGTGGTGAAATTGTTAGAAGCCGACAATCGTATGACTCGATTACGCTTATTTGAATGCATCAATATTGATACTCCAGAATTTCTTGATATTGTCGCTCATGTTACAATGATGAATCTAGATGTGCACATGCAGCTCAAGATGAATTTATAGTTGTTGCTGTAGATGAAGACGTGGATGAAAGTGACGATGAAGATATAAATCTGTTTTGATTTTTAAAGCATTAAAAAAGTTTTTTTAAAAAAATTTAATATTTATTATTTTTATTCATTAGCAGTAAGTTCTATTTGCTTTTCTGAAATTACACCGCATGAATGGATTTGCAACGCTTAACAATCCCAAATCATTCAAAAACCTAACAGATAAGATACATTAACGAAATGTATATCATTTCTGAAATTGACATTCTCGTGAAAAACAAATAAATGCACACAGAAATAAAGTGCTTACTCCTTTTTATAATTTCATAGAACTGACCGCTCACCCACTCTGGTGGAGAAAACACCAACCAACACTGATAATCCAGGCCTGATGCATTTAAATTATCCCTCAGTTGGGGGTACCGCTGTAAAAATGAAATAAATTGCCAGAAACGTTAATAAAGTTTTATAAACTCCCAAACGCCAATAAATTATTTCTAATACAAACCACCCGCTATTCAGACAAACCAATATTGTACAAAAAAATAATAAACATAAGTGTTTAAAAAAGCAAGTGTTGGCCTAAAATTGCAATATTTATAACAATTATTTTATTTTATATTATTTTATTAATAACCTTTCTTGTTTGAAAACGTGCCAGTTAATTGTTTATTTTATAGTTCAATATAATGCATTGTGTAACACAATCGATTTGTTCTCACGGATCTACTTAAATACCACGTACATCCGCAATATCCCTCTGTAATAAGAATACAACAATAAACAATATCACATTACTACGCATAAAACTTCATTTATATATATACAGATCACTCAAACACAACTTCATCACGTACAAGTATGTCATCCTCGTTTTGCTATTAGTCTATGAACAACTGTCAGCTGCAAGTAGACAACTCCCGTGCAGCGAATGCACAACCCACGAGTGCTGCGTGGACAAACAATGCGACGTCTTAACGTGTTGTTTTTGCAAGTGCAAGACTGTTTGTAAACTCCGCTGCCACTTCAAAGCCTCGGATGCATTCAAACTGCCTCACGAAACGCTGTACGAGGCAAACACGGTCGAAGAAGTTGTGTCGCAGTTAGACAACATCACCGAAGATGGACTCGTCGACCTCGGCGAAATCTTCTATTGGGTAGTCGCGACCGGACTCAACATAAGTGCCCAGCGCGTCAAGCAAGAGTTCCGACGCCTGGACACCAGCAGCGATCGTTTCTTAACCCGCGACGAAATCAACCATCCGTCCACGACCGGTCGAAGAAAAAATAAAAGAGCAAAAAGGAGGAAGAAGAAGAAGAAAAGCGAAAGACTCGAAGACAATCACTCCGATTTGACGGGGAGGAAAGCGAAAGATAAAGGCGAAACAAAACAAAATAACACTCGCCACGCTTAAAGATGTTTATAATGTCGCAAATAAGCTTTCGGTATCTATCCCGAATTTATCCCATTATCCAAACTCAACTGATTTAATTATCGACGAAAAAGGTGTTCTGTCTAGCTCACATTCGAGACATCGTCGGGCGCAAAGTTCGTGAAAGAAATACCGCGGAGCAGTGTCTTGTTCCATTGCGACGTCGTAACACATTACAGTAAAATAATCGAGGCGAACAAACTGCAAGCTTTTGAAGTGTCGTGTAAAGATGTTAAAATGGTGAAGAAACTCAGCGTTAATGCGAAGGGCTTCGAGAAGATCGAGTTCGCGAGTATTTGCTTCGGTGTGGTTGGTCAGAAAACCTGGAAGAAGTTTTGTTTGGGCACGCAGTTGTTCGGAGCTTGTGATTCTTTTGGTTCCGAATTTAATTTCTCGCGAGTAATTTTCGGATCTAGTGTTCGGTTCGGTGTGCTTAAACCCGGGTTCGAGGGTTTTCAAATGACCGATGTTCCCGAGTTTCTCGATAATTAAGACATGTGTGAAAATAGTTCCAAAATTGAGTGTTTGCGCCGCATTTGTCAGTTAGTAGTTCTCCTGCCGGCCACGTCGACGAGTCCGGCTGGGACAATCGGTTGTCCAGTATCCATAGACAAGTCTGGTGATGATGTAGCGAAAGGAGATTTTGATGTCAACGCCAGTGAATGTGTGCAGATAGAAAGAAGGTAGAAGAAAATCTCACGGTTGGAATTAAGTAGAAAACTTTGATGAAATAACTGTATTCAGAAATATAATAATAATAATAATAAAATATGAAATAAAATAAAATTGTGTGCTTGCTTGTTTGTGGCTGCCCCTTTCGGCCATTTTTCCTTTCGACAACGCGGTAAAAGAACATCCAAGACGTTCCCCAAAATGGATTCTGACAAACGGAACGTGTAGAAGACGTTCTTACGACCCGCGTGCATCCAGGACGACGTTTTCGTGCCGCGAATCCGTCCACAAACAACGTGGACCGAGATTTCAAGCTGTGGAATCCAATAAGGAAGAATTCAGTGCCTAAACTGTAAGTCCATTCCATTTTTATCAAAGATTAATGTAAGGAACCACGCGGATCTGGATCCAAACGAGTCCTATTTTATTGTCAAAATAAATCATTGTTGAATTTGAACAAATGCATTCTCTCCCTCATTTCTCAAACTGCCTAGGACATTTTATTTAAACAATTTATTAATGTGTTAGTAGAATTTATTGACTTATGGTCTTGGCAAACCACCAGGATACAAATCCATAAAAAACGTCCTGAAATTACACAAACAAGTATTTGTTACAAAGACCCATTTTTGGACGGAGATAATTTATGTTTTCATTTTAAAAACATGTTAATAAACACAAGTGACAAAAATTATGTATAATTAGCGGAATGAATAAATTGAGATATATAATTTTGCTGTTTTGAGTATGTAAGCGTATTTTAATGTTATTTTGAAAAAACGAGTAACAAATAATTGCTACTTATAAAAACTAAAAATTCAGAGCTATATTAAGAGGGTTTGTAACCCCTAGTTCACGCCAACTTTGAAATATAGATGGCGCCACTGTTTTCCCATAGACTTGCATGTTAATTCGTTTTTCTAGTCTACAGCGTTAAAGAATAAAAATGTAATTTTCAGATGTATAAATACAGTATTATGTGCAACGGTGCAAGAGTTATTGCACCATGTTTATTGTTTTGACTGGGGCACCGAAATTACACTTATTAAGTTCGTGCCTAGCAAAATGTCTGTTAGAGAGTTTTGTTACAACAATTAATGTGTTAGAGATTAAGTTGATTTGTGGAACGAGTTTGTTATTATTAATGTTGAGTTGAATTGCATTGTGGGATTGTTAGAACTTGTTGATTGTCGGTGAAAATCAGCTCTAAGCGCTTGTGTGTAATTTCAAACCATTTGGACAATATACCAGTTTGTTTGTTTATCAAAGTGATGTGTGGACGTTTATTTATGAAAACTAACAATGCCGACAATATTTTTTACTCATGGCAGACGGACGGCGCCCCGCTTGTGTGGGGCCCTTGTCCGGTACACGACTTGCACACCTCGTTGCGGCGGCCCTGGAAACGAAAACATTTTGAAGCCAATACCGCCACTGATTGTTTGAAATTTGCGGTTTCTTTTACGTCTACGTTTCTTCATCACGCGAGCATTATCAGCAGGTGAAAGTTTGAAGAAACACACTTCCAAAGTGAGGACTATTCCAGAACAAAAAATAGCGCCAAGAAGAATAAGGAATGCTGTGATGGTGTGTTTGATAGAAATGGGTTTCACTTCTTCGTTTTCTGTTGGCTTGCACAGACTTTGTAGTTCTCCATGTTTCGCTATTTCAGGGAGGATTCCAGATTCGAGTAACGTCAAAAGTCTGGGAATGTAAAAAAAATATATATATTTAACTCCTTTGAAATTTTCCTTTTTTTAAATCTGATTGTTGATTTTACTTTTGATTAAATAGTTCCAAATGTTTTGATCCTTTGGCAAATGAAAAATATGTTGAAATAGGTAAAGGGATTTTTTTAATTGAGTATTCACATTTGGATCCGAATATGAACAGTGAATGCTCGAACGTTTGAATTATAGCATTATTATCACTCGAAAGTAGTTTAGTTTCCATTTCTGTATTTCCTATTATATATGCTAGTGATCCATTATTGGGACTTTTTCTCAATCGTTGCTGTATATTTTTGGCAATGTTTTGCTCTGAATCCTGTAAGCAGATGACAAGGAATGGTTATAACTGTCTCAAACGCAAAAAGCAATAAAACATTTTACTGTATAAAATATAGGCTTATTTCAATTTTTTTTTAGTCAAAACCGTCTATGATACAAAATTGTCTTCAATGTGTTGGATCACAAAGCTCCTCACGACCAAGATATTCAGAACTAGCATTCATCAGTGATCAATATAATTATTCTACGTTCACGTAAATTAATAAAATTTCAAAACAAAAGAATCACTTCCGGGACTCCATTCCACTAATCAAGGGCCCATATAGCTCTACTTGGTTGCGGAGGATTGCAACAGGTGTGCCAGAGAAACACGAGAGGCGCAACAGCTGCACAAGTGCATCGCGCTGCAGGCGAGTGATCAGTGCGCAGGAGCAGATGGTCATATATTTATAATTTTTGCTACTATCCGCACCCATGTGTATTGGGCCGCATGTATTTTTTAATGTTGAAAAAAATAAAATGGTGAAATTCAAACCCTAAAAAATGCTTCTAATCAAAACAAATAAATGTAGCTTAAAGAACAAACATTGGGCTTTATTTTTTTAAAAAAATGAATTTTTAACTTAAATGGGCCAAAAGTTATGTCCATTAGAATATGCGCTACTTGGCACACGTGTATTTGGCCACCACGCTAATTGCCTTAAGTGAGTTTTGGCCGACAGATGTTTTCCATTAAATATTCTCACTGTTAGTACGGCACTCTGATCTCACATTGAACATGGTGGATAAGATCTTGTCCACCATGACCAAGGATCAAAAAAGGATGCCATCTTGTGTAATCCATTGAAGAAGATTAAATATTAATTATTATTAATTATAATCAATCAAATTGAAATGTTCATACACACAGTAAAAAAAAACACTTAATTAAATGTTGTTACTGGTATGTAAATTCTAAGTAAATTAAATCGTTATTACCAGAATGTATTGTTGCATGTGATCCAATGCAAAGAAATTGATATCACCATCAGAAAGTAATTCTTCAATGTCATTGTACCGGTCACGAGTTGGACTGATAGTAAGTGATGAGTATAAGAAAGCATTGTAGCTAAAAAACAGGATCATAACAAACATGTTTTTCGTTTGAAGAAGAGTCCTAACTGAAAATAAAAAATGTTCATACCTGGAATTGTGATTTTTGACCAACAGTGCACAGGATTGTGGGAAAGTGCTATCTAAACCACAAATTTAAAATACCTGAGATTCGTGTATCAGATTTTGAGGATCTCCGAATTAAGTACAAAGATAAAACAATGATCAAATATATAAAAATCACGCACATCCAAATAATTGAAGGAAATGGTTGCAAAAATGTCATCCATAAATATCCTTCATCTTTCATGCTTTTTCTGACAATAAATGCCCAAAAATCTCTCCTTGCAGGAAAAACGGTGCTATCAAACGTAGACACATCCTTTGCAGTGAAACTTTTTATCCACTTCTCCATATCAGTTTTCTAACACAGGGAATAGAAAAACATGCAAAAATAAATATTGAAATAAATACAATATTGCAACTCACAGTTCTGTCGCTTTTTTCATCTTCGTATTCATCATACATTTTTAAAAATGGGCTGCAAAGATCATTTTCATAAAGATTTATTAATTCTGTATTAATTCTTCAGATAGGTTCGTCACCCTGTAGTACTTACTGCAAACTTTGGAATTGATGCTCGACAATTACTGACAAAATTGCAATATTCTGCTGCAGTCCTGTTGTTGAAAACTTATTCTATTTAATAAATTAAAAATGAGGTTATTTCTTTTGATGAAGATTTCAGTTGAGTTACCGAGCTAAAACAACACATGGCAAAAATTGGTTTTTTCAACAAAATATTTTCTTCATTCATAATTTCAAATCCACATTTCTGTGGCAATGCACAGTGGAGGCCAAAGTTTGTTATTACAAAAAGATTGAATGTTCGATTATATGATTGCTGATAAGTCAATGCAAACTTGCTGTAGCTCTACAATTAAATTAACATCAAATATAGAATTAGAACTTACTGCTATAAAGTTGATACTTACAATATCATCCTCAGAATGTACAAGTACATAGACTTTATTTTGTTTCAATAAAATCAGCTCTTGCAAATGATATGTTAAAACTGATCTCTTCTTACGTAAAAATATTTTTTTTTTAATAATAAATAAAAGTAACTTATTTTTAATGCCAACGTATTTTTTTATCAGCTGCAGAAAAATAGTTGAATAAATGAAATCATTACTAGAAATGGGTGATACAATTAGTTAGTTACTTCAGTTTTCTCCACCCATATCACAACGAGTTTATAAGGAGCAAAATTAAAATTGTACGGTGGTCTGATCTTTAATCGTGCTGCCATTTCAATTTTTCCAAGCCAGTGATTAGAAATCAATGTTGACAAGCACTTTGTTTCTACGGTATAAATATTTTTGATATTGGGTGTGTACAAAAAGAAATGCAACATCTGGTACCCTTATAATCTTCATAAATAATGAATATTCTTCTGGCATTCAAGATTTTAACAATATTGGATATTTGCAGATGAAGTTCCTCGTTACAGAGATGAGATGAATTAGACCACCGTGCTACTAGATTGTGATGAGTATTACAATTTCAACTAAATAAGAATAGTCTTGAGACATACTTTGTGTTGTATTCGCGATCTCATTCAATATTATCATCATTAAAACATAGAAAACCACACTTCGGTTAGACATCATGGTTGCCGGCAAAATTTGCAATTTTTGTGCTGTAGTAAAATAAAAATGAGAATTATTAATACTGGGCATCCCTGTCTCCGAGCAAATGTTTTAGCACCCAATTCTATAAAATTCAGGCACTCATATAGACAATTTTTAGGGCAAAATGTGAAGTTGCTTATAATTTATTTGTTAATTTCTCGAGTTATAATCATCTCAGTTTATGTCTCATAATGATATATAAAAATAATGCAACATATAATTTACAAGGAACTGAGATAAATTGAAATTGATTTAGCTACCTCCACAAGCTTTTGAGTTTAGTAAGCAGCATAAAATGGTGTGCAGAAAACCAATTACATGGCGCCTAGTGACCTAGACTCGTAAAAAACTTTCAATTTCTTATTACTTCGCTTAATTTACTTTTGCACGCTACGTCGATTAGTGACTTTGGTTGATAGCAAAAAAGTGCAGCAAAAACAATTTCATTGTTTACCGTGTAAAAATTGTAACGGTTGTAAAACCGTGTAATTATAAAAGTTCACGTCAGATGGCGCTGATACAATCTAGCGCGTAATTCTTACGAGGTATGAATACTTTCAGTTATTAAGTGCTGTTTGTAGTTTATTTAATTAAATAAACTCAGCAAATATTATGAAGAATATTGATTCTATTGAATTTTGAAGCCAATACCGCCACTGATTGTTTGAAATTTGCGGTTTCTTTTACGTCTACGTTTCTTCATCAGGCGAGCATTATTAGCAGATGAAAATTTTAAGGAACACACTTCCAAAATGAGCACAATTCCTGAACAAAAAATAGCGCCAAGAAGAATAAGGAATGCTGTGATGGTGTGTTTGATAGAAATGGGTTTCACTGCTTCGTATTCTGTTGGCTTGCACGGACTTTGTAGTTTTCCATCTTTCGCTATTTCAGGGAGGATTCCAGATTCGAGTAACGTCAAAAGTCTGGGAATGTAAAAAAAAAAAATATTTAACTCCTTTGAAATTTTGCAAACGTAAAACCGGGGATATTTGATGTTTGGTGGAAAAAAAAGGAAAATATACTCGAGTTGCACTCAAAAAGGCACTTTACAAGGTGTACTCCCATTGGTCGAGCCAGTTTACTGGTGTTGTGATCCGGAAAAGTAGACCCAAACACCAGAATTGCATTACAATGTACAGACATTGCAATCGATTGCCTAGGCAACGGCCTAAAATTCAAACTTCCAGACGATGTAAGAAGCAATAAACACAACAAACATGAATTTGACATTTTTTAATGTGTAAAACTTCATTTTAATGATAGAAATAACATTTTTTTATTAAATAAAATCAAAATAACATTAACTAAACTAGTCATAACAATCACAACAATAAATAAAAATCATAAATAACTTCTCCTAGTAGTAGCATACAGTCTGGAGTTTGTAGTAAACCGGCTCGACCAATGGGAGCACACATTGTGAGGTGCCTTTTTGAGTGCAACTCGAGTATAGTGTAAAAATAAATACTGTAGAAATAAATAATTTTGGGGTGTTGTTAACTACAAATGGGGGGTCAAATAAAAATAGCGTGCAAATAATTGGTGTGAAATTAAATAGATTTGGGGGATTATTCAATTAATTAGGGGGGGGTCAATAATTTGATCTCGTTTTAAACAGCTGTGCCGGTCATTTTGACCGGTCTAGGCATTCTAGTGTTAACAATTTTTAATACACACACTTTGCTCCCACGAGCTGAGCTTTTACCCATCGCCGCCGCCAAGAACCATCGTAAACTGCTCCGGAGTCGACCACGTCGCTGAGTGACTAAGAGAGGGAGAAGACATCCTCCTGTCATTTTCTTGTGCTTATTTCCATTATTTCTATATTCATTGTTCATTTCTCATTAATTTATTAGTTTAGTATTTATTATTATTATTGTATTTAATCCCGTTTAATAAATTATTTGTGTGAGTTTATTAATTACTTAGAAGTGTATTTACTTATTACTCCCTAGACATATTTAACTTTTGATTTTAGAACTATACTCTAGTTGCAGTCAAAAAGGCACTTTACAAGATGTCGTCCCATTGGTCGAGCCAGTTTACTGGTGTAGTGATCCGGAAAAGTAGACCCAAACACCAGAATTGCATTACAATGTACAGACATTGTATTCGATTGCCTAGGCAACGGCCAAAAATTCAAAATTCCAGACGAAGTAACCAATAAACATAACAAACATGAGTTTCACATTTTTATATGCGTAAAACTTCATTTCAATGATGGAAATAACATTTTATATTAAAAAAAATCAAAATAACGTTAACTAAAATAGTCAAAACAAGCAAAACAATAAATAAAAATTAAAACTACTTCTCCTAGTAGTAGTATACAGTCTGGAGTTAGTAGTAAACTGGCTCAACCAATGGGACGACATCTTGTAAAGTGCCTTTTTGACTGCAACTAGAGTATAGGACAGTTTTACTGTATCCGAACTGTGAATTTTAACCCGGATCATAAGTTACAACAGCAGATCGTATAAAACATACACCCAAGATAAGTTTGAAAGAAAAATCAACTATTCTCGATTCGTTTCAGCAACTTACTCGTGTCCACATTTTTCACACGCACATTCAGTAATGGAAACAAATTTTGATATTTCCAATGGCAAACTGACTTTTTTGCCACTGGAAACGAGTTTTGACAATTCACAATGGCAAAATATGTAACTTTGCCGTTGGAAGTGCATTTGGATATTTATTTCTAATTTTTTCCATTAGAAGTAGCGTAGTGGCATGTTCTTCCTTTAAATATTCTCGCTGTTAGTATGGCACTCCAATCTCACATTGGACATGGTGGATAAGATCTTATCCACCATGACCAAGGATAACAAAAAAGAATACTATCTTATATAATTCATTCAATATTAACACTACTTGTATAATCAATTAAATTGAAATGATCATATATACAGTAAAAAATGTAATCAAACACTTAATCAAATGTTGTTACCAGTATCTAAATTTTAAGTAAATTAAATAGTTATTACCAGAATGTAATGGTGCAATTCATGCGTTGTAAATAAATTTATATCAACATCAGAAAGCAATTCTACAATGTCATTGTACCGGTCACGAGTTGGACTGATAGTAAGTGATGTGACCGTCAGGCCACCTGGGTGACCTGCGGCACTGCCACACACCACCATACGGCCCCAAAGGTCAACCCCTCTGTGGGTGATTGACCTAGCCCGGGGAGGAGGGAGTGGAGAGGTGTGGTGAGGAGGGAGTGGAGTGTGTGAGGAGAGTTGAGTGTTGGACACGGCCTGAGAAGGACGTGTCTGCAGCAGCTCCCAGAGAGGAGAAGTAGTCATCGAGAGGGACGAGAAGTGTCCCAGGTTGAACCCCACACTCCTCACCATTCACCACGTTGATCCTCAGTGCTATGGCGGAGTCCGTAGTGCAGCCTCCATGAGCGGATACACGGGTCGCAGGTAAGCGCGACATGAATGTTAAGTCGAACCGACCACGTCACACATTGGACTTCTGTCCAGTGTGTGACGGGTCGGTTGCCGGTTGTTAGAAAAATGCCCAACTGTTTGATCTTATCGGTTGCATGTTTCCGGTTAAATGCAACGTGTGTGTCATTGCAATTCTGTATCCGTGTTACATTGGTTGATATTGACTTTTAAACCCTTGTTCCTGTGCTAAGTGCCCCAACCAATGTGCTTATTAGCAATGACATGCCCATATGTCGTCTGCTCTAATATGAGCGCTTATCTTTTAGTTTCTCATGGCCTTTGTTTACATTATCGATTGTTTATGCCGAGTTTACTTTACTTTTGTTATGTAAAGAATGAATCCTTGTCTGCTAACAATGATTCATTCTACTTCAAGTTTTGTAGCCTCGAAAGAGGTGCGCTTTTATGTTTTGCCTTATCATCTCGATGAATAAAGATGGCGGTCGCACGATGCGAGTTCCCGCACCTCTTAATTCGAGTCTCAGCTCTTTTCCTTTGATGTCCGGCGCCTACAAGCCTATCATATGGTAGCAGAGGATGGTTGACGACGCGGCCAACCGTTTGTGATACGTTTGCGGCAAGTTTCGGGACGAAACGGACATCGTGGATTCGTCGGTATCGTCGCAAAGACGTATCAGCGGATTCGAGGAGTTTGTGAAGCTGACAACGTGTGCGGACGTTTGCGGAAGCATTTCTGGACCGGACAGTGTAAGAATTGTCGAAATTCTGTGCGAAATAAGCACATTGCCCGATATAAAGAGGATTTTCTTCTGCGGGCGCCATTTTGTTTGGGTTTTCATCGCGAGAAGCCAACCGAGAATCGTGTATACGGACCTGTACACGTTCTCATCGTGATTCGACGAGAGAATACGTCGAATCGACGTCGTTTTTGGATCGTTTTGGATCGATTCGCCGTGGGAAACGACGGAAGCCATCGTCCGAAGCGAATTCTTCGACGGCGGCCATTTTCGTCAAAGTAGGCGAAAAACGACGTGTTTTTTTTCAATTTGAGCAGAGAAGTCCTGTTAGCGGGTTAAACATACGCGCAGGCATTCGACCAGAAGACCAGTTAGCGGGTTAAACGTACGCGCTGGCATTTTCCCGAGGTTTTGTGCACGGAGCACATCCTACGAAGGTGCGGACGAGCACGTTGAGTCGACGTGCATCGATTTCACGACGTGGGATCAACGAGGGAATTTTTGCGACGCAAACCAACCCGCAAAACAACGGATTTTCACCTTGCCAACTATTATTTAGTTTTTAAGTTGTCGAAATTCCTTGTTAATAAGCTTAAGGTTTTGTTTGGGGGTCTTGTAGTATCCTTTCCACCCTTTACGCAGTCGCGTAGTGGAATTGTATTTTTGCGTAGGCTTTCTCTGGCCACCGAGTGTCCCGCGGTCCTAGGAGTCCGGTCGGAACTCGGGAGATACTACGTAAAGTTTTTCGTCTCACTTAATGAGATTTGTCCAAGGGAGACTGTATAATTTTCGCCTAAACCTTTTGGGGGTTTACGCCATTTGTAAAGGCGTAAAAGGTGTGTTTTGTGCTTCATTTGGTGTGTGCGACGATTTATTTTGTGAAAAAGTGCAATCTTCGCGACGAATCGACCAATTATGGCGTCGGAGGACAAATACGACGATTATAAGTCGATTAAAAAATTAAATGGGACGAATTATGCCCAATGGGCAATTGGTGCGAAACTGCTGTTATCCCAGCAAGGCGTGTGGGATCACGTGACGGGCGACGAGACTGCGCCGGGTCCCAACGCCACAGCCAAAGAAAAACGGGATTTCAGAGTGCGTGAGAAGCGGGCGTGGTCCACGATATGCCTGAGTTGCGAAGACTCGCAACAGCTCGTGGCCGTTGCCAAGGACACTTCCAAAGGAGCGTGGGAAGCAATCCGAGATGCTTACCAGCCCACCACACGCGCCCGGAAGGGCAGATTGAGGCGCGAGTTCTTGCAAATGCATCTAATGGATAATGAGGAGATGATGTGTTTTCTGGCCCGTGTCGACCGAAAAGTCGCAGAACTCGCGAACGTCAAAGTTATTCCGACGGATGAGGAAATCGCATTCCAATATATGGATTTCCTCCCCACAACTTATGAGACTATAAAACAAATAATGTATCACTGGGATGATTTGGACTTCACCACTGCAAAAGTGAAAGACCGTTTATTAGGAGAGTACAATCGGTTATTTGAAGCTTCAGACTCCTATGGTATGCGTACACAGGATTCCACTGAAAATGCGGGCGCATTCTTTGGAAAAGGGCGATTCCAACGCGGAAAAGGCGGAAATCAGCCATTTACACCTCGAACTTGTTTTTCCTGTGGCGGCACTGGTCACTTCGCGAGAGAGTGCCCGTCACCGCCCAAACAACAAGCGAATATGCAAAGCCAGCGAGGTGGCACCTCTGCACAGCTAGCAAAAGGCACTGCACGAGGACGTGGCCGTGGTGGAAAGACCAAACAGGCCAATTTGGGACAAGTTGACATCTTTGATGAGCCATTGACAATGTTTTCGGCGGCAGTTCACCAAACTGCAGAGGAAGTCACCTTGTCGCCACCATTGTCTTTAATGTCGCATTGCGACTTTGATCCGCACTGGTACATAGATACCGGTGCAACAGATCATTTTTCATTTAATAGAAGTTGGTTCGTGACCTTCAAGCCGCTGTCCGGCTATAGTGTCCAGCAGGGGGAAGGGAAGTCTAAAATTGAGGGCATTGGAAACGTGTTGATCACATCTTGTTATGAAGGCAGATGTAGAGAAATCACACTGCAAAATGTTTATTTTGCGCCAAATTTTAAGAAAAACCTCTTATCGCTGGGCCGGACAGATGAAGCTGGTTTTACAACTTTTATCAAAAATGGAAAGTTGACCATGTTTAAAGACCGAGTTAGTGAGCCTTTTCTCGTTGCAGATAGAACAAATGATCGGATGTACAAAGTTAACTGCAAACTAGAGGCTAATATTGTGAACACAACTGCACTTTCTGCGCAACAGAGTGCAGCGGTGGGTGGAAATTCGGTCAAAAATGTTGTAAAAAGTGAAAGTGTCATTAATCCTTTACTAAAAACAGTAGATTTTAAGGCAGCATTACTAAACACATTGAGTGGCGCAGTGCAGACTGCAGCGAAGCAGCAAGTGAGCGTAAATGCGCTAGTAAATGCGTCAAATCTTAAGAAAAGCGATTTAAACGATACTAACGGGCAAAATGTCTCGAATGGGGGAAAGATCGAAAAGATCAAAGTGAAACCACAGCCAATGGATATTTGGCACTCCAGAATGGGCCATTTTAATGCAAGTGGGATTGCAAAAATGGAAGTTTCACCTGACATTTTCGGAGTTAAACTCTCCGACAAAGAACTTTCGCCTTGCGACGCGTGTTCGAAGGCAAAGAGCACTAGGGCAACGTTTTCCCCAATCCCAGAAATTTCTACAAAGGGAATTTTGGAAGTAATCCACATGGATCTGTGGGGCCCGCAGCCTTTTAAATCACTGGGTGGGGCCAGTTATTACTTAATAATTGTGGACGACTATTCACGTTTCATGTGGGTGGAAATTATTAAAAACAAGGGGGATGTATTTGAGCGTTTCAAACGATGGCAAACACAGGTTGAGCGCAGCACCGGGAAAAAGGTCAAATGCATCAAGACAGACAATGGCGGGGAGTTTGTGTCAAAAAGGTGGGATGACTATGCGGCTTCTATTGGGCTTAAGTGCATCCAAACAAACCCCTACTCCCCAGAAATGAATTCTGTGGCCGAAAGAGCAAACAGAACAATTGTTGGGGGAATTAGAGCCATGCTCTTCGAAAACAATTTTCCAAAGGGTTTGTGGGCAGAATTGGCCGTGACAGTTGTCTATCTTAAAAATAGATTCCCACATGCAAGCTTAGGTGGGAAAACCCCTTATAACTTGTTTTATAACAAGAAAATGTCGTTGAGACACTTAAGATGTATCGGCTCCAAAGTTTTCGTGCACATTCCTTCGCAAACAAGGAGAAGCAAGTTGGAAGAAAGGGCGTGGCCTGGGGCCCTAGTCGGTTACGCGATTAAAACGCGGGGGTATCGAGTTTGGGACCCCAAATCCAACCAAGTGATTGCTTCAAAACACGTGAAGATTGATGAGAATGTTTTTTGGCACGAGTCGGTGCAACTGAATGAAATTCCATCCGAACCTAATTATATGGGAAATTTGAATTATGAAGATTCAGATGAGGAAGAAATTCCAGTGGCTCCTGCTCAGCAACAGGTTCCCCCTATCATACAGCAATTGTTTCAGGCCCCGAAACATGCGATTCCGAATCCCCAATTAGTTCAACAGGCGGTCGAGCCTGAAATTGTGGAAGAAGTCGCTCAAGCGGCTGGTGGGATTGAAGGAGAGGAGGAACAACAGGTGGATGTTCGGCCTCCAAACCCGACTCTCACACCTCCACCAGTTAGGAGGAATCCGCCACGCGGTGCTAAGTTAAAGGGGGATATAATAAGAAAACGTATGACCGCTCCTGAGGAATTAAAAATTTTGGACATGACACAATGGCAACGGAGAGAAACCGTTAGACAAAGTGGTGAAACTGCTGGGCAGGTAGATGTGATCTACATAACACCACTCGACGATAGAATCCGCAGTCGGATTGACGTTGTACGATGGTGCAAGGAAGAGAACTATCAGTACGATGGGGGTTGTTTCGACTTCAAGCCAACAGATGAGACCATTGGGTTCGCCGGTCATGCATCCGTTGAACCGGACACTTTTGAAGAAGCTATGTCCAATCCCAATAAATCCGACTGGCAGGATGCCATGGATGATGAAATTAATATCTTTAATGACAGAAAAGTTTACGAGGAAGTTGATAAAACCGAGGAGATGAATTTACTGGGAACAAAATGGATTTATAAAATCAAGCGTGACTACACTGGGGCAATTAAACGCTGGAGAGCACGTTTAGTTGCGCAAGGTTTTGGGCAGAAAGAAGGAGTTGACTTCACTGAGATATTTTCACCAGTGGTCAACTTTGTTCTCGTACTGATATTCTTTTGTTCTCTTGTGGTTCTGCAAGGCTGGCGAGATACACATCTCGACATCAAGTCTGCGTACTTATACGGAGACCTTGACGTGCCACAATACATCAATATCCCGAAGGGCTTCCAGACCAAAGAGAACCAACACAAATGTTGGCGATTGGTCAAATCCTTGTACGGACTTCATCAGTCCGGAAGGATGTGGTATTTCAAGCTCCACGAACGATTATTGGAAATAGGATTCACTCCAGTCTTAGGGTTGAATTGCGTATATAATTACGGCTCAGATGCCGTCCTTTTGTTTTACGTGGACGACATTGTTTTGTTTAGTCGTGATGCTTTCGTTGAACAATGTATCATCGAGTGGATTCAAGAAAGCTTTGAAATCGTCAACCTTGGACCGGTGACTCTTTTATTAGGGATTCACTTTGAAAGGAAAAATGGGGACATTTTAGTACATCAAAAGAGTTATATTGCGAAATTAGTCGAGAAATACGACATTGACCCGTGCCATAAAATTAAAATCCCAGTCACAGTCGGTACCATGATACAGAAGGTACAACCGGGCGAACAAATAAACTCGCCGTTCCCATACAGGTCCCTAGTAGGGAGTTTACTTTTTATCGCGAATAG
Source organism: Strigamia acuminata (assembly GCA_949358305.1). Lineage (NCBI taxonomy): Eukaryota > Metazoa > Arthropoda > Chilopoda > Geophilomorpha > Linotaeniidae > Strigamia > Strigamia acuminata. The sequence continues at coordinate 3,214,791 of OX442315.1, read as the reverse complement.
AACGCGTCCAGATATTCTCTTCAGCGTTATTGTATTATCTCAATACAATGAGACCCATTCTAACAGGCATGTTAAAATGCTAATACAAGTGTTGAGATATCTGGCGAATACCCCCAATTATGTTATCAACTTAGCTAATTGTAAAAACAACAATTTAACGGTTTACACCGACGCGTCCTTTGCTTTGGACCAAGACAGTAGGAGAAGCTTTGGTGGTCACATAGTTTATTTGGGAGGGGTTCCGATTTCATGGAATTGTCGAAAACAATCCATGACTTCACTGAGTATAATGGAAAGCGAGTTTCTCGCAGTTGTCGATGGCGTGAGAGAAGTGATATGGCTTGAACGTTTGTACGAAGCTGATATCATCTTATGTTTCAACCGAAATGTCCCTTGCGTCTATGCCGATAGCATGCCGGCAATCAACTATGCGAAAAACAAGATCGAGAACCGTGCAAATAAACATATAGATGTTAAATTGCACTTTCTTCGTGATTGGTATGAAAAAGGCGTGTTTAGTATTAAACATGTGCCTGGCGAATTGAACATCGCGGATTTGATGACAAAGTGGTTGCCGCGCCCCAGATTATGTCAGCTCTGTGAGCATATTTTTGTTGTAGTCAAATAGTTGCGCAAAGGGGGATTTGTTAGAAAAATGCCCAACTGTTTGATCTTATCGGTTGCATGTTTCCGGTTAAATGCAACGTGTGTGTCATTGCAATTCTGTATCCGTGTTACATTGGTTGATATTGACTTTTAAACCCTTGTTCCTGTGCTAAGTGCCCCAACCAATGTGCTTATTAGCAATGACATGCCCATATGTCGTCTGCTCTAATATGAGCGCTTATCTTTTAGTTTCTCATGGCCTTTGTTTACATTATCGATTGTTTATGCCGAGTTTACTTTACTTTTGTTATGTAAAGAATGAATCCTTGTCTGCTAACAATGATTCATTCTACTTCAAGTTTTGTAGCCTCGAAAGAGGTGCGCTTTTATGTTTTGCCTTATCATCTCGATGAATAAAGATGGCGGTCGCACGATGCGAGTTCCCGCACCTCTTAATTCGAGTCTCAGCTCTTTTCCTTTGATGTCCGGCGCCTACAAGCCTATCACCGGTGCGGCGCGCCTTCGTGGCGCCCCTGCAACGGGTAACGGGATTCCCCATACCCCTAGACAACGACAATAAAGGCCAACCAACCAATATTGTGGGAATCTCTGTTATTATTACGTGATGTATGCGTCCCTACCCAGTGTGATTAGTCCCCTAGTTACATTGGCGAGACCATACCAGTCACAATTGAGGGCCCTGTCCGAGATTTGAACTTGGAAAGTTTTTTTTTGATCCGCCGTTTTGTTTTGCTTTGTGCTCAACCCTTTGTTTCATTGTGGTTAGCTTTTTGTCTCAATTTTATCATTGTCACGTATTGTTTTACTATTTGTTTCAGGTTTTTGTGCATTTTGCTTTATTTTTTGGCGGGGGTCAATTGTATTGTTTTTCATTTTTCTTTGTTTTGGACTTGGGTTAATTGCTTTTTTATGACCGGAATTGAGGGGGTATTCTGTTTACCACTTTGGGTCCTGGTGGGTTTAGTTGTGGGAGGCGGGGTGCTTTTTCATTTGAAGGTTGTTAAATTGTATTTTTCTCAGTGCTGGTGTGGTTGGGGCTCTGAAATTAATTTTTTCAGACGCACTGCAACCAACCAAAACATTGTGATATGTGTTTCTCTAATTGGCTTTGGGAGATTTGCTCACCCCTCGGTCAGTCACAGGGGTGCATGTCACGGTGTCTTATCTTTTGTGTTTTTCTCCCCTTGTACTGACTTGACCTCGCAGTGCTTTTGTCTTTATTTTTCAATTGCACTGTGTGTCTATTTTGGTGCCGGGTTGGGAAACATTTGTTTTTCTTCTGCCACATTTTTTTTCATTGGTTTGAGCTGGGTATTGCTCAGATTTTTGGGAGATTTGTGCAATTTTCTTTTGTTTTATGGTAATTTTTCTTTTTGTTGGTCTGGCTGGAATTTGTTTGACTTGTTTTTTTTTGTGTGTTCTGATTGAGGTCCGCTTTACAATGACAGTAGCCGACCAACACATTAGTCTAATACCATTTTTTATTTTTTTTTGTAGGTATGTTTTGTTTGTGTTTGGTTTTGGCTTAGGTCGACCTGGATGTTTCCTTTAATCATCTTGGGGCGACAATGGCCAACCAACACATGAGCTTGATACCATTTTTTATTATTTTATAATTTTTCATTTTTGGTGTGCAACCTATAGGGGGAGGAACCAGTTGGGGGTGCTCAGTTTTTGTGGTTTGGGGTGTTGGAATAGATCTGTTTCATCATCTCAAGGGCAATTGAGAGTGGCTGTTGAGTGTCTTAGAGGGTCGGCACCACACCGGACAATTGGTGGATTTGGTTCCTTGATTTCTCTCTCAGGGTCGGGCGATTTGGTGCCTTTTCCGAGTGTGTTTTTTTGGCGGGAAACGTGGTTGTGGTGTTGTTGTGGTGGGCGGGCATGCTGCTGGGTGCAGTATATCCCAGTTCAGCCCTGTGCCTCGCCCGGACGATGATAAACTAATGCGGTATATTTAGGGGAGCTCTGTTCATTACTGGCCAGAGGTACATTCCTGGTTTCAGCGGTTTGAGTAATCTTTTGAATCACAGGCGCACGTACTTCCTTGGAGCACACGGAGATTGGGTTTCCAACCCTGTCCCGGGAACTGGTGGAAGCAGTTTGGCATGATTTTGGCTTTTTTGTGTTTTTGTGGCCACTTATGGCACATTTTTGTCAATTTCGCTGCCGTTCTGTCGAAATTGGGTCTCGGATAGCCTAATGGTGTTTGCTCTCGGACCGCGCGTGGGATGTTTGCAAACACGAATTGGGTGGCTAACGGCTTTGAAAAGAGACCGTGAATCCAGCCCAACATCTTTTTTATCTTTGTTTTCAATGTGCTGTGTGTAGATCATTTTGTGATACACGCCACATTTTTCTCCTAACCTTTCTCTTATACTATTTCTACTCTATTTTCATATCCGGATTGGATTGGGAATGTGACACTCCTGGGGTGTGGACCTAACACATCCTGGCGTTGGGCCGTGTTCAACAGTACTCTGCCCGGTCTAATCCAGATTCAGTCGCCGATTTCTCTTCACTCTTTGTCTGAGGTGACTGAGTCGATTTTTGCCTCATCAGGGTTATCGCGACCTTGATGGTGTTTTGGGTGTGAATTTGGTGCTTGAGCTAGCTATGCCAAAGGAAGCCTAAAATACGCGATTTTAGCGTTTTCAGCAGGGGTTAAAACTGGTGGCAGACGTATACACCAGCGCAAAGGAAAACGTACGACCTTAGCATCGAAGCTGTGGGGCGCGATGAGAAAATGTCACGAAAAATCGATATACGCAGTTTTTTCTACTTGGTTCTGGCGCGAATAATTTAGAACACGAAGGGAAAGACAAACCGTGCATTGTGTTTGTTAGTTTGGGAGTGTCAGTAAACTTCCAGTCGCCCATTTCTATCTTCTGGGGCGTGGATAAATGCCGGAAAGGTGTTCGCCAGTTTCTATCTTCTGGGGCGTGGATAAATACCAGAAAGGTGTTCGCTAATTTTTTATTTTTTGGGGCGTGGATTAAAAATGCCAAAAAGTGTTCGCTAATTTTTTATTTTGGGGCGTGGATTAAAAATACCAAAGTTTAACCGCTAATTTTATGTTTTGGGGCGCAGAGAAGAGCCAAAATTTGTTGTTTTTATTGTTGTTCAATAATTAAAACTATCTTGTAATAATTTATTATGTTTTATTCGTTATAGTACATTTTAAATCAGTAGCAGATTTGCATGACGCAGTCAGGGTATTGAACCATTGACCTCGCAGCTCTTCTGTTCAATCGACTTTTAACCCTAAGAGCGTGAACTCTGATGAAAGAACAGGATGACACCCCTGGTGCACACCTTTTGTCTCCACCAGATGCTTCATTGCCAAATTACTAAAAATAGCCTTGTAGATCTTTGAAGCACCGTTAAGGCGCCCGAAGGTCTAACACATGGCCGGTGGTTAGACATTCCATCTGAAGGGGAACTGGAACCTTTTTGCAAATTACGGTTGACCTAGTTGTAGGCGGCAGTGATTGGTTAAGGTTGAAGAGACCTGTGGAGAATTTCCTGGCCAGAATCCATGAGAAATAACTGCTAAACGGGTTAAAAATGAGCGGGATGCCGACAATGCTTCCGCCATGTTTAATTCGTGAGAATCGTCAGAGACAGTACACGGTTGGAGGCTATTTGCCCTCCATATCAACATAGGATAAATCATTGTTACATTATCAATGATTTGTCCTTTACATCCAAAAGTAAATAAAACACCGGCATTTATAATCGATAAACAAGCGATAATGATAAAACAAGACTCACTCTTTCGAGCAGACGATATCGTGGGCGCATGCTATAAAGAATAAAGTATTCAACCGCGGTACGTAACAGGCATTGATAAAAATCGGAATCGGTTGAAAAACAACATCGGGACATTACATTATAGCATGCTTGTTACACATATTCAGAAAGTGTGTAACTAACAAATCACGCAACACAGAAACAAATGTTTAGGCACCACAAAATGGGTTTGCAACCCAATAAATCCCCCTTTGCCTAAACTATTTATTTACGACAAAAATGTGTTCGCAAAGAGTGTTTAACCTTGGTTTCGCTAACCACTTGGTTAAAACATCTGCCACGTTCAAAACCCCTGCGATATGCTTAATAGAGAACGTGCCCTTCTCGAACCAATCACGGACGAAATGCAATTTGACATCTATATGTTTATTAGCACGGTTCTCTATTCTATTCTTTGTGTACTGGATCGCCGACATAGAGTCGGCGTACACGCATGGGGTTACTCGATCAACGCAGAACATAATGTCTGCGTCGTATAGCCGATGAAGCCATATAATATCCTTCACCCCATCGACCACGGCCAGAAATTCACTCTCCATGATCGACAGGGAGGTCATCGTCTGCTTATGGCAGTTCCACGAAATCGGAACTCCCCCTAGATATAGTATATGGCCCCCAAAGCTCCTTCTTTTGTCTTGGTCCAGGGCAAAGGACGCGTCAGTGTAGACTGTGAGTGAATCGTTCTTGCAATTCGATAAATCAATGGCGTAGTCGGGTGTGTTTCCCAAATATCGCAAAATTTGCATTAGCATGCCCACATGACGCGCAGAATGAGTTTCGTTATATTGCGAGAGGGCAATGACCGAGAATAAGATATCAGGCCTTGTCCTGCTCGCAACAAACAGAAGACTTCCGACCAAGTTCCTGTACGGAAATGAGGTGTTAACCCGCTCACCAACTTTGACCTTTTGGATCATCGTACCCGGGGTCCCCGGGACTTTCACGCGGTGACACGGATCCACTCCGTACATTTTACACAACTTCTCTATGTACCTTCTCTGGTGAATTCGGATTCGCCCCCCCGATCTGTCGAACTCGATACCCAACAATAGGGTCACCGGACCCAAGTCAACAATGTCGAAGAAACTTCGAATCCATTTTAGAACGCATTTCTCAACGTAATCGTCTCTTGAGAAGAGAACAATGTCGTCCACGTAAAAGACGATTACGGCCTCGTTGTCCAGAGAATAGACACAATTTAATCCCAACATCGGTACAAATCCCAGTTAGAGCAGACGGTCGTGAAGTACCTGGTACCACATCCGTCCGCTCTGATGCAGACCATATAAAGCCTTCAGCAGCATCCAACATTTATGTCGGTTCTTCGATGTTCTGTAGCCCTTGGGGACTTCACAATATTGCACTGTATCGAGGTCGCCATAGAGGTAGGCAGCCTTGATATCGATGTGCACGTCGCGCCAACCCTTAAGCACTACCAAAGTGCAGAAAAAGACAATTACGAGGACGAAGTTGACAACTGGAGAAAATACTTCAGTAAAGTCAATCCCGGGCCTCTGTTTAAATCCCTGGGCCACTAAACGAGCTCGATAACGTCTAATGACTCCAGTATGGCCGCGCTTCATTTTATATATCCATTTTGTCCCCAAAAGCTGTACGTCTTTAGGCTTGTCAATTTCGCGATAGACTTCTTGCTCATCGAAAATATCTATCTCGTCCTTCATGGCCCCTTCCCAGTAGGGTTTGTTGATGCCCCCAATCGCCTCCTCGTAGGTGTCAGGCTCAACTGCGCAAAACCCCGCAAAAGGTAAAGGCTCTTCGCCGTCAGAGGTTTTGAAGTCGAAAAGTTCCGGGACGTAGGCGTAGCCTTCTCCGTCGCACCACCGTGCAACATCAGTTTGACTTCTCAATTTATCCTCATTGGGTGAGAAATAGACTACATCAACTTTTCCCGCAGTTGCCCCGGCTTTACGGACTGACGCAACCCGTCTCCACTTAGTCATGTCCAATGGCAGCAACATTGGGTCTGGGGTTTCTTTCACTTTACCCCTTTTGCCCGAACCGCGACGGGCTTGTATTCCCGGAGGAAGTTCGACTTCCTCATCGTCTTCGGGATAAACGTTGAAAAATTCTCCATCATCCCCCTTCGCCCCCCCAATTTCTTCAATCGGATTATACCCATCACGTTCATCATCCCCAACCAAATCCTCTGCAGTAGTTTCCACTGCAGGCAGTTGTGTCGCCTGCTTGACCTGTGGTCTCAATTCAGGCCTAAAAGCGGGCTTTGGGGTTGTGGGTAATGCAGGTTTTGCTTTCGGAGCAGGGGGTTGGGCAGGAGGTTGAGCAGGAGGTGGGACAACAACCACTTCCTGAACCTCTTCTTCAGCTTCTTCGGCAAGGGCAATGGAATCATCATCGTCGTCTTCGGTTTCAGAAGGAGAACCCGCAAAATATTCAGGTTCCTTATGTCCACTTTGTGGATGGTGCAATCTCTTGCCCACTTCATACCAAAAAGAATCCTCAAAAATGCGGACATGTTTAGACGCAAACACTTGATTCCGTATGGGATCCCAGATCCTGTAGCCCCTTGTGGATATTGCATATCCAATCAATGCTCCCGCCCATGCCCTCCCTTCCAGCTTGCCCTTGCGAACTTGGGACGGGATATGGACGAAAGTCTTTGATCCAATACATTTAATGTGGCGTAGGGACAATTTCTTGTCGAAAAATACTGTGTAAGGGGTTTTCCCCTCAATCCCCGCATGTGGAAACCTGTTTTTCAAGTATACGACTGTCGTCGCCAATTCAGCCCAAAGGGGATAGGGGAAACTGTTCTCGATCATTAAAGCCCTAACCCCGCTAACAATGGTACGGTTGGCCCTTTCGGCCACGGAATTCATTTCCGGAGAGTATGCGTTTGTGCGAATGCACTTCAATCCAATTTTCGACGCATAATCGTCCCAATTCCTGGAAATGAACTCCCCGCCATTGGATACATTTCACTTTCTTGCCCGTTGTTCGTTCTATTTCCGTCAACCAACGTTTGAAATGGCCCAAAACTTCCCCCTTGGTCTTCATCGTAATTATCCACATATAACGTGAATAGTCATCAACTAGGATGAAGTAAAAATTGGCTCCACCCAGGGACGGTTCCTGTGATGCGCCCCACACGTCCATGTGGACGAGGGACAAAATCTCTTTCGTAGAGATAGCAATAATAGGGGGAAAACTTGCCCTCGTGCTTTTCGCACGCGCGCATGCGTCGCATGTTGACAAATTTCGGTCTGAAATACTAATCCCAAAGACATCTTCCAATTTCTCCAAGTGGGAGATGCCCTTAGCATTCAGATGTCCCATCCTCGAGTGCCATGTGTCCATGGTCTGTGGCTGTTCTTTATTTTTCACTGTTACTTTGGTCAAATCCCCATTAACTTTCGCATTCGCATTTGCTTGGGGAGAATTTGCAGGAGGTATTTGAACCTCATTTCCCGTCTTTGTTAAAGTAATCGCCGCAGGCGCGTTCGTCTTAGCTGTTTCGCTCACTTGCGCAATTAAATTAGGTGCGGATTTTCCCTTATCCGACTTGCTCGAACTGTTTAGTAAAGCGGACTTATAGTTAAGCATGGTTAGTAACGGTTGTACAAATTTTTCATCCTTTACAGATGACTTGATCAAGTCGAGGACAGCAGCTGCATTCTGTTGCGCAGTTAATGCAGCCGTGTTTACATTCTTAGCCTCGATACGGCAGCTGACTTTATACAGCCTATCGCTTGTTCTAACTGCCGTGATCGATGGCTCCTCGATCTTGTTCATATAAATCGACATTTTCCCATTTTTGACAAATGTGCACAACCCCGCTTCGTCGGTGCGCCCTAGCGAGATTAGATTCTTGCGGAATTTCGGCGCATAATAAACGTTTTCCAAAGTTATTTTCCTTTGTTTGTTTCCATAAAGTGAGGTAAGAACAATGTTGCCGACCCCTTCGATCTTCGATTTGCCTTCTCCTTGTAACACACTGAAGTTGGACAAAGGCTTATACTCGGAGAACCAGTTCCGGTTGAAGGAAAAGTGGTCCGTTGCTCCTGTGTCCACGTACCACTGCGAGTCAAATTGTCCGTGCGACACAAGAGACAACGGTTGTGCAGGGGCCTCGTCCAAAACTGCAGAATATAACGTGAGCGGTTCGTCTTCAAACGCGTGTATTTGGGTAAGATTGACCCTTTGCTGGCTCTTTCCTCGTCCTTTGCCACGACCACCCCCACGTTTCGATTGGGCAGGTGAGCTGACATTAGAGGCAAATGTCCCTTGTTTCGGCGGCGAGGGGCATTCGCGGGCGAAGTGGCCTGTTCCGCCACAAGTAAAACACGTGCCACGCTGAAACCCTGCCGAATTCGAAGTTTTCCCTCGAGGTTTCCAGTTGCTTTTGCCAAAAAAGGCATTTGCGTTGTCTACTGCACTTTGTACGGCGCCAAACTCGTTGTTTTGCTCATAAAGGCGATTGTATTCGCCAAGCAACCTGTCTTTGACATTTTGGGCTGTGAACTCTGCATCGCTCCAGTGGTATGCAGTTTGCTTCACAGCCTCATATTGCGGGGGCAAAAGGTCCAAGTATTGAAATGCCAGGAATTCATCGGAGACGTCGATCTTCACATCTTTTAATTCTGTGACTTTTCGATCTACTCTTCCGGTGAAAACCAACATTTCTTCATTCTCCAGCAGTTTCAAATTGAGAAATTCGCGGCGAAGACGAGCCCGACGTGCTCTCGTTGTCGGCTGGTAAGCCGCTTTCAACGCCTCCCATACTTTTGCAGCAGTGGGGCAGGCAACGGCTATAACCTGTTGCGGTTCGGCGCAACTCATGCACAACGTAGACATGGCTTTGTCTTCCCGGACATTAAATTCTCTTTTTTCCTTTGCCGTCGCTGTGTCCGGCAATTTCGGCTCTGTGCCGTTCACGTGGCCCCAGACATCGTTGTATTTGAGCAGAAGTTGAATCTGCACCGCCCATGTTGCATAGTTCGTGCCGTCGAGCTTCTTGACATCTTTATAGTCATCATGCCTATTAGAAGCCATCACGGAGACACAAAAACGCTATTCCGGTGAAAATTGCGCGGAGAAAACACAATTTCGGAAATTATTCCGCACAAACACTTCACTGAAATTCACAACACTTGCACAAATGTCACCCCCAAAAGTGAAGGCGAATAATGCAGTACAACCCGGGGAATCTCAATAAGTGAGATTAGATAACCTTTGCTGGCAATTCCCCAACTCTTCCGTTCGTAGCGCCTAGGCTCGCGGGATGGTTGGGTGGCCGTGAATAAGCCCAGCAAAGAATACAGTGCCACGTGCCCGACTGGACGTAGGGTGGCACCGATTCTAACAAGGGAAAAAACAAAAACCTTAAAACTATACAAAGTTTCACGACAAAATAAATAAATGTACACTGTCGGTGTGAAGGTGGCTTCCGTGATGAGATTCCACGCCGCAAAACGTTGATCCTGCACGGAAATGGGCTGACGTGCCTTCTCGTATGCGCACGTCGCACAAAACGAGGGAAAAATGACAGTATTTCACCTCGTCGCCGTCGAATTAACTCACACGCACGCCGGGGTGCTAATGTGAGGAGAATCCCTCTCAACTGGTGCACCCTATGTGCAAAACCAGGGTTTCCTCTTGAAATTGTCGGCAAACTCGTCTCGTTTGCTAAACGTTCGCTCGTCGCTCGAAATTTGTCGCAGCGACGTAAATAACGCTTCGAAAATTCCGCTGATTGTCGGATATCCTTTCCACGGTTCTAATGGTATCCAACGTTGTTAATTTCCAGCGCTGGATATCCCAAAACTGCTTGAAAACGTCCGCGTTCAAGCGCAGGCACGATGAACGATGGCCGCCGCCATCTTGGATTTCATCGGGCGTGGATTCGTTTGAAAAAATGACTTATTTCGCCAAAAATAAAATCGACAATTGTTCCTACCGTCCTTGGTATCTTGGTTGTTGCTTATTTAAGCACACAACCGTCCCGAAATGATCCTACGACGTCTCGAAGCACACACTCGGCGGTTAGGCTTCGCCGCAACTCTTAATGCACGAGAATGACCGTCGTTTGATCGTACGACACCAAAACGTTGACAACGCTTATTTCCGCGTTGAAGGACACAAATAATAGTTCGATAGTACCCGTACAGTTCTCCGCACACGTTCCAACGACGATTACCGCACCGAAAAATTCGTTTTTGCGACGAACTGGGCGGGCGCGACCTTCGCGACTTCACACCGTTAAAAAAATGGTCGTGCAACTCTTCAAAAACTTCCTAACAGGATCGTTTTGACCCTCTGCTACCACTTGAAGAGACCTGTGGAGAATTTCCTGGCCAGAATCCATGAGAAATAACTGCTAAACGGGTTAAAAATGAGCGGGATGCCGACAATGCTTCCGCCATGTTTAATTCGTGAGAATCGTCAGAGACAGTACACGGTTGGAGGCTATTTGCCCTCCATATCAACATAGGATAAATCATTGTTACATTATCAATGATTTGTCCTTTACATCCAAAAGTAAATAAAACACCGGCATTTATAATTGATAAACAAGCGATAATGATAAAACAAGACTCACTCTTTCGAGCAGACGATATCGTGGGCGCATGCTATAAAGAATAAAGTATTCAACCGCGGTACGTAACAGGCATTGATAAAAATCGGAATCGGTTGAAAAACAACATCGGGACATTACATTATAGCATGCTTGTTACACATATTCAGAAAGTGTGTAACTAACAAATCACGCAACACAGAAACAAATGTTTAGGCACCACAAAATGGGTTTGCAACCCAATAAAGGTGACCCTGACGTTTGTTTGTTTATTGGAAGTGGAGAAGTTTTCGAATAATTCCCCACTCCTGGCTTGTGCGTGGTCTTGATCACACTCACGAGATACCACTGACAAGAATCGGAAAAAGAATGGCAAGCACGGAACTTGACCCGGCTTGGGCCAGAGAACTGGCCATTCTGTGCGACGTTTATCCATGCGATTTGAAGACGCAGGATGACGTCGTGAGAATCATTAAAGAATATCAACGCGACAGGCGGCAGGCAGTGCTTGGCGCCGCCGCTGCCCGTAGCAGCGCGCGTTGGTCCAACTTTGCAGCGAAGCGGGCTCGTAAAGCAGCTGCTCGCGCTCAGAAGGAAGTTACCGAAATGGTGGAAGCTTGGGCAAGATCCACCGTTTCACTCCGGAACGATTTTTCAAAACGCATCTTTGAATTGTCCAGGAGAGCGGCTGTTGCTCAAGCCGTTGCTCAGGACGACTCGGATGTCGAGGGTGAGCAGGAAGATGCGCCAGATCTGATCGCGGGGAACGACGTGGTTGACCCCGCCGAACTCTACGACCGGATCTCGCCCTTCCAAGCTCTAGGAACGACTGAAGCAGACGAAGGCGTCGTAACAGACGGCTCGTCGCCCGGTCAAGTTTGTTTTGTCGGCTTAGCCGTTGGTGCGGTCTGGGATACTGTGAACGTGGCCGGACTGGGAAAGGATCTACCTCTCCCGTTCGTTGACATTCGCTTTTCCGACCGCAGCGCGGTGGCACTCATGGATTCTGGTGCTTCTGGGCAGTATATGAGTAGTGCCGCGGCCGAGGAATACGGACTAACAGCCTCGATTGAACCCTGCGATGATTTTGTTAGGGTTATGACGGGCGGTAGAGTCACCAGTCCCGTCGGGACGGTGAACGTGCATGTCAGCTGGCAGACAGGAGCTGATTGGTTACGGTTTGCAGTGCTTGTAGGAGAGTGGTGCGCAAATAATCGGCAAATGAACCGATGTGGAAGCGTGAAATAAAGCGTGTCGCAAATGCGCGACGGTTAATTCCGATAACAGAATCGCGTGATGCGATTCGAGCGAGCGCGTGATGCGATTCGAGCGAGCGCGCGACTTATGGTCGCTTATATGCGCTTAAATAGCACTGAAGGTGCTCTAAAGTGAAGGTAAACACTTAAAAACATAAAAGTTTAATGAAAAGTAAACCATATCTTACATAAATGGATTTCCAAAGGTGAAAAGATGTGAAAGTGCACACACCTGTGTGCGCTGCCATCTTGGATTCGGGATAAGAGTGTCACAGCACTCTGGTGACAGTTATTAACATTAAGTTTTAAATTAAAGAACAAATCATCCAAGTAAAACATAAGCAAAGTATGGAATTACATACTGGACAGCAGAAAATAAATCCAAATAGAGAAAACAGTAAATAAATGATCAAATATCAATACAATGTGTTTGAACACAAACAATATAGTAAATAAACATTTGATATCGACAACATGAGTGGTTCTTAGACCAACAAATCCCCCCTTCGATCTTAAATGTTCGGGGAAAGATACAATCGGGTACTAGAATTATAGTATAAACATTAATCAAAAGGGAAACAATAATGTCGAATCACCGAGCCGGGTACTATCATTGAAAAACTCTGCGGAAGCCCGAATATTCCCACTGATCTCGATGACTCTCATAATCGGGAAAAACTAAATTAGGAATGTCACGATAAAGTTACAATCGGAAAATCCGAGAAATCAACGATTGTAAACGTTCCGATCCGAGCCACTTCGTGAAGATGTCGGCGACGTTGAGATCGCCGGGCACTTTGCGGAGTTCGAAACGTCCCGCCGTATACCACTCCCTGAGCCAATGATAACGTACACGAATATGTCGAGTTTTCGAAGTTTCGACATCGTTGGAAGTAAACTGTATGGCCGAGAGAGCGTCGGAATAAATGACGGGTCGCGATAATCGGTTGAGAATCGGAAACTGAAGATAAACGTGGTCCAACCAGTAAAGCTCCTTGACGCACTCAACAAGGGCGATGAATTCCGCTTCCATTGTTGAGCACGCCACGGTGGACTGTTTTCGGCAAGACCAGCCGATTGGAATGTTGCCGATGAAAGTAATATAACCGCCGAAACTTAATGATGTTTCCGGATCGCATGCCCACGAAGCGTCGGTGTAAGCCCACAATTGTGAAGATGTACAGCCGGATAATTCGATGCAAAAGTGCGCGGTGTTAGCGACGTACTGTAGAACTTGAAGTAATGCTCGAATGTGGGTCTTATTATAGCAGGTGTTGTATTGCGATAAATGGATAACGGAGTAAAGTATATCGGGGCGCGTCCTCGAAGCCAAGAATAACAGCGATCCTATCAGCGAGCGGTATGGAAAATCTTCCAAATTCTCGGTCGATCCTCTGACGAGTGTCGTCCCGGGTGTCACGGGAACTTTCACGAGCTTGTTGGTCGAGGTTCCAAATTTCTTAATGATTTTCGCGATATAAGCACGTTGGGAAATGAATGTGCGTCCCATATCACGAATGAACTCGACGCCTAACAATTTCGTAATCGGACCGAGGTTAACGATTTGGAATTTCAAACTGATAAGTTGGATCAATTGGTCGAAAACGCTGTCGGACGCGTAGAATAAAATAATATCGTCCACGTAGATTAACATGATAGCGGAGTTTCCAAAGACGTAAACACAGTTGCAAGCTGGCATTCTTCGGAATCCGAGGTCTCGAAGCGTCTCGTCTAACTTTTCGAACCATTGTCTTCCCGACTGGTGGAGGCCGTAAAGGGATTTAACGAGTAGCCACACATTGTTGGGGTTGGAACATGTGGCACCTGCAGGGATCCGCATGTAGACTTTGTGTTTAAGTTCGCCATACAGGTACGCACATTTCACATCTAAGTGTGCATCCTTCCAACCACGCAACACGACGAGAAGACAGAAGAATAAACGGATTAAGACGAAATTCACCACCGGACTAAAAACTTCATCGTAGTCGACTCCGAGAGTTTGACGAAAACCCTGGGCGACTAAACGAGCTCGATATCTGGTGATCGTCCCTGCTGCATCGGTCTTAAGCTTAAAAAGCCATTTGCAGCCAAGAATCGTAGTATCCGGTGGTCTTGGAACTTCGAGATAAACCTCTCTCTCGGTGAATGTGTCGAGCTCTTCCTTAATGGCTTCGCACCATTTCGGAGCGTCGGAGAATTTCGGGATTTCAGCGTAGGAAGCTGGTTCCGTTCTACAGAGATGAGCGGCATGACGAACACCCGGAATAGTCGGCAATGTATACTCAATGTTGCTCCAAATAAACAGTTCTGGCTCATAATCGATATTGTTGAGCATACAATATTCCTCAACATCTCTCTGAGATCTAAGTCGAATGCCGGGCATCGGAAAGTAGTAAACGTCTGTTTTAATCGATCCCGGAACTTGATCCTTCCGAAGGTGTTCCTCGCGTCTCCAATCACTGCACTCGGAATCTCCCCCAATGGGTCGCCAAATATATGCAGTATGGCGATCCGTAGCAGGCAAAACTTCTGTCCCGACTATGTGCTGAATTGGAGCAGGAGACATTGGAGTATCGTCAAATACCGACACTGTATGAGAAAGATCTGCTCCACGGGTTTTCCGGCGATATGTGATGTATCTAGCTGGAGAACCAGGCGGTGATTGGCGAGGAGACTGTTCTGCAGATGTCCCAGTGAAATCAGATGTTCTTGGAAGAATGGCTTGGTCATCAAAGTCAGCAATATCGTCATCTGTATCTCCTTCCTGATAGAGGATGGGATATGACTGAGAATGACCCAAACTTGCCGAACTCGGTAATTGGAGTGCACACGCATCCAACAATAACTGCTCTGGCGTTGTCGGAGGCGGCAATTGGATGACCGGTGTATGAACAGAGTGAGATGTCGATACGCCGCTGACATGGCTAGCTCCACCATTATCGGAATCGTCGTCGGAATGATCAGAATGTTCGGAATCGGATCCTCTTGGCCAGTCATGGAACTGGACGTTGTCGTTAAACGAAACCGATTGCTGTCCGACATCAGAAAAAGTTTCTTCGGGCCGTTGAGATGCGCCACGAAGAGATTTCCGATATGATTGGCGTTCATCGATCTTGACGTGAACCGTTTCGTAAACTCGATCTTCTACCGGATTCCAAACTCTATATCCGCGGGTACCAGTCGCGTAACCAACGAGATATCCCTCCCATGCACGCGGATCTAGTTTCTTGCGGCCTGGCGCGGTGTAATGCACCCAGCATTTGGACCCCATTTTGCGTAGGTGTCGTAAAGACAATGCTCGTTGTCGCCATAGGATATAGGGAATTTGGTTATTCAACCTCGAATGCGGACTTCGGTTCTTCACATACGCGAAAGTGACTGCGAGTTCCGCCCAAAGGTCGTCCGGGAGTTGAGTTTCGGAGATAAGAGATCGGACACTGTCGGCCATTGTTCGATTTATGCGTTCTGCAGTGCCGTTCATTTGAGGTGATGCAGGATTAGTCCTCTGCCCTTGGATGCCCTTTTCTTTGAGGTAGTTCAAGAATTCATTCGACATGAATTCGCCTCCGCGGTCGGATCTAATCGCTTTCACACGCGTATTCTGAATTCGTTCAACGCGGGCGACGAAGTCTTTGAATGCCCCAAAGGTTTGCGACTTCTGGGCCAACGGGATAATCCACGTGTAACGTGTGGCATCGTCGATGATGGTGAAAACATAATCCGAGCCGCCCAGTGACGTGAGCGGGGCTGGTCCCCACAAATCCATGTGTAGAAGATCCAATGGTTTCGATGTACAGGGATTCGGGTCCGGTTTATGCGAAGCTCTGGTTGATTTAGCAATTCTGCAGTCGTTACACGACAATTCCTGTCGGACTTCAGCTGGTTGCAGACCATAAACCTGGTCGTTAGCTGCCAGAAGCTTCATTGCATTAGTATGCAGGTGACCGAGACGACTGTGCCATAGACCGGTGGCGTCTTTAACCGAAGCAGGATTAGCAATTACCTTCTTCTGTGACGGAGGTAAATTGCCAGGAGGAGGGGAAGTTGGCAGGAATTGCAGAGCATTGGAATAGGACTGTGTGGTCGGATTGACAATGACCGGTGGAGGAACGGGAGTAAGGACGGGAAAATGTGTAGGATCGGTCAGGTTTGGAATTGGTTGGGTGGGAATTGCCTTCGCACTCTCAACCGCTGGCGGATCAAAACGATAGTCTGTAATTTCCCGTTGCTTTTGTTTTCCGTTAACCGGTTTCGGAACATTGTCGAAGTCCACTTCTGTCGTGACCATTGTTTTAACAGGTTGAATTGTCGGTGGAGTGGCCGTCGAAACCGTTGTCGAACTGATAGGGGCCGAACACAAACCGTCCAAATAATACAAGCCACCACGTTCCTTTGCACGAATGATTGGCAAACGATAGTCCGATTCATAAACATTAACTTCTCCGTTGAAAATGTGGATATGATGTCGCGTTTTATCGATTTTCGACACCGAAATCAAATTGGCTTCGAAATTCGGTGCGTACAGAACGTTGGTCAAATCCAAAACGCAATCTGCATCATCAACTGACGTAAGAAGTTGAACCGTTCCTCGTCCAGTAACTTGCGATTTGCCTTGCCCCAATTCGATGTCGAAAGGCGGAATGTTCGTGAAATCGGTGAATAAAGCTCGCACATGGGTCACATGGTCAGTAGCGCCGCAGTCGACAATCCACTCATTGGATTGCATAAAGTGGGCAACTGGGCGCTCAACGACTTGCGGTGCACTGCAGAAAAATGTCCCTTTCCGAATTGGACGTGAACTTCCTCGAGGGCGAGTATCTTCGACCTTGGCGACGGCGTTCTTGTTCCGTCTTCGACTCTTGCTTCTCGATGAGCGTTGTACGGAAGCCGTCGGCTGATTCGGGTTCGGATTCTCACGTCGCGGGTGGGGGCACTTATTCGCGTAGTGGCCCATCTGGTCGCAATTGAAACACCGAATAGTTGACAAATCACGGGCACCGGATTTATTACGCGGGCGAAACTGTCCTTTCGCAGAAGCATGAGCCGTCGGTGGAGTTGTTCGAAGCAGACCCGCCGATCTTAAACGAGATTGTTCGGATATCAACTGTTCGGCAACCAAAGTCGGTGTAAATTTGTCATCCGGCCAATGGTAAATTGCGAACGTTGCCTGGGCATACTCAGGTGGCAATCCCTTAAGATACTGATATGCGTGGTGGTCGGGCGAAGTTTCCTCCTTAACGTCCTTTAATTGCCTCACGTAGTGATCGACTCGGGCAATAAAATCCGGCATGTCTTCGTTGGGTCCGATCTGGAGATTTAAAAACTCCCAACGCATGGCTGCTCTTCTAGCCCGTGAGCTTGGCGCATAAATCTTAGCCAGCGCGTCCCACGCCTCCTTCGGCGTATTACATGTGTCCAACACTGATCGTTTGGGCTCGCTGACTTGGATATAGATGTGACCGAGGGCTTTATCTTTCTTGGTCATGTACCGATCCTTTTCTTTTTCCGTCAAGGTAGCTAAATGTTCGACTTCCTTCTCCTCGGTAACATGCCTCCAAAGGCCCTCGGACTTTAGCAGCATGCGCATCGACCGCTGCCACTGCTCGTAGTTTCCAACTCCGAGTACGGGAATTTTGCTTGATGAATCTCCGGATTTGTGCATCGTGGCGTGGAAAACTCGACTCTTTGCGACGAAAACACAGGCTCAGAGAAATGGTACACACGAGACACCGTAGCACTGCACGAAAACGAAGCACAACACTCGATGCGAAGCACTTTCGAGGCGGAAACCGTCAAATTGGGCAATTCCTTCTGAAGGAATTCAAAAACCTCCGGTAGCCAGTCTGAGAGGGTCCGATCGGTGCACCTGGGCCCGCGGGAAACCTCACTTGTACCACGACAAGCACTACCGGAGAATACGTAATCGCTTGATCGGATTCGATCGAAGGGCGAATACGATACTAAATGTCCCCCAAAAGCCTTAAATTCTACCTTAAAGTTAACAATAATAATTCGAAAAAGGCGAAATAGATGAATCGATTGCGGATGCAATCCTCGTGCAAATGAAGGCACGGCGCAGCTTTCTCGAAAAGCTGGAGAAAGCGCAATTCGGACGTCAATGTCCGAATTCTTCTCGAATAATCGAGGCTCTTCGTCCGCTTGAAAAGATCGGTGATCACGACCGTTCACCGGGGAACTAAGCCGCCAATAATCTAGTATTGGGTTCTCGTTGTATCCGCCGCAACGTGCTAAGCGGAGAAGTGAATCCAGATTGACGAAAAACCTGAAAAAAAAAAACAAAAATTTGTCGCGAAATTCGCGAATCCCGCGGAATTTCGGACAAAATTAACGAAGCAATGGTGAAATAGACTGCCCTGGCAGTCCAGAACGTCGATCGAACGTTTCGAAGCGAAAATTCGGGCGAAAATTGTCGAAATCGGCGAAATCTGAAAATAAAATGAATTTCGCCGCAAAAATCGCGAATCCCGCGAAAATTACGCCGAAAATTAGGTGAAAAATAAGAGCAGATCGTCCCCAGACCTCTGCTACCACTGTAGGTGAGTGGTGCGCAAATAATCGGCAAATGAACCGATGTGGAAGCGTGAAATAAAGCGTGTCGCAAATGCGCGACGGTTAATTCCGATAACAGAATCGCGTGATGCGATTCGAGCGAGCGCGTGATGCGATTCGAGCGAGCGCGCGACTTATGGTCGCTTATATGCGCTTAAATAGCACTGAAGGTGCTCTAAAGTGAAGGTAAACACTTAAAAACATAAAAGTTTAATGAAAAGTAAACCATATCTTACATAAATGGATTTCCAAAGGTGAAAAGATGTGAAAGTGCACACACCTGTGTGCGCTGCCATCTTGGATTCGGGATAAGAGTGTCACAGCACTCTGGTGACAGTTATTAACATTAAGTTTTAAATTAAAGAACAAATCATCCAAGTAAAACATAAGCAAAGTATGGAATTACATACTGGACAGCAGAAAATAAATCCAAATAGAGAAAACAGTAAATAAATGATCAAATATCAATACAATGTGTTTGAACACAAACAATATAGTAAATAAACATTTGATATCGACAACATGAGTGGTTCTTAGACCAACAGTGCTACCTTCCGCGTCTAACTTCATCCTTCTCGGGTGCAGTTGGCTCGGCGAGAATGGCATCGTAATTCGCATCGCCCGGAATGATTGGTATCATATCGACACTCCGGGAGTGACGTTTCCTTTCGCCCCTCAGCCTGATCAGCTGGACGAAAAAGGCGCGGATGTTGACAAGTGGGCAAGGGTCACGCTGGAACACGGCGTTGATGCGGCCGCACTGTCAATGTCATCCAATCAATTAGATCTATTGGAAGCCTGTAAAATAGAAGACATGCGGAAAGTGAGACTGACTCGTATTCTTGACGAGTTTGGACACACCTTCAGCGAGACGGGAGGTTGTCATCCAACAGTGGAGTTGTTAATCCCCACGAGTGATACGCCGCCTTTCTCGTGCAGAGTCAAACACACGTGCCCAGCGGAGGCGAGGGCTCTCCGCCGTTTAGTGCGTAATGCGCTGAAAAGGGGCGAAATAGAAGAAAGCGTCAGTGTTTATAGGAGCCAGCCAGTCGTAAGTATGTTACCTGATTGAACCTTCGATGCTTGTATAGATTTCAGACAGCTGAATGCTATCACGAAGAGGGATGGGTATCAAGTCCCGTCGATCCCCATGATTTTGGCTTGTCTGGAGGGGAGTATATTTTTCTCGACGTTAGATCTGGCGATGGGGTGTTTCCAATTACGGATTGCGCCGCTTGACAGACCTAAAACAGCATTTTATACACCCCTTGGTACTTTTCAATTTGTGAAGTTACCTTACGGTTTGTTGAATACTCCTATGGCGTTTCAACGACTGATGGACAAAGTACTCGGCGAAGCGAAGTTTAAGTGGGCATTGCCCTACCTGGACTCGATCGTCGTGTTCAGTAAAACATTCGAAGAACATTTAACGCACTTGTCAGATGTGCTAGGCAGGTTGAACAAGCATTGTTTGACCGCCAGCCCGTCTGGTTCGTGTATTTTATCGAACCTCTTGGGATTTTCTGGGCTACTCGATGACTCGGTACGGTTTCCGACCGACCGAACGCCGCGTTCAGGCGATTGTGGATTATCCGCAACCGAGGAATGTCGCTCAGCTGCGACGTTTCCTTGGCATGTTCGGCGGAGACACACCGGCGATCGAGGGTCTCGAACATCCCTCGAATCCACTGGAAGCGCTGCTTAATGACGGCATTGCGTGGAATTGGTCTAATGAGTGTCAGGGTGTGTTCCAGCTCTTCAAGGATCATCTTGCGCGTGGGAGCGTGCTTCCTATGCCTGAGTTCAACAGAACTTTTGTCATCCAGGCTGCCGCAAGTAGAGTTGGGCTCGGAGCAGTCCTCACACAGATGGATCATCAAGGAGTCAAAAGGCCCGTTGCCTATGCGAGTCGTGCGCTGCAAGGCGCCGAGACAGCGTTCAGCCTGTCAGAGTTGGAATGTCTGGCGGTTCTGCAGGCAGTCGCTTCCTTTTGACCATTCATCGCGTACTCGAAGTTCGTCATCGAAACAGGTTGTATGGCGTTGCTCTGGCTCTTGTCATCGACGAGCGCGTCAGGTCGCCTGGTGCGATGGGCGATGCAACTGCAACAGGTGAGATTTTCGATTAAGTTTAACAAGCGTGCGGACGACAGGATCGCGGTCGCTCTTTCAAAGGTTGGCCTAGATGACGTGGAAACGACATCGGCGGCTACGCCCGAGGAAGAAGCTGCAATCATGCTGGCCCACACGCTCGTTACAGAGAGTCTCGCTGGTACGATCATGTCTTACGACGAGGTTAGACAGGTCCAGCGAGATGACCCGGACTGTAGCGCTGTCATGAAATGGTTAGATGAAGGGCAAAGAGACGACCGTCTTTTGTCCCAACTCCCACCATCCATGGCGCAATACAAACCAGATTTCGTGTTCGGTGGGTACGGAGAATTGTGCATCAATACCCCGTTCTCACCCAACACACCGCTAAGCAGGGCGGAGCACGGCTCGGACGTAAAAATCTTGATGCCTGCGCCACTGCTTGATCGCTGCCTTGACGTCATTCGACTGCATCCTCGTTATGCGCAGGATAACGCGGCCGACATGGTGAAAAGGTTGCAACGAATGTTTTTCTGGCCAGGAACGTAGTTTTCCTTGTTCCGGTCGGACTCAAAACTAATGAAACGTTTATCAGGCGTAGACACGACGATGCTCTCGTTACTGTCACGCCGGCGAACATAATTTTGTAGTAATAAATTGCCCTGGAACGGTGACTAATTTGTAATGGTTGTATGTTTTTTTTTTAAATCACACTCACCCATGTTCAAACACGCCACCTGTTGCTCGGCGAAATCGGTGCGTCGATCGGGAGGTCCGTGACTAGTCGCAATGGCCGCCGATCGGTCGGTACCAATCACAAGCATGTGATGCTGCCAAAATAGGTAGAAAAAATTGCTGAAATTGGTTGGAAAAGTTGATTTAATTACCGACTTCCCGAGGCCAGTTTCAGCGGTCACGTGTAATCTTCACCGATGAGCTCGCGACGCTCTTATGACGTCACGAATATCACGGCAGATCGTAGCCATGGCAACGGTCTTACACAGCACAGCCGCAATTTTTGAGCGTGTTTTCTTTCACTGCCCGAAAATCGTGGGTATTTTTTTCACTAAAAAATTCGAGAAAATGCTGTGGTTGTGAAACAATTTTTTTTATGAACTTTTATGGTGTTTTTCTCCACATCTGTTGCAAGGGATCGTCTTTCAACTAGGGGATTGTTTATTTCACCAATTAGAGGGGTGAGGGTGTCATGAGACCCAATCACAGGTCACGGGTCGGGGATTGTTCTATGTTTAGACAAAGTTTCTTGTTTCTGGACATCACCCCGTGTGTCACTTGTTTTCGTGAGAGCGAGCCGACAACATCAGTTTACTGTTCTTGTCTGCGTTTTTCTTTCGAGGCGTTTTTTCGTGTGTTTTCTGATCGATGAAGGTAAGCTGCAATTTTTTACATCATTTGCTGTGCTCTTCCCTCGATCTACGCCCGTGACCGATTGTTTTCTTACACCCGGACCCCGATCTTGTATAAACTAGCGCGCGAGCTGGCAGCCTTCGGCCGCCGCTCACCGCTAGGGATGCTGGCGAATTGAATCGTTTTTCGACTCGCCGCATCCGAATATCTTCACTGAAACACGGTTGATTACGATCAACATGTGTTCGGCGAGCATTTCGAAGCAACTTTTGTGTGAGGAAACCTGAAAAATTTTGCTGTTCCCTCTCACAAAACACTTCGTAACAATTTCTTTTTTACATTGGTTTCTATTTACTATTCCATTGTTTCCCTGATTTTCTATCACTTCCGTTTCATTTTCTTGCTTCGTTTTCTTCCAATGTTCCTGTAAAAGTTTTTTTTTTAATTTTTTTTTAATTAATCATTTCTAATTTTTTTTTGCGCTTTATTTTTTTTTTTGCTCTTATCTTTTTTTTTATTTTTTGCCTCCATTCGCCGTGTTCCCGGTTTTTTCTGTGAAACAGGTGGGTATCGGCGACAGATTCACGAGTAGAGTGGCAGAGGTTAATTTTTTTTTGGCCCGCGCCTAACCCCTCGGAATCTGTGCATCCCCATTTCTATTGTCCCTAATTGAGGTCAAAGACCCGCAGCTGGTCACTTGAGTCATCGGCGGCTTGATCAGAGACTGTCAGTCTAGGGGAACAATAGCGAGTGGCGAGGGGTCGACGCCGCGGTAAAAGGAGCCGGGAAGTTCGCTTTCCGACTCACTCGTCACTGCGGCGCGACTCGAAGAAATCAAAGTCCTCATCCGTTTGGAGCTTTTCGTTCTTTTCTTTATTCTTCGACCCCTTCTTTGCTTATTTTGCCCCGAACTCGAGTTTTTCGCTCTCGTTCGGTTTGATTTTGTTTTTTGTTCACGTTTAAATTGGAGTTTCATCATTTCTTTTCTCTTTTCGCTCGCTCCGGGTTGAAGAGGTGTCTTTTCATTTTTTCACCCGCTCGCGTGCTTTCATTAATGTAATCCTCTTTGTCATCATCGATGTTCTGCTCGTGTGCTCGCGACTTGACTGGGTTTTTGTGCTGACGCCAAGGACTACCGGCATGCCGGCCGTTGTGCAGAACGGTCCGCCATGTTGGTTGCGATTTACGTTGGAGTCACCATCCCTTGCCTTGTCGCGTTTGAAACTCGAGCAACCATCGTACCGTTAACCGAGCTCTGCGCTTCGGTCAGGATTCTATCATAGTCCCGGTTCAATTTTCTTGAATCCAGGAAGGACTTTCGCTCACGTCGTCGGAACGCCGAAGCTAGGCTTCCGCCAGCTCGGTATCCTCGACGATTGTGTAACACCCGGTTACGTCACGCGCTCTGCGCATGATCAGGCACTTAGCGCTGCGAGGCCGAGTTTGTCGCCCCCGCGTGCCAAGTTTTGTCCCCATTATTTCCTCAATTCACGTTCTTCACTTTACGCTATTTTTCGGTTGTTCTTTTTTTTTTCTCTTCTTCAATCCCGTGCGTTTTCGGTGGTTTTGACCGTTTTATTAATTGTTTTATTTTCTATTTATCCTTTAGAAATCAGGAGATTCTGGTGATGATAGTTCGGACCAGTGGCGCATCTGTCCCGTTTGCCTCGGCGAACGGTGTCAGGTTGCGGCCAGCGACTGGGAGTCCCCTTGTGGGAATTGTTTGGGACACGGATTAGTCCACTTCTCCGTACCCAGACAAAGATGGTTCGTGCGACATTTGTCGAGGCAGGGTGGAGATCGTCATCACACCCGCCCGACAACGACGTGGATGCAGGTGGATTCCTGGGAGTCCAGGACACAGACCCTGGTGAGGAACGGTTTCGCGCTTCTCCCGCGTTGGCTGACGGTCGAGGCGGTGAGGATTCGGGACCAGCTGACTGCCCCGTCGAGTATCCCACAATTAGCGCGCCAGGTTCAGGCTGGACGAGCAGCGTCTGCAGAGGCGCCAGCCCAGCCGAGCCCGAAGCGCCAAAGGCAGGAGCCACCGCCCTCCACTTGGACGGAGGAAATGACCGTGCGGCACGCGGCCGCGATGGTGGATTGGCGTGCCACTCACCCCAAGGCCACGCCGTTCCAGGTGGAGTGCGAAGAGAAGCGTCTGCGTCGCCGCTTCAAGCAGGCGGCGAGAAGGGCGCGTGCCGACGCCATACGGGCAAAGGCGTTGCAAGAGGCCGAAGCTGCTGCCGTACCGGCAGTAGCCCAACCGGTCGGGGAACCGGGAGTCAGCGAACAGGCCGCACAGGCCGTGTCCGTTGCTCTGGATATGACAGTTTATAAGTGCTATTTATTAATAACACGGCCGAATTTTAAGTGTTTTCGGCGAAACCCGCATTTTTCAATGCTCCGAGTCGCCACTAGATGGCGCGATTATAATTCAGCGGTAAATCCGAATTGCGAGTTAAGAAACTGGTAAATAAATATAAGAATATATTTATTTGTATGAAACAACACTTTATTAGGATTAATATAAATATATATTAATGATTATTGTTCACACTAAGTGATGGGAATCTCTAGTTCAGCAGAAATGGAGATTTGATAATCCATCGATCAACCGATCGATGTGATTGGTGGATCCATTTCCGGTCCTGGGTATCCAGTTCCGGTTGTGGTGTGAATTAGCATATTGCTCCTCTGTATCCACTTCCGGCGATACGGGATTGGAGGGATTCGTGGAACCCATGTTCCAATTGGTTGATTGGATTAATCCCTAATCCAGTCAGGTTATATAAACCCAAACAACCGGCCATTCCAGGGCTCTGTTTGATTATTTCTGTTTGGTATTATTACTTATGAAATATGATTCGTTGTCCATTAAAAAAACCTTTTGGTTCTTTGTTGATTTATTCGCAAAGAACCGCGGCATGATTCTACCGAATCATGCAACCACCGGCAATTGAAGCCGACGTATTGGATTGTTATGTTGCATACATGTTTCAAGTTACGGTCTCGCTGAGGAGAACCTGCCTTCTGTGCAATTCAGTATCCTCCGGGCAGGACTGAGTGGTCATTTTCGGTATGAACGCATCTCGTAACCGCGAGTAAGCACCGGGACTGTTGAGAGTTGGTTCCTTCACCTGTTGGTGCAAAAGCAGTCTGTTTCACAGTAACCACGAGTAGCACCAAGTGTTTGGCAAGCTGATTCTCATGGTATTCGGTGCCAAAGCAGTCGTTTTGTTATTAGTACCGCGAAGGACTAAACTGCTGTGCGGAGCCGCGAGCTATCGACTCCTGTGTACGTGATACCGTCAATCGCCATCCGGCTTAAGATGACATCTATAATCAGGTCGAGCGATGGGGAAACCGCTCCCGCATCGTCGACACGTGGTGATATTATTTTAGGGCCAATTGGCCAATTCTTTGTATAGTTTAAATAGTCAGTTAACTTGCCAAATGTTGGCATTAGTCTTATGTATAATTTAGCTCATTTCCTATTGTTTGCCAACAATAAACTGTCTTGTATTTATCTCGTATTGTATTCACTGTTTATTTATTGCGATCTCTTCCCGGTACCATTGTTAAATGGGAGTTGTGGTCGTCACCGTCACACGTGGAGGTCCCACCGAGATTAGGTTGCAATTAAATTCGATTGAATTGCAACAGTGAATATTGGAGATAAATATTTAACTAAAAGATTTAGTTAAAAATAGACAGATTAGATTTTCAGTTTATATTTCCATGTGAAGAAGTTAAACTGATGAAATAGAAATGTGTAGTAGATTTTTCTTAATTATTTTCGTTCGAAGATTTAAGGGATTTCAAAGACTACCATCTAATCTCACACGGAGATCAGGTTGCAATTAATTCGATTGAATTGTAAAAGTGAATTTCTTTTTGAGATAAATAAAGACCAGAAAATTTTGTAAATAAAATTTTACAAAATACAGTTTTAGAAAGCATATTTTGTTTTCTCGAAGAAAACAGGATTATACAATTCTAGACAAAGGAATTGCAACCAGATTTTTAAATCTATCACACGATGGCTGAGATAGGTTTATTCGAAGTATTAAATACTAAAAACTCCAGGAGAATTCGATGAATATAATTACAGAATAGCTGTATTTTTGGTATGTATTTTATTTTGAAAATATAGAAATACAAAACGAGTTTGAACATGTTTTAAACGAATCACAAGAAAAGAAAATCTTGATAAATATATGGAATTTCGAAGTAAATCCAGTACTAAGGAGAAGTTACATGATTGGAAACAATTAACAAAATTTATTAACAGTAAATTTATTTTATTTTTCGTGAATTGTACAATTTTTGGGAATATTTACGAATATCACTCGAAGGAATTTTATTTTATCGGTGAAAAAAAAAAAAAAAAAACTAAAAAGTCAAAAAGAACGGACTTAGTAGAGAACTGATAACGAAAATGATACGTTCGTTATACAATCATTTGATAAACGAACCAGCCAATTAGGAACTAGGAGATCTAAGGATCCCCAGCCCCCTGCTATTAAAGGAGAGCCAGATCAGACTGAGATCATTCGCTTCCAGACCAGACCAGCAGACGTGTTTCAGTAACCATCCTGACCGCGCCATCCGATCCTAGTTACGATTCGAAGTTCCCTCGCTAAATTAGTAAGACGACCGATTCAATTATATTTTTATAAAAATGGATCCAAACAATCTTCCTAACGAAGAGAAAGTGGCCGAAGAAAAAGCCGCAGAAGAAGTCTCTAGCTTGAATTCAAGTTATGTAAAACTTTGTGATCAAACGGAAATGATTCCCGATGAACTCACACAGTTTTGTACGCATTATGAACTAGATAGAACACAGTTCAATACCATAATTGAAGCTTCTGAATTTGTGACGAAGCGGGCGTTACGTAACATACGTATTAATCCAACTCCGAAAAAACGAGTAGAACTTTCGAAGGAGAGTTTGGCAAAACATAATTCTGAAAAGGACTCAATTCCTTCGCCAAAAGATCTGCCGGAAGAAAACAGATCACGATCTAAAACTCCACAACGCAAGTTGGGAGATCAAGCAAGAGTTAAAACTCCGTCAGTCCACAATCAAGATATTCGAGAGTTATTTCGAACATCAAGCAAGGAATCGCTTGATCGGTCCAGTTTGGGAAATAGAACTCCTCACTCCCACAACGCCAGTTGTCACAATACTCCAAGTATTTCGGAGGCCGGAGGATCTAATTTTTCCACTTTTCAACCTGAAAATGCTAAAAAGCAACCCAATCCGCATATTTATACGGAAAATGGGACGAGACATTTTGCCAAACAAACCCCTAAAGGGCGAGGCAATAAATCCGCCATTCGACGGAAGTTATCTCCACTACCATCTCCAGTCTTACCTCAAAATCGACAAGAACAATTAAGATTAGACGAAGTGGAAAAAGAGCGACTTCGTCAAGCAGCAATTAATCAAAAGAAGATTAATGACGAAAAAATTCGTCAAAATAAGCTCAACGAAGAAGCTGCTAAACAAGCCGAAGTTCGTAAGAAGGCGGCAGAAGACGAAGAAATCCAACAAGTTGCCAGCAGCCAAGATAAGACCTCACCAGGTCAAGTGTTGAATTTAGATTTTAACAAACTCTTAGACGAAATCCAGAGACAACGGGATGAGTTGAACCAACGACAAAAAGAACTCGAAGAAACGACAACTCTTTTACATCACGCCGAAGACAGCCAAAGGGATAGAGAAAAACTCTTAAATTCTCGTCTTAATCTTGCGTCATCCACCCATGCTAGTAACGGAAGTGTACCTCGGGACGAGTCAAACCCCTCACGTGCGTCAACGGGTGACGTTCCAAGTACACACTCTTCTGCAGGAAGCTCTACCGGAACTAGACTTCCCTCGGAAGAAACCAATATGTCGTTTGAATATATGCTAAAGATGCAACAAAATATGGCCGCCCAATTCCAAAAACAATTGGATAGTCGAATGGATACATTCGTTCAAACTCAACAAGCTACTGGACCTCAACGGTCTAATAATCCAGGACCCAGTAAAGTCTTTTTCAAAGGACAAGACCTTCCAGTTTTCGATGGAAAACAGGAGGATATAGATAAATTTTTATCAGTAGCTAAAACAGTAGCTATTTCCAAGGGACTGACCCTGGACGAGATGGTTAATCAAGGTATTCCAACCTACTTGTCAGGATTGGCCCAACAATGGTATGATGAGAATAAAACCAAGTTTACCAACTGGGAAACCTTCGTAGAATCATTTCGTGAAGAATTCGACATGATTCCAACTACTCGACTCCGAAATTTACGAAAAGTAATCCAAGGAGACGATGAACCTTTATATGAATTTCTAGTCAGATTCACTAAAGCCCAAGGATCGTACTCCGAAAGAGGAAATGTTGCCACGCTTTTCGACAACTTGAATTGGACAAGTTACAATAGATTAATCGATCGAAATCTATATAGGAGCGATTCGGTAGATAAAATCTTTCAATTCGTACGAACGAATAGAGCACTCTTTGAACCCCAAAGAATCCGTACAGAGAATTCCAAAGAAATTGATAAAGTAGTATCTAACAACCAGAAGTATTCTAAGGATACAAAAAACACGAGACCTTCTGCCCGATCCACCCAAATGATGGAAATAGAGCCGGAAGAGGAAACAACTGAAGTCAATGACTTGACAGAAAATAACATATCAATGGATAATTTATTATGTGCCATGTCAGAAAATCAGACAGGGAAATGTTTTCATTGTAAACAACCAGGTCATTTCAAAAGAGAATGTCCTCTGCTTCCAAAGCGAAAATTTAGCAATAATTTCCCTGGAAATAATAATTCCAATAACAATAGCGCTAATCAGCAACCGAACGAATTTAAGCGACCACGCCAAAATTGGGTAACTGCCGAAGCTATTGATCAAAAAATGGAAGAATTAAAAACTGACATGCAGACTAGTATGCAAACTACGATAAGTAAGACAGTGTCGGATTTATTTAGTAAATTCTTAGACCCGAAGAACGCCACTACGGCGCCAATTACTGAAACCCCACTGGTTCCAAAAAACTAGTGGCGGGGGTCCTCGAACCCCCTATCATCAATTCCGGAGGAATTTTACCACCAGACTTGGAACAAGCACTTTCCGAAACTTTGGATAATTTGACTATTCAAGATAAAGAAATTAAGCGTGCTCGGCCTAACCGGAAGACACGGAAAAGAAACTGGAATTATAAGTTTAAAATCGCATCAAATACACCCTTTTCGGCAGAGGAGACAGCAAACCCATTCTTGAATTTTCACGACGACCTGTTTTCTCTAGATAAGGGGGACGAATCTTTAGCTCGACTAATACAAGATACGTCCAATCTTAATATTCGCGACGAATCCACCAGTTCTAGTGGAGGGGTATTCGAGAATTTACAATCAATGATTGATAATTTGAATCCCGACTCCAAATCTTCCAGATTTGCGAGATTAAAATCTTACATTAACGAGAATCAGTTAAAACGAAAAGATGGCATTGAACGAATTAATAAATTGGGAAATCACATCGACGACCCCCGAATGAAAATTACGATAGGTGGACTCACCTACAATGCGTTGATGGACTCAGGAGCCACACAGTGTTTTATTGGGTTACAATTACTAAGTAAAACTTGTGCATCTCCCGATTTCATACAAGATTGTCCGAAACACATGAGAGTTTGCGCAGTTGGAGTTACTCATATTCCACTGGGACAAATTACTTTGTGTGTACAATGGGCAGACGGAGCAGAATTCACACCGATAAATTTTATCATTTTGGATAATAATGTGTGTGGATTAATTATCGGGCATAATTTTATGCGCCGAACTAAGATTAATTTAAATCCAGCACGAGCTGTATTTACTTGCGACAGCCACACACACACCAGATAATTGGGAAGAATTGTTGGTGAAGGATTGTGACTGTTCAGATGAGGAGAAAAGTAAATTACGTGAAGTAATTGCTAGTGTTAAGAACGTCTTTAGGGATAAAAGTCGGATGTACTAACATAATAAAGCACAAGATCACCTTTAAAAAGGATGTAACGTGGAAAAAACAACCGTTTCGAATGTATAACCCTGCTAAAATAGCCATTATGACTAAATTAGTAGAAGAATTAGAAGCGGATAATTTGATCGAAAGAGCTACTGGACCTTACATAAGTCATCCAGTGATCGTAGCCAAACCAAATGGTACTTATCGTTTATGTATCGATTATCGGTGGTTGAATGCAATCACCGAAATCAACGCCATACAAATGCCAAGTATTGATTTGTTACTCCACAATACAAATCAGGCAAAATATTTCACGTCTCTTGACCTTACCAAAGGTTATTATCAGGTCGAGATGGACGAGGAAGATAGACAGAAAACAGCCTTTTATACTCCGAAAGGCAATTACCAATTTGTCCGCATGCCTTTTGGTCTTTGCAATGCGCCGTGTACATTTCAGTTCTTAATGGAACGAGTGATGGGCGAAGCATTATACAAACACGCGTTAGTCTATTTGGACGACGTGATAATCTTCTCCACCACTTGGGAGAAACATCTTGAACATATCAAAGATGTGTTAGAAAGACTAGATAAGGCCAACTTATCAGTAAATAAAGAGAAATCAAAGTTTGGAAAAACTACACTCAAATTTTTGGGTCATTTGATAACTCCAACTGGATTAGCACCTGACCCAGACAAGATAGTATCCGTTAGGAAATATCCAACTCCTAAGAATTCCAAGGATATTCAACGCTTTCACGGCCTGTCAAATTTCTTCCGGAAATTTATTCCCGAACATGCAAAAATTGCTAGGCCTCTAACTAGCATGATGCATGATAAAGCAGTGTTCGAATGGGGAAAAGAACAAGAAACAGCTTTTGAGGCCATAAAAAATATTTTATGCGACGAAACCCAAGTTTTGTTAATGCCAGATATGATGAAACCATTCGTAATCTTGACAGACGCGTCACATGATGGACTTGGTAGTGTGTTATGCCAAGATGTGGAATTCTTCGATGAAGGAAAAAGAGAAATGATCATGACTCCTAGACCCGTAGCTTATGCTAGTCGAGTCTTACGAGGGGCAGAAGTACGCTACTCAACACCCGAACTCGAGTGTTTAGCAGTAGTGTGGGCAGTTGACAAATTCCGACCGTATATCGAATATACGACATTTACTTTGGAATCAGACGCCGAAGCATTGAAATGGCTGATGGGAACACCAGAACCTTCGGGACGATTTGGTCGTTGGGCAATCAAACTTCAATGTGGCGCCTTTAAGATTAAATATCGACGAGGTACCCAGAATCAAGTTGCCGATGCCTTCTCGAGAGCGCCTTTGGAAATCGAAGATATTCCAGAGAATGATTATTGTGAGCCAATCGAGATTACTCAATTCTGGCCGGAATGGGACGGAAATCGAGAAATTATTCGAAGGAATAATAGAGAAGATTGCCAATTTCTAACGAATGTGCAGCTTCATTTCGATTATTCCAAATTATTATACAATACTTTGGAAAAGGGGGAGAAGATGGATGAAGCTACAGAAGAAACACTATTTAGTGCTTTAACTGAAGTTTTAAAGGAAGTTCCACCGACTCGAGAAGAGATTATAGAAGCTCAACTGGCCGATAAAGAGTGTAGAATGATAATCGATCATCTGAAACGGGATGAAATCGAACAAAGAAAGTTTAAGAAAACTAAAGAATGGATGAAAGCAGTCCAAGGTTACCAATTAGATTTTCAAGAAGAAAATGGTAATGAAATGCTGATTTATTTCAAACCAACGTTTGAAGAGGAATTGAATGACTCCGGAAACGGATTTAAAGCTGTCATTCCACCTTCATTAGTACGAAGAGTACTGTTTGCCTGTCACGGACATCCATTAAGTGGACATGCAGGGATGAGTAAAACGCTCGAACGAGCGAAACTCATATATTACTGGCCGAAAATGAATAAAGACACTCGCAATTATGTTCGTAGTTGTATTCATTGCCAGCAATACAAGCCCTGTCAACATAAGAAACATAGAGCGAGTTATACTCCTCATAACATGTCTTACC
This sequence comes from Strigamia acuminata, assembly GCA_949358305.1. Classification (NCBI taxonomy): domain Eukaryota; kingdom Metazoa; phylum Arthropoda; class Chilopoda; order Geophilomorpha; family Linotaeniidae; genus Strigamia; species Strigamia acuminata. Next base: position 3,182,437 of record OX442315.1, on the reverse strand, counting down.
CTTGGGAAGTAATCTGCATCGATTTAATGGGTCCCAAACCGACAGGAAGAAGCCAATACAGATTTGTATTAGTAATTATCGATCAATGTACAAAATGGGTAGAATTATTCCCTTTAAGTAAGGCATCTAGTGAATCTATCGTGAATAGGTTAGGAGAGGTGATTCATAGATGGGGATACCCAAGGAAAATTGTTAGTGATAACGGGAGCCAATTCATATCCACAATTTATGAAGAGTTTTGTAAAAAACACAACATCAGAATGGCTCATGTGAGTCCATATCACGCTCAGGCCAATCCTACAGAAAGGGCCAATAGGGACATTAAAATAATGTTAGCCCTTTATTCTGATATTCACTCCCATTGGCCAAGATTCTTAAACGAATTTGCATTTGCCTCGAGAACGGCTAAATCAGAAGCTACAGGCGCAACGCCATTTTTACTGAACACAGGAAGAAATGTACCTCTTCCCTTTGATCCTCGGATCATTCAACATGCGAATGCATTTGACAAGAATAACCCGGAAGAATACGTATATAATTTACTTGGAATTCTACGTCGAGCACATCAAGAGATGCATTTGCGTATTCAAGCAAATTATGAGCGACACGACAAGATTCACAGGAATAAATTTCACATTTGTGAATATACTGTCGGTGATTTAGTATGGAAGGCCACTCACATTCTTTCAAATAAAGAGAAAGGAATTACTAAAGGTTTCGCAGAGAAACGAGATGGACCATGGGAAATTACGGAAGTTTTACCAGGAGGTGCTTATAAGTTGAGAAAGTTAGTTGATGGGTCAATAGAACCATCCATAAATACTGATGATCTCTCACCGTATATCCCATCCTACCCGATTGAAACTTGGACACTCGATCAAAAGAGTGGAAAAGTAGAGAATCATCCAAACCCTGATTGGATGAACGAAAGTTCGATCATAAATAATTCAAGTGAATTAAATAATCAAGAATTAGGAGATAATTCTACTAACATGGAATTAGACCCCGAAAAAGTTACGGCTCCCGCTTCAAAAGAAAGCGACATCATAGTTGATAATCCAAAACATGATTATAACCTTAGGAAAAGGAAAAGAAGTTGTGAACTTTCACAACTGCAACCTCGTACGAAGCGCATTTCTACGACAGATCAAGAATACACAACAGATTTTATACATCTGATTCAAGATCGCCGCTAGTGATAGCGTATTTTTTTAAATAAAATATAAAGTATTTAAAAGATAAAAAATCGGGTCACTTTTGACCCACAAATTAATTATGGATAAATCATAACCTATAGGAGAGTATGGTAAAAATACCCCGGGTAGGGAGTAGAAGATTTGTTCTCTCACAAGTTTCACACACATGTGCGAGCCAACTTTGACACCTGTGTCGATAGAGAAGTTCGTCGCGATTTCTTTCAAAGAAAACCTCGAGATTCATAGTAAGAATCATGTATTACCAATAAAATTGGAAAGTAGGTACCAAGATTTAAATGTTATAATCCTCTAATGATAGAAAAGGACGAGAAAACTTCGGTGATTATTTTCGTCTGAAAAGAGACGAACACGTGACCTCGACGTGACGAAGAAAAATTTCTCCTTCGAGAAAATTCGAAATATCATCACGACGGTTCAACGCTGTACTAGAGTGTTACGTGTAAGTAGTGATAAATTTAAATATATCAAGAGATATTCACGACTATTTTATATATAAAATTAGAATTCTACGTTGGCAGAGAACATCTTCGCTAAAAGCAACGAGTCTTGTCAATTAAAAAATCGACATCACATCATTGTGAATACTTAAGTGGATTCCGGAGATTCCTAGTGTAAGTATTCTAAAGATAATTCTATCGAATATTACGAATAATAAAAAGCCGCGCATGACTCCGATATAAAAATATATCGAAACCATCGAGGAAGTTGATAAATTTTCACGATAGATGGCGGTATAAATTTAGTCAGTTAAAATCGTATTGATAAGTTTTCTATGTTATTTTTTCTCTAGAAAAATGGGAAAAAAGATAGAAAAGAAGAGGAAGTATGTGCTGATTGAATCCTCCTCCTCCGATGAGGAAGTGGTGGAACCTCCTACGTCTGCCGCCGTATTCGTAGAAGGGTGTCCCAAAACACCTGTGATCATCAACGCACGAGGATGGGACATTTTAAGTTGGGCCCGTGAGCATCCCGAACTGCTCCCCGCCGAACTTGGACCACCCGGGGTCCCCACCTTACAAGAAGGGCCTGCGAAAAAGGAAACTGTTTCAAAACAATTTGTTATCCCGAAGATAACAAAAAAGACGGATGATTTCAGCAGAAATAATCCGCCTATAGAGAAAAATCAGCCGAGTACTAGTCAATCACGAAAGGTGGAGATTGTGTACAACCGAGTCAAGTCGCCGGAACGAAGAAGAAAATCTCCTCTAGCGGAAACTAAACACCGCCGAACCTCTGAAGACGCTACACCTTCCTCTTGTACTGGTCAGGAGCGTTCAAAAAGAGAATACGTTAGGTTTAACGATTCACCAGACCGAGATCGGGAAAAGAGGTCGTATTCTTCCTACCGAAGGTCCGACCAACCTAGGAATAGGCCAAATACCAGCGCATGGTCAGATCGCCAAAAGTTGGCGAATAAAGTCCGTCAGATTCAGAAAAGACGTGATCAATGTAAACGAGATTCGGAGAACGGCAAACCACACGACAATATGGTACTCTCGAAGGACGAAGTGCCATGTCCTTTTTGTTCCGCCGTCGGGTGGGTCTCGGGATCGGGAACCGGAGGCCACCTGGCGCAATGTTCCAATTGCGAGGGCACAAAGAAGCGGCCCAAAAGCCAACCTTGGCGCCCCAGCTTTCTACCATTTGTGGTCAAGGGGATTCACCCTCCCCCAGCCAGGATGTGGGCAACTTGCCCGGAGTGTAAAATTGTCCTCTCCAGTGACGGAAGATCGCCGTACATCAGCCCGGAGTTCTTGAACGCCATAACCACTCCACTAGGAAGGGAAATGCAAGATCTGAGAATTCCGCCAGAAGCTCTAGAGAGCTCCCAAAGACCACGAAGTACGACAGTCGTCGATAAAGGATGTCAAACGGTATCCAAGAAGAACGAAAAAGAAGCCGAAAATGAACTTCTTGCGGAACCCTTTTTCCCTCCACCAGGAGCGAAAATTGCGCATTTATTCGAAAACGAGGTGAGCTACTATTTTCCGACACTTTTTAGAATTGCCGAGAAAATTACGGAACAAATACGCCAAGGATCTACTGACCCTTCGAACATCAACTATGCAGTCCATCTGATGAAGTTGATATTTAACGCCAATCGGGGCGAATCTTTTGCCGTGCTGGAGCACATTTGGACACTGCTAATTGACCGAGTCAACACCGACGGAAGAGGATTAATAAGCCCTTCATGGTTCTACGGACTTCCCTGCATTGCGGAAATATACGACGCTTCAAAGAAGGTTATTGAGGAAAGTTATGAGTTAGTTGAGAAGACGCCAGAATATGAACCACGGTCTCCAGAGTACGCGCCGGAATCTCCACCCACAGAAGATATAGGTGAAGGTTCAAAAGAACCCAATTTCGTCATCGACCGAAAACCAGCGGAATTTCTTCCACTAGAAAAATCCGAAGTCGGCGAGTCCAGCGAGACTCTTAAGAAAGAAAGTGAAGGATCGGAGTCCGATGAAGAAGAAGTCAAGTGACTCGCGGAGTTAATTGCTAAAATTAGAAAACTTTAAAAAATGTTAGAATTAACGTAAAAATACAAGAGTATTCTGTTTAAAAACAATTTAAATAAGCATTTTGTGATATGAAAAGTCATGTTTTAAAGGAAAATCAAGAGATGATCCTAAAAAAAGAATAATTTTTTAATATTTATTAATGAAAAGCTAAAAAGAAATAATTTACCAAAAAATTATGTTAAAATTCCCGTTATTTGAAATAATAATTGTGTGAAGAAATGAGACTAAGTATTGTAAAGTTTCAAGTTTGTTTTATTGTAACCAAATAATATTTTATTCTTGATAATTCATTAAAAAAGAATTGTTGCGCACATCAGAAATATGAAATTTATTTTGAGTCACACGCACACGCACTCCGCTGTTCGGGATGGAAAAGTCCTGTTCTGAGATATTAATAAAGTCATTTCGCAAGAATAACATAAACTTATGAATAAAATTTATAAGTTGAGTAATTAAGGGGGATGTATGACGGTTTATAAGTGCTATTTATTAATAACACGGCCGAATTTTAAGTGTTTTCGGCGAAACCCGCATTTTTCAATGCTCCGAGTCGCCACTAGATGGCGCGATTATAATTCAGCGGTAAATCCGAATTGCGAGTTAAGAAACTGGTAAATAAATATAAGAATATATTTATTTGTATGAAACAACACTTTATTAGGATTAATATAAATATATATTAATGATTATTGTTCACACTAAGTGATGGGAATCTCTAGTTCAGCAGAAATGGAGATTTGATAATCCATCGATCAACCGATCGATGTGATTGGTGGATCCATTTCCGGTCCTGGGTATCCAGTTCCGGTTGTGGTGTGAATTAGCATATTGCTCCTCTGTATCCACTTCCGGCGATACGGGATTGGAGGGATTCGTGGAACCCATGTTCCAATTGGTTGATTGGATTAATCCCTAATCCAGTCAGGTTATATAAACCCAAACAACCGGCCATTCCAGGGCTCTGTTTGATTATTTCTGTTTGGTATTATTACTTATGAAATATGATTCGTTGTCCATTAAAAAAACCTTTTGGTTCTTTGTTGATTTATTCGCAAAGAACCGCGGCATGATTCTACCGAATCATGCAACCACCGGCAATTGAAGCCGACGTATTGGATTGTTATGTTGCATACATGTTTCAAGTTACGGTCTCGCCGAGGAGAACCTGCCTTCTGTGCAATTCAGTATCCTCCGGGCAGGACTGAGTGGTCATTTTCGGTATGAACGCATCTCGTAACCGCGAGTAAGCACCGGGACTGTTGAGAGTTGGTTCCTTCACCTGTTGGTGCAAAAGCAGTCTGTTTCACAGTAACCACGAGTAGCACCAAGTGTTTGGCAAGCTGATTCTCATGGTATTCGGTGCCAAAGCAGTCGTTTTGTTATTAGTACCGCGAAGGACTAAACTGCTGTGCGGAGCCGCGAGCTATCGACTCCTGTGTACGTGATACCGTCAATCGCTAGACGAACGACCGTGTTGCGGCGCAGGGGACGCTTGATACCGTTCTGCATGGCAAGGCGTTTTCTATCGACGGCAATTGTGTGTTGCGACGGGAAGTCTAACATTTATCCTTTACGTTTACAACAGAACAATATTAACTTGGCCACAAGTTAATTAATCAAAGTCAAGAAGACTTAAAAACACGAATACATTGAACTCAATGCGACAAATAAGTTGACGACAACTTATCAACGAAATATCCAGTAGAAAAACTCACAACACTTATGAATTGAATATAATTCATAATCGGAATATTGATAAGTAAATGAACACATTTACTTACACCAATATCCAACCTCAGTTGTGGCGGTGCAGACAAAGTCAACCGCAATGCTCAGATCATTCGATTTATCGACGTGCGATAATTTACACAAGCGAACCAAGAAACCAGCGAAGCCGTATCGGACTCCAGAACGCAGCCATCCGGCTTAAGATGACATCTATAATCAGGTCGAGCGATGGGGAAACCGCTCCCGCATCGTCGACACGTGGTGATATTATTTTAGGGCCAATTGGCCAATTCTTTGTATAGTTTAAATAGTCAGTTAACTTGCCAAATGTTGGCATTAGTCTTATGTATAATTTAGCTCATTTCCTATTGTTTGCCAACAATAAACTGTCTTGTATTTATCTCGTATTGTATTCACTGTTTATTTATTGCGATCTCTTCCCGGTACCATTGTTAAATGGGAGTTGTGGTCGTCACCGTCACATGGATCGCCCCAACAACGTCATCGAGCTGCCAGCGGGGGAGCCCGGAGTCGAGGAGCAGGCTATTGCAGCTATGCCACTCGCTTTGGGCCTTCCTGTGGTTTCCGACGAGCCGGTGATCGGAGCGTGCTCGGAGGAAGCGATTGCTTGCGCGTCGTTTGCTCTCGGCCTTCCGGTGGACTCGTTCAACGGAACAGGCGGCCTTCCGCACCGTACCTGGGGTAGCCTCGCATCGCTGGCAGGATGGTCGACTCAGTCCACGCCGCGGGACGAGTGCTCGGTTCCCCAGGAGATGCAGGGCGCTTGCGCCGAGCTGCCAATGGAGCAGTGCGAGTCACCTGCCTCGGTGGAGGAAGAGTTCCAGTTGGCTGTTTCGGAGGACGACGTGCTGGAGTTGTCCGTCTTGGAGGGCTTGTCTCTCGAAGCGCAGCTTCTGCGACTCGCCGACCCCGAGACGGTCGACATGGAAGTAGAAACGGCGACGGGGAGTGAGGAACCTGCCCAGGTACCACACCCCCCTGAGCAGCGGGAAGGAGCGGAGTTCCTCGAGCCCGTAGGGGGCCCGACGCCGCTCGAGATCGCTGAATTGCCGCCCGGAGCCCCAGTTGTTTGTGCTGAGCTGCTCATACAGGGTGTTCCCCGTCTTGAGCACGGGCACGAGCAAACATTGGCGCTCTGGGTTGCGGAAGCGAAGCGTTGGAGGGAACTCCATTTACGCTTCGAGGATGCCAGGGGGAGTGACATCCGAATGACCCGAGCGGTGGCACTGATAAGACAGAGAATGTGGATCATTCTCAGCATCCCCTCTGTCGCGTCGGCAGCAGCAAGGAGGCTCAGGTGGTTCGAGACTGTCCGGATCGTCGCGTGGACGGTCGGGGCGGCCATGAACGCCTGGTACCTCCATCTGCCGTCACCGTTCGCGGTTCAGGAATGGACGCTGGAGGAGACTGTCGGGGCGGATTTCGCCGACATCGACCCATCGGTCTGTCGCAGCTACGTGGAGACGCTGGCGAGTTTGCCCAAGCTGGTGGACAACCATGGCCATCAGCGGGTGTTCAGACCGGCATCCCACGTGCCCGTCCCGATCGAGATGCCTCCGGAGCTGGCAACACTATCGCCGCCACCCCCACCTACTTACGAGGAGGTAATCGTCAAGCGGGTGCATAGGCGGAAGGCCTACAAGGACGACTTCAGCGCCGAAGTTTGGGACCCGGTGGAGGCCGAGTATGATGCGCGCAAGAAGGAGGTGGAACGCGAGCGGAAGAGGAAGGGAAAGGGGAAGAAGTCCCGCAAGGCCGCGTCCAGTTCCACCCCAACGAAGGGCGAGAAGGGAGCGCACTGCGCACCACTTTCGCCAGTGTCAACGGCTGCTGCGCCAATGGTGGAGAAGGTTCGATCGCATCCTTCCCCATCAGCGTCGGCAGCTGAAGCGGAGGACAGGCGACTGATGCCGCCACCGCCATCCATACGGTCCGTGCTGGAGGCAGCGAGAACTTCTCCAGCCCCAGCAAGGCCCGCACGAGAGATCGCACCGGAGGTCGCGGCTGCGTCTGGGGAGGAGCCCCATGGCCCCTCTCAACCGCAGCCGCCGTCCGAGGATGCGCCAGAGCCGTGAAAAGCCCCGATCGTCGTCTTTAGACACCGAAATTGTACAAACGACGGACCTCTGGTCCCGATAATATTTTTTTTTCCCTAAACAGGATTCCATGAGATGCCTGTCCCAAGACATGGACGCCGAGCCAGTGCGAGTGACGAGACGGTGACGCCGTGCCACGCGCTCAGATGCCCGACGAAAGAAGACGTTGGAGGTTTCCAATGTTCCCGGAGCCTCCCAACCGTGGGTCTTGGTCAGATCCCGGTTGCTGTACATAGTTTTTTTTTTAGAAAGTATTTATTAGTTTTTCTTTTCGTTTGTTTAACGTAATTGTTTTAAAACATTCTTGAGAGGCTTGACCAACCTCTCCCATCCTTGTTTTACCTTTTAATTTAATTCGTTTATTATTATTTTATGTCAATATTTTTCTTTTTGTTTTGTTTTATGGTTTGCTCCCGGGCTTGTTACGTTCAGGCCCGGTGAATTATTATTTGCATTGTAATACCATCAATAGTTTGTTTCGTTTTCGGCCAATCTAGGGTTGGGTGTTTTCCGTTGCCCAACGTTGCTCGAACATCGTGGACCGACGGTGCGGTGATCCTTTGGACAACCGGCACCGGAATGTGAGGTTATTCCCGGCAATTCTGCAAACGAAATCAAAAGAAACATCAGTTGAAACGGTGCGCGAAACCGACATGCGTGCGCCATCTTTTATTCGTGAGAATATCTGGTGATACACGGTTAGAGGCTATTTGCCTTCTCAAACAACGTAGGATAAATCATTGTCAAGTTTCCAATGATTTGTCCTTTACAATCGCAAGTAAAAACACCGACATTAATAATCGATAAACCAAGGAAAAAGGATAAAACACAAATCGCTTTTTCAAGCAGACGACATCAGGGACGTGTGCTGTAAAGAAGAGAATATTCAACCGCGGTACATAACAAGCATTGATAAAAATCGTTATCGGTTGAACACTGGATCGGGACATTAATTTACAACACACTTGTTACACATACTCGGAAATTGTGTAACCAATAAATCACATAACACAGGAACAAATATTTAAGCACTTCAAAATGGGTTTGCAACCCAACAAATCCCCCTTTGCTTAAACTATTTGTCCATAACAAAAATGTGTTCGCAAAGAGTGTTTAACCTTGGTTTCGCTAACCATTTGGTTAAAATATCTGCCACGTTCAGAACCCCGGCGATGTGTCTAATAGAAAACGTTCCTTTTTCAAACCAGTCACGGACGAAATGCAGTTTGACATCTATATGTTTATTAGCGCGGTTTTCTATTCTATTTTTCGTATACTGAATCGCCGGCATACTGTCGGCATATACGCACGGGGTTGCGCGTTCGACACAAAACATAATGTCTGCGTCGTACAGTCGGTGAAGCCATATAATATCCTTCACCCCATCGACCACGGCCAGAAATTCACTCTCCATGATCGACAGGGAGGTCATTGTCTGCTTATGGCAGTTCCATGAGATTGGAACCCCCCCTAGGTACACTATATGGCCCCCAAAGCTTCTTCTCTTGTCTTGGTCTAGGGCGAAAGACGCGTCAGTGTAGACAGTAAGGGAATCATTCCTACAATTCGATAAATCGATGGCATAGTTTGGTGTGTTCCCTAAATATCGCAATACCTGCATCAGCATTCCAACATGACGCGCCGAATGTTTTTCATTGTATTGCGAGAGGACTATAACCGAAAAGAGGATATCAGGCCTAGTCCTGCTCGCAATAAAAAGGAGACTCCCGACCAAGTTCCTGTACGGAAATACCGTGTTCACCCGTTCACCCTCTTTAACTTGCTGGATCATTGTGCCAGGGGTCACTGGCACTCGCACACGGTGACACGGATCCACTCCATACATCTTACATAGCTTTTCTATGTACTTTCTCTGGTGAATACGGATTCGCCCCCCGGATCTGTCGAATTCGATGCCCAACAATAGGGTCACCGGACCCAAATCAACAATGTCGAAGAAACCGCGAATCCATTTCAGGACGCATTTTTCGACGTAATCGTCTCTTGAAAAGAGTACGATATCGTCGACGTAGAAAATGATTACTGCTTCGTTGTCCAGAGAATAGACACAGTTCAGTCCTAGCATTGGCTCAAATCCCAATTGGAGCAGACAATCGTGGAGCGCTTGGTACCACATTCGTCCGCTCTGATGAAGGCCATATAAGGCCTTCAGCAGCATCCAACACTTATGTCGGTTTTTCGCTGTCCTGTAACCCTTGGGGACTTCACAATATTGCACTGTATCGAGGTCGCCATAGAGGTAGGCGGCCTTAATATCGATGTGCACGTCACGCCAGCCCTTAAGCACTACCAGAGTGCAGAAGAACACGATAACGAGGACGAAATTGACAACGGGGGAAAATACCTCCGTAAAGTCAATTCCGGGCCTCTGTTTAAACCCTTGGGCCACCAATCGGGCCCGGTAGCGTTGAATTGCTCCGGTGTGATCGCGTTTCATCTTATATATCCATTTTGTCCCCAAAAGCTGTACGTCTTTAGGCTTGTCAATTTCACGATAGACTTCTCGTTCATCAAAAATGTCTATCTCGTCCTTCATGGCCCCTTCCCAGTAGGGTTTGTTAATGCCCTCGATCGCCTCCTCGTAGGTGTCGGGCTCAACTGCACAAAACCCCGCAAAAGGTAAGGGTTCCTCCCCTTCTAACGTTTTGAAGTCGAAAAGGTTCGGATCGTATGCGTAACCTTCTCCATCGCACCACCGTGCAACATCAGTTCGACTTCTAAGTTTGTCGTCATTGGGCGAGAAATAAACAACGTCAACTTTTCCAGCCGTTGCCCCGGCTTTCCGGACAGACTGGATTCTCCTCCATTTCGTCATATCCAGCGGCAATAACATTGGGTCTGGGGTTTCTTTCTCTTTCACCTTTCCCTTTTTACCCGAACCACGACGAGTTTGTACCCCAGGAGGGGGTGCCAGATCTGGATCCTCATCGTCGTCAGGATAAACGTTTAAGAAATTTTCATCATCCCCCTTCGCCCCACCAATTTCTTCAACTGGATTATCTCCATCAATACCCTGCGCCCCACCAATTTCCTCATCATCCCCAATAGGATCAACTCCAATTGCAGGCAACTCAATTGTCCGCTGCACATTTGGTCTCAAAGCAGGTCCTGGGGTTCTAGGTGGAATAGGGGGCGGAATGTGCGGTGGGATAGGAGGTGGCATAAAGGGTGGTGGTTGTCCAACAGGGACAACGGAATCATCGTCATCTTCCTCGGTGTCGGAGGAAGAGTAGCCAAAACTCTTAAATTCTTTGGATCCCCCTTGAGGTTGTCGAACTGGAGTCTGTAATCTCTTCCCAATCTCGTACCAATACGAGTCCTCGAAGATCCGCACGTGTTTTGACGCAAAAACTTGATTTGTTTTAGGGTCCCAGATCCTATAGCCCCTAGTGGAGATGGCATAGCCAATCAATGCTCCTGCCCATGCTCTACCCTCCAATTTGCCTTTGCGGGTCTGGGATGGAACATGAACAAAAGTCTTCGACCCAATGCACTTAATGTGTCGTAAAGACAATTTCTTATTGAAAAATATCGAGTAAGGTGTTTTGCCTTCAATCCCCTGGTGAGGAAACCTATTCTTTAAGTAGACGATGGAAGTCGCCAATTCAGCCCAAAGGGGATAGGGGAAACTGTTCTCGAGCATCAAAGCCCTCACCCCGCTAATAATTGTACGGTTGGCCCTTTCAGCCACGGAATTCATTTCCGGAGAATATGCATTTGTTCGAATGCATTTTAATCCTATCTTGGAAGCGTAAGTGTCCCAATCCCGAGAAATAAATTCCCCGCCATTATCAGTCTTAATACATTTGACTTTCTTAGAAGTCGTTCTTTCCACTTCAGTTAGCCATCGTTTGAAATGACCCAAAACCTCCCCTTTGGTTTTCATCATAATTATCCACATATACCGTGAATAGTCGTCCACGAGAATAAAATAGTAATTAGCCCCACCTAAGGAAGGACCCTGTGATTTCCCCCAGACATCCATGTGTACAATGTCTAAAATCCCTTTGGTTGAAATCGCAACTATAGGGGGAAAGCTTGCTCTCGTGCTTTTGGCGGTTGCACATGCGTCACAGGTAGACAATTCCTTAGTGGACAGGTTAATCCCAAATACGTCATCAGACTTTTCTAATTTTGAAATGCCTTTAGCATTGAGATGGCCCATCCTCGAATGCCATGTGTCCATGGTTTGGGGCCGCTCCTGGTTTCTAACTTTCACATCATCGGCGTTTCCGCCGTTAGCTTTCGCTGTCGCATTAGCTTGGGGAATATTTGCAGGAGGTGTCTGAACCTCATTCCCCGCTTTCGGTAAATTAATCGCCGCAGGCGCTAACGTTTTCTCGCTCACTTGCGCACTCAAATTAGCTGCGGACGTCCCTTTATCCGACTTACTCAAACTTTTTAGTAATGCGTTCTTATAGTCTAAAATGGTTAGTAACGGTTGCACAAATCTTTCATCCTTTACAGATGATTTGATCAAGTCGAGGACAGCAGCCGCATTCTGTTGCGCAGTTAATGCAGCTGTGTTTACATTCCCAACCTCGATACGACAGTTAACTTTATACAATCTATTCGAAGTTCGAACTGCCGTAATCGATGGTTCCTCGATCTTATCTTTATAAATAAACATTTCCCCATTTTTGACAAATGTGCACATCCCAGCCTCATCGGTGCGTCCAAGTGAGATGAGATTCTTCCGAAAATTGGGTGCGAAGAAAACATTCTTCAAAGTAATGTCCCTATGTCGGGTTCCATAAAGCGTGGTGATGACAACATTTCCGACTCCTTCGATTTTCGATTTGCCTTCACCTTGTTGTACGCTGAAGTTAGACAGCGGTCTATAGTCCGAGAACCAACTCCGGTTGAAAGAGAAATGGTCGGTCGCCCCTGTGTCCACGTACCATTGAGAATCACAATTGCCGTGCGACACAAGGGATAATGGCTGTGCAGGTTTTTCCTCCAATACTGCCGAGTATAAAGTGTGGGGCTCATCCGCATACGGGTCCAGCTGTGTGAGATTTGCTCTCTGTTGCCCTTTTCCACGGCCCCTGCCGCGTCCACTTCCTCGATTTAATTGGGCCGGCGAACCAGCAGCGGCAGGAAAAGTCCCAAAAGCTCCTTGCTGTTTTGGAGGCGACGGGCACTCTCTAGCGAAGTGACCCGTCCCTCCACAATTAAAACAAGTGCCCCGTGAGGGCCCAGCAGCTGTTGAAGGTTTCCCACGTGGTTTCCATTTTTGCTTGGCAAATAATGCAGTATTGTCCATTTGTTGAGTTAGGACACCGAATTCGTTGCTTGATTCGTAAAGGCGATTGTATTCGCCAAGCAACCTCTCTTTCACGTTTTTAGCCGTGAACTCAGCATCTTCCCAATGATACGCTGTCTGTTTAATGTTCTCATATTGTGGGGGTAAGTGGTCCAAATACTGGAAAGCGTGGAACTCGTCGGAGACGTCGATTTTCACGTCTTTTAATTCCGTGACCTTCCGATCGACTCGCCCCGTGAAAACGAGCATTTCCTCGCCTTCTAGCATTTTCATGTTCAAAAAGTCACGGCGCAGTCGAGCGCGGCGTGCCCTCGTCGTCGGTTGATAAGCGTCTTTTAACGCTTCCCAGACTTTTGCAGCAGTGGGACAAGAGACGGCAATGACTTGCTGAGGTTCCGCGCAACTCATGCAAAGGGTTGACATGGCTTTGTCCTCTCGGACTTTGAAGTCCCTTTTCTCCTTTGCTGTGGCGGTGTCAGGCGGTTCTTTCTCCGTACCATCCACGTGGCCCCAAACACCGTTGTATTTGAGGAGCAGCTGGACCTGCACCGACCACGTAGCATAGTTCGTGCCGTCGAGTTTTTTAATATCCTTATAGTCGTCGTGTTTTGACATCACGACGACACAATGCACAATAATAATGAAGGATGCACGAAAAATCACTAAATTCGGAAATTATTCCGCACAAAACACTTCACTCAAAACAAATCACACAGTGCACACTTGTCACCCACCAAAAATGAAGGCGAAAAAACAATTCCACCCGTGGGCAAACCGCTATAAGAGCGGCGAGCAAACCTTGACTGGTCGTTCCCCAACTCTTCCGTCCGACCACCTGGGGTCGCGGGATCGGTTGGGTGGCCGTGAACAAGCCCAGACAAGAATACAGTGCCACGTGCCCGACTGGACGTAGGGTGGCACCGATACTAAGAGGGAAACCCGAACAAAAACTTAAATGTAACAGAGTTTCACGACAAAATGGTAAATACACTTTTGCGTTGTTAAGATGGGCGGATTGCGGGATCCGATCGTCGCAATCGCTTCCGTCCAGCGTAGAACGTTGTTTAGACGTTATCGGTGCGCGGAAATGGGGCTGACGCGCTACCGCTCGCACACGTCCGTGCAAAGCGGGGAAAAACGATCCAAAATCGTCGTCGCGCCCGTCCGCGCCTTCGTGTAGCACTCCGGGGTGCAAAACACGGCTTTTCCGGTCAAATATTGTCGTGTACGCAGACTTATGCGTACAGAGACATTCGAAATTGGTTTCCACCGTCGACGGCGATGAAAATCCAAACAAAAATGGCCGCTGGTGAGGATTTGTTCTCCACCGGCGATCCACTGCTGATTTCCGATCGTTTTCGGTAATTTTCGCCTGATTCGGGGCGAAAATGCGTCGTATCGACGTTGATTCTCGTTGTTTCGGCGAGAATAATCGTCGTCTCGGCAAAAAGCTGGCGTCTAGGCGTGTATCGGCCCGAAAACACGTCGTTGCTACGTCGGCTGCACCGCCGAATCCAAAATGGCCGCCGAAGAAAATTTGCTTCGTAACGGCGTGGAAAAGTGCTTATTTCGCACTGAAAATAAATATCTCGACACTGCTTACTGTCGTAATAGTCCGTTGTACTGTCCGCACACCCAATCCCGACGATTTGAAAAAGTTGGCGAAGTTATTTCGCACGTCGCCGGCGATTCGTGTCTGCAACGATCTCGGCCGACGTCCTGCACTCGTTTCGTCTCGAAATGTTCCGGAAAACTCCCAAAAACTGCTGGCCTTATCGTCGCACAGCCTCTGCTACCACTTGTGAGGTTATTCCCGGCAATTCTGCAAACGAAATCAAAAGAAACATCAGTTGAAACGGTGCGCGAAACCGACATGCGTGCGCCATCTTTTATTCGTGAGAATATCTGGTGATACACGGTTAGAGGCTATTTGCCTTCTCAAACAACGTAGGATAAATCATTGTCAAGTTTCCAATGATTTGTCCTTTACAATCGCAAGTAAAAACACCGACATTAATAATCGATAAACCAAGGAAAAAGGATAAAACACAAATCGCTTTTTCAAGCAGACGACATCAGGGACGTGTGCTGTAAAGAAGAGAATATTCAACCGCGGTACATAACAAGCATTGATAAAAATCGTTATCGGTTGAACACTGGATCGGGACATTAATTTACAACACACTTGTTACACATACTCGGAAATTGTGTAACCAATAAATCACATAACACAGGAACAAATATTTAAGCACTTCAAAATGGGTTTGCAACCCAACACGGAAGTCAGCGCCGGTAGCCCGACAGTGTGTGGTCTTTGACCGACACTATTGCCGTGCTTGCCTCGACTTGCGTGTCCCCGTTGGTGTTGTGTGTGGCCCCTTAGAACCTACCTTTTTCGAGGGGGGGGGAGATGTGACCGTCAGGCCACCTGGGTGACCTGCGGCACTGCCACACACCACCATACGGCCCCAAAGGTCAACCCCTCTGTGGGTGATTGACCTAGCCCGGGGAGGAGGGAGTGGAGAGGTGTGGTGAGGAGGGAGTGGAGTGTGTGAGGAGAGTTGAGTGTTGGACACGGCCTGAGAAGGACGTGTCTGCAGCAGCTCCCAGAGAGGAGAAGTAGTCATCGAGAGGGACGAGAAGTGTCCCAGGTTGAACCCCACACTCCTCACCATTCACCACGTTGATCCTCAGTGCTATGGCGGAGTCCGTAGTGCAGCCTCCATGAGCAGATACGCGGGTCGCAGGTAAGCGCGACATGAATGTTAAGTCGAACCGACCACGTCACACATTGGACTTCTGCCCAGTGTGTGACGAGTCAGTTGCCGGTGCGGCGCGCCTTCGTGGCGCCCCTGCAACGGGTAACGGGATTCCCCATACCCCTAGACAACGACAATAAAGGCCAACCAACCAATATTGTGGGAATCTCTGTTATTATTACGTGATGTATGCGTCCCTACCCAGTGTGATTAGTCCCCTAGTTACATTGGCGAGACCATACCAGTCACAATGAAGAGTATAATAAAGCATTGTAGCTAAAAAATATCATCATAACAAACATGTTTTTTGTTTGAAGAAGAGTCCTAACTGAAAAAAAATATTTATACATGTTTATGAAAACAAGATTGTGGGAAATTAAACCAAAAATTTCAGCTACCTGAGATTGGTCTATCAGATTTTGAAAATCTCCGAATTAAGTACAAAGATAAAACAATGATCAAATATATAAAAGTCACGCACACCCAAATAATTAAAGGAAATGGTTGCAAAAATGTCATCCATAAATATCCTTTGTCTTTCAAGCTATTTCTGACAATAAATGCCCAGAAATCTCTCCTTGCAGGAAAAACGGTCATGTCAATCTTAGACAAATCTTCTGCAGTGATTCCTCTTATCCACTACTCCATATCAGTTTTCTAACAAAGTGAATAGAAAAAAATGTCAATGCAAAAATAAATTTTGAAATAAATACAATATTAGAGCTCACAGTTCTGTCGCTTTCTTTATCATAGTATTCAGGATACATTTTTAAAAATGGGCTGCAAAGATCAGTTTCATAAAGATTTATTAATTCTCTATAAGCTTAATTAGACAACACAGTCGTTATTAATTTTATTTTGCAAGACCTGGGTTTTAAATGTACACAAACCCATCTGAAGTCTTAATCACTTTATTTTTATTCAAATTTTTAAAATTTTTTTTTAATATTTTGTAAAGAGGACTTAAAATTTTAATCACAGGTGATATACCGAGCGCGACGTGTAATTGTCAGCACGAATCTTCTTGCCTGACAAGAAGATGAGTGCTGACCTAATCCGACAATTACTCAAGTGCGAGGTGTATTTAAAACGAGAATTTACTGATAGAAAATGCACGTCTATAAATAACCACGAATGAGATTAGGCATAACAAAACAACAATCGTTCTGCCGACCAATCCTGACGCGGGTAACAAACCGCATTTGACGTTTGGTTTGTAAAGGCCCCACCGAGGGGCGCCAGTAGCAAGAGAAAAATTTCCCGGGAATTATGCATGACGAGAGGAATTTCTTCCCGGTAAGAACCAATGGAACGTCAAAAGCGGTTTGTTACGCGTATCGGGATTGGTCGGGAGAACGATTGTTGTTTTGTTAGGCCTAATCTCATTCGTGATTATTTATAGACAAAGCTAGTGGTAAATTCTCATGGAAAACTTCGCAACCGAACAACGAACACAAATTGGAAATTTTACTATCAAAAGCGAGGATCGAATCTGACCCAACAAGCATCTCTTCGCCATCGCATGACGTGAAAAATTCTCCAAAAATTTCTCCAATCAATGATGAGACATTTGATTGTTGAATGTTGAGTCAGAATTATTGATCTTGGGTTTGTAAGTAAAATTTCACAATTTGTGTTCTTTGTTCGATCGTGAATTTTTCCACTAATTAATTTTTTACGTCTTCTTTACCAAATAATTAAGGAAAAATAAAAATAAAATTATTAAGAAAAAGTATTAAGACTTCAGATAGGTTCGTGACCCTGTAGTACTTACTGCAAACTTTGTAATTGATGCTTAACAATCACTGACAAAATTGCAATATTCTGCTGCTGTCCTTTTGTTGAAAACTTTCTCTGTTTAATAAATTAAAAATGAAGTAATTTCTTGTGATGAAGATATTAGTTGAGTCACCTTGCTGAAACAACAAATGGCAAAAATTGGTTTTTTCAACAAAATATTTTCTTCATTAATTATTTCAAATCCACATTTCTGTGGCAATGCACAGTGGAGGCCAAAGTTTGTTATTAGAAAAAGATTGAAAGTTCGATTATACGATTGCTGATAAGTCAATGCAAACTGATTGTAGTTCTACAATTAAATTAACATCTAATACAAAATTAGAACTAACTGCTATAAAGTTGATTCTTACATTATCATCCTCAGAATGTACAAGTGCAAACACTTTATTTTGTTTCAATAAAATCAGCTGTTGCAAATGATCTCCTAGAACTGATCTCTTCTTATGTAAAAATATTTTTTTTTTCATAATAAATAAAAGTAACTTATTTTTAATGCTTCTATATTCCTTTATATATTTAATCATCTGTAGAAAAAAAGTTGAATAAAATTATTAGTAGAAATGGATAATAGAATTAGTTTGTTACTTCAAATGTCTCCACCCATATCACAACGAGTTGATAAGGAGTAAAATTAAAAATGTACGGTGTACTGAAGTTTAATCGTGCTGCCATTTCAATTTTTCCAAGCCAGTGGTTAGAAATCAATGTTGACAAGCATTTTGTTTCTACAATATAAATATTTTGTATATTGGGTGTGTACAAAAAGAAATGACACATTTGGTACCCTTATAATCATCATAAATAATGAATATTCTTCTGGCATTCAAAAATTTAACAATATTGGATATTTGCAAATGAAGTTCCTCGTTACAGAAATGAGATGAATTAGACCACCGTGCTATTAGATTATGAACTAAATTGTCAACTAAATTTGAATAATCTTGAGACATACTTTTAACACAAAGTATGTCTCAAGATTATTCAAATACAACGTTGTATACGTTGAATACAACGTTGTATTCGCGATCCCATTCAATATTATCATCATTAAAACAGAGATAACCACACTTCGGTTAGACATCATGGTTGCTGGCAAAATTTGCAATTTCTGCGCTGTAGTTAAATAAAAATAAAAATTATTAATACTGTGCATCCCTGTCTCCGAGCAAATGTTTTAGCACCCAATTCGTATAAAATTCAGGCACTCTTATAGAAAATGTTGGAGGCAAAATGTGAAGTTGCTTATAATTTATTTTATAGGGTAATTTCTCGAGTTTTATGTTCTAATCATCTCAGTTTTTGTCTCTTAATGATGTATAAAAATAATGCAAGACATAATTTAGAAGGAACTGAAATAAATTGAAATTGATTTAGCTACCTCCAAATGCTTTTGAGTTTAGTAAACATGGAAAAATTGTGTGCAGACAACCAATTACATGGCGCTCATTTGTCAGTGACCTACACTCATAAAAAACTTTCAATTACTTATTACTTTGCTTAATTTACTTTTGCACGGTACGCCGATTAGTGTCTTCGGTTAATACTCTCTTTTTCAAATGAGTGTGACGTCATCATGACGTCATTATTAAACTCTGCCATGCAAGTCTATGGGAAAACAATGGCGCCATCTGTTTTTCAAACTTCGCATGAACTATGGGTTACTAACCCTCTTAACGGGTTTCAAAAATGATACGCTAAAGGCGCTGAAGTGATTATGACAGTTACCGGTAGTCTGCTGAAGCGATTATCATATGACCTGTGTGGGCCAATCACATGAATAATCGCTTCAGCACTTCAGCATTTATGCTGGGGATACACTACCGTCTTCCCTCGAACATAACGTCATGACGTTATATTCAAGTTTTTTCGAAAATCGCTGTTTTTGAAAGTTTTAGCGATTTTTCGAATATAACGTCACTTCCAATATAACGTCATGACGTTGTATTCGAATACAACGTCATGACGTTATATTCGAGTTATATTTGAGAAGCGTTGCGGGGTGCGCTTTTTACAGAAAGCATTGAATTGAAAATGAATTGAACACGAATTGGACACGAATTGGACACGAATTGGACACGAATTGGACACGAATTGGACACGAATTGAAAACGTACTGTATATTTTGAACTTGAAATTTCAAATCAAATTTTTTTTTTTCAAAATTACAATACCAATTTCTGATTTTTCAGAAATTTTACAAAAAATTTCTGATTTTTCAGAAATTTTACAAAAAATTTCTGATTTTTCAGAAATTTTACAAAAGATTTCTGATTTTTCAGAAATTTTACAAAAAATTTCTTATTTTTTAGAAGTTTTACAACAAAATTGTGATTTTTCAGAAGTTGTACTAAAAAAACACAATACAACGTCATGACGTTGTGTTCGAATACAACGTCAGGTGTCGTTGTATTCGAACACAACGTCATGACGTTATGTTCGAGGGAAGACGGTAGGCACGATGTGGGGCGAATCGCGTCGCCTAGCGATTTTGAAGTCATCAAAAATGACGTCAGGTCACACCTGATTGGCTGCGATCAAAATCGCAAACCAGCATAATGTATAATGGTCTGAAAAGGAGTTGTTACTGCTGAAGAATGCTTAAAATAAGAAAAAGAGAGTTTGTTGTAAATTATTCAATAAATAAAAATAAATAATTAATTTAATTTAACAAAAACAAATAAATAAACAACAAAAATAAAAGAAAAGAAATAAAATTAAAAAAAAGAAAAGAAAAGAAATAAAATTAAAAAAAATATAAATAAAAGTCATGTGACATGCAAAATAATCACTTGGACCTGACGTGGGTCCTCAATAATGTAGTGATTGTGATTATTGGAACAATCACTTCAGCACCTTCAGCAAGTCATTTATGAAATCCCTTATTGACAAGTAGCTTGTAGAACAGCCGTCTGGAAAACAGAGGAATCCTCTACTCAGTGTCCAAGCCATTCTGTTTTTTCCAAACAGAATTTGAGGCTGGAGTTAAACCATTGAATATTCTCTACTTGTGTTAGCCTGTACTAATGTGTCTCCTTTTTTATTAACCCTATCTTTTAGTGCCACCTATTTTTCACTGTATATTACCTAACCTACCTCTGCTCCATCATAGTTAACCACGTCTCCAGAAGATCATTTCTACATTTAATAAACGGTAGGATCCACTAAGAGCCACTATTGTCGAACTAAACGCAACCAACTCCTGTCATCGCCATCTTGCGTACACTTCTCCGTCTGGTGGCGATAGAAAGAAATAATAATTATGTATTAGGAATGGAGAGGAAGTGGATTTGCTTGTGCACATGCTTCCATTTGTAATCTAGGAAAATCAATTTAAATCCAAGACCATCGAGAATTCCAACTAACTTTATTCAATATTCCATTTCAATATGAGTTGTAAAAACAACAATTGGCTAGTTATGTTTGTCCACTTCAAACTTCACTGCGTTGTATACTGTGATGATTATATTAAAATTGGTTGCATATAGAATTTATACTTGTGATTTTATTTTACAAACAAAATTTAACAGAATTATCAATTCAAAGGCTGAATGTCAGGTAAAAAAAAAATTAAAAAAATAAAAAAAAAAAAGGTTGTCAGAAGTGGGATTTGAACCCACGCCCACATTCGTGGACCAGAAATCACATGACCAACCTGGTTGGCAAGGAAACTTGAGTCTGGCGCCTTAGACCGCTCGGCCATCCTGACTACAGAAGTTCTAAGCCTGCATCACTCTTGATTCATTAAACGAAGAGGTTTAGCGAAAGGAACAGATTGAAACCATGATTTATTCACTTTTTATTGTAACATAGCACTTGAAAAGATGTTTACACTGATGAATAAACACGGCTGTTTAAGTGCAATGATTTAAATCTAAGATTTTTAATAAATGTCTGTTTTGCAGTGCACTGCTAATATTTAATAAATTAATTTACAAAGAATTTATATTTACAAATTTAAAATATGTGGTATGTGGTATGTGATACAGCAGCATGCAGGGCTGGACTGGCCCGGCGAGCTACCAGGAACTTCCCGGTCGCCTGTTGCCCGGTGGCCCGTGGCAGCTTCACCGTGGCCCGTCCCTGGCACACCGTAGCCTGTCCCTGTGGCCCGACCCATCCAGATTTCCCGGTACTAAATTTGTATCCAGTCCACCCCTGGCGGCATGTATATTATTTCTTTTACGGTATTCTTTGATGTTTGTGTTTGTGAAATAACAAAATGTCGTGTAAACATGACATAACCGACAAACCAAGAACACAAGATACGGTAGAACCCACACCACACACAAGTTTGACGAAGGGAAATGACAAGTTTTCTTCAATAACCTCTTCTAAGTTATGAAAAACCCCAACAATCAATAAATTAGTTGGGGACTCGAAATCCATCAACAACTTAATTTCAGGATAGTAGATTGAATCGACACAAGGTTTGGTGCAGTTGCAGTCGCCTATGAGGTTGGTTCTAAGCATTATAGAAAGGTATTGTGACTTCACCAATTTGGCTGAGGTTGCATTTCTACACATTTCTAGAGTTGAATTCATAAAAGGCAACCTAAAAAAAAAAAACATTTTTCTTTCACAACTCATGAAGATGGGGCAAAGATTCATTCATTTTCAATGACATCATTCATCTCAGTAATAATGAATTTGTCATTCTATGATGTCACAAAAAGGCAGTGAGTTTTTATGCTCTAAAGTTTGTGACTGGTACGGTCTTCGCAAAGGTAACCCGGAGACTGGTTATCCTGGTGTGGGACGCATACTCACGTGAAATGACGAGAGACTCCATATTATTGGTTGTTGGCCTTTAATGCGTTTGTCGTGGGGTTGGAAAATCCCGTCACCCGTTGCAGGGGTGCCAGTTAGGCACACCGCACCGGCAACCAAACCGTCACACACAGGGCATGAGCCCCATGGGTGACGTGGTCGGTTCAGTGTAACATTCATGTCGTACTCACCTACGACCCACGCGGCCACTCATGGAGGGTGCAGTATGGAGAACGCCATATTACTGAACTTCTTCGTGGTGAATGGTGAGGAGAGCAGAGTTCACACAGGGCAGGCTTGCCCTAGTTTACTTGAGGCCTAGGACATGTCTTGTCCCTTCGGTGGTCGCAGCTCCTCTCGCTCTCTCTACTCCCACCTCACCACACCACTCAGCTCCCTCCTCCCCCGTACTGGGTCAGCCCACGCAAGGAGACTGGCCTTGGGGCCGTAAGGCTGTGTGTGGCAGTGACGCAGGTCACCCTTGGTGGCCAAGCAGTCACAAGTTGAATATGATTACGTTAACATTGTGAAACGAATTAAATGCGCGTTTAGAGTCAACCGATTATCGGGACGGCTTGGCCTAGTAACAGGATAAGATTTGTAACTGATTGCATACTTGCAAGAAAATTGTGCCATCATTTTTTGATCTAAGCAGGATTTCACACATTCCAAGTGTTCTGTTTTTTCAACACATCGACTCTTTGTTGTGTTTACTCTGATTAACTGTAAAAATGGACTCTCATTAGAATTTACAAATGTTATTAGGTGGATAGCAATGTTAGTGGCCATCCATAAATTATGTAATGCCAAATTTGGGATTTTTGAACACCTTCACCCCCTCTGTAACATGGTCATAACAAATTCTCAAACCCCCATCCTCTGATTACGAAACAAAACTTAAATCACCCCCCCAAAATTTTCCAAAATCATATAAAAAATGCTTATATTTTCGTTATTAAAAATTAAATTTTTTTTTACTTGGAACATAAAATTTAAAACCCTCCTATCCCTTAGTAACAACCCGTAATAAAATTTGAAACCCCCTCCCTCTCCCCTTCCTGGTACGTTATGTAATTTATGGACGGCCCGTTATATAGGGTGTCCCAAAAATAACGCAAGATTTAAATTAGCCGCCATTTGTGCAGTAAATTGTTGGCAACCCTGAAACAACAATGATTTGACAGCTAAAAGTTTAGGGTTTTATCTGTCGAAATTGGATTATATTGATGTGGCCAATATGTGGTTTCAACAAGACGGTTCAACATGTCATATTGCCATACATATGGTGGGTCAGGATGGAAACAATTGAATTACTGCATGAGACATCACCGGTTTTGGTGATCAGAATTGGCCCCTTTTTCTTGCATCGTCTTGTTGAAACCACATATTGGCCACATCAATATAATCCAATTTCGGCAGATAAAACCCTAAACTTTTAGCTGTCAAATCGTTTTTGTTTCAGGGTTGACAACAATTTACTGCACAAATGGCGGCTAATTCAAATCTTGCTTTATTTTTGGGACACCCTTTACTATACTTTTTGCATTGTATAGAAAAGTTCGTATGTTCCAGTTTCTTGCATGTGCAAATATGTTTTCAAACTGAAGTCATGGCCAGGAAATATTTGGAATATCTTTTTCAAATGAAAAAAAAATGAATAATAACAAAGAAAAAATATGTTTTCTCAATTACTTTTGTTTTCATTAAACAATCGTCTGTTTCTTTCAAATTAGCTACCATATAACCGGAAATAGATGGAAAATATTTTGTAATCTCTAAAAAAAAAAACTTAATCAAATTGAAAACAAGTGTGTTAATGCTATTATAAATAAGTGTTCTTGCCCGGATTCAATTTTGTACAGAAACCGAAAACCGTTGAAAACGCTTCAAATGTTATTGGAATTGGCGTATTTTTAGCAATTTCCTATACACGCAAACGAAATAAAAATTAGACATTAATTACAAAAACAAGTTCCTTAATTATACCATTTCTGGCATAACCATAAACTTTTGACCCTTTGCAGACGAAGCCCACAATTTATCGACAGACATTTTATCATTCACCATGTTCAACATATCAAAATCATCAGGACAACCACCAATTCCATTTTTTCTCATAAATTTTTTCTTATAAGAAGCCAGTTTACCGCTGTCCGAGCATAGAACTACAGATGGCAGATCAATGTTTTCAATTTCGACCATTTTTACTGATATGGTTTTCGGATAGGACAGGAAATAAGCAATGCGATCGTAAATTTGAAAAGCGCAGACAAAACTTGAGAGCATGATGAGAAAAATCCACAAATACTTTCTCTTGTAGTTTTGTTTAGCCAAAATGTACTTCAAACCAGTTATTTGGAAACTATTAAGCAAATGTTCTTCGCTTTTATCCACATATTTCTTAAGACATTTCTTTACTCTGCATTCTAGTAGAGAAAAATGATGTGATGTTTTCTGCTTAGATCTTTTTACGTTTTGAATAATCAGAGTGGTTAGAATGAAGAGTATTTCAGCAATCATGAGACAAGACACTCCAAGAGTGAGTCCGACATTTCCTCCTAAATCGCAGAAGAGCGCAATGACATCGTAAGCTGCCACTTCTTTTGCGATTCTGATCGAATCCATCACTTTGACTCTCACAGTCGATCCCGATTCTTCCTCAACTATTAAACGATTCGAAATGATTTCATGTTTGCAAGGTGTGGTACACTTGCAAATATTTGAATCATTGCCGGCTTTCCAAAGACCCATGTGTACTTCTTTCGCTTCATCATATTGCTCACTATAATCTTGTTGGCACTCTGGCAAATGCTCAAAGTTTCGCATGAATGGCAACCTAAGCAGAAGAAAAAATAAACTCAATGTTTTACTGCAAATATTTACTCATTATTTTACTGCAAATATTTACTCAATATTTTAATGCAAATATTTACTCAATATTTTAATGCAAATATTTACTCAATATTTTAATGCAAATATTTACTCAATATTTAACTGAAAATATTTACTCAATATTTCACTGAAAATATTTACTCAATATTTCACTGAAACTATTTACTCAATACATTAGTGAAAATATAATATAATATAAATATAATATTTACAACCATAAAGTGACTTATTGCTAAGCCTGCTATTTTTGCGGACTAAAAACAATGAAATTGCGAGCGGAAAGTGGATAAAAAAAACTGCCATTTTGCGACGTATTGCGGAGGTATTGCGGCCCATTATTGGCCAATAATGGGCCATTATTGGCAAATTGCGGCATTTCTGCAAAATTTTGGTACAACGGTTCAATTGCGGAAATTGCAGACAGAAAAGTACCTCAGAATTAAAAATTTTTAGTGCCAAAATGCTGCATTTCGCCTATCCACAACGATGGAAACATTTTGAAGAAAATTTATTTTCTGCAAAAATAGCAGGCGTAGCCATTATTGGCAAAGCAAGAATACAGTATGTTTTTGTTCGTACTAACCTGCAATGCACTTTTCTTTTTTCTATTTGCTGTCGTATACAGTTTTCTTCGCACATTTCAAAATCTGCAATTGAACTGCACATGTGTTTGGATCTGTTCAGGAATTCGTACTGCAACACGATAAAACATTGTTGATACAACAACTTCTACAGTCTATAATAATTATTATGATTACTTTTTGAATAGATACAAGACTTAGTGCCGTATGTTTGGATGGTAAGTCAGAATTTCTTTCGACTGTAAAATTTTCTTTATCTGCTATTATAAACTAATAATATAAAGAAAATAAGTGTACCGTACTCCGAGATTAGAGAGTTTGCGGGATGCATTTTTCCCTTACAGTTAAAGACTATACGGTATAAAAATAATGTAAGGGAAAAATGATAAATTAAGTTTTTGCGAGCTGCACTTTTCCCTTATCATTACCATACCTCAGCCAACCACTGACAGTTAGTAATTTTGGTCCTAAAAATTCAATTTGGGGGCGTAAATGTGCAAATTTCTGCATAAAATTCCATTATTATGCCTATAAAGTATGGTTTTGGGCCTAAAATTCAATTTTGGGCCTCACTTATCATTCAATCTGTGTCACTCAACAAAATAATCGCCATTTGCAATGGACAGAGCTAACAATATAGTGTTCTCAATTCTGATTGGCTGCGCTATATTTTAATTTAGTGTTGAAAACGATACACTAAAGAATTTTCCCTTACGATATGGCACTAAAATAGTGTATCGTGGAGCAAAATAACGGAAAGATGCATCCTACAAGCTCTCTATTGACTGAGTTAAATGCTAGCTTACGTTAATCAACGGATTTGAACATCTCCTTCCAAGCTTGGATTCGTCAAATTTAAAAACCAATTCATTTTTAGGATTGGATAGTCTAACTTCTTGATCTATCAATAAAAGAGAACACTGATAAATTTAACAAAAATGAATAAATAAAGAATTGTGTGTATTTTCTTACCGAGTGTCAAAACAATACACAATCCCAAAAGAGAGAATGCATACTTCACTTTCTTTTGTAGATTTACAGATTGATTCTAATAAAAGAGAAATGCAATTTCAGTTTGTTAAGAGACAAATTGAACACTTACTTGCAGAGTGTGAATGCTCTCAACAATGCGACTTGTGTTCAACATGGACCACAATTTCAGTGTGCTCACGTTGCATCCACGACTGTACATATACAGAGGATCCAAACATGACACTAAGAAGTCTTCTGGAATCACTCCATTATCAATGTTTAAGGCGTATTCTGCAAACTCTTGAGTGGAGGTTGTGCACACCACAACAGTGGGAAACTTAACGATGTTGTCTACTTGTGTGTATATGTTGACCACTGATGGCTCAGACATGTAGTAGGTTATTCGGTCGTAGACCAATGCGGTGCAGAGAAGCACGCTCACCGCGAGAACAAAGCCCCAAAATATACGTACAGGCCAATTTGATTTTCTGTCGTTTACCTTCGACATGATACTCAGAAAAGCGGAATCGGTATTTCTGGATGAATGATGGCTTCGCACCAATTGATGGATTATCTTGCGGAACCGAGGTTTAAATTTGCGAATCATGATGTCATTGAGGATTTGTTGACCTAGATACTCAGTGGTATGTGAGAATGATTTTTAGAATCATCTTTATACTATTCAAAAAAAAATTGAAAAAAAATTGAAAAGTATTAAATTTGTATTTAATATACCGTATATAAAAATTGGAGAAAGGGGTGGTTAGTTTTGTTACGTAATTGTCTATGGGGGGTTTGTGGATTTGTTACGACCTTGTTACAGGGGGAGAAGGGGGTCTAAAAGTCCAAACATTAGAGTTACGGAATTTATGGACAGCCTCTTACAGTAAGCATAAAAAAGCATTTACATACTTTACTTTGAGAAAAATTAAAGCCTTTAGATTGTCAATCATTACCTTAGGTGCGTAATCACGATTAATTTCAGGAACAAAGCCAAGACACAGTTAATTATCTTCTAAATTAAAATGCGGAGAAGTTTGTAACACAGCCATTACAATGCTGAAGGAATAATGACTTGGATCAGTAAGTGCATATACATGAGTCAAGCTAAAAGCCGTAAAACTTAAAATAAGAATATAGAAAGTCTATATATTGATTTAACCATAATGACACGATATCATATCAATATTTATGCTGCTTGAGAAACGGTACTAACACATAAAATTTAAGTAACATATAAAAGCTATTAAATTTCAACTTCAACCATTAACCTGTAGGCAACCAATTATTGACTATAACTATGAAAAAATAGCACTTTTAGAC
This sequence comes from Strigamia acuminata, assembly GCA_949358305.1. NCBI lineage: Eukaryota > Metazoa > Arthropoda > Chilopoda > Geophilomorpha > Linotaeniidae > Strigamia > Strigamia acuminata. The sequence continues at coordinate 3,154,469 of OX442315.1, read as the reverse complement.
CAGGAAATAAACATAAAGAAAAATGTCAATCAGATGAAACAATGTAAGTGGTGATGGAAACTGATGAACACTACAAAGTAAAACTCTGGCAATATCACACAGTGCAAGGGTTCCACGACACCACTGCTAATTCATAACCGCCAAGCCATTACCGCCAAACCATTACCGCCAATGGTAACAACAGTCAATGACCGCGAAAGACCCGAAAAATGGCTAAAAATGACTCAAATGTTCCGAAAAAGACTAAAAATTGCTGACAACGACCAAAAATGTTGCGAAAAATAACTAATTATTTTTTTTTAATAAATTAATATTCCGAATGTTCTGAAAATAAATTTTTATAATTTTTTCAGCAACCAAATGAAATTTGTAAATATGAATGATTTTTTCCAGCTGAAATGTAATGAATTTGTTTATACACACCACTTTCTGTCATTTTTAGCCATTTTGGGGCATTGGGTGTTGTTACCATTGGCAGTGTTGGTTTGGCGGTAATGGCTTGGCGTTAATGGCTTGGCAGTAAAAAACTTGGCGATTATGAATTGGCGGTGGTGTCGTGCTACGATTTAAAACAACATTTAAAACAGCATTTAAAACAACATTTTAAACTGCTTGCCTCGAGAAATGAAAGAAATGAAATGACACTATTCGGCCAAATGTTCGGTGCATCCGTAGCCAGGCAATTTATTTTCTTTCTGCGCGTGACAGCTTTCATTAACATCCCGAGTCCTAAGAAATGAAAAGAAAAAAGAAAACAATAAATTCTATCAGTCTGGTATTATTTTTTGGACCGAAAAGTAAAATTATGTGTCGAACTTAAACTTCGCTAGTGGATTCGGCGTGAGGTCAAAGAGATTTTGACACATGACACCAGATCAAAACAAATGTAACGATATATTCGGTGAAAAATGGCTAACCGTCACACAAAAGTTACGTAAAAATAAACAATACACATTACCTGATCGGCTGGTCAGAACAGATGCGAGAGCAGCTGTCAAACGACGAACACAAAGTTTTCGGGAACAAGGTGGAGATAAAGCCCGACATGTTTTTATAGTCTGTCAAACTGCCGCCAGAACGCCACCAATATAGCAGCAGTCGTTATGACACTGCAGAAACTTTCTTAAATTAAAATAATATCCTTTAGTATGCAATGTTTAATTTATTTATTCTCTTTTTACTTATTCCCTAAAATACGTACAACTTTTTAGTTTGATTGACCACTTAAATTACATATTTCAGCCTAAATCAATACAAGAATAAACTGGACAATTAATTATTTTCTAACTAGTAACATCTAAATCCAGTTTGAAAAATATTACATCATTGACTAAATGCAAGGGGCACAATTTGTCCAAAGGAATAAAAGTCTGGAAGCCGAATCCCGAATTGTGGTCAGTCAGTGGTTTTTCGTAACAACAGTCTTCGATTTTATTCAACCGGGATTTCAACGGAAGCGAGTGATGGTGCTTGTGTTTCAATTGGTCCAACAGATAAACCCGTCCAGAAAACTCTATGGGCCACTTGAGAATTGCATCGTTCGGACCCTTCATCACTTGCAGACCAATGGATATGTGAGTTCCCTCTCCGGCACCAAAACCATTCGGATGTAGCACGAGACGCAGTTTATATCCAAACTTTTTGCTCAGAAAAGGGTCACTGAACACTTGGGTTTGACTGCCGGCTTTTGCCTTCATGCGCAAGTATGGAAATCTCTCCACTTTCCACACGTATTGCAATAAGCTAGGGCTTAGTAAAGGTTCGCTTCTTTTGTTCAAGCACAGATTGTTCAATTTTTCTACATGGTATATGCACAGATGTACATCATTTTAGCGATTTCATTTTAGCGATTTCATTTTAGCGACACACCATTTTAGCAAACATGTCATTTTAGCTACACGAAAACCTAGGTTTAATTCCTAAGAAGGGCTAACAAGGGGGGGTTGTGCCCCCCCTTGACCCCCCGCGCACCTAACCTTACTGGTTTTTTGATGAAAACCACTTTTTTGGGCCGGCGTGTCGCTAAAACCTAGGTTTTTGTGTCGCTAAAAACACATGTTTGCTAAAATGGGACTTTTTTTTAGTAAAAATCGCTAAAATGAGCGTCGCTAAAATGACTATAACCGATATGCACCCGTTAGATGTTATTTAATACAGTGCACACAAATTTAGACTTCCACGCACGAAAAGAAATTAGGTGCGTTCAATTTCAAATCGAAAAACTAATTCACTCAATGTTCTCGAACGGAAATGACGCAAGTATAATTGTTTTATTTTATTATTAAAAATTTTGATAAAGGGGCCCCGAAAAAACCTCAAGTCCAGTGTCCCCCAAAAAGCTAGATCCGCCCCTGGAGAGCAGTGCTGGACTGGCCCGTGGTAAGCCCACTGTAGCCTGTCCGTGTGGCCCGACCTATCCAGATTTCCCGGTACTAAATTTGTACCCAGTCCTGAGGATTTTAGCGATTTCATTTTAGCCACCGTTTTAGCGAACATGTCATTTTAGCGACACAAAAACCTAGGTTTAATTCCTAAGAAGGGCTAACAAGGGGGGGCTGCGCCCTCCCTTGACCCCCCGCAAACATAACCTTACTGGTTTTTTGATGACAACCACTTTTTTGAGCCAGCTTGTCGCTAAACCCTAGGTTTTTGTGTCGCTAAAATGACATGTTTGCTAAAATAGGACTTTTTTGGTAAAAATTGCTAAAATGAGCGTCGCTAAAATGACTATAACCGGTCCAGCCCTGGCAGAGGGTTAAGTTTATCGACTCGATAATCCAGTTTTTATAATTGGTTTTTCACAATTTGAAATCGAACGCACCTACCGTAAATCAACATTTTCTAATGAAGAAAGATAACTTTACAACAATTGTTAAATTTTAATTTATTCATGTATAAAGACATCTTTCTATACTTTATCCAAAAATTCAATGTAATCTTGTGAAACAAACATTTCCACAATCAGATACAATAACTGTTTCAAATTCCAACATTAATTATCCCATTACATTGAAACGTCTATCCCGTCTTTCCTTGTGCAAAGTACATTTTTGGTGCAGTGATATTAAAACTATACCTTTGGATCTTGCATAGTCATCTTCGAAATCATTTTGTTTGACACGTAGCAAATCTGAATGGTAAAAAACAATCAAAAATCAATAAGTGCATTCAAATTGATCTTAGTGCCAGAAGTTTGTCCAGACTTTAGAGACTGTCTAGATGAGAGTGCTAGACTGGCCCAGCAGGATACCGCCAGTGCTGGACTGGTCTGGCAGGCTACCGGGTATCTTCTGGTGGCCTGTGGCCCAGTGGCTCTTGGCGGGCCCACAGTGGCCCGTCCCTGGCCCACCGTAGCCTGTCCGTGTGGCCCGAATCATCCAGATTTCCCGGTACTAAATTTGTACCCAGTCCAGCCATGGATACCGCAAATTTTCCAGTGGCCCGTGACATAGTTAATGTTTTTTCATTTCTCGTGGCCCGATCTACCCAATACTTGTTTGTTCCCAATCCTGCCCCACCGGATTGGTTGGGCATTTAACATCACTGGGAACAAATTTAATACCGGTAAATCTGGATAGGTTGGGTTCCAGCAAACCAATCAACACAGAGTACATTTTTACCTATCTCGTCTGTAAGCAGTTTTCGATCCTCAGCTGAAAGAAACCAAGTTTTCACTTTATATTTCTACTATTTAATTTAGCCAATTGTCCAAACCTATATCCTTACCCACAGTTTTGGTCAGCTCATCTAAAGAGAAAAGGATGAGACCAGTATTGATATACAGTCGAAACTCTTTATAACGAATCGCGATATAACGAATTATCGATATAACGAATTGTTAAGAATGACTTGGTTGGCCAGCCATAGAACACCATGTTAAATATTTTCGTTATAACGAATTTCTATATAACGAATTATTCGCTATAACAAACAAGTTTTCAAGTACACTGTAATACCAACAAGCCCTCGTTACAACAAATTTTCAAAACTGATCACATGACTCACAACATCCTATGCTCATGTTAGAAACACATTTAGAAAAAATGAAAAATTTTCTGTTTTAAAATGGCTGCCAAATGAAAAGAAATTTTGATTTAGGACAAGTTGAACATTTCTAATGCCATTAACAATGGCAAGAAGCTATCAATTGTAGCAGTTGAGTTTAATTTATCCCGTTTTACAATTTCAACAGTTTTTAAGAATCGGGATAAAATTAACATGATTTTATGAATAAATAATGTTGTTTATGATGAAATTTTATTTTTTTCAGCTAATTCGTTTTAACGAATTCTCGTTATAACGAATCGATTTGTCCGGTCCCTTGCGATTCGTTATAAAGAGCTTCCAACTGTATTAACTGCTCTAATATTTGTTCGACTAATAACTTACTGCTTGCTGCTAACACGGTGGTTAGAGCTTCTTCGTACTTCTTGACTTTATTTGATTGCTCGCTTTGCTGTTTGACTAGTGTCTCTAAAACAATTATAATTTTGGTTAAGTTAGACCGGTTTAGAAATTGGACCAGAACTTTTACTTAGGGCGTCACTGTGGTCTGCAAAGTATTTCTCAAACTCATTTATTTTACTGTTTAATGCTTCAGATAGATGATATTGCATCAAATTGGATAAAAGATTTGTAAATAAGTTATACCTTTGTGTTTTTTGAAACCTTCTTCAATGTCACTTTGTCTCAACCCAATGGCCACTACACACACAAAAAATAATAATTACAACAAGAATATTCCAATTGATAAAATAGACAAATAATCAAACTTTACACAATGTTTTTTCTATTGACTTGTAAAAGTCCTCGCGGTGTATTGCTCTGTAGGAATCTTCAGGAAGCATAGTCTTGTAGACATCCTCAAGGTGCATTGTGTTGAAAACATCCTTAGGGATCATTTGTTTGTACTCACCCTCAGGGTGTACTGGCTTGAAGAAATCATCAGAATGTTTGTAGACCCCCTCGGGGTGTATTTGCTTGTAGACCCCCTCAGGATGCATTGCCCTATAGACACCCTCAGGATGCTTGTAGGCATTCTCAGGATGTCCTATGTCTTCATAAGACTCGCCTAAAACATTAAATGACCTAATATGAACATTTAATAACGCTACCCACAAAGGAGTTGATTCTTAGAAGGGATTTCTGGGGCATTAATCTGTTGCTTTTTGGATACTGTAAAGGTGGAGACACAAGGGAGCGGGTAAAATTTAAAAGCTTGCTTTTACTTGAAAAAGCGGCTAAAAACTTGCGCGCTTGAGCAAACACAAGCTTGCGTTTTTATTCAAAGCTTTGTTTTGAAGAGAGGTTGTACTCACCCGCTCTGGTCAAACCGAGTTTGATTTACCAGCTTCAAGCTTGCTGGAGGAGGAAATTTGTGGTGACCCAGTTGAGTGATTAGAAAGGTTCTGCTAGGCGTAGAAGGGAACGGGAACGGGAACGCCTGGAAGCCCGAAACGTCATCACTTTATGTGCTGACGTCATAGGGCGGAGCTAAGCTCCACGTTGTGCGCGCGATTTTAACGTGTAGTGGAGAGTCCAGACGTCGTGAAAACAACGACAACACGAGAGGCAACGGGTGGGCGGAGCTTACTCCGCAAGTTGCCGTTCCGGTCCTAAGCCTGGCAGAACCTCTCTATTGTTCCCCTGAGCGGATATCATCCTCCTGAGTCACCGTGAAAGAAGAGTCGTTCCCCTTGCGCTGGCTCCGCCTTCCCCCCCCCCTGGGAAGCGCCTGCCCTGAGGGGAGTGAGGTGGCTGGTGGCAAGCCCCCATTGGCTGTGCCTGGCCCCTGACACTGACCTATAAAAGGTGGAGTTTCCCGTCTGAAGGTAGAACTTACACAAACGACACCAAGAACACAGCAACTACCTCACCGTCAGGCCAAAATCAAGTACAAGTTAGGATTGATCGAGGATCGCTGAGTAAAGTGCAACTGTAACTCTCACGAATTTACTTGCGAGCTAGTCCTGCGAAAGCAAGAGAATAGCCCTTGTAGATTCAACCAGAATAATCGCCCCACGATTATTCCGCCAATGAAGTGTCCAAGCGCTTTGTAAGGAACCCCCCCGTTCCTGGTCAGAGCTAAAACGCTAAAACTAACCCCTAGACAACAGGCTCGGATAGAAGACTCAAAAGAGCATTCCACCGCGTCCGTGAACGACGAATCCGTGACGAATTAACGACAACTCGAGACGCCACCTTTGTTCTGCCGACCACGCGGAACTGAAGACGCCATCTTGAGAAATCCTTTGTTCGACTCTGACCAAGTTGACTCTAGAATTGTAACTGAGTGTATTTAAGGCATAACGCCGAGTGAATAAAACCATTTGTTCATTTACATACATTTAGTATTCATTTGGGTATTTGCACATCATAATAGATCACAGGTAAAGTATTACACGTTAGCGCATTTAAACCTATACCAAGTAGGACGCGACAAATTCTTGGAGGAGATTTTGGCGGGAATTTCTGGCTAGCTAGTCGTATACCAAAAGCGGGTCAAGTGAGCTTGTAAATGACTCACTCTTTGGAATTCTAGCTTTGGAATTTTACCCACTATCTTGTGATTCTACCTTAGAGCATATTCTAGTTAGTGTATTATCCCATTTTAAGCCAAATGCCGGTTTAACCTAGTTTTTACTGGTGCTGAACAGTTGAGCCTCGTTACAACGAATCATAAGGGACCTGAAAAGCTTTGTCTGAAATTTTCCAAAGTTGGTAATCCCAGCATGTGGCTTATAGTGGGATAATACGGTAGCCAATATACATATATATATATTGTATATATTGTATATATTGTATTGTATATATTGTATTGTATATATTGTATATATCCCGTATCGCAGTGTGGAATGTTTTAGTTAAAAGAAAATTTACCTTGCTTAAATCCCAACATTTGCTCCTGATTTTGCATTTTTTCAAAATGCTGATCCAACATTTCTTTCATGAAACCTAAGTCAATATTCAATCATAAGCACGTTTCACCACATGAGCTTAGAACTAATAAGGTGATATTGCAGTACTGTACCATAATTATGTTCCAATACATTGTTTTGTTCCAGCAAGTGAGCTTGTTTCAATTCCATGTCATCCAACTGTCGTTTACATGACTCAATGTCAAACGTTTGCTTGGTTATGATTTCCTCCAGATTATCTATGCAAATGTAAATACAGCAAACAGTAGGCAGAGCACCGGACGCCTTCTAATTCTATCGTCCAAAGAATCCATTTACTAGGGCGGTCTCAATGTAGGATCGAGCCGAGGGGTCTGACAAACAGCAAAAACCTCAAATTTCAAGAAAATAAACCCTAAAAACTCCAAAATTCAAGAAAATAAATCCTAAAAACTCCAAAATTCAAGAAAATAAACCCTAAAAACTCCAAAATTCAAGACGAAAAAAATAAATAAGTATTTTTTTTTCTTTATAAAATAAAATGAAATTTGCAGATTTTCGGTTGTCTGAGGTTTTTTGCGGTTAATCGTGTTGCGGTTTTTTCCAACACACTGGCAAAGCAACCGGCCAATGAGAATTAGTGGATTCTCTGGGCAGATAGAGTTTAACCGGACAATTTTCAACTTATACCTTGTATCACTTTCAAATTGTTGCAACAATGATGCTGCTGCTGCAATACTCCTAAAGCTTGATCTACATTGTGGAAAAAAGTTTTCAAAATAACAAATTAAATTTGCACAATCCAAACCGGGTTCAAATGATGGTGATGATTTTCTCTCCGCCAACTCCTTAAGTTTGTACTAATTCAAAAGAGAAAAATAAGAAAAACATAATTATATCGACTAATCCATCGGCCACCGATTTCACCAATACCTGGCTAGTGTTAACTGCATCCTTCAATGACAAATGCTCGTTAAAAGAACGTGTCATCATAGTTGCGGTACTCTTTTGCTGCAAAAAACCAAGAAAGAATTAAATGTTGAAATTCTGATGAAATTAGCCGACCCCATATTCCAGGGATTCTCAAACTTTTTAGCATCGCGACCCATTTTTAAGACAGGCGATCTTCCGCGCCCCACTTCATCAGTGCATTAAATTTTTTCAAAATGAACTACGACAGATTGCCACTATTTTTCCATCCTACAAAATCCATCCCTTTGGGAAAATTACAATAGCTACAAACCTCCATTTTGTTGGTTAGTTTTTCGAGGTTTTTCGAGAATTTTGGATCATTTTTCGTCAATTTTGAGATTTTTGTGAAGATTTTAGAGGATTTTGTAGTTTTTGCTAGCCTGCGGTGTATAGCAACCAATTACAGGTAGTAAGTTGGAATTGGAATTAGCAAAAATTGAAAAAAAAAATCCGGAAAAAAAACCTTTTGGGCGACAAAGTGATTGAACACCGTTGCGCCCCACCAAAAATCAGCTCGCGCCCCACAGTTTGAGAAACGCTGCAATATTCTATATACATCAACTTGAAGATCCAGCAATAACTTCATCATCAACTCAAGGTGGTCATTATCGGCTTCGTGCAGCTTCAATTCCGATTGGTTTCCCTGCAATGCTTGCGCTGTAGAATGCTTTACATTATTAATTGCAATAAATACCCACCAGGAATGAACATCCAACTGGGTAGAATTTACACTCGTGTACAGTGCGTCCACATTCCTGCTCGTGAATTTCTATCTAAAAGTTAAAAGTAAAAATTAAAAAATTAAACATTTGGAAGACAAAATGGAATTACCGAACGACGGATGAATTTTTCATTGCAAAATCTGCAGATGGACGGATAGAAATCGCATTGGTCGTAATGTTTCTAGCAAGAAAAATCAGCAAAATGATTAAATCTCACTTTTATTTATTGATTTAATACTTGAATCTTGTCGACATCAACGATGGTGTTGCAGAAACTGCAAAACCTTTTCCCTGGACCTGAGGACGAGCCAGGTTTTTCCTGAAATAAGGAGTTAGTAATTTCGTGGTGAAAAATAGATTGGGGAAGATGTAATTTACATATTTAACAAATTTTGATGCAGCGAAATCGTCGTGCAGCAGATAAGCTAATTGCCCACTCATTTCTTTTTCTTTTTTAGCACCACATTGCTGGCAAAAATTGCCACAAATATGTTTATCCAGAACTGGGTTTGTGAAACCACAACTAATCGGATATTCAGCAAAAATTAGGGTTTTCAGTTAAGTAGAACTTAAGATTTCTCAAAAAATTGGAAGAAGGTTTACGTTGAGCAAAGTGACGATTTCTGAATCCATTGTAACAGTAGAGCGCGCCAAACAATGATGAATGCAACTGCACTGACATCTAGAGTGAGGGAATTGAATTAAAAAGTAACGGTAACGGTTGGTAACTAGTTACTTTCTTGTCTAAATTACTGTAACGGTAACTTGTTACCAAATTACAATAATACGTGCAACCCTGATCATTACGACACTCTCAAACATAAAATTTAATAGCTTTTTGATGTTGTTTAAATTTTATGTGTTGGTGTAGTTTCTCAAGCAGCATGAATATTGATAGAACATTATGTCACTAGTATAAGTTTATGGTAAAATTAATAAATATAGATCTATTGTATAGTAATTTTAGGTTTTACAGCTTTTGGCTTGACACACGTGTGCATTAACTTATTCAAATCATTATTCATTGTCCATTCGTGGTTGTGATGACCATGGTACAAACTTTCCCGTATTTTAATTTAGAAGATAAATAACCGTTGGCTTTGTTTCTGAATCCAATCGTGATTACGCATTTAAGGTAATGTTTTACATAGTGTAAAGGCTTTATTTATTCCATTTAAAACCTAGAAACCAGTGGCAGGATTTATGTTTCTTTCGTTTTCCGCTACTGTAGTATAAGCACGCAAATTTTAACATCCACGATGCTACCTAATCAAAATGTGGTTATCTCAGTTTTAACGATACTGATCGCAAGTGCCAATTTAACTCCAAGTAAGTGAATTCAAAACCGTCTTGGCAATAATAATTTACAAATAATTCTCGTCTTCTTAAAGCAGAAAGCAACGATCTATTATACAATTCATCATCTTGCTGTAATGACAAGCTTTATTTGCAAATATCTAAGATGGTTAAAGCCATCAACGCCAGAAGAGTATTTATTATTTATGAGCATTATTACGGTATTTAACATAGTAAATTTTTTTTTTGAATTATTCTAATGTGGTAAAATAATTGTTACTGCAGAAACAAAGTGCTTGTCAAAATTGATTTCTGACCATTGGATTGGGGAAATTGAAGTGGCAGCACAACCAAACGACAAAATAACAAAACAATTCAATTTCACTCCTTACCAGCTAATTCTGATTTCGATGGATAACATTGATGTACAAAAATAATTCAATTTCCTATATCTAATAATTATTAAATTATTGATCTCTATTTCTACAGATGTTTCAAAAACTTATAAAGTGTAGAAGCATGAAAAATAAATCAATCTTGTTTATTATTAAAGACATATTGGTCCGAAAGAAAAAAAGATCAGTTTTATTTGGACACTTACAAGAGCAGATTTTATTGAAACAAAATGAGGTGTATGTCCTTGTGTATTCTCAAAACAACGAAGTAAGAAACAACCGCTGTGTTATAATAATTCAATAAGTATAAGTTACTTTGTAGAATTATGAGCAGTTTGCATTGACTTATCAGCAGTCAGTTAACAATAGATCAAATCTTTTGTTCTTAACAAACTTCGGCATCAAGTGTGTAGGACCACAGAAATGTGAATTTGAAGTAATCAATGCAGAAAATATTTCTTTGCAAAAACCACTTTTTGCAATGTACTGGGTTAAAAATATACTTTACAATATATTTTTGATTTACCCAATTAATACACTCCAAAATGCAATCCAAAATATACCGCTTTTGGCAGAATTTAAATATATTATTCAAGCATTAAATAATGCATTTTATAATTGCCTACATTTCATAATGTATATCATAATACAATTAAAAATATATATTTTGACCATGCATTTGTATTTGACAAATAATAATGTGGCATGTAATATAAAATACATTTTCAAGTGCATTGTCAAACTCAATAGAATTCACAATTGTCTGAATTTGAAAGCATAAACAAACTTCTCTTTCTTTCTACTCATTCATAATAAAACAATGTCACGTGGACCTCGGCCAAAAGGGGCCAGAAACCACGTAACAATAAATTGCAATATAATTTTGAATCGTATGGGACACCTTAAATAAATTAATCCATATCCTTTGATTTTACTTGTCAAATAGAAATGGCCCGGATTAGTAGAAATTCTATTAGAAAACGTTTTGTATCAAATAAAAACTTTGCGGTAAGAATTAAAAATAAAGTAAAATAAATTTAATGTTGTCAAAATGTACTGAATTAATCAAGTCTTTATGGAAATGATTTTTGCAGCCCACATTTAACACGTGACCAAAAGGTGGGTTTTAAGATTGTATTCTATTTGAATTAGAATGTAACTTCATGTGTTTATATTCCATTCCCTTTGTTAGAAAACTCGTTTGGTTCCATCGATAGGTTCAATTACTAGACACGAATTGAAGGATCACGATAGCACTATATTACCCGCAAAGAATGATTTCTTGGCTTTTGCTATCAGAGAAAAGAAGACAGAAAAAGAATATTTATGGATGACATTTCTAAACCCATTTCCTTGGCGTATTTGGTTGTGCGTGTGTTCTACATATTTCCTCCTTGTTCTTTCTGAATATCTAATCATGAGATACTACAAGCAAACAGCCACATCACACACCTCAGGTTACTTAAATTATTAAGAAATACGTATAAAATAAACATCTGTGTAAGAAGCAGATGTGGTTTCCCCACTTATGACGTCATCATAATGATTACGTCATTTTTTGTGACATCACTGCATAAAAATTATTGAGTTTTGTATGAAGAAATAATTATGGCGGAGTTATTTAAAAATTTAATACTAGAATTCAGGAAACCCATTAATTATTAAATATGAGATCTCGCTGTTTATTTTCCGTCTTTTCCGGCCTAGAAAATCGAGAGAATCGGTTGTTCGATTTGAAATTGAACGCGCCTATTAATGAAAAGATATTCATTTTGAAAGAAATATTTTTCACGTTTATAGACTTCTAAACCTTGTGTTTAGAAAGTCTATTGAAACGGTTCTGTCCGTCTGTTTGCATTCATATCTCAAAAGCTATAGCAGTTAGAGCCAAACGGACGACGGCAATAAATTCAGCGTACCTGTATTAGTATCCTAGGATCTTCTCGCAATTTTCCGACCTCCGGTTGAATTTATAAACATGATTTTGTACACTTTTAGCCGTCTATCTAAATAATACTACTTCCGTCCGCGCACCGGAAGTTGTATCATTGTACTAGCGCCACCTGGCGGATCCCGTGAGCTATGAAATCTTCGTCGCGATACGTTTTTTGATGTTTACTATATCGAAGTGAGGTCCAAAAATTCTGGAACCAAGCCCAATCGATTGGAAATCCAAATCTGCATGACCCTGTATATTTTTTCTTTTGATTTGGTCGAAAAAAAGTATCATTACGATCCACCAAAGTCGGCGATCGAAAGGGAAATTCAAGGAAAAATTTGAAAATGTTTGTGGCGATTCGTTTTTTTATATTTTCTATGTCGTAATGAGGTCCAAAAATTATGAAACCAAGCTCATTTTGAAGAGCGGACAATTGCGCACAAGCCTGTATTTTTTTTTCTAGTACGATTCGGTCGTGAAAAAGTACCGATTCGGGCGATCTTAGTGGGCCATGGAATAGAAAGTTTTTGAAAAAATTTGGATTCGACCTAGAAAAAAGCCAATATTTTGAAAAAAGAACCGATTAGAATGTTTAAACAAAGTTTCCTTTGTAGTTTTTGCCGCTGAAAACGATGATGCTAATAACTTTTACATCGGATTAACGGTTGATTTTTTATTAGCAAAATTCGATCTTATTTGTGTGATTGTATTTTGAACCATACGTAATTATTACAATGGAATCAGATATTGGCTGATTTAATTTAAATTGAGTTGACTTTCACAATTAATAAATTTATTTATTTTTAGTAACGGAAATAAATGTTCGACGCCTTTATGCCAGTAAAAAGAAATCAACAATAAATTACTTTAAAAAATGCAAAAAAAAATTTATTCAATTCAATTCAATTCAATAAATAAAGTAAGATAAACAAATGCGGCCGAAACATCTCGATTTAACGAAATAAAGAAAACAATAAAAATGAAAAAAAAAATTAAACACATGGTCATTTTCAGAGAAAATCTTTGGAAATTTCTATGTTATTTCTGAGGAAATTACAGATATTTCCCCAAAAATTCTCTGGAGACATCTATAATTTCCATATAAATTCTTTAGAAAAAAAACCTGAAATTAAACATATTTCCAGAGAATTTCGATTGAAATTACAGATATTTTCAGAGAATTTCAATCGGACAGAGGGACAGGGTTTAGAAGTCTAATTTGTAATGCTTCCCTGCATTACAAATGTTTACTTGTTTTTTTCTATTTTTACAGTTTCTGCTGTTCTTCAAACGAAAAATATGTTTGTTATGATCATCTTTTTTAGCTACAATGCTCTATTGTACGCATCAATTACTGTCAGTCCAAATGACATCCCCCACAATGACATTCAAGAATTACTTTCTGATGACAAAGTTAATTTATTTGCAATATATTATATGGATTCTTTCCTCGAGGTAATATTCCAATTTTCTAAAACTTATTTATTTAGGGCTGGACTGGGAACAAATTTATGGCCGGGAAATCTGGGTGTCCGGGCCACAATTAATGAAGTCGGGACAGGCTACAGCCGGCTGCGACAGGCCACAGCGGCCAACGGGCCACCGGGAAACTCCCGGTAGCCCGCCGGGCCAGTCCAGCACTGTATTTATTTTTCTACAACTTATTTGTCTACAGACTGATAAAAGAAACATTTGTGGTGACCCAGTTGGATAAGTGTCCCCCCAGGGCGGATACTTGTCCTATGAGTCACTATGATTAAAGAGTCGTTCCCCCCCGAGTTGGCTCCACCTCCCCATGGCAGGTGTGTGCCCCGAGGGGGAGGAAGCGGCTGGTGGTCAGCCCCCATTGGTTGATCGCCGGCCCTTCACCCCACTGCATAAAAGGCTGTGTTTCCCGCCTAAAGTCAGAACTTACACAAACGACACCAAGAACACAGCAACTACCTCACCGTCAGGCCAACTTCAACTACAAGTTAGGATTGATCGAGGATCGCTGAGTAAAGTGCAAACTGTAACTCTCACGAAGTCACTTGCGAGCTATTCCTGCGAAAGCACGAGAATAGCCCTTGTGAAATCACCCAGAATAATCGCCCAGACGATTATTCGCCGAAGTAAGTGTCCGAGTGCTTTGTAGGGAACCCCAAAGTTCCTAGACGAGGCCTCTGCGACGCTAAACAAACCCTAGACAACAGGCACGGATAGAAGACTCGAAAGAGCATTCCACCGCGTCCGTGAAGACGAATCCGTGACGAATTAACGACAACTCGAGACGCCGCCTTTGTTCCGCCGACCACGCGGAATCGACGACGCCATCTTGAGAAATCCTTTGTTCGACGCTGACCACGTCGACTCTAGAATTATTACTGAGTGTATTTTAAAGGCATAAAGCCTGGTGAATAAATTACCTGTTTATTTACATACATTTGGTATTCATTTGGGTATTTACATAATTGATCACAGGTAAAGTATTACACGTTAGCGCTATTTAAACCTATACCAAGTAGGACGCGACACGTGGGGGCCTGTCCGGGATTTAGAAATAAATCTCAAATCTGAACTTGTGATCTCTCAATAAGATAACCCAAATCGTAGAATTACCGAAAGAAAATGTCAGACAAAGACGAGCAATCCACGTCTGACACCGAGCAGAGAATGCCCGAGAAGGGAAAAAGGACCTCCGACTACCACCTGAGATCGGATGGTCCCGTCCCCGAAATGTCCGCAAAGGCGAAAGCCCGAGCGAATAAAAGGAGAGCGAAGGCGCAGAAAGAGGAGCAAGCTGCATCGCTCGCGGCCCTAGACGGGCCAGAGCGAGAGCGGGTTCCCTTGAATATGCAACCCTTCGAAGATACCGATCCGGAAGCCATAGAAAATCGAGAAGAAATTCGCGACGTATCGCCGGGACGGGTATCGATATTAATGACCGAGGAGACGAATGAAGCTCCGAGAGAAACGGTCACGGTCGGCACAAACCCATCACCACCAACGGCTCAGACGTCCGTAGAGCAAACCCCACGGAAAAACGACGGCGGGACCCCGATAACCCCCCGAGTTACGGCGAGTCCTGCAGTTGTTTCCTTCGAAGTATCTCACCTAATTCGGTTGACGCAGCAAGCTGCCCAGCTAAAAGCGATGATAGACATTCCAGTAGGAACGTCAGTCTGGGAATCGATTACCCTACTCACTGACGCTATCTGTGCGGCACAAGCCCCGACGCCGGTCGCAAGACCAGCAGCGGAGACGCCCATGCCCCAGGTAACGCCCAGTGACACCGGAGGTTTCGCGCCAGACCCCAACCGAACACTTCACGAATCCAGAGAGAAGGCCCGCGAGGAAGCCAGACAAGAAGCGACTAGTCGCCAACGAAGGCTGAGCGCAGAGCGGCGAGAACTCTGGAAGGAAGAGGAAGAAAGGGAGCAACGCGAGAGAAGAACCACCGAGAGAACAGAGAAACTGGTCCAAAAAATGAGGGAAGAACGAGAAGCTAAAATTCGAAAAGAATGGAACGCAACAGTAGAAGGGCGACATCGAGAAGCTCAAGAGTACGAGGACCAATTTCAAGCGCTAATAGCTCAAAGAAAAACAGAAAAACTACAAATGTTGCGAAAAGAGGCCATTCTACAACATCAGAAATGGGAAGAACAACATCGCGAGAGGTTGAGAGAAGAGGAAGCCAGAAAAGAAAAAGAACAGTTTCTGAAAGAGAAAGAAGAGTGGGATCGAGTCAGATGGACCGAAGAGTACAAAGCGAAGAAACAAGCTATAATAGATGAGCAAAAAAGATGGGAAGCCGAAAACTGGGAGAAGGAGACAGAAAAGTTCCAGAAAGAGTACGCACAAGACGTCTCGGACAGGAAGAAAAATGAAGAAAACCTGAAACGGAAACCAGAACCCCCCAGCGGCTCTGATACCGACACAGGAGAAGGTGCAACAAAGCCGGCAAAAACGGCGAAAAGGGGGAAATCTCAAAAGAGAGACGAGTCGGTCCCAAAAACAAAGGACCGTCACCCCTCAAAAAGATCCGAGACGGGAGCAGCCATCGACGCGTTACTCGAAAAGAAAAACGCAAATAAAAATCGGGAACGCCCCGAAAGCGAGGAAAACAGATGGCATTCTTTTTACGAGAACAACGACGGAGGGGAGCCGCCGCCATCCGGAGGCTCGAAACAGAAGAAGGCTGGCGGAGAGACCCCACCGAGAGGGCCGAGGTTTCACCCCCAAGGAGATCCCTCCGAGCCCTCCGATTCGTCGGACGACGACCATCCGAGTCGACCGTCTACAGGGAGGAGTCAAGAAGACAGCGATGGGCACCGGTCGAACCGGCCGAATGCTTCAGACCGCTCCTCCCGGAGCTCCAACCCTCGTTCGGAGGAGGGGAACTTTCAGGACTCATCTGGCCGACATTACACGATGTCTGAGCTAGGCCGAGCCCTGCTGAACTCTTTCAGAAGAGAAGGAATCGATCTAGGCCATCCAGGCGACGAACATAATCGCGCTGGAGAGAGGGTTAAGCGTAAATATGGCGTACGAAACGAACCAAGCAGCGAAGCCACGGGTAACATCCGTTGGCAACACTACATACAAACACGATTCGACGGTTCGTGGAAGGCCGGAGACCGCTTCCTAGACGAAGTAATGCGTATCAAGAAAGCGACAAAAGCCACCGTCGCCGACATGCTAACCCACGGTCTAGTGGAGCTAACCACGGGGTCAGCTCGAGAATGGTATCAGGGACTGAAAAACCCAACCTGGGACGATTTTCTCGTCCGTTTCGATCTCCGATACGGCGAGACTCCAGACGAGATCAGTAACAAATTACGTGGTCTACGGCAAGCCCCAGGAGAAACATTAGCCGACTACGACGCCCGAGCGAAACTCCTGTTTGCAAGAGCGCCGTACGAAATAAACCCCGCTGGTTTTACGATGATCTTTTACGGAGGATTATCGGCCCACTCGCAAAGAATTCTGCTAGACATGCGTGCACCCCGCACTGGCGATTACCAAGATGTCAGTAACTATCTTCTAACAAACACGTTAGAAATAGAACAGCGGTATTACGCCACTCTGCCCCCGGAGGAAGCTGACGCGCACGAGAAACGGTTGCAGACGAGCGC
The DNA here is from genome assembly GCA_949358305.1 of Strigamia acuminata. Lineage (NCBI taxonomy): Eukaryota > Metazoa > Arthropoda > Chilopoda > Geophilomorpha > Linotaeniidae > Strigamia > Strigamia acuminata. Next base: position 3,137,135 of record OX442315.1, on the reverse strand, counting down.
CGAACGTCACAAGACCTCAGAGAAATTAATGAGGCCAAGTGAATATTTGAGCGGCATAATGAGTCTCACCGAAGCATCCTTCGGACGAATGCTGACGCCTAAAGCAGGCAGTATTCTTCCAGCCAACCCGATAGCTGCCCCAAAGAAAGCACCGGCAGCAACGGCGATGCAGGTGACCTCGACGGACTCCACCCAGATGGAGAAAGTCGAAGAGACAACACCTCTCGCCACGGCTAAAGAAGAGGAGCCAGCATCAAGCGACGAGGAAGCCCTAAATGAGCACCTCGAAAACTTGTCGACGGGATGCGACGATCAAGGTCCCTATTTGCACCATGCACACCGGGCCTTAGCAATCGCACAATTCAGAGCACACGTGCAGGCAACAAAAGCGAGAGGGGCATTGGGAGGAAAAAGACGATTCCCGACGCCCTTCGTCCCGAAAAAACCGGGATTCACTCCCACAGGGGATAAAAGTAACATCAAATGTTACAGCTGCGGAGAATACGGTCACTACTCCGACAAATGCGAAAAAACCGTCAAAGAAAAAGGCATCATGCAAACCTTGATGAAAATGATGATGGAGTTAAATACTAATCTAGCAAAAAACTCCCAAGCGCAGGCGTCGCCGAAATAAATTCAGCTTCGTCTGCGCCAGCCGCGGAAATTAAAAAGAAGAAATATCACACTGGACCCGCAGGTCATGCCTTGGCAGAAGCACAGATCAAAGATCGCATGCAGACCATTCCGAAGAAGGAAGAAACAGTGACGCTGACAAGTATGCAAGTGAGAACGAAGCCGGAGGTCGACATAGATTGGACGGACCTCCCGTTCAATCTGGAGGTTGAGCCCCAAACATTACGCGTTTTTCACTGCAATGTCACGAAAACACATTGCGAAACTCTGTGTATGCTGCCAGTGGAGATCGAAAACCAAAAATTGTTCGGTCTGCTGGATTCAGGAGCAGATCGTTCATTCATATCCGAAGATATAGTAAAGGACTTGGATATTGAAAAAAAGGTGGCACAAGTGAACGCGAACGTAGAATTGCTCACCGCCAACGGCTACGTCAAGCCGAGGGGCGTAGTTCGCATCATGATCGACTGGAAGGGGGGGAACCTGTCCCACCCCTTCATAGTCTTGCCATCCCACGACAAAGTATTCCTCTTAGGGATGGATATCATGGCAAAACTGAAAATTCAGCCAAACCCGATAACCCGTTCATGGAACTGGATAAGTCCCGAGGGAGAACGGCCAGTCCCCGTAGTTCCCCAAAAATTACTGGACGAAGCCAAGGACAAAGAGGAATACGGAAGAGGATTGCGAAAATTCGTCCAAGATTACGATTTCGCAGCCTTCACTCTGGAATTACAGAGGAGTAACGTCGTGGACACCCTGGTCGAGGAGGCAGCACTGCGTGTTAACGAGGCATCGCTACTAAGGCGAGTGCTTCGAAAGCATGAAAGAATTCTGACCAAGACACCTGGTCGAACGACGGAAGCAACACACGAAATAGTCTTAACCACAGACAAGCCGATTCGAGTGCCTTACAAGGGGATGAACCCCCAGAAAAGAGACATCGTGACGCAAATGTGCCAAGACATGCTCGACAAGGGCATAGTAACGCAAGCCCTGGGCGAATACGCCATGCGGATCGTCCTGGTGATGCGTCCAGGCTCGGAACCTCGACTATGCATTGATTATCGCCCCCTGAACGCGATAACGGTTATAGACCCGATTCAGATGCCGTCTATAGACTCGATCCTCCGGGAACTGAGCCCGTTCAAGTGGGTAACCACCATGGACCTGTCAAAGGGGTATTGGCAAGTGGAGCTAAAACCCGAAGACAAACTGAAAACGGCTTTCTACTCCCCGATAGGAAGACTAATGTTCAACGTGATGCCGTTCGGGCTTGTAAACGCCCCGAGCACGTTCCAGAAACTGATCGAAAGCGTGTTGGGAGATATGCTGCACGACTTCGTGTGGGCGTATCTCGACGACATCATAATAACGTCGGACACATTCGAAGAACATATAGACCACATCGATAGAGTGGTCTCTCGCCTAGCCAAGGCAGGACTCCACATCCATCCAGGGAAGAGCAAGTTTTGCAGGAAAGAGCTTGCCTTCCTAGGATATCGAATAGGAGTCGAGGGAATCGCGATTGACCCCGAAAAAGTCAAAGCAATAAACGGATTCCCCGCCCCCGAAGATATAAAAGGTGTCCAAAGATTCATGGGCATGGTCAATTTCTTCGGCCGACTACTCTCTGGTCTGGCTGAGGTGGCCGCGCCTATAACGGATCTCTTACGAACGGATAAAGAGTTTGAGTGGACGGTCCAGTGCGAGGCCGCATTTAGCACTATCAAGCAAATGCTGGCTGACGTCGAAAAGATGCCATTGCCGGACCTAAACCGACCGTTCGTGTTGCACACCGACGCGAGTAAAATCGGACTGGGTGCAGCCCTTCTGCAGACCCACGTGTACAACGGAATCTCGCAAGAAGTACCCTGTATGTTTATAAGCAGGAAAATACAGGGCGCGGAGAAAAATTATACGGCAACGGAACTAGAATGCCTAGCCGTAATTTGGGCAGTTCGGAAATTTCGCGACTATCTGGAGTACACGAACTTCGAGGTTCAGACAGATCACCAGGCACTAAGCTGGTTGATGAAACTCAAGGAACCTTCCGGCCGACTCGCAAGATGGCAACTGGAGTTAATGGCGTGCGATATTACAATTACGTACCGCCCCGGGAAGTACAATCATGTGGCCGACGCCCTCTCGAGAGCCCCAGCCTCTGACCCCCAAGGACCAGACGACGACGGCGAGGACGACACCCACCTCTTGTACTGCCCGACTCCACGGAGAATATGGCGTTTGCGAAAGGCGAACGAGCTACCAGTGATGGAGCCTGAAGATAGAACGTTTTGTGGTTTTTGGACTCGAACATACCAGCCAGCTGGGACAAACAATTCAACATCCGAAATTCAATCTCCGCCCCCCGGAGAAACCCACAAAACACTACTACGCGCCTTCACAGCAAAAATTGAAGAAAAAACACAATACGCTCCACCCACGAGACGTGAGTTCGTCGAACACCAGGCAGCAGACACAAAATGTCAAATTATAACGCAATATTTGCTGAACGGCGAATTTCCGGAAGGGATGACAAACCCACACCGCCGGAAACAGTTCGTCAAAGAAGCAACAAGCTACCTCATAGATGATGAACTCCTGGTAAAATACCACCCGACGTTTCAAGATGACCTCAGCGGAGCGGGAAACTCGGTTAAAGTGGTCGTGCCGGCATCGCTGCACACCCGACTGTTGTGGCTGATGCACGGACACCCGCTCGCCAGCCATTCTGGCGTGGCGAGGACCCTTTATCGAGTAAAACAACTTTTCTTCTGGCCGGGCGCGCGGCAAAAGATAACGAAATTTATCCGACACTGCCCCCGGTGCCAAGCGTGCAGACCGCGAGATAAAGTGGCCAGAAACGCCATGTCTCTCGGACCCTACGCACCGTTTGACTGCTTAAGCATAGACTTGATGGGCCCCAAGCCCACAACGGGAAACAAGAACATGTATATTCTCGTAATTATGGACGTGGCCACCCGATGGCCGGAGCTGTACGCCCTCGCGAAGCCCTCGGCTGAAAACATAGTCGAGTGCCTTTACGACGTGGCAATGCGATTTGGGTTTCCCAGAAAACTCATTTCGGATAACGGCCCCCAATTCCGATCAAGAATATATAAAGACTTCTGTAGGAAATTTAAAATGGATGCATCGAACACCTCCACATATAATCCTCAGACAAACCCAGTCGAGAGATTAAATAAAGATATAAAATATGCGCTGACAGTATTCACCGACATTCACAATCGATGGGACGAATACCTGCGAGAAATCGCTTTCAGCATTCGCTCAACCGTGTCACGAACACGCGAATTCTCACCGGCGTACCTCAACTTCGCCCGCGAATTAAGGATGCCATGGGACCCACGCGTTGCCGAAGCTGTTAACGTATTAGACCCGTCGAGCCCACATGAGTACGTGTGCCGGTTGGAACAGACTATATCCGACACGTACCAGCATATGATGGCGCATATTTTCAACATGAGAGAGAGAATCGCAGATAAAGAAGGCGATCTCGCTTTCGCGAACTTTAAAGTGAATGATCTAGTGTGGAAGGAGGCACACACGTTGTCCAATGCAGCGAGGGGCATCGCCGCCGGTTTAGCCGACAAGAGGGACGGTCCCTACGTAATTGTGGCCGAACACGGAGGCAACGCATACCAACTACGCCGCCTAGAGGACAACAAAAATTTTCAGTCGATACATGGCCGAGATTTGAGGCCATATCTGCCAGAATTTCCACAGGAAATTTGGCTGGAAGGTCAGACACACAGCGGCCAAGGGGGCACCGTGGTCGACACGTTCCAAAAAACAAATGAAGCTGAAAATATAGCGGAGGACGAGGATGAATTCTTCGACGCCGAATCTCCGGCCGACGAGGCTCCAGCACAGCCGGAGCAAGCAATTTCGGAGAGGGAGGAAGCAGAAGAGAGTACTTCTGAAATGGAAAATAAAAAAATTAGTAATGAGAAAAATGCCAACACATCGGAGATGAACGAGCAAGTAGAGTCACGATCTACGAGCACGTCGAAAATCAACCTTCGACCACGACGAAGCAATAATCCGTTCATTCGGGACGGCAAAGTCGTGGGGAAGAACTAAAAATAAAAGAAAATGTGATAACATGGAGCGGAGGCCTTGTAAAATAAAAAGATTTACTTACGAGAGCTGCTGCACATGTTGAGACGCGAAAATTTGGCTAAGTCCAAACTTCGCAACGAATTGTCGCAGTCACCACTAACAGACGAGAAGTTATGACGTATCGGGCGACCACGTGACAATGAAACCACGCGGTCGACCCCGTAGCGTCATTGCCAGCACGGCGGATCTCGCAAAATACGAGACGCGTTCGAGACCCACAATTCTCAGCGTCGATAGGCCCAGTTTCCGACTGTTTTTAACACGACGAGACGTGTTTTTTGCTTCTCCCCAAAGAGAAAACAAAGACCTCTCAAAAAACTTCATTTTCCTAAATTGAAATGGCCGATCGACGCAACCCACGATTAGAGCCGAGCGCATCGTCGAGAGACGAGAGCGACGGCCTAATCGTAAATGCAGAAGAAGATGAGAATTGGGACGAACAACCGCCGCTGCAGGTAAATTAGTGTGATTTCCCCAGAGAAATCACATAATTCTTTGAATCTGTTGCATCCAACCCAGATTGGAGCGTGACTTGTGACTGATATATTTCTTTCTGTTTTATTGTTGATTTAAGGCTGGCTAAAAACCCGAGAGTGGACCCAGATTCACCTCGGAGTCAAGGCCGCCAAAAAACTAGAACAAAGGAAGTGTTCGCGGAATGGCGTCGTGGCAAACCAAAACCAAAACTAAAGGTTTTCTTTCTTTTAAATTTAAACATCGTAATAAATTAAAATACGATTAGAGTTAAAATAAAAAAGTTTAACGTAAGAAATTAAAATTTAACGATCGGTTTTGCCTGCGACCCCTTCCAAAAAAGCGGATCACCTGAGTTCAAAAGTAGTGTTGGATCAGCGCTACGACGGCGGAGATCATCGCAGAACTGCGAAACAAGAAAATAAGACCGACGGCCGCAACAAAAGAAAGGAGTTGCTGCCACCGTCGATCTTGAGCATATTTCTGATCCCCATCGTTAAACTGGGATTTATTATATTAATCTTGTGATCTAAAATTATTCAGGTCGACCCGCTAGAATCGTGGGACGCCCTGCCTTCGACGGTGTCAACCGCCAACAACATCTTTCGCGGAGCCCTGCCGATTTACCTGCGGCAGGCCTATCCTGCAGAGACCAGCGCCTGGAAGATCCGATTGATGTATTCCAGGACCCTCGAGGAAAAATTCGAGCGATCAAAAACGCTGGTCGAGTGCATGACAAAGGAGATGAGGGAGCGAGTGGGGCCGCGGATCCCACCCGATGCGGATCCGCCGAGCCCCGTTTACTCCGGGTACCTGGAAGAGGCTTACCCAGGCACGGTGGCCGAGCTGCACACCTCCCATAGGTGGAGCGAGGCCCCGACCTTGGCAGCCCGCCAGAGAATAGTGGACGACGAGATCAAACGCTTAAAGCGCACCGAGACTCAAGGAGTAACCCGAGTTCTCGAGAGAAACGGTTTCTCCCCCGAAGAAATCCGTAGATGGCTTCGCGACATCGAAGAAGATCATTTGACACCCAGATGGATACCACCGGCGAATTTTACGGCCACGCAGTCTGAGATGTGGCAGTTATACCACGCTGGTATCCTGGGAAGTCGCCGCCATCACAGAAGATCGAAGCGTCCGGCGGAGTCCGCCCCACGCGGACCCGCACGAAGAAGACAGGCCGTCTCCCCAACAGAGGCCGGCCCGTCAACGAGTCGCGACTACCGCAGCCGCTCGAGCAGCTCCAGTTCCCGAACTCGAGTTGTCGTGCGCTCGGAGTGTCGCCGAGTAGTAACGCTCGAGCCTGCCTCGCCAGACGACGCGCGGGCTGAGCGAACGGTCGAATCTTCCGCCCACTGGGCTGCGAGGACCGAGACACACCAAGATCGAGGAAAGAAAAGATCCTCGTTGTTTATGGCGATTACCACACAGTCGTCAGATCAATCCTCGTCGCGACGAACCGTCTCATCACACCAGAGACCGAATTCTCCGACGGACGTCCCCCAGAGGACGGCCCAACGAAGATCCGTCGCAGCCAGCACCCGGAGGAATCGAAAGCGCAAAGTACGTCAGAAGTTGCGAGCACAATCCCTGATAGCTAAGGGATTAGAGAAGGAGCGAGAGATGGCCGCCGCGAAACGGTCCGAACCCCAGAGTCTCGGACCCACGGCTGGACCGTCCAGGCGCCAAGCAGAGATTGATTTGGGAGAGTTGACGGAAGAGCAAATGTCCCCAGATGAGTCGGACAAAGATGGGCCGGTTACAAAACAGGATCTGGCCGTAGCATTGAAGAACGCCTTCCGAGGATACGCGGCCAACCGGCCGTCGGGCTCAACACCGGCTGTGCCCACCGCGCTTGTGCCCCCACAAGTGCAATCGCGATGGCCGCCACTCCTCGAGGGTACAAACCCAGCCGTGACCGCTTGGACCCCTCCCCGGATGATTCCGGTGGGGGATCCAGCTCCGAAGCGGGTCAGATACGATAATCTACCCGGGCTGGGCCGTCCACCGTCACCCCCAACGCCACGAGTGTGTCGACCTTATCGCAACGCCGAATGGTACGCCCAGCGAGAGATGGACGCTCGATGCCGGCGTGAAGCGGCCTATCCCCCACTCGGCGAGCTACAAGAATATCTGGCCGAATACGAGAACCCCGCGATTGCCGAGTTGGCCATACGACAGGCCGACGCCGCCCAAACTCACCACATCAATTGGGCGATCGAACAGATGCGGACGCTGTCACAACAATTCAGTGACAATCCGGACCGCGCTCACCCCTGCCATCGGAGCAGTTTGAATTTGGCTGTGACGAACGTACTGGCCCAGCTGCTATCCCTGGGCGTCTTCTTGGACAGTCGGCAAGCTATGGCGGCCTGGACAATCGTCGACCGTGAGGGAGTTCACCTTCCTCGGGCGTTGTACCAGGTATGGGCCGGATGGACTCCTGAGCCCGCCTCGCTGCGCTTCGACCTGGCCAGAAATACGGAAAACCCAGGCCTACAGTTTTCAAAGATGCGTTCGTTGGCATTCCGCTACCGGAACCCCGGTGTCCATCCTTCCTTGTTACGAACGATTCGGGAGGTTCCGGAGATACCGGGAACGGCGGCGAGCCTTCCACAGGCCATCGAGACCGCCCCCCCAGAGGCGGCGGTCCAACCATACATACCGACCCCAAAGCCGGTATTCCCGAAGGAGAAGCGACACGCGAATCGACCCATATTGATTCCGAAGCGTTCCAAGCGAGGACCCCGAACTCCTCCGCTGCCCTCTCCTTCACCACCAGCGGCAGGGCTGGCCGCTCTCTCTGCAGAGCCGGCTACGCCACCGTTGGAGAGCCCAATGGAGATTCCGCTCCCACCATCGCCTCCGCCGCCCCCAGCAGCGCAGCTTTATTTGAGGCTGGGAGTGGAATACCCCTTCCTTCAGATGTCGGAGTTCACGCGACAACGCATCGTTGACTCCGATGATCACGGCGAATCGATCCTCAAATGGCTAAACAGAGAAGCCCGATCCACCATGGACGTCGTCTTCCATCGCCGTATCCTACGGGCCCACAGGAAACCCGGGTCGAGCGCCGAGTCACGAAGGATCCGGCTCGTTCCAGACCGATTCCCGGCCTCTACCCGGATTTGGATCCATGAGCGTACGGGACTGATCGGCGAACCCGTCGGTGGTCACCCACAATATTTCATCAATGAGCGGCAGAATCCTGCGGATCTAACAACCTCTCTGCCCCCAGATTTACCACCGCCGCCACCGGCAGTGCCACCCGTGATCCTCCGCCCATGCAGAGGAGTGCTGCCGGCTCTTCGCAGAGGAGAGCGATGAGAAAATTGAGATCGCTCCGATCCGAGATCGAAGCTGGAGGAGGGACGTGTGGTGACCCAGTTGGATAAGTGTCCCCCCAGGGCGGATACTTGTCCTATGAGTCACTATGATTAAAGAGTCGTTCCCCCCCGAGTTGGCTCCACCTCCCCATGGCAGGTGTGTGCCCCGAGGGGGAGGAAGCGGCTGGTGGTCAGCCCCCATTGGTTGATCGCCGGCCCTTCACCCCACTGCATAAAAGGCTGTGTTTCCCGCCTAAAGTCAGAACTTACACAAACGACACCAAGAACACAGCAACTACCTCACCGTCAGGCCAACTTCAACTACAAGTTAGGATTGATCGAGGATCGCTGAGTAAAGTGCAAACTGTAACTCTCACGAAGTCACTTGCGAGCTATTCCTGCGAAAGCACGAGAATAGCCCTTGTGAAATCACCCAGAATAATCGCCCAGACGATTATTCGCCGAAGTAAGTGTCCGAGTGCTTTGTAGGGAACCCCAAAGTTCCTAGACGAGGCCTCTGCGACGCTAAACAAACCCTAGACAACAGGCACGGATAGAAGACTCGAAAGAGCATTCCACCGCGTCCGTGAAGACGAATCCGTGACGAATTAACGACAACTCGAGACGCCGCCTTTGTTCCGCCGACCACGCGGAATCGACGACGCCATCTTGAGAAATCCTTTGTTCGACGCTGACCACGTCGACTCTAGAATTATTACTGAGTGTATTTTAAAGGCATAAAGCCTGGTGAATAAATTACCTGTTTATTTACATACATTTGGTATTCATTTGGGTATTTACATAATTGATCACAGGTAAAGTATTACACGTTAGCGCTATTTAAACCTATACCAAGTAGGACGCGACACATTGTAAGAGAAATATGGCAACGAATGCAAAAGAGTCCTAACAAAGGATTATACAAGTGGTACAACAAACAAGAGGAGAAAAAGCTGCTTTCGCGTGAAAACAACGCTCTGATAATTACACACGAAGTCCTATTATTTCGACATGGATCTAATTGCGAAAACACCATTAGAAAAATTCCGATACCTCATACAAAGTATTTTCGATTCAAGAAGGAATCAAAACATGTGGACATCTTTAACCAAAAGTATACTCGATATCAGACAGATGACCAATTTCATCTTTTAAATAAATAAAATGAGAATTAAAAATGCACAAACTTTGTTTTATCCTTTCAGACTGTTAAAGTTACACGAAACTGGAGTCCTGAGCAAAACGCGCAATGATAAGAAACCGAAAAAACTCTGCGTGCAAGCGGACAACAAACCAGTGAAGCCCGTCTCTATCCATCACACACTCACAGCATTCCTCGTTATTATTGGTGGTGTTTTATGTTCAGGAATAGTGCTCATCGTGGAAGTATTCGTACAACGATAATTCCTGTGCAGAGCAGGCCCGACAACGGCGGGAGCTGTGCAAACGCGCAATTCTCGACTGGTTGTAGCGCTAAGGTCCCGCACCTAAATGTTGCAATTGACGATGTCCACCTATACTCTGGCTCACCGTTAGAAGCTCAGCAGTTCCTATTGGCCGAACCTATTCACTAGTGTAGGGCTACATAAAAGTAGGCCAAAATACAAACGCTCGAGTTACGGGAAGCCATTTTGTGTCCAGACGTAACAATCAATCATAAAATTCAAAAACAGCTTGACAAAGCAACCGATAAAGTGAACGAACTGAACAATGATGTGTTTTGAAGACGTTACAACATAAAACATTGCTGACTAACTTTTTAAAAGATTTTATTATTAAATATAAGTCAATTTACATCATTTCAAACACCTAAATTAATCAAACTAATTAAAATCACAACAAACCTACTTTTCCTGGTGGATCTATACAGGCAACAGTTAGGAGTGAATAGTCTCGGCCAATAGGAACTGCTGAGCTTCTAACGGTGAGCCAGAGTATAAATTGAGATTTTCATGTAGAACTACGTCTTTCTCTGCACTAGGCCGTAAAACAGTAAATACAAGTAGGCCACCACACCAGGGCTGGACTGGGTACAAATTTAGTACCGGGAAATCTGGATGGGTGGAGCCACAGGGACAGGTTACGGTGGGCCAGGGACGGGCCATCGGGAAATTCCTGGTAGTCCGTCGGGCCAGTCCAGCAATGAAGAAAGGCTACGGTTTGAACCAGTTACTGTGTCTGAATACAATAAAAAATATTTCAGATATCCCTATGTTCAACTCCAACATTAAATATAAATGTATCACTTTATAACGTCTGCTAAAAATGTTGTAATTGAATGTAATGAGTTGTTTCTTATTAAATGTCTTCTTGACGTTGCCACCAGGTGAACTTTTCATCTGTGTATTGACGCTTGACCAATTAGGATCAAGCACATTAATTACTGCTGTACATTTAAATTGTATTGTGTAAAATAAAGTTATCATTAATTTGAAATCAACCACCATGTGTCATATCATTACTGTATTGTGTTACTCCAACCAGATTTACTGCCCCGCTTAGCAGTGTGCCAAACTTAAATTAATAATTTTGGCACACTCTTGAATACTGTCGTGTGGTTGAGTTGCGTCGTCTGCCGACCGCCTCAAACCAGCGCAAATTGTATTAGAATTTATAGAATTTATCACTAGACAGCGTACGTGATGATTGCATCACGGGCTGGTCTATTTGGATTAACTCAGGGGATGACTCTGATATAAAAGAGCCACTTTGGCATTCAGAGCTCAGTCCATCCCGGGCTTTAAACGGTTCACATCAGCCAGCATTTGGCATGAAGTAATCGTTTCCCTCCAACTGTTGAATCAAAGTGTTAATCATATCTTAATGTTTACTTTGTTTTAGGTTTAGTTTTATGATTTCAATTATGTTTATGATTTGTATTTAAAAGAATAAAGACTCTGTTATAATTTCAAATCTAAACTCTGACTCTAGTTCATTTCACTCTTAGTGATTGAGTTTTAACTCAATCTAGTAATCAGTAAAAATAAGTAAAGTTACGTGGTCAGCATTGGCCATTTGGCCACGTAACAATACACACTGAAACCAACAACACACCTGTCACTTTTAAGCCAAAACTTGCTAGTATTGACCGTGTTAGCGTTCGTGTGTTTCGAAATCTCTGCTTTCTTTGCCCATCGTGCAAAGTCAGCACCCGTTTGTGTTGCGTGTACCAGCCGTCGCTGCTGCTACACGTATTACCATTGCTTTTGCCAGTTCGTTGTTGTCGGCTGCGCAAAAGAATTACGCACAGATGGAGCGTGAGGGCTTGGCCATTATTTATGGCATACGCAAGTTCCACCACTATTTGTTTGGCCGAATATTCGTTTTGCGTACCGACCACAAGCCCCTTGTCTCAATTTTTGAAGACAAGAAGGGATGCAACTAGGTTGTGGCAGCGAGGCTACACCGCTGGGCAGTTTTTCTCTCTGCCTACGACTACGTCATCGAGCACGTGCCCGCTGCAGACAATGCTGTCGCTGAAGGCTTGTCTCGAAATCCGCAACCAGTTGTCGATGGCAAAGAGGACTTGGAGGTTGGAATTAATTCGATATTTTCAGCCTCAATTACAGATTTTCCAATGTCCACCGCTTCTTTGAAAGCCGCTTATGCAGCTGACGAGGTGCTGCAGTCCGTTTTGCACCAGGTCCGAACGGGATGGGAATCGAGATCATCAAACTTGGATTCATTTTTCAAGCACCGTGAATCGTTTTCGACTTATCAAAATTTTTTATTTTTGTCTGATAAGTTGGTCATTTCTTCTGCTGTTCAGCGCTCGGTTCTCATCAAACTCCACGCTGGTCACTACGGTATCGTCCGTACAAAATCGTTGGTTCGAGCCACGGTTTGGTGGCCTGGAATCTCAAATTAATAATTTTGGCACACTCTTGAATACACACTGAAACCAACAACACATCTGTCACTGCTAAGCCAAAACTTGCTAGTATTGACCGTGTTAGCGTTCGTGTGTTTCGAGATCTCTGCTTTCTTTGCCCATCGTGCAAAGTCAGCACCCGTTTGCGTCGCGTGTACCAGTCGTCGTGGAACCCTCTTACATTGTTTCATCGGATTGACATTTTTCTTTATGTTTATTTCCTCGTCTGAAAGGGCTATTTTTTCATAGTTATAGTCAATAATTGGTTGCCTACGGCAACTGTTATGCGAGGTTAATGGTTGAAGTTGAAATTTAATAGCTTTTTTACGTTACTTAAATTTTATGTGTTAGTACCGTTTCTCAAGCAGCATAAATATTGATATGATATCGTGTCATTATGGTTAAATCAATATATAGACTTTCTACATTCTTATTTTAAGTTTTACGGCTTTTAGCTTGACTCACGTATATGCACTTACTGATCCAAATCATTATTCATTCAGCATTCTAATGGCTGTGTTACAAACTTCTCCGCTTTTTAATTTAGAAGATAATTAACTGTAATTTGGCTTTGTTCCTGAAATCAATCGTGATTACGCATCTAAGGTAAAGATTCACATACTCTAAAGGGTTTAATTCTTTTCAAACTAAAGTATATAAATGCTTTTTGATGTTTACTGTTATACCATGTTCAGACCAAGCTTTTGGATCTCATCCGAAGCTGCGGATCTAGATCCAAGATTAGTGTGAACACTGAATTCCGTTTACGGATCTAGATCTGTGTGCCCGTTGGTCAATCGAGTTCCAACAAATCGAATTCGAATTGGAATTCATTAAATAATGTCATCAGTCTGGAACATTCCATTGTTGCGCATTATTTGATAATAAAATGGCAGCCATTGTAGTGAGGTGTTTCTAAAACCTGTTGCAAATAAAACCTGGTTTGGTTTGATTGAATCACATTTTGATGTGAACACAACTCCATCCATGTGAATATCGGAACTCTGTTCAGTTGGATAGCTAAACTCGATTCATTGGTGTGAACATGGTACAAGATCTAAGCTTTATTTAATTGTTCAGTTGAATTGAAATGTATAAAGATGATTCTAAAAATAATTCAAACATACTGAGTTTCTAGGTCAACAAAGCCTCAATGACATCATGATTCGCAAACTGAAACCTCGTTACCGCAAGATAGTCCTTCAATTGATGCGAAACCATCAATCATCCAGAAATACCAATTCCGCTTTTCTGAGTATCATGTCGAAGATAAACGACGGAAAATCAAATTTGCTTTTACGTATCTTTTGGGGCTCCGTTCTCGCCGTGAGCATGCTTCTCTGCACTGCTTTGGTCTACGACCGAATAACCTACTACATGTCTGAGCCGTCAATTGTAAACATATACACGCAAGTGGACAACATCATTCAGCTTCCCACTGTTGTGGTGTGCACAACCTCCACTTACGAGTTTGCAGAATACGCCTTAAACATTGATAATGGAGTAATTCCAGAAGACTTGTCAGTGCCATGCATGGATCCTTTGTACCGTTACAGTGTAGACAGCAAAGTGAGCGCACTCAAATTGTGGTCCATGTTAAACACAAGTCACATTGTTGAGAGCATTCACACTCTGCAAGTAAGTGGTACATCTGTCTATTAATAAACTACTATAAAATTGCATTTCTCTTTTATTAGAATCAATCTGTAAATCTACAAAAGAAAGTGAATTATGCATTCTCTCTTATGGGATTGTGTATTGTTTTTACGCTTGGTAAGAAAATACACACAATTATTTATTTATTTATTTTTGTTAAATTTATCGATGGTGTTCCCTTTTATTGATAGATCAAGAAGTTAGACCATCCAATTATAAAAATGAATTGGTTTTTAAATTTGACGAATCCAAGTTTGGAAACAGATGTTTAAATCCAGTGATTAAAGTAAGCTAGCATTTAACTCAGTCAATCTCAGAGAAACTCAATTTCTTTATGTTGTTAGTTTATAATAGCAGATAAAGAAAATTTTACACTCGAAAGATATTCTGACTTACCATCCAAACATACGGCACTAAGTCTTATATCTATTCAAAAAGTAATTATAATAATTATTTTAAAAATACCGGTATAGAAGTTGTTGTGTCATTAGTATTTTATTGTGTTGCAGTACGAATTTCTGAACAAAACTAAACATGTGTGCAGTTCAATTGCAGATTTTGAATTGTGTGAAGAAAAGTGTATTCGACAGCAAATAGAAAAAAGAAAAGTGCATTGCAGGTTGGCATGAACAAAAACATACTGTATTCTTGCTTTGATGATGACCAATGACCAAAGGAGTCAGTCACTAGTAATTTACTTTTGTGTATGCTAAATGAGAGTTAATGCTAGGTTCCCACTCGACTGAATTCTGTCAGCAGAAAATTTTCAGAGCAGAAAATTTATCTTTTCTGCTGTTGGTTCACATTTGGCATAAAAGTGGGCAGAAAAGTATTGCAGAATTTATTTTACAGCATTTAAAAATGGATGCCAACAATGCAAACACTGCTTTATTCGTAGTTCTGTGTGCTATTATCATTCGTAGTTCTGTGTGCTATTATCATTCGTAGTTCTGTGTGCTATTATCATTCGTAGTTCTGTGTGCTATTATCATTCGTAGTTCTGTGTGCTATTATCATTCGTAGTTCTGTGTGCTATTATCATTCGTAGTTCTGTGTGCTATTATCATTCCTAACAAACAAAAAGTACCGTACACCAAAAATGAAAGACAATTTTGGATAAAAGATATTTTCTCCATCTACCCAAACTGGCACATGGTAAAACGCTGAACAGCTGAACTGGCTGAACGGCCCGGTATTGGCTGTATTGCTGGACGCTCGTTCGTCCACTCGTCCGAACGACCAAACGAACAAAGGGCTGAATACTCGTTCGTCGGCTCGGCTGCTCATTTGTTCGGATGTTCGGACGAACGCCCGGCCGAACAAACGGCCGAACGCTCGGCCGAACGTCCGTCCGAACGAACGTTCTGCAGCAGAAAAAATAGGAATAGTCTATTTTTTCTGCTCCCTATTTTCTGCCCAAATAAGAAGAAGTGACGTCACAGCAGAAAATATACTGGGCAGAAAACTGGATTTTCTGCTCTGTTTCAGTCGAGTGGGAACCTAGCATAATTAACAACTCTGTAGGGTGTGGTTGGACTAGGCCATGTGGGTATGTTGTCGGAAATGGATCAAAACCAGTTGAATGAACATGTGCTTTATTCTAAAGCTCGAGTCGGACTGACCGAACTTGAAAAAGACCGCCAAAGTTGTTTTTGGAAAGCACGACAAAATCTCTCTACATATGTGTGTTGTAGCGACCAGAAACCGGTCACAATACGGCTTTTTATTTGTCGGA
The DNA here is from genome assembly GCA_949358305.1 of Strigamia acuminata. Lineage (NCBI taxonomy): Eukaryota > Metazoa > Arthropoda > Chilopoda > Geophilomorpha > Linotaeniidae > Strigamia > Strigamia acuminata. The sequence goes on along the minus strand of OX442315.1, from coordinate 3,121,294 downwards.
GGTCGAGGTGAATTGACACGTTGGCAAGTGATATAGGCTAGGAAGCAGTATACATATTTAAATTTTTGAAAAACTGTAAACATTTTCAGTAAAATATTGAGTAAATATTTATTTTTGCTTAGGATGCCCTTCATGCGACATTTTGAAGATTTGCCAGAGTGCCAACAAGATTACGGTTTGATGTATGCAGAAGCCAAAACAGCTTACATGGGATATTGGAAGGCCAATGCTTCAAATACTTGCAAGTGCAGCACACCTTGTAAAAAAGAAATCATTTCGAATCGTTTAATAGTGGAGGCAGAATCAGGATCGACTGTGAGAGTCAAAGTGATGGATTCGATCAGAATCGCAAAAGAAGTGGCAGCTTACGATGTCATTGCGCTCTTCTGCGATTTAGGAGGAAACGTCGGACTCACTCTTGGAGTATCTTGTCTCATGATTGCAGAAATACTCATCATTCTAATCACTCTGGTTATTCAAAACGTAAAAAGATCTACGCAGAAAACATCACATCATTTTTCTCTACTAGAATGCAGAGTAAAGAAATGTCTTAAGAAATATGTGGATGAAAGCGAAGAACATTTGGTCGATAGTTTCCAACTAACTGGTTTGAAGTACATTTTGGCCAAACAAAACGACAGAAGAAAGTATTTTTGGATTTTTCTCATCATGCTCTCAAGTTTTGTCTGCGCTTTTCAAATTTACGACCGCATTGCTTATTTCCTGTCCTGTCCGAAAACCATATCAGTAAAAATGGTCGAAATTGAATACATTGAACTTCCATCGGTAGTTTTATGCTTGGACAGCAGTAGACTGGCCTTTTTTAAGAAAAAATTCATGAGAAAAAATGGAATTGGTGGTTGTCCTGATGATTTTGATATGTTGAACATGATGAATGATAAAATGTTGGTCGATAAATTGTGGGCATTGTCTGAGAGGGGTCAAAAGTTTATGGTTATGCCAGGAATGGTATACGTATGGAACCTGTTTTTGTAATTAATGTCTAATTTTTATTTCGTTTGCATGTTTAGGAAATTGCTGGAAATACGCCAATTCCAATAACATTTGAATGGTTTTCAACGGTTTTTGGTTTCTGTACAAAATTGAATCCGGGCAAGAACACTTATTTATAATAGCATTAACACACTTGTTTTCAATTTAATTAAGTTTTTTTTTTAGAGATTACAAAATATTTTCCATCTATTTCTGGTTTTATGGTAACTAATTTGAAAGAAACAGGCGATTGTTTAATGAAAACAAAAGTAATTGAGAAAACATATATTTTTTCTTTGTTATTATTCATTTATTTTTCATTTGAAAAAAGATATTCCAAATATTTCCTGGCCATGACTTTAGTTTGAAAACATATTTGCACATGCAAGAAGCTGGAACATACGAACTTTTCTATACAATGCAAAAAGTATAGTGTAAGGATCCGTCCATAAATTACGTAACGTACCAGGGAGGGGGTTTCAAATTTTATTACAGGTCGTTACTAAGAGATAGGAAGGTTTTAAATTTTATGTTTCATGAAAAAAAAAAAATTATAATTTTTAATAACGAAAATATAAGCATTTTTATATGATTTTGGAAAATTTTGGAGGGGGGGTGATTTAAGTTTTGTTACGAAATCAGGGGATGGGGTTTCGAGAATTTGTTATGACCATGTTACAGAGGGGGTGAAGGTGTCTAAAAATCCTAAATTTGGCATTACGTAATTTATTGACGGCCGCTAACATTGCTATCCAACTAATAACATTTGTAAATTCTAATGAGAGTCCATTTTTACAGTTAATCAGAGTAAACACAACAAAGAGTCGATGTGTTGAAAAAACAGAACACTTAGAATGTGTGAAATCCTGCTTTGATAAAAAAATGATGGCACAATTTTCTTGCAAGTATGCAATCAGTTACAAATCTTATCTTGTTACAAGGCCGAGCCGTCCCGATAATCGGTTGACTCTAAACGCGCATTTAATTCGTTTTACAATATTATTGTAATCACATTGAACTTGTGACCGCTTGGCCACCGAGGGTGACCTGCGTCACTGCCACACACAGCCTTACAGCCCCAAGGCCAGTCCCCTTGCGTGGTCTGATCCAGTACGGGGGAGGAGGTAGCTGAGTGGTTTGGTGAGATGAGAGTAGAGAGAGCGAGAGAGAGGAGCTACGACCACCGAAGGGACAAGACGTGTTCTAGGCCTGAAGTGAACCAGGGCAAGCCTGCCCTGTGTGAACTCTGCTCTCCTCACCATTCACCACGAAGAAGCTCAGTACTATGGCGCTCTCCAAATTGCACCCTCTATGAGTGGCCGTAGGTGAGTACGACATGAATGTTATGCTGAACCAACCACGTCACCCATGGGGCTCATGCTTTGTGTGTGACGGTCAGTTGCCGGTGCGGTGTGCCTAACTGGCACCCCTGCAACGGGTGACGGGATTCCCCAACCCCTAGACAAACACATTAAAGGCCAACAACCAATAATATGGAGTCTCTCAACATTTCACGTGAGTATGCGTCCCACACCAGGATAACCAGTCCCCGGGTTACCTTGGTGATGACCATACCAGTCACAAACTTTAAAGCATAAAAACTGATTGCCTTTTTGTGACATTATAGAATGACAAATTCATCATTACTGAGATGAATGATGTCATTGAAAATGAATGAATTTTTGCCCCATCTCCATGAGTTGTGAAAGAAATTTTTTTTTATTTTTTTAGGTTGCCTTTTATGAATTCAACTCTAGAAATGTGTAGAAATGCAACCTCAGCCAAATTAGTGAAGTCACAATACCTTTCTATCATGCTTAGAACCAACCCCATAGGCGACTGCAACTGCACCAGACCTTGTGTCGATTCAATCTACTATCCTGAAATTAAGTTGTTGATGGATTTCGAGTCACCAACCAATTTATTGATTGTTGGGGTTTTTCATAACTTAGAAGAGGTTATTGAAGAAAACTTGTCATTTCCCTTCGTCAAACTTGTGTGTGATGTTGGTTCTACCGTATCTTGTATTCTTGGTTTGTCGGTTATGTCATGCTTACACGACATTTTGTTATTTCACCAACACAAACATCGAAGAATACTGTAAAAGAAATCGATTAACTGCCATTTTTGTCAGCAATTACAATTTTGGTTTTTCATTTGTTAATTTGTTTAATCGGTAAAATAGGGTACCGGTATTATTTTTTTTACAACAGTATGTCCATGGTGATTGATCCGCTACGAGAAATGAGTTAATTGTACTGGTATGTTACCAATCAGTTTTCAATGTAAATAATAGTGTAAACATATGTGCAAATATTTATCTTGCTTTTGAATGCGATAATTGCTGCAAGATGATTACAATGCCTTGGTATTTTAAATTTGTAAATATAAATTCTTTGTAAATTAATATAAGTTATTAGATATTAGTAGCGCACTGAAAATACAGACATTTATTAAAAATGCTAGTTTTAAATCACGGCACTTAACCAGTCGTGTTTATTCATCAGTAGCTGCATTCAAAAATTAAAATAACAATTTTAGTTTAGGTGTATTTTAAGATTTAACATGGGGTTAAACAGGAAATGATGTCATTTATGGTTTAAAATTGAAGTAAAACACAAAATATTTTAGTTTTTGAATGCAGCTAGTGTAAACATCCTTTCAAGTGCTATGTTACAATAAAAAGTGAATAAATCATGATTTCAATCTGTTTCTTTTGCTAGTTCTCTTCGTTAAAAGATTCAAGAGAAGTGCAGGCTTACAACTTACGTAGTCAGGATGGCCGAGCGGTCTAAGGCGCCAGACTCAAGTTTCCTTGCCAACCACGTTGGTCATGTGATTTCTGGTCCATGAATGTGGGCGTGGGTTCAAATCCCACTTCTGACAACTTTTTTTTCCAATTTTTTTACATTTTTTTTACTTGACATTCAGCCTTTAAATTGATAATTCTGTTAGATTTTGTTTGTAAAATAAAATCACATGTAAAAGTTCCATACGCAACCAATTTTAATATGATCATCACAGCATACAACGCAGTGAAGTTTGAAGCTGATAAGCATAACTACCGTCTTCCCTCGAATATAACGTCACTTCGAATATAACGTCATGACGTTGTATTCGAATACAACGTCATGAATTTATATTCGAGTGCATTGATGGGTGCGATGCCAGGAAGGGTTGCGGGGTAAGCTTTTATCAGGCGCAATGCCAGAAAAACAAATTTGACACGTATTTGACACGTATTTGACACGAATTTGATACGAATTTGATACGAATTGGACACGAATATAAAACTTACTGTATGTTTTTGTTAGGCTTCGCCTCGAGGTGGCGCCCGCTACCTCCCTCCCTCCCCCCGCCCAACCAATCATCACCTTGCTATTTCAATCCTTTTAGTCAAGTGTGATGAATATTTTGCTGTTAAAATGATTTGAATAATAAAATAACTACTTTTTTGTAATTGAAATTTCGAATAAAATTAACTTACATACTCAACTTCTGATTTTTCAGAAATTGCATGAAAAAGTACGAATATCTTATAACGTCGAGGGAAGACTGTAGCCAATTGTTATTTTCACACCTCAAATTGAAATGGAATATTGAATAAAGTTACCGTAAAGCGGGGTGACTTTGTGCCACTTTTTGTTGCAGATTTCAATAACAATCTTAGGAATAATCATATTGTTATGAAAATTTAATGTAAGGTATATATTTGTATGTGCTAAACAATGGCAAGTTTAAAAAAAATTATAGTTATTACATTTAAAAAAAAAAAATTTAACGCAGCTGACCAATTTCACACCTGCGTGGGGTGACTTTGGCCATCAATTGGAACACCATTGAAATCCAATGATAATGTTTAATCAGATAATAATTATAATAATAATTATAATAAGATTTTGTCAGAAAACATTTAAAAATCATTTTGTCACATTTTAAAGTATTTCTGACATTTTTGATGTTCAGTCTATAAATTCATGTGATCATGACTTAATTATAATAACATTAGAAATTTATTTCTTACAAAAAATTGAAACAACAAAAAAAACTGCATTAAAAATGTCATAAATAATCACAGGTGTTTAAAGATAGAAAAATTAACAAATAGGAACAAAACAATCGAAAAATAATATTACAAAGCTCTTGTCACCCCATCTGTTTGGGTGGTGTAAAGTCACCCCAAAAAATGGCCAAAGTCGCCCCAGTGTTGATAACATGTTCCCCTGACTTTCCTGTTCATGATAGGTGCATGATATTTTAACTGGAAGGTCGTGAATGATCACAGATTAATACTATAAAAGGACATTGTGCTGACTCTAACCATTTCTGAGATATAAAATAATTTTTTAATGTTTCTTTTTTTAAGTAAAAAATATGCATCCACTTATGAATTTTTTCAAGTTTTGTGTGCATCCTGAGACAAAATCCAGCTGAATAGTGTGAAAGAGCATACTTTATAGTATACTTCCATATTTTTTAATTGTAAATATTTCTTGCTGCCTGTCTTTGGCAATGCAGCAAATCATTTTTTTCACTTTGGGGTAATCTCACCCCTTAAGCCAAAGTCACCCCGCTTTACGGTACTTGGAATTCTCGACGGTCTTCGATTTAAACTGATTTTTCTAGATTACAAATGGAAGCATGTGCACATGGTAGTTTACATTGAAACAGTGGCTATTTTATTGAAACAGGATATGCAAATCCACTTCCTCTCCCTAATATTTAAAAATAGACTCTTCCATTAACACAGTCGGTCACCAAAGTGACCCTGTGGTGACCAAACATGGCGTCACCTCCAAACCCCCCTTTATTCAACTTCCTTTTTAAACACCAATTTCAACACCATTGAATCATTTTACACATTTTTTTGCTGGTGTCAAACGTTTACCCATATTTGCTCGTATTGAATTGTTTTCTACACATTTTCGCTCGTGTTAAATTGTTTTTTGACGTTTTGAATGATTTTTTCACTCATTTTCACTTGTTTTGAATGATGTTTTACAACTTTTCACCCGCTTTGAATTATGTTCCACACATTATCAATCGTTTCATTTATTTTTTTGTACATTTTTAATTTTTTGGTAGCCATTTTTGTCTTCCGATCACTTATGGTCATGATGTCTTGATTCAGATTGTTGTGTGAGCTTACTATGATAGTAACTGTAAGGTAATGTCTTGAATGCAATTTTTACACGGTAAATAATAAAATTGTTTTTGATACACTTTTTTGCTATCTACCGAAGACACTAATTGGCATACGTGCAAAAGTAAATTAAGCAAATTAATATGAAAATTAAAGTTTTTTTTATGAGTGTATGTCATTGGTTGTCTGCACATAATTTCACCATGATTACTAAACTCAAAAGCATTTGGAGGTAGCTAAATCAATTTCAATTTATTTCAGTTCCTTGTAAATTATGTCTTGCATTATTTTTATTTATCATTAACTTAAAGTATTCATACCTCGTATGAATTACGTGCTAGATTGTATCAGCGCCATCTGACGTGAACTTTCATAATTACACGATTTTACAACCGTCACAATTTTTACTCGGTAAATAATGAAATTGTTTTTGCTGTACTTTTTTGCTATCAACCAAAGACATTAATCGACGTACCGTGCAAAAGTAAATTAAGCGAAGTAATAAGAAATTTAAAGTAATTTTACGAGTGTAGGTCACTTGGTCAATTGGTTTTCTGCACACAATTTCCCCATGCTTACTAAACACAAAAGCTTGTGGAGGTAGCTAAATCAATTTCAATTTACTTCAGTTCCTTTTAAATTATATGTTGTATTGTTTTTATATGTCATTAAGAGACAAAAACTGAGATAATTGTAACATATAAAACTCGAGAAATTAACCAATAAAATAAATTATAAGCAACTTCACATTTTGCCCTAAAAATTGTCTATATGAGTGCCTGAATTTTATAGAATTGGGTGCTAAAACATTTGCTCGGAGACAGGAATGCGCAGTATTAATAATTTTTATTTTTATTTTACTACAGCACAGAAATTGCAAATTTTGCCAGCAATCATGATTTCTAACCGAAGTGTGCTTATGTCTGTTTTAATGATGATAATATTGAATGAGATCGTGAATACAACACAAAGTATGTCTCAAGATTATTCTTATTTAGTTGAAATTGTAATACTCATCACAATCTAGTAGCATGGTGGTCTAATTCATCTCATCTCTGTAACGAGGAACTTCATTTGCAAATATCCAATATTGTTAAAATTTTGAATGCCAGAAGAATATTCATTATTTATGATGATGATAAGGGTACCAAATGTGGCATTTCTTTTTTACACACCTAATATACAAAATATTTAAATTGTAGAAACAAAATGCTTGTCAACATTGATTTCTAACCACTGGCTTGGAAAAATTGAAATGGCAGCACAATTAAACGTCAGAACACCGTACATTTTTAATTTTACTTCTTATCAACTCATTGTGATATGGATGAAGAAAACTAAAGTAACAAACTAATTCTATCACCCATTTCTACTAATGATTTCATTTATTCAACTTTTTTTCTACAGATGATTAAATATAGAAGCATTAAAAATAAGTTACTTTTATTTATTATGAAAAATACAACATTTTTACACAAGAAAAGATCAGTTCTAAAAGATCATTTGCAAGAGCTGATTTTATTGAAACAAAATAAAGTCTATGCCCTTGTACATTCTGAGGATGATAATGTAAGAATCAGGTTTATAGCAGTAAGTTCTAATTTTACATTAGATGTTAATTTAATTGTAGAACTACAACAAGTTTGCATTGACTTATCAGCAATCGTATAATCGAACTTTCAATCTTTTTCTAATAACAAACTTTGGCCTCCACTGTGCATTACCACAGAAATGTGGATTTGAAATAATTAATAAAGAAAATATTTTGTTGAAAAAACCACTTTTTGCCATGTGTTGTTTTAGCTCGGTAACTAAACTGAAATCTTCATCAAAAGAAATAACCTCATTTTTAATTTATTAAATAGAAAAAGTTTTCAACAACAGGACTGCAGCAGAATATTGCAATTTTGTCAGTAATCGTTAAGCATCAATTACAAAGTTTGCAGTAAGTACTACAGGGCCACGAACCTATCTGAAGAATTAATACAGAATTAATAAATCTTTATGAAAATGATCTTTGCAGCCCATTTTTAAAAATGTATCCTGAATACTTTGATAAAAAAAGCGACAGAACTGTGAGTTAAAATATTGTATTAATTTCAAAATTTATTTTTGCATTGACATTTTTTTCTATTCACTGTGTTAGAATACTGATATGAAGAAGTGGATAAAAGGAGTCACTGCAAAGGATGTGTCTAAGTTTGATAGCACCGTTTTTCCTGCAAGGAGAGATTTTTGGGCATTTATTATCAGAAAAAGCATGAAAGACGAAGGATATTTATGGATGACATATTTGCAACCGTTTCCTTCAATTATTTGGATGTGCGTGATTTTTATATATTTGATCATTGTTTTATCTTCGTATTTAATTCGGAGATGCTCAATATCTGATACACCATTCTCAGGTAGCTTAAATTTGTGGTTTAGATAGCACTTTCCCACAATCCTGTTGTCATAAACATGTATAAACATTATTTTTTTCAGTGAGGACTCTTCTTCAAACAAAAAACATGTTTGTTATGATCCTGTTTTTTAGTTACAATGCTTTATTATACTCTTCACTTACTATCAGTCCAACTGGTGTCCGGTACAATGACATTGAAGAATTATTTTCTGATGGTGATATCAATTTCTTTACACCGGATTTCATGCACCAATACATTCTGGTAATAACTATTTAATTTACTTAGAATTTAGATACCAGTAACAACATTTATTTACAGTAAGTGTTTTTTTTTACTGTGTGTATGATCATTTCAATTTGATTGATTATAATTAATGATTAATTAATATTAAATCTTCTTCAATGGATTACACATGATGGCATCCTTTTTTTATCCTTGGTCATGGACATGGTCTTATCCACCATGTTCAATGTGAGATCAGAGTGCCGTACGAACAGCGAGAATATTTTATGGAAAAACATGGCACTACGGTACTTCTAATAGTAAAAATTTTAAATATGTGACCAGCTGCCCCTGTGTGGTGATCACTCGCCTGCTGCGCAATGCACTTGTGCAGCTCTCATGCATCTCGTGTTTCTCTGGCACACCTGTTGCAGTCCTCTGCAACCAAGTGGAGCTGCGGGCCCTTGATTGGTGGAATAGGGCCCCGGAAGTGACCTTCCGGAAGTCGGTGGTCCCAAGAGTGAGCCCATTTCAATGCATCAAAAAAATTATTGCATAAAAAGGGTTAATTTGCAACTCCCCCTGGCATAATTGGGATAAGGTGTACCTGGGGAGTTTTTATCCTCAAGACACAGCAGGCTGTGAAAACTGGGGCGTTTTAAGTGAAGATGTAGTGCGGGGATGTGCAGCTAAGTCACCATCGAGGGGACGTTTTTGAGGAGATTGTATGATGCGCATTCAGATGTGGCTTGACCTATTTTTTACTTGTTTTTGACTCTGTAAACCCCTTAGATTTTTTACCAGAATAAACTCTTGTCTTACTTTGTAGCCATGTTTTTTCAGCTCCAGAAAACATTTTAGTCAGAACTCACAGTTAATAAAAATTTAATCAGTTTTTACAATTTCATACTTAAAAGTAGTTTTGAGACTTCAAACAGAGTAATTAAAAATAATAAATATTTTTAGTGATGATAATTTACGTGAACGTAGAATAATTAAATTGATCACTGATGAATGCTAGTTCTGAATATCTTGGTCGTGAGCAGCTATGTGATACAACACATTGGAGACACTTTTATGTAAAAAAAATTAAAATAAGCCTATATTTTATACAGTAAAATGTTTTATTGCTTTTTGCGTTTGAGAAAGTTATAACATTATTCCATGTCATCTGCTTACAGGATTCAGAGAAAAACATTGCTAAAAATATACAGCAACGATTGAGAAAAAGTCCCAATAATGGAATATATAAAGAATCATACACAGATACAAAAAGGGAAAGAAAACTACTTTTGAGTGATAATAATGCTTTAATTCGAACGTTCGAGCATCTACTGTTCGAGTTTCAATCCGAATGTGATTTCTCAATAAAAAAAATCCCTATAAGTATGTCAACATATTTTTCATTTGCCAAAGGATCAAAACATTTGGAACTATTTAACCAAAAGTAAAATCAACAATCAGATTTAAAAAAGGAAAACTTTGAAGGAATTAAATATATATATTTTTTTTACATTCCCAGACTTTTGACGTTACTCGAATCTGGAATCCTCCCTGAAATAGCGAAAGATGGAAAACAACACAGTCTGTGCGAGCCAACAGAAAACAAAAGAGTGAAACCCATTTCTATCAAACATACCATTGCAGCATTCCTTATTCTTCTTGGCGGTATATTTTGTTCAGGAATTGTGCTCATTTTGGAAGTGTGTTTCTTAAAATATTCATCTGCTGATAATGCTCGCGTGATGAAGAAACATCGACGTAAGAAACCGAAAAATTCAAACATATAGTGGCGGTATAGAATAGTCTGCTTGGTTTTTTAAAAAAGCATATACTTATTCTGGAAATTGACTGGGGAGTCTTAAACGAAACAACCTTGTCCTAGTCCTGATTTCGGTAATAAACTTTTACACAATATCTTACAAATAACTTTTTTATTTAACACTGTAATAATACAATAATACTTAACAATGTTGTGGTCTCGGATCCTATCGGCGGATACGATTTGTTGCTACAAAGTAGTCTTACACGCGCTTCTGTTGTCTAGGGTAAAATGGCGTTCTTCGAAAACACGTGTTCGCAAACGCTTCGCTTCGGTAGATATTTCGATCGTACAGTAGTTTTCCTACGATAAATATCTGTGTGTGAAATCACACTTATAAATTGCTAAAGTCCTTGGTTTGAAAAGTGTAAATGTAGGAAATAAAATATAGGAGACTTTCTCTTGAGTTGTAAAAAAGAACACTGGTGATTTATTTTCAGACTAGAGAATATAAGGGGGGGAAAAGGGTATGTGGAGCTCTCTGATTAGGAGAGCAGAATTAGTTGACCTCAATTAGTTGATTCCAAGAAAGGTCAAGTGGAAGTTTGAAAAGTGAAGTTATAGGTTGAGAAGGTAGGAATTATGGCTGAGTAAATAGGTGGAGTTTTTAAAGTGAAAATAAATGCAAATAATAAACAATACAAAATTGGAAGATTACAAAAAATGAATTTGCTACAAATAAAAGTAATATAAAAAATATGCGTAAAACCTTCGGTTTTCACACCGCCCTTGCAACTGATGGTTAAATTTCCAAGTTTACAAGACGCTGGATTGGGCGACTCAACTTGGTTCCGTCAGCGAGAATTAATTCGCAGGAGCGAATCTTTCCATCTCTTCCCTCCCGAACCTCCGTAACCCGACCCATTTTCCATTGGAGGCGTGGTTTGAATTGTTCTTCAACAATGACGACATCATTCAATTTTAAGATATTTTCACTCTCTTTGCCAAATTGGTTTTTCAAGTCGGTGACATATTCTTTACACCACCTTGTCCAAAACGAGAAAAAAGTTTTTTGTCGATAACGCCACTGCTTTATGAACTTCTCCTGAGTTGGCTCTGAGTCGGTCAAATAACTGGCGTCCGGAAGCGATGTGAGTTTTTCTCCAGTTAAGAAGTGCGCTGGGGTGAGTGCTTCGGGCTCGTTGGGCGAATCATACACATAAGTCATTGGTCTTCGATTGATGATGGCTTCGACTTGACTGAGGAGTGTATTCAATTGGAAGAAATTAAGGGAAGCGGATCCAATAACTTTTTTTAAACTGGCTTTGACGGTTTTAACCATCCGCTCCCAAAATCCTCCTTGCCATGGTGCATACTCTACGATAAATGTCCATTTGATGCCCTTGTTGCCCAAATATGCTCGAAATAAATTGTCTTTAGTGTTACTCAACATGGCACTCAGTTCTATATCTGTTCGGTGGAAAGTTGTTCCATTGTCGCTGTAGATCTTCTTGGGGAGCCCTCTACGTCTAACGAATCGCTCAAATGCATCGACGAAATGTGGAGTGTTCATTGAAGGAACCAATTCGAGGTGGACCGCTCTTATGTTGGCGCACGTAAAAAGCGCAATGTACGCTTTGGTTTTCCTTCCTCGAATGTAGATGAGTCCGGCAAAGTCTACTCCAGTGACTGCAAATGGTTCGCAGCGAGTCACTCTGTCGAATGGTAGTGGGCCTGGTGTCTCTCTTATCAGTCGTCCTTGTATTCGCTTGCAGATAACACATTTCCCCAAAATGGACTTCAAGGTTGTCCTTGCGGATGGCGTCCAGTAGTTTTCTCGAAAATATGATAGTGTTGCCGTGAGTCCGCAATGGAGAAATGAAAGAATTAGTTTTGTTAAATTGTGTTTTGGGGGTAGGACGATTGGTTGAACTGCTGTAGTTTCGTCTTCTGAGTCGTGCAGTCGAGTTTTCAGTCGCATAACTCCCTCATTGTCGAGAAATGGATTCATCGTCTGGATTTTTGAGTCCGATGTCAATTGTTTTCCGTCTCTCAATTGTTTTATTTCCATGCCGTATGCCTCGTGTTGTGCGGCAATGATCAATGATTGTTTCGCATGTTTGAGTTCGTCAGCCGTCAGTGGGCCTTCTTTACGTGTCAGCTTGTTGTTTGGTTTGCGTTGAAGTTGAAACAATGGCACCATGCTGCACTCGATTGATTGTCGTAAATGAGCTGTAATTGTCAAAACAAAAAAGTTTGTTATTTTTTCTTTGAATTGTTTTGACGTAGATTTCATCAATTTCTTCTGTTTCGGAATCGATGTGGAGTTCCATGACGTTTTTTGGCCAGTCAATTGGTTCACTGTGTAGCCATGTTGGACCCTTCCAGCATAATTCGTCTGCCATCAGTTCCTTGGCGTCCAAACCCCTCGTCAGTCGATCGGCTGGATTCTTGGCGCCGGGCACGTGTTTCCATGCATCAACGTGTGATTTTTTCCGAATTTCCATGACTCGGTTGTTGATGAACGTCGGTGCTCGCTTTGATGTGTTGGTGATCCAGTGCAAACAGATCTGCGAGTCGGTTCAGAAGTGGGTGGAACTGCATTCGACAACCTCGCGAATTTGGTCTGCCAATCGTACTGCTAACAGAGCTCCCATGAGTTCTAGCTTTGGAAGCGTCAGTGGTTTAACTGGGGCGACCCTAAATCGAGAAAAAATAAAAAATACATTTGTTAAATCTTCTCTTCGCCGTCGAAAATAGGCGACTGCGCCGTATGCTCTGGGGCTGGCGTCGCAGAACACGTGTAGTTCTGATTTTTCTTGGCCCTCCACCTCCAGACATCGTGGAATCTTGAACTGCTTCAAAGTCGGTATTTGGTCGGCCCATGATGTCCAGATCTGGCGCAGTTCCTCAATCAATTCTTCGTCTCACAGCAAGTTTCGAAGCCAAAGGGACTGAAAGAAAATTTTTGCAGTGATGGTGAATGGTCCAATGAATCCTAGCGGGTCAAATATTTGGGCTGTGGCTCGTATCACTTCTCGTTTGGTCTGCTTATTTGGTTTGTTTACGGAGTCGTTGATGGCCAAGCTCAATTCGTCGGTCTGTGGGTTGCATTGTAATCCCAATACCGTGGTGAGGCAGTCATTCGTTTTGTCAGCGTCAGTGGGTATTTTGCCTCGGAACTTGGCTCGCAAATTGGGTGAGTTGGTTTGCCATTTCACCAGCTCCATGCTAGCTGTTGAAAAAATTGCGCGGGATTCATGAAAAACCCTCAAAGCTTGCTCGTCGTTGTCTAGTGACTAAATAAAATCGTCCATGTAGAGAAACTTGTTAATCAGGTCGCATGTTTCGGGAAATTCTGCCATGTATTTCTTGAGGTGGTGCTTGATTGTCGCACTCAGCAAGAATGGACTTGGGGTCGCTCCAAATAATACGCGCGTTTGTCGTAGAATTTTGATAATTGCGGGACCTATTCCTGAAGAGTCAGATATGCAATGGAGCTTTCATATGTTCATACATTCATCTTGAATTTTTAATAATACAAGTTTCATACATAGTTACCAAAATACATTGTTAATTTTATACAGTATTGTTCCAACATTCTCGCCCTTCATCGTAACGGTGAATCACATAGTCGCAAATTAATAAAATCCTTTGTGGTGATCAATTTCAAACCACCTGTTGCCTTAGTCATAATATCTGCAGGCATCTCTTCTGTAGACATATAGTTGATATCATAAGTTCCATCTTGAACATCCTCACGTAAAAATAACACTCTCCTGTGAAAGTGTTTTGTGCGCCCATGGTACTGGGGGTTCTTAGTGAGGGCGATGGCGGCTTGATTATCAGAAAAGATTTGAATCGGTCTTTGAATTAATTTGGTCATTTCAAGCTGTTCCAGCAATGATGTTATCCATTTCAGTTCTTTCGCTAACTCTACCATTGCTACAAATTCCGATTCACATGTTGATAAGGCAATTAGCTTTTGCTTCTTTGATTGCCAAGTGATGGTTGAATTTCCCAGCATGGTGATAAATCCTGCATAGCTCTTTGCATCAACCGAGGCACTGTTCCAAGATGCATCGGCATATCCTCGCAATAATCCAAATCCGTGAGAATAAATTAACGACAAATCAGCCGTTCCTTTTAAATAGCGAAGGATCTTCTTTGCTGCTGTCCAGTGAGCGTCATGCGGATTCTGCAACCACTGCGATAGATAGGATACCGCATAAGCGATATCTGGTCGAGTAGCTTGAGCCAAGTAGGATAAAGAGCCAATTAATTCTCGATAGGGCTCGTTAGTTAATGGTGATCCGAGCGGATAATTAGGGTCCTCCAGCTTCTGGGATGGGTCCATGGGTGCTCTACTTGTCTTTGCATTCATCATGTTGAATTTAAGCAAGACCTCAAATATATACTTGGATTGGTCCAACAAAAGTGCATACGGGTGGGTCTGTCGCCTAATCCTGATGCCCAAAATCTCTGTGACTTCTCCAAGGTCGATCAGATTAACTTGCTTCATCACTTTCCCCATTATCTGATCGAGCATCCGTGTGGCGTTAGTTGCCGGCATCAAATCGTCGACATAAGTGCCCATTATTATAATGTCGGTACCATTTTTCCACAGATGAACGCATGGATCAACTACCAACTTCTTAAATCCCGCTTGTGCAAGTACCTTGTTCAGGGCTTCATGCCAAGCGCGGCCTGCCTGAGGTAAACCATAAACTGCCTTATTTAGGAGCCAAACGTCGTTTTCTCGCCCAGGTTGAATAAAGCCTTGAGGTTGCTCCATGTAGACTACCTCCTTCAATTTCGCATGGAGGTATGCTGATTTGACATCGTAGTGCTTGACTATAAAGCCAAACATTGCAGCAATGGCTAAAATAATTCTGATGGTGGCCAATCGAGCCACAGGGGAAAAAGACTCTGAATAGTCAATGCCCTTGTGGACATTGTAGCCTTGAACAACTAGACGGGCTTTATATTTCTTCTTAAACTTGTATACCCAGCGAGAGCCAATTACTTTTGCATCCTGTGGTCTTGGAACCAAAGTCCAAGTATTTTGTTGGGTGTGGGAGGCTATTTCCTCTTCCATAGCCTTTACCCATTGGCTCGCCTGGTCAAATGTCACTGCCTCAGCAAATGTCTTTGGTTCATGTATCGGTACTTCAACCTGTGGGTTGGTGTTCACCACATGTGCTCGCTGGTTCTCCCAACGTTGTGTGCGATGCTGTCGCCAATCAATTGCCTGATAAGGCTGGACCTGACGTCGTATCCTTGAAAGATATCTCCGCTCTGGACCCGGTGTCGGTCGGGTGGGTTGTTGAAAAACAACTGGGGGTTGGGAGCTTATATCCCCCTCAGATATATACACCATTTCTGGTTCATGATCAGGTTCCAGATTCTGTGCTGATAATAATTCTACTCCCAATCTGGACTCATTGAACTTAACATCTCGTGCCACAATGATGTTATTTGTATCTGGGTCATAAAACTTCCAGCCTGGCTTCAACAAGGGGTAGCCCATGAAAATGACCGGTTTAGCACGAGAATCCAACTTATTCCTATGTTGCTTTGGAACCCATGCGTAAGCAATAGTGCCAAAAATCCTCATATTAGATATATCTGGTTTTCTTCCAGTAAGTCTTTCATAGGGTGTCTCGCCCGGAAACCTACGTGTTGGTGAGCGATTCATTGCGTAGGCGGCACATGCCGCAGCTTCAGCCCAAAACTTGTATGGCAACTTTGAATCATTCAATAGAGTCCTTGTCTTGTCAAGGAGGGATCTATTTGCCCTTTCAGAGACTCCATTTTGGGATGGACTATAGATGACGGTAGTTTGATGTTGAATTTCCCTTGTGTCCAAAATTGCCCTAAAGTGTTGATTTAAAAATTCAGTCCCGTTGTCTGAGCGAACCATCTTGACTTTGGCTTCAAACTTATTTTGATGTGTGTCTATAAATTGTTCAAAGACACCCGAAGTCTCAGCCTTTGACACCAAAAAACGAGGAAACAAACACCTTGAATAGTCATCTACAATCATGAAGATATACTCTGATCTTCCAATTCAAGGGTGTGGCATGGGACCACACAGGTCTACATGCAGCATCTGTAGCGGCCCACTGGCTCTAATTGATGGTGCAGGCAAAAATGGGCTTCTGGTGTGCTTTGCTGTCACACATTCCTCACACAATGTCCATTTATGAACTTTATCAATTGTCATCCCTGTCACCATATTTTTCTTTACTAAATCCTTTAAAGCACGGTTGTTTATGTGTGCCAACCTGCGGTGCCACAACTCTGATCCCGTCAATGGAGGTTGTGATTGAATAGCCATCACTACTGCTTTGTCTTCCATTGTGGGTGCATTGGGGCTTCTTGCTTGTAATCCGAACAATCCCCGATGGGATGAAGCTTGGAACACTTGTATATTGTCCATTGTAGAACCTGTACAGCCACGGGCTGTAAATGCCACTTTATAGCCCAAATTAGTCATTCTGCTTATTGTCACGCGGTTGAGTTGCGTCGTCTGCCGACCAGCTCAAACCAGCGCTAGAATTGAAGAAGTTGTCAAAAGCTATCACTAGCCAGCGTACGTGATGGTGACATCACGGGCTGGTCAATCTGGATTAAACTCAGGGGGTGACTTAGGTATAAAAGAGCCACTTTGGCTCTTGGAGCTCAGTCCATCCCGGGCTGCTAAGCAATTAGCACCAGCCAGCATATGGCATGGTTTCCCTCCAAATTGAATCAAAGTGTTAATCATATCTTAGAGTATCTTTTAGGTTTAGTTTAGATTTAGTTTCACATTTTGTATTTATGATTTAAGTGTTTTGATTTAAAGAATAAAGACACTGTATTGTTTTCAATCTTAAACTCTGGCTTTGTTTCATTCCACTCTTAGTTTAGTTAAGCCACTCTTTAGCTCAGCTAGTATTAGTGAAGCTAAAGGACTCTTAGTAATAAGTAAATAAGTTACGTGGTCACTATTGGCCATTTGGCCACGTAACATTATTGATAACAGATTACCACTCAATTCAGGCACATAATAGGTGTCTTCCAACTTGAGTACTCTGGCTTGGTCACCAAACCAAATATTTAGCATAATTACACCAGTTCCTGATGCTTTAATCTCTCTGCCATCAGCCAATGAAACCATCTTGGCAAATGAGTCATCTAATGTTGTGAATAAACTCCTGTCTCCACTCATATGTGAAGTTGCACCCGAATCCAGGTACCATATGTAAGGGTCAAATTGTTCTTGGTCTATTAAAAGTTCGTTCTCCCTGTCCACATGAGCAGGGTCACTGTCCGTTGCAACAAGAGCGAACTGTGGTGTTTGATCTTCCACATCTGTCACTCGCTTGGATGTGGACGGTCCAGATGATCCTCGTCCTCTGGGAACCCAAGGTCTTGACCGGGGAGGAAAACCACGATTGACAGATGTGGATGGCTGAGTGTCTTGGTTCTGCTGGGGTGGGCGGCGACAATCCACTTGTCTATGGCCTGGAATCCCACAATTCCAACATTTGAGTTGGGTTCGACCTCTGGCTGGTCTGCCACCTCTGCCTCGTTGATAGGAGGTTGCACCTCGTACCCAATTGGCACTCTCCAGCTTTGGAGTTGTCTGTTATGGCTTTCTTGCTTCCTCAGCCAATAAGGCACGTTGCAAAACTTGAATTGTCATTGCTGCCACTCCCAGTACATCACAGCTGCGTACAACATTAATATAATCAGCAGTTAATCCTTTCAAGATGTGTGAGCAAAGTTCTGGTTCTTCAGTCACTATTCCCAATGATTGGAGTTCCTGAGCTACTGCTGTGGCACGCCCAATGTATTCTAGAATTGTCTCTCTAGGTTTCATCTGAATTCTTCCCAAGTCAGTTTTTAATTGAACTTTTAATTCTGCTAAGACACCTTGGTTCTGGACTTGCAATTTCTCCCATGCTTCTGCTGCAGTAACAACATTCATCACATATTTCATTTGAGTAGCATCTATTGTGGATAAAATTGTATTCAGCACTTCCACATCTTTAACCTGCCATTCATCCAATCTGGTATTGAAAGTTTTCTCATCTTCAGTTATCAATTTAATAGGCATCACAGGTGCTGCAGTTGGATCCCACTTGTGTTTGGATCTCAGTAGAATTGCCACTCTAAATTTCCATGCACCATAGTTTCTGCCATTCAACTTCTCAACTGGAATTACAAATTGATCTGCCATCATTTCCTCAGAAATAGCACTTAAAATCAACTAATCAGTCCAGGGCTTAATGTTGCACAGGCTTATCACTCAGGCAATTCTGGGCCTAATTCTCATGGAACATTTAAAACTGCATTAAAACTTCAGATTTCCAACCTTTCTTCACAATACGCAATTGTTCAGCCAAAAAACAGTC
This sequence comes from Strigamia acuminata, assembly GCA_949358305.1. Classification (NCBI taxonomy): domain Eukaryota; kingdom Metazoa; phylum Arthropoda; class Chilopoda; order Geophilomorpha; family Linotaeniidae; genus Strigamia; species Strigamia acuminata. Next base: position 3,102,367 of record OX442315.1, on the reverse strand, counting down.
CATATTTCACATAATAAATTTGTGTCTGGGCTCATAACCCATGAAGAGTCAGATATGCAATGGAGCTTTCATATGTTCATACATTCATCTTGAATTTTTAATAATACAAGTTTCATACATAGTTACCAAAATACATTGTTAATTTTATACAGTATTGTTCCAACATTTCCGTCCCAATTTTCGTCCACCCACAAAAACCGTGTTGCGTCTCGATCTCTGAGGGCAATTTCAATCATGTGGAATGCTTTCATAATGTCCGACATTATTGCTATTTTTCTGGAACGAAAATTCAATAAAATGAAGATCAGAGATGGCCATAGGTTTGTTCCCTTCGACAAGCAGTCATTTAGGGACAGTTGTCCCTTTTTGTGCGAAAAAAACGATCTGAAGTTTTGTTGTCAGCCTCTCATCTTTGATCACTGGTCGATGGGGCATGTAGTAAACTGGTCCATCACTGTCGTCTGGAGGTATTTCTTCGACAATTCCCTGCGCCAATTGATCGTCAATCACCTTTTTGTATTCCAAAAATAAATTCGGTTGCTTTCTGAAACGTCTAAGCAGGTTTAAAAATCTTTGTTCGGCAACTTGGTAATTGTCCTGTAATTCATTTGGGTTGACAGTCCATGGCAATTCGACTGAATAGTTTTTTCCATTCCATTTGATCAATTTTTCGAATTTCGCCAAAATTTCCGCGTCTTCCACTGATGTAAGCGACTCGTGTTGCACCCCGATGGCTTCAAGTTCCCAGAATTTGCGTAGAATTTCGTCAGATGAAGGGACAATGCTAATTTTGTTTATGCGGGTTGATGAAGCGATCACTTGCTTGCCGTGAGTGGTTCGTCCGTGTAACGTCCATCCTAATTTGGTTTTCACGACAATTAAGTTGTCTTCGATATATTCCGTCTGTCCCGTCATTAACTTCCAATAGTGGTCCACTCCTATCAAAATGTCAACTTCATTTGAGTGAAGAGATGCTTGCCTGCATTGTACTTGAATCCCTCGTTTTTTCAGTTCTGCATCCAATTGTTTATCGGGAACTTCAGTTGGAGTTGTTGTGACTTGAGGAATTTCTATGGCATCGATTGAGATGGCTGGACTCGCTCCATTTGCTGGTTGAATCGTTAGCTGGACCCGGTTGTACGTCACGGACTGTGGATCTTTGCCAAAAACAGAAAGGTTAATTTTTTCGATACCTAACTTCTTTAGTTTGAGTTTTCTGGCCACGTCCGATCGGATAAATGTTCTTTGGGCTACGCCGTCGATGTAACAGATGCTCGATGTGTGGAGTTTGTCACCACTCAATCTTGCCATGACAACCATCAAAAATTCGAACTGTTCCTGGCTAGTTTTAACCACGGCGTTGCTGTGGACCTCCTTGGTGGTGGCTTCTTTGCTGTTTGCATTCTTTGGGGTGTTGCAAACTTGGGTGTGGTGTGGTCCATCGCATTTGAAACACTTCATTTTTGTGCGACATTTCTCCGTCTTGTGCGCCACTTTGCCCAGGCAGCGCATGCAAATTCCTTTGGATTTTATTTTCTCCCTTCTTTGATCTGCGGTGAGGGGGCACAATCTACGGATGTGTTCCTTTGAGCTGCAAAACTGACATTTATCAATTATTACGGACATGGTTGATGCGGAACTTGGATGGTGTTTTTTGTCTCTTCAATCCCATTTCTTTTTCTCCTCTTTATTTGGGTGTTTAGTTTGTTGAGGTTGAAATTTGGTTTGAGGGACGTCTGATTTCTTTCGCATCATGTCGTATTTTGCTTCCTTGGCTATGAAATTTTGTAGCCACACCATCAGCTTTGTAACAGATCGCTCGCCATCGTTTTCTCGGTCATATTCTCGAATTAGACTGCGGGGGAGTGTCGATGCCAGCACTGGAAATAATGTCTTTTGTATTTCAATTAATTTTACCCCCATGTTGTCCAGATTTTCGATGTTTATTTCAACATGACGATGTAAACGCTGCAGCCCTTCACTGTCACTCTCGTCACGAACTTGTGGCAAGCAATGTAAATTGTTCAAATATCTGTTTTCTAATACTACCGGGTCGCCATATTTTTTCTTTAGTCGTTCTGTTGCAATCAGGAAATTCGCGTCGGTGAATTCCAATCTTTTTATGTCCTCCAACGCCTCGTCTGTCAGTTGCGCTTGCAGATGAAGGAATTTATGCATATCATCAAGGTCGGCGTCGTCGTTCACTTGCAAACAAAACGTTTTCCAGAAGCTGCTCCAAATTTCCAGTTGTTTGCCATCAAATTTTGGAATCTCGAGTGCCTTTCTCTTGAATTTGGCGGCGCCTTTCTCTTGAATTTGGCGGCGCCGTTCGTCGCGGGTGCATTGTTTACAACTGGCGGCAAAATAACAATTGGGTATAATTGATTTGAATACCTTTTTATCGCAGCTTTCAACACTAGCACTCGATCGTCCAAAGTGTCCATTTCCTCGGTGAGCGAGCTAACATCTGCGTCCGTTTTTGAGCTTTCCAAGGCTACCTCGAACGCCTTTGCTGCACGATTTTGTTTGGAGTTTATCTGGTCGACCCATATCTCCAAAGTGTCCTTCAAAATGGCCGCGTTGCTGGTCAGCGCGGTGGTCGCCGTGTTGATAAACGTTTCTGTTACTGCAATGGCCGCCGCAAAGGATTTCTTCTTAAAATCATAATTTCTCACCATTTTCGATAGTTTTTAGATGGTCTTAGATGTAGATGTAGATGTAGATTCAGTGTAAGTTTGAAAGTCTCTCGGGTTTCGGCACCAAAATGTGAAATCACACTTATAAATTGCTAAAGTCCTTGGTTTGAAAAGTGTAAATGTAGGAAATAAAATATAGGAGACTTTCTCTTGAGTTGTAAAAAAGAACACTGGTGATTTATTTTCAGACTAGAGAATATAAGGGGGGGAAAAGGGTATATGGAGCTCTCTGATTGGGAGAGCAGAATTAGTTGACCTCAATTAGTTGATTCCAAGAAAGGTCAAGTGGAAGTTTGAAAAGTGAAGTTATAGGTTGAGAAGGTAGGAATTATGGCTGAGTAAATAGGTGGAGTTTTTAAAGTGAAAATAAATGCAAATAATAAACAATACAAAATTGGAAGATTACAAAAAATGAATTTGCTACAAATAAAAGTAATATAAAAAATATGCGTAAAACCCTCGGTTTTCACACTGTGGTTGGTCGTTATAGATGACTTGGGCAACGGGCATCGGTTCTCGATCAATCCGTGGTATTCGGCCTGAAAGGTGATGTGTTGATGCTATGTTGCTGCTGGATCTATAAGTGGCGCTTCCGGTCAAAACACGGGTTTAAATATCTCCAGTGACCGGAAGTGACGTATTTGCATAAATCTGGGGAATTATGCAAATGGTTGACGTCATTATATCAAGTCCGCAGAAACGGCGGAACTACAACCCCCGGACAAAAGTCCTGCAACAGAGCAATTTTTTCACTTACTTCAAACTTTGATGGCATCTAGCATAAAAACCATGACAGCTAGAGCAATAACACTTTAAAAATTGAAAAGCCCTATCTTTTTAGACTAGAATTGTTTTATAACATCAGCTGAAAACATCTTTATTCAGTACAAAATAAACAAAAATAAAAATTACACTAGAGACAAAAGTCCTGCAACACAACAAAATTGGTACAAAAGTCCTGCAACTTCTGCTAAAACTCTCTTTCCCCTCAATTTATGGAATTGGCATAGACCATACATGTGATATATCGTATACTAATTTGCATATTTGCACATGATTCCCTATCATTCACTAATTTTGTAAGGAATAAGCTTTTTATGCAATGGCTGCAAAATGCACACCTATTGAATTAGGAGTGAGAAAATTAATAATCAAAAAGCATTCCCAAGGCATTTCCAATGCAGAAATTGCAACTCAAATAGGAATTCATCGTTCCACTGTTGGCAGAATTATCAGAACACAAGAAGAAACCGGAAAATGCAATGTGAGATCAAGGTCAGGTCGTCCACGCCATACAAAAAAGACAGAAGACAACATCCTCAGAAGTCTTGTGAAGAAATCCAAGAAAGATTCTGCCAGAAAAATAACGGCTAAATGGATTGATATAATCAAAAAGCCTGTATCTGAAAAATTAACAAGGCGCAGACTCCAGGAAATGGGATATGGATTTCGAGTTGCAAAGAAGAAACCACTTCTCACACGTGCAATGCAAAAAAAACGTGTTTTATGGTGCCATAAACATAAAGATTGGACTGTTGAACAGTGGAGACAAGTTATCTTCAGCGATGAGTCGCGATTTTGTTTGTTTAAAGATGGGAAAACTACAGTTTTAAGAAAAAAAGGAGAAGAATTCCATCCCCATTGCATTTCAAAGACTGTCAAATTTGCACCTGGGATAATGGTTTATGGAACCATGACAGCAAACGGACTTGGTAGCTTAGAAACTGTGAAACAAAGCATTAATGCAGAGGTTTACATCAATGTTTTGGATAATTGCCTCATTCCAACCGCCAAACACTATTTTCCGGAGGGCAGTTACATCTACCAACAAGATGGTGCACCTGCTCATAGGGCGAAGAAGACTACATTCTACTTCGAAAGTATGGGAATTGATGTGTTGGACTGGCCAGGAAACTCACCGGACCTTAATCCTATAGAAAATATTTGGGCTAAAGTAAAAAAGCGACTACAAGAAGTAGGACCGATGACCTTAACCGAGTTAGAAGAAACTGTGAATCAGATCTGGAATCACATTACCCCAAAAGAATGTGATGACTTAATAGTATCCATCCCTAGAAGGATTACAGCAGTTTTGAAAGCTAGAGGTGGAGCCACGAAGTACTGAGAAGAAAGTTGCAGGACTTTTGTACCAATTTTGTTGTGTTGCAAGACTTTTGTCTCTAGTGTAATTTTTATTTTTGTTTATTTCGTACTGAATAAAGATGTTTTCAGCTGATGTTATAAAACAATTCTAGTCTAAAAAGAAAGGGCTTTTCAATTTTTAAAGCGTTATTGCTCTAGCTGTCATGGTTTTTATGCTAGATGCCATCAAAGTGCAAAGTAAGTGAAAAAATTGCTCTGTTGCAGGACTTTTGTCCGGGAGCTGTAGTTTAGCTAGTTCCATTGTAAATAATCTATTAAGTAATGTCATGAATAATTAGAACACTTTATTTATATTTCTTTACATTAAAAACACTTTGTGATCTTCAGGATCACCACAACCTGTATATAATTTTTGTCACTATTGTATTTATTAACATGTTTTTAAAATGTATGACATAAATAATCTTGCACCCGATTTGTCCAAAAATGGATCTCTTTTACAAATACTTGTATGTGTAATTTCACGACGTTTTTGATAGATTTGAGTCCTTGTGGTTTGGCAAGAACATGAGTAAACAAATTCTACTAAACACATTAATAAATTGTTTAAATAAAATGTCCTAGGCAATTTGAGAAATGAGGAAGAATGCATTTGTTAAAATTAAACAATGATTTATTTCGACAATAAAATAGGACTCGTTTGGATCCAGATCCGCGTGGTTCCGTTAAACCTAACCTGACATTAATCTTTGACAAAAATGGAATAGACTTACAGTTTAGGCACTGAATTCTTCCTCATTGAATTCCACAGCTTGAAATCTCAGTCCACGTTGTTTGTGGACGGATTCGCGGCACAAAAACGTCGTCCTGGATGCACGCGGGTCGTAAGAACGTCTTCTACACGTTCCGGCGGTCAGAATCGCAAACAAGCAAGCACACAATTTTATTTTATTTCATATTTTTTATTATTATTATATTTCTGAATACAGTTATTTCATCAAGTTTTCTACTTAATTCCAACCGTGAGATTTTCTTCTACCTTCTTTCTATCTGCACACATTAACTGTCGTTGACATCAAAATTCTCTTTCGCTACGTCATCACCAGACTTGTCTATGAATACTGGACAACCGATTATTCCAGCTGGACTCGTCGACGTGGCCGGCAGGAGAACTACCAACTCACAAATGCGGCGCAAACACTCAATTTTGGAACTATTTTCACACGTGTCGTAATTATCGAGAAATTCGGAAACATCGGTGATTTGAAAACCCTCGAACCCAGGTTTAAGCAGACCGAACCGAACACTAGATCCGAAAATTACTCGCGAGAAATTAAATTCGGAACCAAAAGAATCACAAGCTCCGAACAACTGCGGGCCCAAACAAAACTTCTTCCAGGTTTTCTGACCAACCACAGCGGCGCCCATACCGAAGCAAACACTCGCGAACTCGATCTTTTCGAAGCCTGTGACGGTTATAAAACCGTATTATCCAATGTTCACACTAGATGGCGCTGTTTGTCTAACGCGCGCAGTTTAAACTCGATAAAGTTGCGAGTTATATTAAAGAATTAATATAACGTTGCGAATAAAATATACAGTATTTTATTGGACTAAGCTAAGTATTATTTACTTGAGATATTGATTCTATCGAATCAATATCCGGTTTTACTTACCTGTTGAAGATGACCAATCGGACTCTTCGGGACCCAGTTCAATATTAGGTCCGGACTAGTGATCCACGAATCCATCGATTCAGACACCTGATTGGCTGTCGCCAATCTGATTGTTCTCTAGAACCATATAAGCTCTGGTTCTCACGAGCTCCCCCCTTGGCTTGAATGAATATTGTTGTATTGCATTGTTGTTATCGTATGATCTCACTTTCTCTCACGACACATCGGGCCTCCTCAGCTCTCAATGGATATGTATTATTACTATCGTGTTATTGCTTGTTGTAGGGCCCATCTGGGAAGGCTAACCTTGTAGACATGTTTCACACATGAAATGGCCCCGTAGTGTTAGCCGGCTGTTCTAAGGGACAGTAGGATTTCATACGGTGGCGTAGTATATCGCTCATGCACGGGATTGATTAACCTGTTAAACAAATATCAAATTATATGATCGGTGATAGTCGCATCTATCTGCGCGATTCTCCGATCATAGGTCAGATGCTCTGCCAGAGCACATATACGGGAAGTCAAACCCGTCAAACAAATACGGGCAAACTGTTTTCCCAGGGTTCCGATGCAGTGCATTGGCCCTTCCGTTAAGTGGGCAAGACTTGTCCGAGGTCGGTAAAAGCCTTATTCACAGGCGACGCACCGGGTTGGTGGCCCGTGAGCAATTGCATTCATACCTTGCGCTAAACAAACACTCGGGTATTGGTAATGCCGATCTGGTAGTCCCCCAGGAACTGTTTACCCAGTGGTTGGTACCACTGAAAGCGACTCGTCGCAGAAAACAAATACCCGGCGCCTGATCACGAGATCTTGTCGTCGTAAGGCATGCTGGCGGATGGAGCTTCAACAACTCCCGCGATGGTCCCCTCGACTGTCGTGACTGTCCCCGCCCATAGAATAACAATATAACAATTCATTTGTTATATTACACTAATAATGTTTTGATGATTTGAATACGGAATATTCTAATGAATATTCCCGACCAAATACGAAGGATTCTTCGTATTAATAGATATCCGAGCTGCGGGACCGAATACGTCTCCGTAGCGCTAACTGTGACGATGCCGCAAAGTCAGCCGCACCACTCGAACAGCATCGCCCGGAACCTCAACCAGTGTAGCCGCCGTTACACTTACCCAGAACCCCAACTCCAGTTGTAATGTTAATAAACATGTAAATTATATCACACAAAATCGTAAGTTGTTATATTTGATCACATATTCACGTTGTACAGACTTCCGTAGCTTATCTCGGTTAGGTTATTTCTAGTTGTAGAAATGTCTTGTCTAAACCGATTTATCTCTTGTAATGGCTAATTATTCAGCCAAAAGTAGAATCGTCACAAGTGGAGGTTCTACCGAGATAGGCTGTCCAAATTTTAAATAAAATATTTGAAGTTTTGTGTGTCTATCGTGAATTCGAATAAGTGTAACTTTTACGGTGATTTTTGTGTGTAAAATAAGTTTCGAACGAAATTTATATTTGTGTCTAATTTATTTATTCCGTTTTAAAGTGCTTTGCAAGATAATAAATGTAATTCATTTGCATTTCCGATTTTCCGCCGAAGAAATTGTATGTTTTAAACAAACTAATAATTTCCCACCGCGTGGTCAGGCCTAATGATCCGACCACGAGAATTGGAAAATCTTGCCCGAACTTGTCGTTGTTACGTCCGCCCGTGATACGTCGATTCGCCGTCGTCGATTCGAGAAACCACGTGGTTGGGCCTAATGCGAAAAGTTCCACAAGTTTTATCGGGAATTCTAACTGAATTCCGACAAGTATTTGTAGTTTGTTTATTTTTATAACTGTATAAATACTTGAGATTTCAAGTTAAACCTAACTTTATTCGCGTGAATAAAATACAAGGAAATTGACATTTTCGAAGGAATTAAAATTTATATTTTATTTCAAAGAGCTATTTTATTTACATACTTAATTCTACATTAAAATGTTCGGTCAAAATTAGGATTTCAAAACTTTGAAATCAAATATCTACGAGTGAAAAATTCATTCCAATGTTGGCGAAGAAATTCTCGTTTGTTGTGTTGCCTAGCAACCAATGCTTTGCAGCAAAGCCGTAGTAGTCGATAGATTTCACGCGCTCTTGTTATACAAAATTTCAGCGAAATTCAAATTGGTTATAAATAAGATTTTATTATGGAAATAAGTAATACTTTTTCGGTGAATTTGGATGATCGTCCATTTTTATTTTTTTGACTACGTCATAATTCAGAAATCTGACTAGATCATGGGTCCGCGAAAAAGGTGAAATCCATCAATCACAGACAAGATTAAAATCTCGTGAGACTAACGTTTGAAGTTCGACCAATCAGAAAGGTTTACAGAGGTACTTGAAACCCAGAACGACCCAGTGAAACCATTGCTTCGTTTGCAACCTTCCAGATCGCTTGTAACTTCTTCGTTTATTTGTGAATTTTTTGGAATCTTGATTTCGATTAAAAGATGACTAGTAACCAGCATTCGATGAATACCCGTGGTAAGGAAAGAACGTGTTTGACCGGTGGAATTAATTTAGCCGGATTTGTACCCGTTCCAGATGAAATGGAAACAGTGAATGTCGTGGAAAACCACGTGGACGATAATAATGTTTCAATTGAACCGACCGACCCAGTCGCCATTATCGATCCAGTTGAAGAAGTAACTGATCTTACCCCCGAGGAGGAAATGAATCGTCCACAAGATGGATCACATTTAGGTCCAGCTGGACTTTTTATTTGTCGGGATTATTGTTTGAATCCAATTCAATTTGGAACAATGGCCGAAGTTTTAGATTTTGTTAACACACATCGAGATCCGTCGGAGCATTCTAGTTCTAGATCACAGACTCCACGTAATCAAGGACCGACAGATCCTGGTTTGAATACGACAACACCGATCACTCGGTATCGTCAGAAGACGACAGGACCTCCGACGACCAACCGGAAATCTCGTTGGGATCAACGGGATCCTACACCCGGCAGTTTTGAACAAGCGTTTTATCGGCGAATGAATAATCAATTTGTTGCTTCTCATAAAAGAAGATTTATGGGTCTTAATAATAATAAAAACCCGAATCCTGGTTTTCCGAATGGAGCCAACAGTTGTCCGAATCTTGCTGCTGAACCCACGCATGGATTAAATAATGATCTAAGCGCGCAGCTAAGAGGAATAGTCGATCCAAACAATCGTTTGAATCCTTTTTCTGGAAATAATAATATTCCAAACCAATTGCCTATATCGCAAGGAAGTTATCCAGTTCAGCCGAACTTAAATAACTTAAATAACCCGAATAACTGTTCAAGTTTCGGTAATCAAGACCAGTGGAATAATTATTCACAACCTGGCAATCAGAACCAGTCGAATAATTTTTCGAATCAAGGTTATCAGGGAAATTCGAATAATCATTCGAACTTTGGAAATCAAGGTGGAGCAAATAATCATTCCAACTTTGGTAACCAAAGAAGACAAAATCCCCGTGGATCGAATAATCATTCGAATTTTGGCAATCAAGGAGGGTCGAATAATTTCAACCCCAATAATTTTAACGGCTCTAGCCAAAACAATTCGAGTCATTCTAACAATGGTTTGACGAATAATAATTCGCGACCAACAAGTAGTTTTGGGATGTCAGCAGACGACTTAGCTACTATTGCATTAAATATGCATAAACTAGCCCAAGTAGGAAAGAATTCCACCCCTGCAACACCCCAAACTATAAGTTTGAAACCCCCTGATATACCTGTATTTTCGGGTAAAACTGAAGAAAGCGAGCGCTTCCTCAGTATAATTCGAAACGTTGCGTTTCTACGAAATATTTCACTCGATGAAATGTTAGTAAAAGGCGTGGCTGGTTACTTAACCGACCTCGCATATAGTTGGTTTCAAGAGAGACGAGACGACTTTCATAATTGGGACACGTTTGAAAAAGCGTTTAGAGGAAGGTTTGTTGCCACATGCTTGGAACGAACAACCCAATTAACAAAGTTGAGACAGCTCGAATCAGAAAACTTGTATGATTATACACATAAGTTTTACCAACTTTGGTTATTACAAGATAACCTTAACTCTCAGGGAGCTGCGAGTATATTCTTGGGAAGCATTACTCCCGCCAACGATCTTCTCTTGCACACGCAAGGTTTAGATGAACTTCCCTTCATAGACATTTATAATGCTATTACAAAGAAGAAAGGACTGTACAGCCGTACAGCCAATGGGGTGAGAGTAAACGATCCAGTCGTTTTCCCACCTAGGAAACCGGACACTCGTTCGCAACCTAAAAATAACGCCAAGTCCCTGACTTTGGAATCAGATGAACAGATTAATTTCTGTACAGATGAGTTACCCGAAGAATGTGAACTAATTTACGCAGTAAATGGTGTAGTAGACCCCAACAGGAGGGGACAAATGGTTTGCTTTAATTGTAAGAAACCCGGACATTTCCGACGAGAGTGTCCAGATTTAAAACCCCGTTCGAATTTTAAGTCTGAAGACATTCAGAAGCGAAATACCCCAGATAATCCAACTTTGGATCCCTCTGCTAAGCGTAAACCTAATTGGGTAACCCAAGAAGTGTTGGATGCGACACTAGATGTGAAACTTGATTCCAAATTTAATAATTTTGAGAATAAACTGCAGTCGACGCTCACTAATCAATTAGCTGAGATAGTCAAACAATTGGCTAAACCTGAATCTAACGATTCGACTGATTCTAGTGCAAAAAACTAGATCCGGGGGATGAAGGACTCATTCAGCCCCCAGAAATAGCTGATGCTATGTCGGACTCGTTGTTCATGGACGTGGAAACTACGTTTCTAGAAGAAGCCACTAGTCATAGCGGTGGAGTAGATGAAAATCTACAAAAGATGACGGAGCAATTCAAGAGCTTGACATTGTTTCCACATAAATGTTACACGAAGAAATTTTGTAGACCTAGACGACTCAACAGAGTCATCGGGAGCAATAATTTGCACAATATTACTTTGGGTAATAATAAAGACGATCCTCGAATGAAAGTCACAATTGGTGGGCTCACCTACAATGCGCTCATGGACACAGGAGCTTCTCAATGTTATATTGGGGAACAGCTTTTGTCAGAAACTCAAGCTCTGCCTGATTTTTTACAAGAAGCACCCAGAAACATGTTGGTTAATGCTGTAGGTGTAGCGCACAAACCAGTCGGACAAATAACTTTGTGCGTACAGTGGGCTGATGAATGCACGCCGATGAATTTCATCGTTTTAGCCAAACGAGTCTGTGGATTAATACTCGGACATAATTTTATGCGTCGACAAAAGATTAGTACACATCCACATCTCCAAGAGTTCTCTTGTGCTGATAAACCTACTTGGTCCGCCCCTTATGTGTCAGAAGAGGATAACTTTGCAATGGCACCTCTAAATCGAATTACTTTCGAATATTTAGAAGAACTGGCGTCAGTTGCTGATTCAACTGAATTATCTGATGCACCCGTTTTAGAATGGGATGAGAAGTTAGTTGAAGGTAGTGATTGCACTCCTGAACAGCGCCTAGCGCTTCGAGAAGTGGTCAATGCAGTATCTAATGTATTTCGTGACCAAGTTGGATGTACGAATGTTACTCAACATCGTATTAAATTCAAAGAAGGGCATTCATTGCCCAGAATGCAGTACCGCATGTACAATCCGGCCAAGAGAGCCATTATGTCCAAATTAGTTGCTGAACTAGAACAAGATGGACTAATTGAAAAGGCCACTGGGCCATTCATTAGCCATCCTGTAATTGTTGCGAAACCTGATGGTACGTACAGAATGTGTATCGACTATAGGTGGTTGAATGCAATCACCGAATTAGATGTGATTCAGATGCCTAGTATAGATCTGCTTTTGCATAATACTGGACCAGGAAGGTATTTCACATCCATTGACCTGGTCAAAGGATATTACCAAGTCGAGATGTGTAAAGAAGATCGTCCAAAGACGGCCTTTTACACACCGAATGGTCCTTACCAATTTGTGCGAATGCCATTTGGACTTTGTAATGCTCCTTGCACTTTCCAACGATTGATGGAAGGCGTTTTAGGCTCAGCATTGCAAAACTACGCGTTAGTTTATTTAGACGACGTAATTGTCTATTCGAATACTTGGGATGAACATCTCATTCATGTCCGAGACGTGTTGGAAAAGCTTAATAAAGCTAATATGACAATCAATAAAGCGAAGTCTCGTTTTGGAAGAACAGAACTTAAGTTCTTAGGACATTGGATTAAACCTGACGGTTTATATGGAGATCCCGATAAAATTTCTGCAATTATGAAATTTCCGACTCCAACATGTGCTAAAGACATTCAACGGTTTCATGGAATGACAAACTTCTTCAGGAAGTTCGTTCCTAATCACGGAGCCATTGCTGCGCCATACACATGTATGATGAATGAGAAAACTCCATTTGAATGGGGAGATGCTCAAACTGAAGCTTTTAATAAAATTAAAGCGCTGCTTTGTAACGACAATTGTCTGCACAAACCAGACATGTCCAAACCTTTCGTAGTCATGACTGACGCATCCCACGAAGGCTTAGGAGCTGTCATCTGCCAAGATGTTGATCTTTTAGATAAAGACAAAAAGAAAACGGGCACGGCACCCAGACCTGTAGCTTACGCAAGCAGAGTACTGAGAGGAGCGGAGAAGCGTTACACAACGCCAGAACTCGAATGCCTCGCAGTCGTGTGGGCTATTGATCGTTTTAAACCATATTTAGAATATGGTACTTTTACACTCGAGTCAGATGCTGAAGCATTAAAATGGCTTATGCGAACGCCTGAGCCATCTGGAAAATTTGGTCGATGGGCCTTAAGAATCCAATGTGGTGCTTTCAAGATTGTATTTCGAAGGGGTGCTTATAACCAAGTTGCAGACGCACTTTCAAGAGCTCCATTAGGAGAGGAAGACATTCCTCTTCGTGATCATGTGGAACCCATCGAAATAAATCAGTATTGGCCAGAATGGGACGGCAATCCTTCGATTTCTTTGAATCGTGCTCCAGGAAGGTCAGAATATTTAGCAAATGTTCGTGTCCATTTTTCAGAAAATTCTAAAGAATATTCTGAAGAAAGGGAGGGGGAGGAGATACAAGAAACTTTGTATAGTGCTCTCACTGATGTGATAAAAGAAGTCCCACCTACAAGAAGGGAAATAATTGATGCGCAGTTAGTCGACACTGAATGTAAACGCATTCGAGAGTATCTTTTATTCGACAGAATTGTCGGAATTCCGAAATCGGAAATAAAAGAATGGAAAAACAAAGTTAGAAACTATTGTTTGGACAAAAAGGAAGATGATGGCGATCAAATGATCATTTTCTTTAATCCTTCATTTGAAGAAGAGCTCAACGACTCTGGTAATGGCTTCAAAGCGGTTGTTCCCAGTTCACTCATAAAGCGAGTGCTTTTCGCCTGTCATGGCCACCCCTTGAGCGGCCACGCAGGCATGAGTAAAACTCTCGAGAAAACTCGATTGATTTACTACTGGCCAGGAATGAGCCGAAGCGTAAGAAATTACGTTAAAAGCTGCCCCCATTGTAGTCAATACAAACCGGATCAGCAGAAAAAGCGTGCAGGTCCTTACGTACCTCATAACATGACCAACCCTTGGGAACATATTAATATGGACTTAATGGGGCCAAAACCAGCTGGGAGATCCCAAAACCAGTACGTCTTCGTCATAATTGACAACTGTACTAAATTTGTAGAGATTAAAGCTTTAACCAAAGCCACGAGCGCTAATTGCGTTCAAGAATTAAGATCTGTTGCAAATCGTTGGGGTCACCCAAAAAAGATTGTTAGTGATAATGGGAAACAATTCGTTTCAGATATTTATAATGAATATTGCGAAACTTATCATATCCGACCGGCTCATACGAGCACTTATCATGCTCAGGCTAACCCGACAGAGAGAGCCAACAGGGACATTAAGATTTTATTGGCAATTTACACGGATGTGCACACCCAATGGCCGCGATATTTAGACGAATTTGCGTTTGTAATTCGTAATAATAAATCGGATGCAACAAATTCGACACCGATGTTGCTTAATACGGGGAGAATTGTTACCTTACCTTTCGATCCGAGAATTCTCAGGCATGCCAACCCATTTGACAAGCATAACCCTGAGAAGTATGTTCGAGAATTACTTGACATATTACGTAGAGCGCATCAAGAGATGCACAGAAGAATTCAATTGAATTACGAAAGACATCGTAAGATTCACGAACAAAAGTTCACAATTATTGAATTCGAAGTTGGAGATTTAGTTTGGAAACAAACTCACATTCTCTCGTGCGCAGACAAAAAGATCTCCGCAGGTCTTGCTGAGAAGCGGGACGGTCCTTGGGAGATTGTCGAAATCCTTCCAGGTAGCGCGTATAAATTACGCAAACTTGCTGATGGTTCAATAGAAAAATCAGTGAACATTAAGGCTTTATATCCTTATACGCCGTTATATCCAATTGAAACTTGGAAAATAGGGCAGAAAACTGCTTCAAATACAGATCAGGAAAATCCTAAATGGATGGACGAAAGTAATGAACTTCCGTCACCACCTGTTCAAAAGGAAATAATTCCTGAAACTCCTACGGAAGTTCCGATGGAATTATCCGAATCGCCCCAAATACAGACTAAAAAATCTGTACAAGAAAAGTCTAAACATAGACATCGACAGCGATTAATTGCTGTGGATAAGAAAGCAGCAGTGGAACGAGGAGAACCTCTAAAGAAACCTCCTCGCAAACCACGTAAACCCCAGAAACTAGTTGAACGAACTAGCACGCGTCCTCGAAGAGAACGAGTTCCAAATCCGAAATATTCAGATGAAAATTTCGTGCGAAATATTACGGCAGTATTTAAGAAGCCTTACCAACAATGAGATAAAAATCTCAAAGTTTACCTAGGATTTAATAAAGTTTTATTTAAAACTTGATGTGTGCTTATTTACATGTCTAAATTCGTGTAGAGATTTATAATCTCAACACCGGGGGACATAATAAATACACATTTTCGTCAGATTTATATTAAAATATAAATTTGTATCGGAATTGATTAGTTTCGATAGATTATCTCTTTGATTGACTTTATTTGAGATATGCAGGTATTTTTTATTATTAAAAAATACGAAGATTTACTTGAAACAAGTGATCTCGTCTTCTCACGAAGACACGTGATTATCGAAGTGCGATTAAACCTCGAACCCGATTAAAAGGGGATAAAAATCCCAGGGTTCATTGCACACACACACTTCAACACGTGGACACCGGTCTACTCGTCTCTACCTTTTCTTCGCACGTCGAGAAAGATTTAAACGAACGGACTTATCCATTAAGTGAGAGTTACAGAAATTTAGGAGTTCCTAAAGCGATAGTTACGTAAGTAAATTTTGAATTCTTTGTCAAAAGTTGTGAAAATATTCGTAACACTTGTATACGGCGTCCCGATAAAGTTTGATTAAAACTTGGAAAGATTCACGTGTAGTTATAAACGTGACTTAGCTAATTTAGCGGGGAAATTAATTATTCTATCGAATGAATTAGATGGCTTGAATTTAAACAAGTATTTGTTAACTTAAGCGTAGTAGCACTAATTAAATTAAGTCGCGGTCGAGGCTTGGGTAATTTTTATTCGTAATAAATTCTCAACCGAAGTTTATTCGGTATTTTATTTTTTTTTCACTCACACGTGGAATGGAATAATTAATTATTCAGAACTAGAATTTCTATTGAAAAGATAGCTAAAAAG
This sequence comes from Strigamia acuminata, assembly GCA_949358305.1. NCBI lineage: Eukaryota > Metazoa > Arthropoda > Chilopoda > Geophilomorpha > Linotaeniidae > Strigamia > Strigamia acuminata. Next base: position 3,086,120 of record OX442315.1, on the reverse strand, counting down.
AATTTTCGAGAGAAAACTCAACAAGTTGCGATTTTGAAAAAATCCTTCGGGCGAGTCTATTCTCTTGTCGGAAACACAAGGGGACATGAGTCATTAAGTGCCATGTGATACAAGTTATAAATAACTCGGTTTACACGAAGTTGTTACGAACGTAGTTTACAATTTTTTTGAATACAAAGAATTTTGGGAGTTTGAAGTGAAAATTATTTTAATAAATGATTTATTTGTTTAGAATGGGTTCGAATAAACATCATTCTAAACGCAGTCATCGTCGGCATCGACGAAGTTCCAGCTCCAGCTCGTCCACCTCAACGGAGGGAGAACAGCGTCGTTCCGCCGAACGGAATTTGATGAGGTTGCAACAAATTGCACCTGTGCCGACGTTCAACCTGACGCCGCTTCAATTGGCCGCGCTGAATTGGATTGGCTCGCACCCGGAATGTCTTCCGCCCGACATGCAAGCAAATGCTCCATTGCCAACGGAAGTCTTTCCTGGAATAGGTGCGCAGCTGACAGTTCCAGTGGCCCAGTTGGCCCCGCTCGCGCAAGTGGTACACCCACCGACTAACGTCATCAGTGTCCCGTTGGCTCCACACACGCCAGTGTTCCAGCCACCCGTAGCAAGTGTTCCGCCAATCGTCGCGAATACTTCCGTTGTTAGTGCCCCAGTTACCACTGTAGCTGCGAATCCAGGATGGATTCCCGCCGGAGCAGAGTCGTCTGCCTCTTCGTCTGGATGGACGGAACCTCCGCCAGGAGCTTTTCGGCTACCCGCGTCGACGACCCGTCCCAACGCGCAGCGCATGGCTTATAAAGCCAAGAAGAAGGACGAGGCGGCCCAAAAGCGCCGTGAGCAGTGTGCGCGGGATATTGCGCAGGGAATTCCCCACGACAATATTGTCACCGACCAAGCGACGGAGACCATCTGTCCATTTTGTGTTGGTTGTGGTTGGTGTTGCGGTGCTTCCGCCGGCTCTTCTCTTATGAGATGCCCCAACTGCCGAGGCACGAAGGTGCGACCGCGCTCAGAGCCCTGGCGCAAGGAGGTGGAACCCCATGTCGTGAAGGGGATGAAGCCCAACGAGAAGAGATGTTGGGCTCACTGCCCAATTTGTCGCGTGTTTCTCAACGCTCGAGGAGAAGCCGTTTACATCGACCCCAGGTTCCTCACGAAGGAAAGAGCCGCTGCCAATGCAGGACTGACGGTCGAAGCCTTTCGACACCCACCTTCGTCGAATGTATCCGAAGTTTCGGACGAAACGGTGCAAGAGGTTGAGAGCGTCGAGGAAGAAGTGGTAACTCGTCCGAGAACCATGTCTCGTGGGCGAGGATGCCTTACACTGGACAGAGCTAAAGCAATTGCCCAGGAGCAGCGACAAAACATCGTCGCTCGAGGACGAGCCCGTCGGCTCCAGAAGATTGTGTCGGAGCAAGGTAAAAAACCGGAGGTTCCTCCAGTGGCCAAGTCGGATGTTTCCGACGAGTCGAAGTACGAGGATGCCGAGGAGAATCCGATTTCTATCGTCGACTTCGTGGCTGATCTTTTTGAAGATTTGCCGTTCCCTCCGCCGAGTCCGGCGGAAGTGGAAAAACCCGAGGAAGCAGTATTTTCCGCCGCCTCCACTGAGGCAACTGAAGAATCTTCAGATTTCCTAACCTCGACTGAAGTCGAGAAACCTGTTGAGAAGTCGACCAACGTCGAGAAGAAAGAATAGAAGTAAAACATTTTTTTTTCCGAGTGGATATTTTAAATTTAAAATATGCCAAGTGTTGTTTGTTGTGTTTTCAAGTGTGATTTCGTTTATTTCCGAATTAAGAATAATTTGTTTAAATGTTTGAAGATTTTTGAGCTAATTATTAATATTCCTAAGAATAAGTTAATTTTGAAAATTGGATTCAAGTTTGAATTCAATTTATGTTGTTGATCTTGATTATTTTCATAATTAGATGTGGTTGAATTACATAAAGATTTGTGTGTTTTGTTTTCACTTTGATCAAAGTTTTAAAAGACTTCGAGTTGAAGTCAGTTTTCATTTTTATAACAACCGTAATAAAGAATGATTCGTAGTTTAGATTTGATAAATAAAATTTGCATAAATTTATTTAATGTCTCATCTGAATTATATAAACTACGGAGAAATTTATTTTGATCAGAGAAGTTAAGATTTCCTTTGAAATCCGCGCTGTCGAACATGAGAACGAGTTCGGACGAGTTCATTTCGTTGCTTGGCAACCGGGAGATGTGCTGTGCGGGAAAGCCGATTAGTCTAATCGTCTACGCTGTTCCTGAAAGAAAGTAGTTGATTAATTTTAAATAAATTAAAAAAGAGTACGAGTTGAGTCTAACAATTCAATAGAATTTGGTGAACATTTCTTAAGATATTAAGAATGACAATTAAAGAGTTGGAAACTCTATGCTTGTCACCGGGGGATGTGTGACGGTTATAAAACCGTATTATCCAATGTTCACACTAGATGGCGCTGTTTGTCTAACGCGCGCAGTTTAAACTCGATAAAGTTGCGAGTTATATTAAAGAATTAATATAACGTTGCGAATAAAATATACAGTATTTTATTGGACTAAGCTAAGTATTATTTACTTGAGATATTGATTCTATCGAATCAATATCCGGTTTTACTTACCTGTTGAAGATGACCAATCGGACTCTTCGGGACCCAGTTCAATATTAGGTCCGGACTAGTGATCCACGAATCCATCGATTCAGACACCTGATTGGCTGTCGCCAATCTGATTGTTCTCTAGAACCATATAAGCTCTGGTTCTCACGAGCTCCCCCCTTGGCTTGAATGAATATTGTTGTATTGCATTGTTGTTATCGTATGATCTCACTTTCTCTCACGACACATCGGGCCTCCTCAGCTCTCAATGGATATGTATTATTACTATCGTGTTATTGCTTGTTGTAGGGCCCATCTGGGAAGGCTAACCTTGTAGACATGTTTCACACATGAAATGGCCCCGTAGTGTTAGCCGGCTGTTCTAAGGGACAGTAGGATTTCATACGGTGGCGTAGTATATCGCTCATGCACGGGATTGATTAACCTGTTAAACAAATATCAAATTATATGATCGGTGATAGTCGCATCTATCTGCGCGATTCTCCGATCATAGGTCAGATGCTCTGCCAGAGCACATATACGGGAAGTCAAACCCGTCAAACAAATACGGGCAAACTGTTTTCCCAGGGTTCCGATGCAGTGCATTGGCCCTTCCGTTAAGTGGGCAAGACTTGTCCGAGGTCGGTAAAAGCCTTATTCACAGGCGACGCACCGGGTTGGTGGCCCGTGAGCAATTGCATTCATACCTTGCGCTAAACAAACACTCGGGTATTGGTAATGCCGATCTGGTAGTCCCCCAGGAACTGTTTACCCAGTGGTTGGTACCACTGAAAGCGACTCGTCGCAGAAAACAAATACCCGGCGCCTGATCACGAGATCTTGTCGTCGTAAGGCATGCTGGCGGATGGAGCTTCAACAACTCCCGCGATGGTCCCCTCGACTGTCGTGACTGTCCCCGCCCATAGAATAACAATATAACAATTCATTTGTTATATTACACTAATAATGTTTTGATGATTTGAATACGGAATATTCTAATGAATATTCCCGACCAAATACGAAGGATTCTTCGTATTAATAGATATCCGAGCTGCGGGACCGAATACGTCTCCGTAGCGCTAACTGTGACGATGCCGCAAAGTCAGCCGCACCACTCGAACAGCATCGCCCGGAACCTCAACCAGTGTAGCCGCCGTTACACTTATCCAGAACCCCAACTCCAGTTGTAATGTTAATAAACATGTAAATTATATCACACAAAATCGTAAGTTGTTATATTTGATCACATATTCACGTTGTACAGACTTCCGTAGCTTATCTCGGTTAGGTTATTTCTAGTTGTAGAAATGTCTTGTCTAAACCGATTTATCTCTTGTAATGGCTAATTATTCAGCCAAAAGTAGAATCGTCACAAGCCCTTCGCATTAACGCTGAGTTTCTTCACTCTTCTAACGTCTTTACACGACACTTCAAAAGCTTGTCGTTTGTTCGCCTCGATTATTTTACTGTAATGTGTTACGACGTCGCAATGGAACAAGACACTGCTGGGCGGAATATCTTTGACGAACTTTGCGCCCGACGATGTCTCGAATGTGAGCTGGACAGAACACATTTTTCGTCGATAATTAAATCGGTTGAGTTTGGATAATGGGATAAATTCGGGATAGATGATGAAAGCTTACGCATTTGCGATATTATAAGCATCTTTAAGCTTGGCGAGTGTTATTTTATTTTGTTTTGTTTCGCCTTTATCTTTCGCTTTTCTCCCCGTTAAATCGGAGTGATTGTCTTCGAGTCTTTCGCTTCTCTTCTTCTTCCTTCTTTTTGCTCTTGTATTTTTTCTTCGACCGGTCGTGGCCGGAAGGTTGATTTTGTCGCAGGTCAAGAAACGATCGCTGTTGGTGTCCAGGCGTCGGAACTCTTGCTTGACGCGCTGGGCACTTATGTTGAGTCCGGTCGCGACCACCCAATAGAAGATTTCGCCGAGGTCGACGAGTCCATCTTCGGTGATGTTGTCTAACTGCGACACAACTTCTTCGACCGTGTTTGTCTCGTACACGGTTTCGTGAGGCAGTTTGAATGCATCCGAGGCTTTGAAGTGGCAGCGGAGTTTACAAACAGTGTTGCACTTGCAAGAACAACAGGTTAAGACGTCGCATTGTTTGTCCAGGCAGCACTCGTGGGTTGTGCATTCGCTGCACGAGAGTTGTCTACATGCAGCTGACACTTGTTCACAGACTAATAGCAAAACGAGGACGACATACTTGTACACGATGAAGTTGTGTTTGAGTGATCTGTATATATTAGGTGAAGTTTTATGTGTACTGTAGTAATGTGATATTGTTTATTGTTGTATTTTTATTATAGAGGAATATTGCGGATCTGCGTGGTATTTAAGTAGATCCGTGAGAACAAATCGATTGTGTTATTTGATAAACACAAAGCAATTATATTGAACTACAACTATAAAATAAACAATTAACTGGCACGTTTTCAAACAAGAATTAATAAAATAATATAAAATAAAATAATTGTTATAAATATTGCAATTTTTTTAAAAACTTTTGTAATGCTTTAAAAATCAGAACAGATTTATATCTTCATCGTCACTTTCATCCACGTCCTCTTCTACAGCAACAACTATAAATTCATCTTGAGCTACATGTGCACATCGGTGATGAATATGCACGTCTAGATTCATCATTGTAACATGAGCGGCAATGTCAAGAAATTGTGGAGTATCAATATTGATGCATTCCTTTAAGTATAATTCAGTCATTTGATTGTCGGCTTCTAACAATTTCATCACCGAATTGACACCGACTGAATTACACGAATTGAGGCTTAAATATTGAAGATTTCGAAGAGCTTTCGATTCGACAACTTCCCATATCACGGCGTCGGTAAGTGATTGACAGCGAGCTATGTATAAGTTTTCTAAACTCGGACATTGAATCAGAAACATTTCCATTTGCAATTCGCTGAGAACTTCTTCTTCGAAATCGTTGTCGTCACAACCGAAAATTAAATGCAGATGAAGCAGATTCTTGAACAGAATAAGTTGAGTCGAATCCCAGAAGTGCGCAGTCTCGAAAATTGTACAATTGATCAAGCATAATGTCTCCAACATTGGACAGGAGCGACCGGCGAGTCTAATGTCCACCAATTGAAGATCTAAGAGATCTAGAGTGGTCAATTGTTGCATTATGTCATGCTTCAAGACGATATTGTTATGTGGATTCTGGAGTTCTGACTGAATTCCACACAACATGGGGTTTTAATTGTGAGTGATAGAAAATGAAGAGATTGTTTTGCAGTTTCAAATTCAAGTTCTTTATTTAGACCGGACAAACAAAGTTTGTTCGATCCCTGTTAAATTGCATGGTACAATTACTCAAATACACCTTTAACCATTGTTATGAATGAATGAATTATCATTTGACACTTTAAACAATTACAAGTTTTTATTAACGATTCAAATAAACATCTATGTGTCAAACTGTGTAACTGAGCAAAGGTCCTCAGAGAAGCCCTGTAGCGGGTCAGCATCGGACGGGATTGGAGGGTGTTTCTTACCTGAGAAGTAACTTGAAATTAAGAGCCTTGTCTTAGAGTGGGTGGCGTATTTATAGGAAATCTCCTATTGCCCCCGTGGTCGAATTGGTCGGTCTTATCACATGGCGGTGACGATTTCCAATCGTCAGCGCCACCTGTGACCGAAATTTAGCAACTATTAATGAATTATGTTCCGAATTACGCGCTACGGATCGCCGACCAATCAGGACGGTCCGTACGCGTGACAATATTCATGTTTAAAGGTGAAATACTTTTAAATAGTGCAATTGGTTGAAGATCATGAAGAAACCCTCGGGATTGATGCGAGTGCGAGTGAGATCCAAATTGTCGAGTTGTGGACAAGCGGTCAAGCAAAGTGCACCGATCAATGTGACTTGAGTGCAGTATGAGAGATCGAGGTGTTGCAATGACGGGCAATTGGCGGCGATTTCACAAACAACTTGGTCGGTGCATTTCGCTCTTTTTGACAAACTCAGACGTTGAAGTTTGGGTAATTTTTGCACAAGTTTAATGAGAGATTCGGTTGGAACGTGCAGATCGGATTCCAAGTCCAGATCAACGAGGTTGCGGGCAACTCGGCCCATTTTGTCCAGTAAGAGATTCGCGGGTTGGTCGAAAACGTGCAAATGGGATAAGGATATTGTGCCCGGATGAACGAAGATGTGGGCATTCAAACGCGGGTGGGTCGGTTCGATTTGACGACATATTTGTTGGAAAACGTCGTTAATAAGTCGGCTAGGTTGATAGTTCAAGAGTTGACGTTGCAGCTCCGAATCTGGCAAATTAGTGGTCAATTTGTTTAAACACAAATCGCGAAGGCTGGCTGCTGATTTTCGGTAGGGCATTGTTGATAACACAGCTGCGAATGAATGGAATGAAGTGTGGGAAGTTTGTTTTTAAATTTATAATTGATTTGGTGAACGTAATGAAAACGCATTGCGGTGGTTGTTGGTAGTGGCTTTGCTGCAGTGCTCTTGTTTTTTAGATTTTGTCTGAATAGTTCTGAATTTATTTGTCCCAATTCTGACGTCAATAGACCGAGCAATCAGGGGAAAGTTAGAAGAAAAGGTTCCAAACTAATCTCTTCTCAAAATGGAAAACAGAAATAATTATTAAAATTTCAAATTTCTCCTAAAAGATACGTTTTGTCAACTACGCGATTCTTCAGCAATAGCGACTCTAATATTGGGCAAGAGCGAGCCACAAGCCTAATATCGACTAAACGAAGACGGTTTAGGTCAAAACTGGTCATTTGTTGCATTATGTTGTACTTCAAGACACCATTGACACTCCAAGGCGAAGAAATTAAGTCTCGAGTTGCGAGAATGGTGAAAAGTTGGTCGTCTACTATTATGATGTTGCAACGTCGTGTTTGCTTGGAATTGTTGTTTTAACTATTCAAATAACAATGTGGAGTCGAAGATATGAATGTTAAATTGGTTTAAAAGCAGTTTAAAGTGACACTAATATGGGTGATATGAAAATACTCGTTTATTAGGTTGATTCGCCCTTTCTACTGATTGGACAATTGAAAAAATCGTGCATACTTTGCATCATTTTGTAAATTTGATAGAAAATTCAGTTAAATAACTTTTAGAACCTGATAGTTTTGACCAAAATAAAGTATTCAAACTTTTTATGTCAATAGATCGGTATTGGTAATGGCCAATTTTAGAATCGGTCAAACCATAATTTTATTCGCGAATCGTAGGTTTGGCTGCACTGCCGTGCTCCTGTTGGTTGAACTTGTTCAGATTGGATACAGCAAATATGAGTTAAAGATACGGTAGACATAGAATCAATTTTCTTTATTTATAATATATGATAAGTTACATTTCATATGAATATTCTACAGGTTTATAGCTATGTTCAATCTGCAAATCCAAGTTTTTACTTTGAACATAAGCCACAATTTCATCGTATTGTGGAAAATCAAGATGGTAGCAGTCAATTAAGCTTAACCGAGTCAAACGATTGTCGGCTTCTAACAATTTCATCACCGAATCGACGTGGATTCGATCGCACCATTTGAGAAGCAAAAATTGGAGATTTGCGAGTGCATTCGACTCAACAACTCGGGCTATCACTTGGTCGGTGAGTCGAAGACAAGCTAAACGTAAATCCGTTACATTAGGACATTGTATCAGCAACATTTGTATGTCTAATTCGCTAAGGGCGTCGCCTTCGTACCCTTCATCACTGTTACGAGAAAATACATCAAGCACACTCAGATTTGTGAAGAGAAAACACTCGTCCGAATCGTGTAAACCGGCAACATCGGAAAATGAACAATTGAGCAACCTTAACGTTTCTAACGCCGGACAAGAGCGACCGACGAGACTTATATCGATTAATTGCACGTCGAAGAGATCAAGGGAGGTCAACCGTTGCATTATGCTGTGTTGCAATACACCGTGAAACCACTGTGGATCCGGAATCGAATAGAATCGTAAATTGAATAAATTTGGGAAAACCGAAACGAGGATGGCGAAATCCTCGACATTGTTGATCATCAAGTGGGTTGTTTCGATGCAAAAAGTGCGCAATGTCCGGCTCGATTGGAATTGTTGTCTCAACATCCGAAAAAACAACTTGAAGTGCTCAACATGAAATTTGAATTGTTTTAAAAGCGGTAATTGGTTGAGAATGATGAAAGAACCCTCGGCGTTGACGCCGCTGCGATTGACGTTCAAATATTCGAGTTTCGGACAAGCGGTTAAAGCGAGGACCCCAACTAAAGTAACTTGGCTACAAAATGATATATCGAGGTGTTGCAACGCCGGGCAGTTGACGCCGATTTCGCGAACAAGGTGGTCGCCGCATTCCGCTCTTTTCGCCAAACTGAGATGTTGAAGCTGCGGCAATTGTCGCACCAATTTGACCAGCGATCGATACGGGATTTCCAGATCGGATTGCAAGTCCAGATGTAAAAGGTTGGTGCATACTCGGCCCATTTTTTCGAGTAGGGGATGGACGGGGAGGTCGAAGACGTGCAAGCGTCGTAACGATTTGGCGCCGGCTTGAATGAAAATGTCGACTTTCAAACGTGGATCGGTCGGCTTAATTTGGTCACACACTTTGGGATTCAAACCCGGAACGGTGGGTTTAATTCGGGGACAAATTTGTTGAAAAATGTTATCAATTGATTGAGGATGAAGATGTTGCAGGTTTATGTCGTCGAGGTTAGTCGTCAGCGTGTGTAAACAAGAATTTGCGAGACTGGAAGCTGATTTCCTGCGCGGCATGTTGATTGTTGACACCTCAGTTGCGAAGAATGAAGGAATGACAAGTGTGTGAAATTCGGTTTGAAATATGTGGGGGATTAGAGAACGTGGCGATTACGTTTTTCGCGGTTGTGTTTCACTGATGTCTCCTCTGAAAGGGCTATCGGAAGCATTTATTGTCAGAAGTCGTAAAATGAAATGGCAATTTATGATTGTGTTATTGCTTTGGTTAAGAAAAATGAATTATACAAGGCTAATCTAATGTTGTATTTCTATTTCTATTTCTATTTCAGTTGTGAATGGCATTAATCGAGTAGCATGTCACACGTATTCAGTAGTGATGTCACAGAAATCGTAATTTATCTTTAATTTTGTACTGACAGAAATTATAATTTTAAAATTTTGTTTTTGTTTATTTTTTTTCCTTTGAAAAACCCGTGTTGGTGGATTTGTTTGTTTCAGAAAGGATTCGAGGAATCGTGTGGTAATTGTGGCGAGATAACGACGAGTAATAGCGCAGAAGGCCCGAACTTGTGACAACACAAAGATAAAAATAGTGAATGTAAGAAATTAATTACGGGTAAATAAATAATATACACGAAATAAATAATATATCTATCGATTAAATAAAGGTTCTATAGTTTTGAATGACATTTAAAATTATTCCGGCGAATTTATTTGGTAGCGCATCGCCTTTCCAGCTAAGTTGGCGTTGTCTAGGCGAACGAGTTCGTTTGGTTTGGGCACACCAAATGTGTCTGCTATTCCCAAAAAAGTGAGCTATTATCCCAGACTAATTGAGCACGACTTTGAGACGACGACAACGAATGATAAGGACTTGATTGCCACCGTCCGGCGCGGCGAACTCGAGACGGGAGCCTTTGTACGTCGCGACTCCCGAGCAATGGCGCGCGCCTCGTTCTCTCGCTCTCTCGCTCTCCCGGACGGCGAAGGTAAACCAACAACACCTCGCTGCGTTTATACTTTTATTCGTGCATACATCTAACTTATTTCTCTCATTTATTAGCTTGAGAGGTTACGCGGCTATGATCAAAGTGTCTGCCAGGCAAGTCCTGAGCATATCGCACGGTGAGTGTCGATTCTGCTTTCTTATTCTTTCTTTCTTTCTGTATTAGAAAATCCATTGCAAGTGAAAATTGAAAATTCGAACTTTTAATTTTAAGAGCGCTATTAAGATGTTATGCTACACACTTGGGTTAAATTTATGGTATTATATTGTACCTTTACTCCTGTGGAGTAGCATTAAACCTAGACTTACTGATTTTATTTTATTTGATCACCAAGTTTCAGCGAGTTTTCTGATTACATCGCTTAAGTAGAATTTAACTTTTTTGTCAATTAATTATTTTAGATTTATTTTAAAAAATTATTTATTTGATGGAGGTCATTTCTTTTTTCGTGCTGTTTCCCGTCTTGGAGCAACTTTTTCTCGTTTTGGCGGGAAATTTGAATTTCGCATAAATGATGCCGTTGGTTCTCTGAGTGCGCGACTTTACTCCGAAATGAATAATTGGGTAAATTGTATTCTTGCGATTCAATATCGTTGGTTGGTTTTAGAATTTTGGTGAAGTTCAACATTTACCATGTTTACATGGTCACAGTTTTCCAGATAAGTGAATATTCGGATTTTATTTATCTGGATAACCGTTTGTGTTTACATGACGTTAGTTTTCTGGTAAACGTGACGTCATACGAGAATTACCCATACTGCCCTTTGATTATCTGGAACAACAAAATGGCTGTTGATCCATTTCAGCCAAACAAATGAAATGGTAGTTAGGAAAGAGGTTTTTGCTCGAATCTTTGCAATGGTGCCTAATATGCAAATTCTGATCCCAAAAATGGTGGTTTTAGCTGATTTCACACTGATTTCGGTACCAAATGTCGTTGGTACATAGGCCTAACGTATTTTTACTACAACGATCCGACGATATCTCGATTTATGGATTTTTTGGGGGATTTATCGTTATTTTTTCGATAATTTCTGACATTTTTCATTGTTTTTTCGATTTTTTGAGGCATTTTTCACTGTTTTTTCGATAATTTCTGACATGTTTCATTGTTTTTTCGATTTTTTGGGGCATTTTTCACTGTTTTTTCGATAATTTCTGACATGTTTCATTGTTTTTTCGATTTTTTGGGGCATTTTTCACTGTTTTTTCGATTTTTTTGGGCATTTCTTGTTGTATTTTTGTTTTCTTTTGCCAGTTTTCATTCTCTTTTCGATTTTTTTTAGCAATTTTTCAAGCGATCGCTCTTTTCAGCGTCGCTGTTTTAAGCGATCGCTGTTTTCAGCGTCGCTATTTTCAGCGTCGCTCTTTTAAGCGATCGCTGTTCTAAGCGCCGCTCTTTGGAGCGTCGCTCTTTTCAAACGTCGCTATTCTAAGTTCGCTTTTCTCAGCGTCGCTCTTCTCAGCGTCGCTATTAAAGGCCTTCTTCGCTCGTACAACTGGAATTTAGTTTTCCAGATAAGTCTGTCTTTTCTAGAAAACTGATTTGTTTACATGATCAGTTTTCCAGAAAAGTAAAATTCGCATTTTCACTTATCCAGATAACTGGGTACATGTAAACATGGTAATTGTGTCTCTGTACACCTGCACTTAGAATAATTTGCGGGTGATTGACGTGAAGTGGGATTCTCATTGGGCGTGGTGGATTTGTTTCGTGGGAGTTGACTTGGTTGTTTAGGTTTCAGCTCCAGTGGCTAGATGTAGTCCTTGTTACATTTCATTATTGTTATGGCTTTGTATCAACAATTTGCCGTTATCACACTGTTAGAAAATAGGTTGAAATGATTTTGCTGCAATTTTATCTTTTAAAGGGTACACTTGTAATTGTAGAATTTGCTGCTTTTTTATTTGTGTTGCTTATTAGTTTTGGTGCATTGATGGATAAAAGGTGAAGAGATTTTATAATCAAACAATTAATTATTATTAGATATTATCCATCTTATTTGGAAATATTTCGATGTGTTATTCTCGCTTTCACAAATCAATATTTTTAAAAATCAATTTTATGGATGTACAAACACAATTCTACGGCTAAAGACATGAAGACAAATTAAAGTGAATCATTTTGCTCGTGATAGTCAGAATGAATCACTAAATTTATAATAATTTATAGTAATAAATATTGAAGGACATAAGAGTTTGTGAAATGGACTGTCCAGTTATCATAACATTTTAAATTTCGTGAATTATTAAAAAAATTGTTAAACGTGCCATACACTTTTTTAAAATAAATTTTAGCACAAACTTTTCAATAAGTTCAGGCACGAAAGAACAGAAATGCCAAGAAAAAATCCCAAAATTGATCCAATGTCATTGATGCATTTTGCAAATGTCAAAACAAATTTCTGTCTAAATATTTCATTTAGGTTGCTTTTAAAGGAGAATTTTGTTAAAAACAAACCCTTTATCTCGTATGTCTGTGAATATTCAACGAAAGCGGTGTAAATGATGTGAGTGCACGGGGGATGACAGTTGCAGAAATGACCAACATCATCATTGGAATAAATGTTTAAGTAGGATTTGCTTGCTCTTTTAGCTGCAACTGACGTATTGCACAGCGCTAAATCCGAAACATTCATGAATGGTAATCTTTAAAATGAAAATACATACATTTTAACTTATTTTAACTTCGTATTCTAATCATTTTACATGCATTCCATGCGTTCTTTCAACAGCTTATTTTCGAGGCAGTCGGTTTCACAGCTTTCAAATTCTTTTGTAGTCGAGCACGGGTTAATTGGCGAGTTCAGTATGTGAATCTGCAAATTCAATTTATTATCAATTCTGAATTAATAAGTCAATGTCATTAATGTAATGCGGCTATTCAAACTCACAGTTCGTTTGTAAAATTCTGCAAACATCCATGAGTTGTGAGGGTGCATTGCAAAAGGTTTGACGTTCATTCTTTCGTCTGTTTTCATTAAAAACAGCTAGCAGTGAATACTCAACAATTAGTTAAATCATAAATGCACTTGTACTTAATTTTAATTATGATCACTATTAAAGGTTCATACTTTGGACTGAGAGTTACATCGCAATCCAACACCGTAGTAAGGTAGGTAGACTGCACTGTCCCTCGGAGTATATTTAAAAGCTTCTGAAAAATATCAAGTTATTGTTTAACTTCACTCTACAAGTAGAGCAAAGTAATAGAAGTAATAAAAAGAATAACCCGATTTTAAGAGGATGCATTTTCCAAATACTGTTTGTATGGAAGTTCTTTCTCCATTTAATCGATGTATAAATGTTAAATCGCTGTCAAAAACTTTTGTTACAACCTGCACAGAAAGGAAAGAAACATAAATCGTAGCGGTAGGCACAAAAAATTAGCCGTCGATCGGTGTTAATTTGAACTACCGTATATCCCTGGGTATAAGCCGGACAATTTATTTCAAATTTTGGACCGCGAATTGGGGGGGGGGTCGGCTTATATGCGTATGATAAAAAAAAATATAACGTAAGTACTAAGTACTACGTCCGTTACATTTTGTTCAGGGTGTTCTAAAAGTCTGGTTCCCTCCAAATATTTTCTGAGCAATTGCATCTAGGCCAACTTTGATGAAGCGACCGTACAGGAAGTTGGGTGAGAGCAATCCAATGACGTCATCAAATTTGACCTTGTAGGTCATTTTCAAGGTCATTCACTTGCTAGCTTTAAAACCGTTTAAGATACAGCAAAATTTCCAATTACAAAGTTGTAGAGCACCATCAAATTAGTACTATACAACTTATCTTAGTTATCTGAAGTTAAATTTTTCAGAACGCGCGATATCGCAGAAACACATGGCAGTGCTATTCATATGCGCGACATCGCGTGTAAGAATTATTCTTACATGTGGCGCATACGAATATCGCGCATATTATGGATCACCAGGTTAATGATTGGGTTGGAGGGAGTGTGGGTGGATGGGTTTGTGGTGGATTTCTACGTATCACTTAAGTAGTTGTTCGATGTGTTGTCCTTCGGCAGGTAGACAGAATTCTGCATGACATTTGATTGAGTTCTGTACAGCCATCATCTTTTTTATAAGATAAGTTGGATAGTACTAATTTGATGGTGCTCTACAACTTTGTAATTGGAAATTTTGCTGTATCTTAAACGGTTTAAAAGTTAGAAAGTGAATGACCTTGAAAATGACCCTCAAGGTCAAGTTTGATAACATCATCGGATTGCTCTCACCCAACTTCCTATACAATCGCTTCATCAAAGTTGGCCTAGATGCAATTGTTCAGGAAATATTTGGAGGGAACCCTTACTTTTAGAACACCCTGTATAAGACCAACAATGCAACCATCCAATCATCCAACGAACCGACAATCCGACAATTCGAGTATCCAATAATCCAATAATGCAATAAAGCCGAGTTAGTAATTGTGAATTTACTAACTCGGCTTATACGGGCATACACCATTCATTAGCAAAATGGTGTCTCAGAATGGGAGGGGTTGGCTTATATCCAGGGATATACGGTAATCACTAACAAACACGATGAAACAAATTCCTTACTTTATCAGCTATGTCGTACTTATCCATGTCTCCTGATTCTTCCCATAGCAGATCAGCATCACCTGCATATTGTGATGGTTCGTCGAGTAATTCCAGAATATCAATATCTTCAACACACGTTGAATTTAGCTGTTTATTCAATTTCATTATTTTCTTTTCTTCGTATATTGTGTCCGCATCGCTACACACAACAAGATCTGGTATTTGAATGTATTCTTCCTGCTCAAGTTCAATAGTTTGATAAGTAGAATAAGCTGCGGATGCCATGATTTGACAACAAATCAAGTAAGCAGAAAGGATGCACATAATCAGGACGAATATTTTCTTCAACTTGTGAGTGAAATGCGTTATCATCTTGTTTTTCGCTTGTTGAATCTTTAATTTCTGAACTGTGTTAATCACACGAACTTCGAATGAGCTTTTTTTCTTGAAATGGAACCGCAAGCGTTTGCTTTGTGTGCGAATGCTTCGAATGATTATGTCGACAATTGACAGGCACGAAAGTCCCGCATAAAATGACAGACAACCGCCAATGTCACACAAAAGAGAAATGAAGTCGTAGAAAAAGTATTCGGTCAAACTGAGAATGGAGGTACTAAAAGAGTAGATTTCTACAGACTTTTCTTGTAAGCCGGTCAAAGAGTAATGTGAGATGACCATTGTTTGTTCACATTCTGTTGGACAGTGGCAATCAGCACGCGGATTGATTGGTTTAGTTATACCAGTCAGTTGGCCAAGGTTATCGCACGTTTGTTTGTTTGCAATGCAGTAATTGCTTTGTGTTTTAGGCATAAAGGGAAATCTGCAAGTGATTATTGGGTATAAGTATTGTGTATAAGTTTGGAGGTGTGTGAAACTTACTGGCAAGTAAAATTGCACGAAGAAAGTTTCTTGAAATAACACTCATTTTTGCATTTCTCCGTTTCGGTTTCATCACTGCATGGTGATAACTTTCGGTTGAGAAACTTGTACTATTCAACAGAAACAAAGCATTAAAATTCTTACTCAACCACAATTAGCACCAACAACTCTTGCCCGCTTAAATGAAAATATGACGGTGTTGGGTTTAAATAGATGTCCCAAGTGGTACGGTGAGACAATCAGAGGAATGAGATGTTTTGTTCTCGCTAGTGCAATGGTCTGCAATATAAGATGTATTACGTAGATTTATAAAATGGAATTTAATGAGAAAATGCTGTTCAGGGGAAGGTAAAGTTTGTGACTGGATATGGTCTTACCCACTGCAGTCTGGGGATTGACTACAATGAGAGGGACGCATACTCACGTAAGAATGAGACAGGGACTCCAGATTGTTGGGTTTTGGCCTTTAATCGTTGTCTAGGGGTTGGAGTCTCCCATCTACCCGTGTGTGGCAGTGCTCAGCTCCCTCCCTCCCTAGCTGGGTGAGTCCACCCGCAAGGTGGGACGACCTTAGGGCCACTGGGCTGTGTGTGGAGTGAAGCAGGTCACCGTGGATGGCCAAGCGGTCACAAGTTTTAATGTCGTGCTATGTCGTAAAACCATGAGAAACTATTTCTCCGCAACTTCAACTTGTAATATTTGTTTGCTCTATCTACATGCATGCTGTAGCTGGATTGGATGCCCGTTGCTTCTGTCGGAATTTTTCACAACATCCTAATTCTAACTAGGGTTTGACTGATACTGATACCAATGTCTTGAGTAACGATAATGTGGTGTATTGCATTGTGTAGTACAATCGATTATTTTATGTATGTGTGTATGGGAGTATCATTTGGTGTTTAGAGTATAATACTGTATGTATAACTGGAGCAATAAACATCTCCCTCTCTGTCAGTTTCCCTTAGCCATATACTGTTTGCATACAGGATCGCACAATATTGGTATCGGCTGGTGTTGGAAAGTTATGGTGTCGGTCAAACTCTATAGTATGCTCTTTCCACATTCAAGAGGAGCTCTGGAAGCTTGGCTTCCATTGGCCTAGTCTGATTACTCAGAACTGCAGTTGAACTACTGCTATGAGGAAAAGTAGTTCCCTATGATTTTTAGTCTTTTCCAGAATAATATAAATAATAATAATTATAATTATAATAATAATAAAAATAAAATATGTTTTCTGTTTTTGAAATAAAGTTTTATGTTGTTTTTAATTAAAATGCAATTTTCAAACAATAGGTAATCGATTGCAATGTCTGTACTTCTATTTATATCTGTACGTCTGTATAATGCATTTCTGGTGTTTTGGTTCTTTTTTCTGTATCAATACACAAGTGAAATGGCTCGGCCAATGGGAGCCAAGCCTTCAGGGCTCCTCTTGAATGTGGAAAGAGTATAGTTAAGATTAACATAGTTATTGCACACATACCATGATTACGAATAAATGATCATAGGGCAGTTTGGTCTGAAACCGAATTTTCATTCTGCTCTCTGGCCCAAGTTGAATAGGTTTCACTGAGTTTTAAATGAGAAGGATTTTTACAATACTGATCATTACTTTTATCTATAACCAAAGAGCAATTATACTATTTTCAATTCTTGAGAAAAGTGAGAAAATTGTCGCAATTTCCGTTGTATTAAATTTATTGGCAAAATGTTTTGATCCCTGAAAATGAATTAGTCCATCTAATTTCAAGCACTTGACTGATGAATGCACAAGCTCAACACTAGTAGTCATACACATCAACATATTCATTTATTTTCTAAAGTGGCTGATAACCTCAGAGGATCCACGAGATGGGAATTTAACCCAGATCTTCCGTTTTCAGAAACTATAAAAATTAACTAGAACAGAACCCAAATAGCACAAGTTGGTCTTAAAGGTGTTAATGTGACACCTGAAGACGTCTTCATAAGACCGTGACATTTCTAAATTTAAGGACTAATACATAATGGATAGATCGATGGTTATGATTATTATTACTGTGTTTTGCATTGCTGATTTGAGTTAAACTAGCACAATAGTTTTTACTTACTCTTGAAAAAGTAATACTTTGAATCATCGTGGTAAAGTTTTTCTGTTGCATTACTTGATTCAAGTCTGTGACATTGTCCATGTAGAATCCTACTGCATGATGGCATTCTAGAATTTTTAAATGTTTTGTTTTTTATATTGTGACGATAGAAAAGACGTACTGTATAACACTAAATGTATTTACGTTTTATATATCCTAATTTGTTTCTAATTTTGACGGATTCATCCGTATGAGTTGCAGCTACATGTATTGCTGGAAAGTCACCCGTGGTTTCTTCAGAAATAGTAGCACTAACTTTTATGGGCTTTTGTTTGTAAATAATAATTTGTTGCCAGCATTGAAATAAACATAAAGAAAGAATAATTACTTCCAAACATAGTCGGCATGCCGAATGTAGAATTGAAAGTTTTTTGTTTTTCGTAGTGTCGACGGATGAAAATGTTGATTCTTCTAATTCCATTTCCATATAAGTTTTGGCAATTTTTCGAACTTGTCGTTTTCTTCTATAATACATGCTAATTGGAAAAAAGTAATGAAAAGTGGTAAAAAAAAGTGGTGACTCCATTATTATTATTATTATTTTGCTTTGGAAGTTAGAAGTAAAACTTTTTTTGTTAATTATGACTAGTCACAATTTCAGCAGCAAGCTGGGTATGACTAGGCAGCGACAATTTTTATGACCAGAATTGTACATTCTGTGGTGACCCTGAGTCGTTTTTACTTGATTTTATATGTGTTTATTAAATAAAAAGTCACCACGGAATAAATCGAATATATTTTGTATATTTTGTATTATTTGGTTTTATTACGTATTACGTTTTATTATTATTTGGTTACGTAATTAGGGGAGAAAACCTCCCCTAGCACGGTTCACCCCAATATTAGCTGGGGTGAGGCCGTTAATTAACCGCTTAGTGAGGCAAAATGCTTTGTTTCACTAAATTGCGCTGTCTGCTCAGCATCCTCTGCGCAGAATTGAAGTGTGTCTCGGCACACTCCACCCTTTCCATAGCCAACGGTTATGGTGCAATACTAACGGTTTTGGCGCAACAAAATTCCTTTTTTGTGCCAAAATTAACCATTTGTGCACATTTGGTACGCAGATTTCGAGAGTGCATAAAACCCCAAATTTTGGCGGTTTGGCCCACTCTTGACACAAACCCACCAACAACAACAACACAACTGATCATCGCTACGAACTTCAAACAAAAGAATTCTAGTGCTGACCGTGTTATACGTTTTGGTGAGTTAAGAGACTGCTGTTTCCACTGAATATTCGGTGGAACCAGCCACATTTGCGATTGAATAACTAATCTCGGGTAACGCCCGAGAAATACCTGCTCACCGTCGGCCATCGCCGAGTCTTGTTGACTTGTTCCGAGACTCATCCTTGTCGACACGAGCGAACCGTCGCCCGTGAACTATCGTGAGACCGCAGTGAACCATCGCGAGCTTCCTCCAGCGTTCACTGTTTATCGCCATCGAACGAGCGAAGGAATTTGTTCTCGCTTGTTGCCGAATATTGTGAGAGCGCCATCGAGTTTACTCTGGTACTCTTATCGTCGTCGTCACCGGCAAACTTCTCGTAACGAACCGTCGCCGATATCTGTGAACCACCGCGAGCTTTCTCCGGAGTTTGCAGATACGAGCTGCTGTACGAATGAGAATAATTTCTCCGGCGAGTCCAACTCGCCATTTTTCGAGCGCAACAAACAACTGTTTGTTGCGCGCCAAATATTCGCGTTCAACGATTAATCGTCGTTGTTAGCGCCTTTTCCTTTGTTTCGAGTGAGTCTCGCCGCTCACTCGCTTCATTTCCGATCCCTTCTTACTCTTTCTACCTGATTTTAACCGTTAAATCTCTGATAAATTAAGCTATTATATTTCCTAAAATTATCCTGTAATTTTTGCTCAAATAAAATACATTTGTCATTTTTATTCAACTCAACCGCTGTTTTCCTTTCATAAAAATACCCCTAGACACTATTTTACAGCCAGCCGAGTATAAGGCCTATCCACGGCATCTGAATTGCGAGACGCTTGACAATAAAATAAGTATTTGGTCAAGCGAAGTCTCGGAGTCGCAACAATTCTAACTGCAGTATTTTTATAAAGTGCTGGCCATTTTTAATTATAACACTTACTGAATTTGGATTGTTTGTACCTAGACGGATTGTATGTGCCCAACGAGCGAAAAGATATACGCAAATGTTTCGTTTACATCGTGACAACCTGAAAAATCAGGTTGGCGAAATATTTGAAAAGCTATGTACTTAGCTTTAACCAGCAAACCCTTTTTTGATTTCTGAAATACATTTATGCAGACTTTTTTTTTCAACTGTACAATTTATTTATGCAAAAGAAGTTCATTTTTGGTATCTGATTCAACCAAGGGAAGCCCCCAAAGTGACTCTGGCTAAGGGCCGCCACGTTAATTAATCTGCCACAACACTGAAGACCGAGCACCTGATCTAGACGTAGTGTGCTTGAACACCGGGTGCCCGGTCTAGAGAGTCTCTCTCACCTCTTGAATGGGAGCCTTTTGCCCAACTGGCAACTTAATATGAAAACTTCCTACCTGAATATTGAAATTGCTTTTGCTGCACTGCACTTGCTTCCTGTCTCTTTGGCATACACAAAACAAATAAAAATTTTCTTCTAACTTGAAATTGAAAAACTTGTATCGCTAGTCGCACCGTATAATTAGTTTGCTGTACAGTATATAGTTATGGGGCGTGTGATCTAGCGCGAAAAAATCTTACCGCGACACGATCTACCGCGACTTTTGAAACAGCGACTACGTTTTTCTTTATCTAAAACCTAAGAAGGGTTAACAAGGGGGGGGGTGCGCCCCTCCTTGACCCCCCGCGAACCTGACCTTACTGGTTTTTTTATGTAAAAACCATTTTTAGGGACGGATTGTCGCGGTAGATCGTGTCGCGGTAGATTATGTCGCGCTAGATGTGGGGCCCCATAGTTATTAACTTTGTTTTCAAAGCATAGTAGCGTATAATTAGTTTGCTGTATATAGTTATTAACTTTGTTTTCAAAGCATAGTAGCGTATAATTAGTTTGCTGTATATAGTTATTATCTTTGCCTTCAAAGCATAGTATTATTGGTGTCAATTTGTGTACTAGTGGAAGCTTTTTGCTAAATAATTACAGTGATATTTGATATAAAATATGAATTATTAAATTCAATTAATTGCCAACAAAGACAGCTTGTCCAGATACAATGATGTTGGCTTTGTCATTTCAACCTTAAGAACCAAAAGGATCGAAGGTATTGATTGTCAGGCCCGTTCTAGAGTATTGTGCCCTTCCCGTCCCCCCCCCCACAAAATAGTAAGCATTTTTATAAAAAAAATTAATTAGGTGTAAAAGTGCACTATTGTAAAAAGAACGCATTTTTAGGAGCGAAAAATACATTTTTAGATTCAACAAGTAAATATAAAAAACCAAGTTTTTGAAAAAGGCTTTTATATTGGTGTTGAAATTGCCGCCAGAGTGCGCTACTACCGCAGATTGTTTCGTGATTGCCGTGATCGTGCCAAAAAACCTTCAACAAAGTACTTTTTCTAAATAATATTAAAAAACAAAATACAGGGTGGTCAGAAAGTCTGGTTCTATGTAAATAATTCCCAAACTGTTCTAGATGTTGATTTAGCAAAATTATTGTAAGGGTAGTATGTCAGGGAAAATCCTATTATGACATCCATCTTGACCTCAGAGGTCATCTTCAAGGTCATCCATATTGTAACTCGAGAACCGCGACAGATAGAGAGAAAAAGTGCAGTGCACTGGTCCTTCCGTTAAGTAGGCAAGACTTGTCTGAGGTCGGTAAAAGGTCTGTTTACAGGCAACCCGCCGGGTTGGTAGCCCGTGAGCAATTGCATTCATACCTTGCGCTAAACAAATACTCGGGTATTGGTAATGCCGATCTGGTAGTCCCCCAGGAACTGTTTACCCAGTGGTTGGTACCACTGAAAGCGACTTAACGCAGAAAACAAATACCCGGTGCCTGATCACGAGATCTTGTCATCGTAAGGCATGCTGGCGGATGGAGCTTCAACAACTCCCGCGATGGTCTCCTCGACTGTCGTGACTGTCCCCGCCCATAGAATAACAATATGACAATTCATTTGTTATATTACACTAATAATGTTTTGTTGATTTGAACACGGAATATTCTAATGAACGTTCCCGACCAAATACGAAGGATTCTTCGTGTTAATACAGTAGATATCCGAGCTGCGGGACCGAATACGTCTCCGTAGCGCTTACTGTGACGATGCCGCAAAGTCAGCCGCACCACTCGAACAGCATCGCCCGGATCCTCAACTAGTGTAGCCGCCGTTACACTTATCCAGAACCCCAACCCAGTTGTAATGTTAATAAACATGTATTTGAATCACACGAAAATCGTAAGTTATTATATTTGAATACATATTCACGCTGTATAGACTTCCGTAGCTTATCTCGGTTAGGTTATTTTTAAGTTAGAAATGTCTTGTTTAAACCGATTTATCACGCTTAAATGGCTAATAATTCAGCCAAAAGTAGAATCGTCACATGTGGATAAACGTTGCGTTCGGTGGTGTATTCTACATCACTCATAGCTTTATATCGTACATTAACATTGATACTGTCACCTTAAATTGGCGGGAGTTGTATATCGATCTACAGCAGGGGTCGGCAAGTAATTTTAAGTGGGGTCCGGATACTATTGAAAATTTTTATTAAGGTCCAGAAAAAAACACTTAAAAACCTTACTAAAAACCTAAGAAAACACTTAAAAACCAGATAAATCCCCCAATAAACACACACAACCCAAAAAATACCAATAAAATCTAAAAAACATGAGAAAAACAGAAAAACAAGAAAAAAAACACTGAAAAACCGAAGAAACCGAGGGGAAAACGTCGCTAAAACGTCACCGCGGTCCAGGTTTCGACTTTCCGTGGTCCGCCTATTGCCGACCGCTGCCCTGGTTTGTCATTTATTATCTTGGAATAAAGATACTAAAGATATAGACGTAGTCTGTTTGAAGATCAGGCGCCCAGTCTAGAAAGTCTAGAGAGTCTCTCCCTGAAGAATAGACACACCTCTAAACCAGCAACTTTTTGCCAAACTTGCAAGTTAACATGAAAATTTCTTACCTGAATAATAAAATTGCTTTTGCTGCACTTGTGCTGCTTCCTGCCTGCTTGACACACACTTGATAGTGTCAAAACAAAATAAATGTGTCAACTAACATGACATTGAAAAACTTGTATCGCTAGTCGTACCATCTAATTAGTGGGCTATATCTAGTTATTAACTTTGCCTTCAACCCATAGTAATTATTAACGATGTCAATTCATGTTCTCATCGCTAGTCGCACCATGTAATTAGTGTGCTATATCTAGTTATTAACTTTGTTTTCAAATCATAGTAATTAATAACGATGTCAATTCTTGTTCTCATCGCTAGTGGCACCATGTAATTTGTGTGCTATATGTGGTTATTATCCAAATAGGATTTCTTGACAAAATTTGCCTTCAAAACGTAGAAGAAATTATTGACGATGTCAATTCATGTTCTCGTACAAGTTTTTTTGCTAAATAATTCTAGTGACATTTGATAGAAAATATGAATTATTTAAATTCAATCAATTGGCAACAAAGGCAGCTCCCCAGCAGGGTTGCACGCATTATTGTAACTTGATAAGTAGTTATTTAGCAATAAAATGTAACTAGTTACCAACCATCACTTCTACATGAGTCCAGTTACTACAAGTATATTACATTATCTTACATTTTACAATTTATAATCTATAATTTATAATTTATAATTTTATAATTTATACTTGAATGCATTAAAAATTGCATGCAAGTTTATTTTTAATGCATTCAAGTATAAATTATAAAATTATAAATTATAAATTATAGATTATATTGTTGTTTATTTACTATATTTTAGCATTGTTAGGCCTAATAATAGGCTTAATACTGCTAAATAACAACTGGAATTAGAAAATCGTCTGCGCAGAATGGGATGCACAGTACGAATTTAGCATCAAGATACCGTGCGCTGACTGTAATAACGTCGTTCAACCTGGGTTGCAAAGAGTGAGCAATAAACCGATTTATTGCTCCAAGTTGGGCCGGAAAATCGGCCAGTGCGCATGCGTGGCGTGTGCCTCGGCTTTGGCCCTGGAAACGATGCAATTTGGGGTTTTGCCCTAGCAACCCCCCAATCCAGGGCTCAGATTACCAGGGCAGTGGCAACAGCTTTTGTGCAAATTGCCCAAAAGCACAACAGGTGCAGAACAAATATAAATTATTTTAAATATCATTATACAATAAAAAGATCACATAATTTGTTAAAAACACTAAAATGAATAGATTCCTCAAATTAGTCACTTTCAGCATTTCCAAATAGTTAAAGGGACTGTAAAACAATTTATAAAAACTTATTAAATAAATTAAATTATTAATTTCTTATTCTCAACATAGTCCAAATAAAAAGGGACATTTGGGATCACAACAAAATTTATATTTAATGTTGGAGTTGAACATACGGATATCTGAAATTTATTGTATTTTCAGACACAGCAGGTGGTTCAATCCGCAGCCTTTCTTTGTCGATGTCCGGGAAGGATTCATTTGATGCAGTCGCGCTTCAAGCAAATCAGGATGAATCTAAGCAAACTTACGGGTCACCGGTCAAAACAGTAGCTGCATTCAAAAATTAAAACATTTTGTGTTTTAGTTCAATTTTAAAACAGAAATGACATCATTTCCTTTCTATAAAACTAAAATTGGTTAAAATACAAACTAAAATACAATTTCACTAAACTCTATTTTACTTCAATTTTAAGTGTAGTTATGTATTACATTTGTATACAAAGTTTTATGAAAATTGAAGCAAAATTCAGTTAAAATTCAAGCACTCACAAATTAAAATTTTATCTGTAGTCATATGACATCACTTCACAACTTATCACATCACTTCCTGTTATATTTTAAATTTTTGTGCTACACACTCTTAAAACATAAATACTAAAATTTTGAATTTCATTTCTGAAGAATTTTCATGAAAATAGGTAACTCACATGTGAACATGTTTTTAAATTGTTTTTTTTTTAATTTTTCACCATTCTTATTCAAACCATAAATTTTGGTATTTTTCTAACTAAGATTGATAATAAATATTACTTAGATGCTTTATTAATTATTTCTTCTTTCTTGTCCAATCACTCCATCTTTGAATTGATGCTGTCAATGACCTCTGGTGGCAGTTGGTCATACTCTTTTAAAATTTCTTCCTCCTTTCTACTAGCAAGGCATAAAAAATTTAAATCTTACTAAAAATAATAACATTCCAACAATGCATACTACTCTCTAATCACTTGGAGAGTATTATATGCTACATTTTGGAATTTATTACATATCAGGTGATCAAAGATGTATGTTAAAGCTTTCATATGTTGTCAATTTTCTAAAATAGAGTTAAAATTCTCACACTCAAAATTTAAACTTAAAATACACTTAAACTACAATTGTTAAAACACAAGTATTTTAATTTTTGAATGCAGCTAGTGTTTCGAAAACAGAGCTGTGACAGTAGTGATCAGTGTGAGGTGTAGGCAAAGAGTGTCTGAAAATCAGAATTATTACTCGAAAGTTGGGCCGGAAAATCGGCCCAACGCGCATGCGTAGCGTATGCCCGGCGCACTTCGTGCCTAGCAACGGTGCAAATTAGGGTCTTGCCTTACCAGTCCCCCCAATTTAGCAATCGAATAACGAATTGATATTCCCGTTACTGTTACATAGCAAAATGTTACACATAAAATTGTGTTTCGAACTTAGAAATGTGTTTTCAAGCCTAAATTAGCAATTTTTTCTCTAGGAAATGCATTTTCCAAACTAAAAAATATGTTTTTGGACCCAAAAAAATGTTTTTACATCTAAACAATGTGCTTTTGGACCTAAATTTGCATTTTTCTGATAAAAATTACGAATTTTTTCTGGAACCAGATCTTCAAATTTTTCTTTCCAAATTATAAATTGTAAAATAGTTCAGTAACGTAACGGTAGTATTATCTAGACTCACTAAAAAGTAACATTAACGGTTGGTAACTAGTTACTTTTTTGTCTAAATAACTGTAGGAGTAACTTGTTACCTAATTACAGCAATACGTGCAACCCTGATCATTACGACATTATCAAACATAAAATTTAATAGCTTTTTGATGTTGTTTAAATTTTATGTGTTGGTGCAGTTTCTCAAGCAGCATGAATATTGTAGAACATTATGTCACTAGTAGAAGTTTATGGTAAAATCAATAAATATAGATCTATTGTATTGTAATTTTAAGTTTTACAGCTTTTCGCTTGACACACATGTGCACTAACTTATTCAAATCATTATTCCTTGTCCATTCGTGGTTGTGATGCCCATGGGACAAAATTTCCCGTATTTTAATTTAGAAGATGAATAACTTTTGGCTTTGTTTCTAAAAACCAATCGTGATTACGCATGTAAGGTAATGTTTTACATAGTCTAAAGGGTTGAATTATTCCATTTAAAGCCTACAGACCAGAGTGGCAGATTCAGGATTTTACTTTAAGCTTACTTGTTAGCAGTTGTGACAATTCTACTTTTGGCTGATTTAATAGCCATTTAAGATAGATAAATAATCGGTTTAAACAAGACGTTGCTAGGAGTAGCAACAACCTAACCGAGATAAGCTTACGGAAGTCCGTGTAAAATGTGAATTCATGACTGAGTAGAAATAACTTACAATATTAGTGTGACATAACATATTTATTACTAAATATTAATGATAACATAATTGGGGTCTTGACGCGTGTAAACGGGCGGCATCAACTGGTTGAGGATCCGGGCGAAGCCAGAGGGATACGGCTGACTTGCGGCATTGTCACAAATAACGCTACGGAGACGTATTTGGTCCGCAGCTCGAGTATCTAATAATGCGAAGAGTCCTTCGCATAAGTAGGAATATTCAGCAGAATATTTCATGTTCTAAATGAATAAAAGTAAAGTGATTAATGGGATATAACAAATGAATTGTTATATAAATATTAATTGGGCGGGGACCGTCACGACAATTGAGAGAACGTCGCGGGAGTTGTTGAGACTCCATCCGCCAGCATGCCTTACGACGACAAGATCTCGTGATCAGGCGCCGAGTATTTGTTTGTACGCTTTAATTCGCTGTCGGTGGTACCAACCACCAGGTAAACATTTCTATGGACTTACCGGGATAAAAAGTATTGCCAATACAGGATTACCAATGCCCGAGTAATTTGTTTAACACGATATATTTTATATATCGTTCGCGGGTTACTAACCCGGAGGGTACAATGGGGCGGGGACCGTCACGACGGTCGAGAGAACCATCGCGGGAGGATTTGACTCCTCCATCCGCCAGCATGCCTTACGATGACGGGATCAGCAGATCGAGCACCGGGTAAAATATTAATCGGCCACTGCCGTTGGATTACCATTATCCAGGTAGTTATTTATCGCAACATCTGAAGATATTACTCACGGGCTACCAACCCGGCGTGTTACCTGTGCATTAGGCCTTTACCGACTTTTAACGAGCGGAAGGACCAATCGAGAAAAGACGGGAACCTGCGTGGGCTGTTTACAACAACCATCCTGCAGCGGACTGAGGCCAGTTAGCTGAGGGACCTACTTTCATTTAGCAAGGTCGTACTGTATACGACCGTTATATTAAGCCACCGTACGAAATCTAACTGTCCCGTAGAACAGCAAGCTAACGTTACGGGACCATTTCATGCGAACGCATGTTTATTACCGGGTTGGTCTTCCCGAAAATGCCCTACAACAGTAATAACAAAATAGTAATGAATACTAATTGTGGAGAACTGAGGTGGCCTGATGTGTCGATAGAGAAAGTGAAATCAAACGATAACAACAATTCAACTACAGACAGTATACGAGTTCAGTTATCAAGCCAGGGGGGTGAGTGGGTGAGAAACTGATGCTTATATAGTTCTGTAGAACTACTAGATTGGCGACAGCCAATCAGCGTACGAATCGGCGGATTCGTAGGTCACTAGTCCGGAACTAATATAAGACTATGTCCAGATGGGCCCAGTTGGGGGCAGAAAGGGTCCAAATGGTTCCCTTCGACAGGTAAGTAATGTAGATGTTGATTCGGCAGAATCAACATTATTAAGTAGTTAATACTTAATTCATATTGAATAAAATAGTTATATTTTATTCACAGTGCCTTAGTAATAATTTATTACGCTTTTTTTGTTTTAACCGAGTTTGAATTATGCGCGTTGGTTAAACAGCGCCATCTACTGTGAACATTGATAACTATCGATTTGTAATCATCACACAGTGAATTCAGGGGTTTTCATTTTATCTTCAAGATTAATAAAAAAAAATTGTTTACTGGTAGTAAAACGGGCTAACATTTCGAATGGCAATGGAAAACTGACAACTCAATAAGTATCAACTGCCTTATATACCAAACAAACGTTTGCAGAACATTTTCAGTACGTTTCAGGTCGTTTTCGGTCATTTCCGTAATGTTTTAGTTATTTTTCGTAACATCAACTATGCTGCCTAATCAAAATGTGGTTATCTCAGTTTTAACGATATTGATCGCAAATGCCAATTTAACACCAAGTAAGTGAATTCAAAACCGTCTTGGCAATAATAATTTAAAAATAATTCTCGTATTCTTAAAGCTGAAAGCAACGATCTATTATACAATTCATCATCTCGCTGTAACGACAAACTTTATTTGCAAATATCTAAGATGGTTAAAGCCATCAACGCCAGAAGAGTATTTATTATTTATGAGCATAATTACGGTATTTGACATAGTAAAATTTGTTTTTCAATTATTCTACTAGTAATGTGGTAAAATAATTGTTACTGCAGAAACAAACTGCTTGTCAAAATTGATTTCTGACCATTGGATTGGGGAAATTGAAGTGGCAGCACAACCAAACGACAAAATAACAAAATTGAATTTTACTACTTACCAGCTAATTCTCATTTGGATGGATAATATTGAGGTACAAAAATAATTCAATTTCTTATATCTAATAATTATTAAATTATTTATCTCTATTTCTACAGATGATTCAAAAACTTATGAAGTATAAGAGCATGGAAAATAAATCACTCTTGTTTATTATTAAGGACATATTGGTTCAAAAGAAAAAAAGATCAGTTTTATTTGGATACTTACAAGAGCAGATGTTATTGAAACAAAATCAGGTGTATGTCCTTGCATATTCTCAACACATTGAAGTAAGAATAAAAGTTACAACAGCTGTGTTATAATGATTCATTAAGTGTGTTACATTGTAGAATTATAAGCAGTTTAGATTGACTTATCAGCAGTCAGTTAAGAAAAGTTCAAATCTTTTGTTATTAACAAACTTCGACATGAACTGTGTACAACCACATAAATGTGAATTTGAAGTAATCAATGAAGAAAATATTTCTTTGCAAAAACCACTTTTTGAAATGTACTGGGATAAAAAGGTATCTAAATTATTTTACAATATATTTTTGATTTATCCAATTAACACATTCCAAAATGCATTCCAAAATTTACTGCTTTTTCCAGAATTAAAATATATTATTCTAGCATTATACATTTCTTATTAGCCTACATTTCATAATGCATTTCATAATACCATTAAAATTATATATTTTGACAATGCATTTGTATTTGACACATAATAATATTGTGGCATGTAATATACAATACATTGTCAAGTGCATTGTCAAACTCAATACAATTCACAATACACATTTCAATATAATTTTAAATAAATTAATCCATGTCTATTTTTTTTCTTTTTTAATTATCAAATAGAACAAGGACAATATAATAGGAATGCTATTAGAAAATGTTTTGTGCCAAATAAAAACTTTGCGGTAAGCATTAAAAATAAAGTAAAGTAAATTAAATGTTGTGACTATGTGTTGTCAAAATGTACTGAATTAATCAAGTCTTTATGGAAATGATTCTTGCAGTCCACATTTAACACATAACAAAAAGGTGGGTTTTAAGATTGTATTCTGTTTGAATTAGAATGTTACTTCATGTGTTTATATTCCATTCCCTTAGGAAACTGATTTGGTTTCATCGATAGGTTCAGTTACTACATACCACTTGAAAAAACAGGACAGCACGTATGATTTCTTGGCTTTTGCCATTAGAGAAAAGAAGACAGAAAAAGAATAATTATGGTTGACATTTCTAAACCCATTTCCTTGGCCTATTTGGTTGTGTGTGTGTTCTACATATTTGCTCCTTGTTCTATCTGAATATCTAATCATGAGATACCGGTACTACGAGCAAACAGCCACAACACACATCTCAGGTTACTTAAATTATTAAGAAACAAGTATAAAATAAACACCTATGTAAGAAGCAGATGTGGTTTCTCACTTATGATGACGTCATTTTTAGTGACATCATTGCATCAAAATTATTGAGTTTTGTATGAAGAAATAATTATGGCGGAGTCATTTAAAAATTTAATATCAGAATTGAGGAGACCCATTAACAAATCGGGTACCCGTTCTAATAGCGAATCGCCTAAGGGCGAATTTCCAAGTTTCGCCATTAAAAAACTATTTTGACGCTTCCAATGGCGAAATTTGCCATCTGTGGCCGTGTCATTCAGCGTGACTCAATCTACTGCGACATGAATCTACCGCAACTTTGGAACTTGTATTTTGGGTATTTCTTCTTCCAATTCCTAAGAAGGGCTAACAAGGGGGGGGGGGGCGCAGCCCCCTGGATCCCCGCGAACCTAACCTTACTGGTTTTTTTTATGCAAAACCATTTGCTGGGGCGGCTTGTCGCGGTAAATAATGTCGCGCTAGATGTGGCTAATTTCTTCCATTTCGCCATTGGAAATGTAATTAGACCCTCCTAATGGTTGTGATGATTACAAATCAGTATTTATCAATGTTCACAATAGATGGCGCTGTTTAACAAACGCGCGCAATTCAAACTCGACGAAACTAAAAAGCGTAATAAATTATTACTTGGACACGGTGAATAAAATATAACTATTTTATTCAATATGAATTAAGTATTAATTACTTGATGATGTTGATTCTATCGAATCAATATCCACATTACTTACCTGTCGAAGGGAACCAATCGGACCCTTCCGGACCCCAACTGGGCCCATCTGGACATAGTCATATATTAGGTCCGGACTAGTGACCCACGAATCCGCCGATTCGTACGCTGATTGGCTGTCGCCAATCTAGTAGTTCTACAGAACTATATAAGCATCAGTTTCTCACTCTCCCCCTGGCTTGATAACTGAACTTGTATATTGTCTGTAGTTGAATTGTTATCGTTTGATTTCATTATTCTCTATCGACACATCAGGCCACCTCAGCTCTCCACAGTTAGTATTCATTACTATTTGTTATTGCTGTTGTAGAGCTATTTCGGGAAGGCTAACTCCGGTAATAGACATGCATTCGCATGAAATGGCCCCGTAACGTTAGCCGGCTGTTCTACGGGACAGTAGGACTTCGTACGGTGGCTTAATATAACGGTCGTATACAGTACGACCTTGCTAAATGAAAGTAGGTCCCTCAGCTAACTGGCCACAGTCCGCTGCAGGATGGTTGTTGTAAACAACCCACGCAGGTTCCCGTCTTTCTACGATTGGTCCTTCCGCTCGTTAAAAGTCGGTAAAGGCCTAATGCACAGGTAACACGTCGGGTTGGTAGCCCGTGAGTAATATCTTCAGATGTTGCGATAAATAACTACCTGGATAATGGTAATCCAACGGCAGTGGCCGATTAATATTTTACCCGGTGCTCGATCATTGGATCCCGCCATCGTAAGGCATGCTGGCGGATGGAGGAGTCAAATCCTCCCGCGATGGTTCTCTCGACCGTCGTGACGGTCCCCGCCCCATCGTATCCTCCGGGTTAGTAACCCGTGAACAGGAGTTGAACAACACTGTGTTAAACAAATTACTCGGGCATTGGTAATCCTGTATTGGCAATATCTTTTAAACCCGGTAAGTCCATAGAAATGTTTACCTGGTGGTTGGTACCACCGATAGCGAACTAAAGCGTACAATTAAATACTCGGCGCCTGATCACGAGATCTTGTCGTCGTAAGGCATGCTGGCGGATGGAGTCTCAACAACTCCCGCGACGTTCTCTCAATTGTCGTGACGGTCCCCGCCCAATTAATATTTATATAACAATTCATTTGTTGTATTATTTTAATCACTTGACTTTTATTCATTTGAAACAATGGAATATTCTGCCGAATATTCCTGTTTATGCGAAGGACTCTTCGCATATTTAGATAATCGATGCTGCGGACCAAATACATCTCCGTAGCGATATTTGTGACGATGCCGCAAGTCAGCCGTATCCCTCTGGCTTCGCCCGGATCCTCAACCAGTTGATGCCGCCGTTTACACGCGTCAAGAACCCACCATTTTTGTTATTGTTATTATTCAGTAATAAATATGTTATGTCACACTAAAAACTGTAAGTTATTTCTGCTCAGTCATGAATTCCTATTTTTACACAGACTTCTGTAAGCTTATCTCGGTTAGGTTGTTGCTACTCCTAGCAACGTCTTGTTTAAACCGATTATTTATCTATCTTAAATGGCTATTAAATCAGCCAAAAGTAGAATCGTCACAAGTGGAGGTTCTACCGAGATAAGGCTGCAAAAAATTCAATTGAATTTTGAGTGTGTGTATTTATGAGAATTCGGAAATGTGCTTACGGTGATAAAATTTCAAATGAAATTTTTTCTGTGTGTAAAATAAATTTCGAACGAAATTTATATTTGTGTTTAATATATTTTATTCTGTTTTAGAACTTCTCGCAAGAAAATAAGTGTAATTCACTTTATTCCGATTTTCCGTCGGAGAAATTATGTGTTTTAACAAAACTAATAATTTCTACCGCGTGGTCAGGCCTAAAGGCCCAAACCCCGAAAATGAGAATCTTGCCCGAACTTGTTAAAGTTGGTCCCGCCCGGGTAGCGTCATTTTTGTTGTCGGCAATCTGACAAAACCACGCGGTCGGGCCTAATTTTGAAGAGTTGACTTTTGATGGAATTCTTAAAGAATTCTATCAATTTAACAGTTGTTTTAATTTTAGAATATTCTTTATATGTATTTTGCTTGAGACTTCAAGTTAAACCTAAATTTATTTGCCTAAATAAATTAGAAAGAAAATTGACGATTTTCGAAGGAATTAAAATTTATATTTTATTTCAAAGTGGGTTTACCTTATTTTACAGACTTGATCTACATTAAAATGTTGGTTAAAAATCGTGATCTCAAGTCATTGAAATCGAATTTTACGAATGGAATACCATTCGAATTTTAGCGAAGAAGAATTCTTGCTGTTGTGTTGCCTAGCAACCCGTGTTGTGCAGAAAAGCCGTCGATTCAAACGAATCGGCGCGTCTTTTGAAATTACGAGTTTTAAAACTTTAAAAAATTCCATAAAGGTGATCATTCATTTATTAATAAATGCGGTGATATTTTAAAATACTTTGAAAAGTATCCATTTTGTTTGGTGACTACGTCATAACACTGGAATCTGTCAAGATTACGGTTCCACAAACTTGATGATTTCCACCAATCTCGGACGAGATTGGACTCTCGCGAGACTAGCGTTGATACTTGACCAATCAGAGAGGTGTATCGAAGTACTCATACTTCCATTCGAACTAGTGTGACCACTGCTTCGTTTGCGATCCTCCTGAACGTTTGTAACTTCATCGTTATCTCTCAGACTTAGGAAATTTTCTTAGTTTTAAGTTTAGTTATGACTAATAACCAACATCACATGAACACCCGTGGTAAGGAAAGAACTTGTTTGACCGGTGGAATGAATCTATCCGGGTTTATACCTGTTCCTAATGGAACTGAAGAAGTGGAAAACCACGCGGTTCATAATGGCGTTTCAAATGAAACAGCCGGACCATCTGGAGAGAATAGGGCTCCACGTGAACCTACTCCGCCTGGAGAAGAGGAATGCATTCCTGAAGGTTCTCATTTAGGCCGAGGCGGTCTATTATTTTGTCAGGATCACGGTTTGAACCCAAACCAATTTAGATCTTTGACCGAAGTATTAGATTTTGTACACACGCGTCGTACTACGTCGGAGCAACCTAATTCCCCAGCCAGCCAAAGATTAAATAATTTTAGTCCCACTCCTTCGACGCCTATTTCTAGATATAGAAATAAAAATGCACAACCTCCTCGTCAAGATCAGTCGAATTTGACACCAGGAGATTTTAATCGTGCTTTCCAACAACGATTACGAGCGAATAACTTCGCTCGCAACCAACAAAGAGGATTTACAAATCCAGAGAACTTTGAGAATACGTTCAACAGAGCGAATTTGGGTCCGCCTAATATGGTCAACCCTAATCCAAGTTTTCTAAACGGATCAAATAGTTGTCCGAATCTCGCTGGAAATTTGAACCCAAATTCAGGTGCGACAAGAGGTTTAAACCGTCGTTTTGACCCAAATTCTAGATTTGCAAACAATTCTAGTCCAGCACCTAACATGCAAAGGGGTCACCCAGTTCCTCCGAACTCGAATAACCCAAATAATCCTACTACTGGAACTCCAGGAAATTCAAATAACTATTTGAATCGGAGTACGCCAGGTAATTCGAACTATCGTCCGAATTTTGGTAATCAAGAAAGTTCGAACAACCGTCCGAATTTTGACAATCAGGGTAATTCTAATAATCATTCGAATTATGGGAGCCAAGGCAATTCGAATAACCATTCGAACTTTGGTAACCACGGTAGGTCAAATCAAGGAGGGTCGAATAATTTCAACCCTAATAGTGGTGGCTCAAGTCAAAATAACTCGAGTCAACCTAACAATGGCGGATCGTCAAATGACAATTCGCGCCCCCCCAGTAGCTTTGGAATGACGGCTGATGACCTCGCGTCAATTGCCACGACCATGCACAAGTTGATGCAGGCAGGAAAAAGTTCCGCCACTGTCCCTCAAACTAACTGTTTGAAACCACCAGATATCCCTGTATTCTCCGGAAAAGCAGAAGAAAGCGAACGCTTTCTCAATATTGTAAAAAATGTCGCTTTCCTGCGAAACATGTCACTCGATGACATGCTTGTTAAAGGCGTGGCCGGTTATTTAACCGAGCAAGCGCATGGTTGGTTTCATGAAAGGAGAGAAGATTTCATATCTTGGGAAGTATTTGAACAGGCGTTCAAAGAACGGTTTGTAGCCACTCGACAAGAGCGGACGAACCAACTAACTAAGTTGAAACAACTGGAAACAGAAAGTCTTTACGACTTTATGCACAAATATTACCAGTTATGGATATTACAAGACAGTCTTGATGCAAAAGGGGCTGGTTGTCTTTTTATCGGGAGTGTAACTCCAGCTAATGATTTGCTTTTGCATACGCAAGGCATAGCGGATTTACCTCTGACAGAGATTTATACCGTTATAACTAAAAATAAAGGCTTGTACAGTCGTACAGCTAATGGAGCAAGGGAAAATATTTCCAATCCAGTCGTTTTCCCACCTCGGAAAACTGACACACGTCCTCAGTCGAAGACAAATGCTAAATCTTTAACTTTGGATTCACAAGAACAACTTAATAATTGTGAGGAAGAGTTACCTGAGGAGTGCGAGACTGTTTATTTAATAAATGGAGTATTAGATCAG
The DNA here is from genome assembly GCA_949358305.1 of Strigamia acuminata. NCBI lineage: Eukaryota > Metazoa > Arthropoda > Chilopoda > Geophilomorpha > Linotaeniidae > Strigamia > Strigamia acuminata. The sequence goes on along the minus strand of OX442315.1, from coordinate 3,050,509 downwards.
ACCAGACGTGGTCAATTAGTTTGTTACCACTGTAAGAAACCAGGACACATGCGTCGAGAATGTCCAGATTTAAAACCACGTGCAAATTTCAACTCTGAAGAGTTGCAAAAACGAAGTACGCCGGATTCCCCGACTGTGGATCCTACTTCCAAACGTCCTAATAATAGGTGGATAACTCAAGAAGTGTTGGATGCAACACTAGATGCTAAACTTGATGCGAAACTTAATACTTTTGAAAATAAGTTACAAACTTCGCTGACTAACTCGTTGGCAGAAATGGTCAAGACTTTGATCAAGCCAGAATCTGCTGATTCAAGTGCGACTAGTTCAAAAAACTAGATCCGGGGGACGAAGGTTTATTCCATCCCCCAGAAGTGGCTAATGCTACGTCGGAATCTTTATTTATGGATGTAGACACAACTTGTCTTGAAGTAGCCACTAGTCATAGTGGCGGAGTAGAGGAAAATCTGCAAGAAATGACAGAACAATTAAAAAATCTGACTTTGTTTCCCCACAAGTGTTACACGAAGAAATTCTGTAGACTTCGCCGACTCAACCGAGTCATAGGCGGCAATAATTTGCACAATATTACTTTAGGTAATAATAAAGATGATCCTCGAATGAAGATCACAATTGGTGGGCTCACCTATAACGCGCTCATGGATACAGGAGCATCTCAATGTTACATCGGGGAACAACTCTTGTCTGAAACTCAGGCTTTGCCAGAATTCTTACAAGAGGCTCCCAGAAACATGATGGTGAACGCTGTAGGCGTAGCACACAAGCCTGTCGGACAAATAACTTTGTGCGTGCAATGGGCTGATGAATTTACACCAATGAATTTCATCGTTTTAGCAAAACGAGTTTGTGGCTTGATACTTGGTCACAATTTCATGCGCAGACAGAAAATTAGTCCGCATCCACATTTACAAGAGTTCTCTTGTGCAGATAAACCTAATTGGTCCGCTCCTTATGAATCGGAAGAAGCCAATTTGGCCCTCGCCCCGTTAAATCGAATTACTTTCGATTATTTAGGACTGTCGTCCACTCTCAACTCAATTGAGTTAACAGACACTCCTGTGTTGACTTGGGATGAAAAATTAGTTGAGGAGAGCGACTGCACTCCAGAACAAAGACTAGCACTTCGCGAAGTGGTTAACTCGATACCGAATGTATTTCGTGATCAAGTTGGGTGCACCAACGTGACCCAACATCGTATTAAGTTCAAAGAAGGGCATTCATTGCCCAAAATGCAGTATAGAATGTATAACCCGGCCAAGAGAGCCATTATGACCAAACTAGCTGCAGAATTGGAACAGGATGGACTCATTGAAAAGGCCAAAGGGCCCTTCATAAGTCATCCCGTCATTGTTGCGAAGCCTGACGGCTCGTATAGGATGTGCATTGACTACCGGTGGCTAAATGCCATCACTGAAGTCGAAGTAATACAAATGCCAAGTATTGACCTTTTGTTGCATAATACTGGTCCGGCAAAGTATTTTACGTCTATTGACCTTGTTAAAGGTTACTACCAAGTCGAAATGTGTAAGGAAGATCGTCCAAAAACGGCGTTTTACACGCCAAACGGCCCTTATCAATTTGTGCGAATGCCGTTCGGCCTTTGCAATGCGCCTTGTACTTTCCAGCGTCTGATGGAAGGCATTTTAGGCTCAGCTTTACAAGACTACGCGTTAGTTTATTTGGATGACGTAATTGTGTATTCAGATAATTGGGATGATCATCTCAAACATGTTCGAGATGTTTTGGAAAGGCTTAACCAAGCCAACATGACAATAAATAAAGCGAAATCTCGTTTTGGGCGTACAGAATTAAAATTCTTGGGCCACTGGATTAAACCCGAAGGTCTCTTCGGTGATCCCGATAAAATATCGGCGATCATGAAATTTCCCACCCCCACGTGTGCTAAAGACATTCAGCGCTTTCACGGCATGACTAACTTCTTCAGGAAGTTTGTTCCAAATCACGGAACTATTGCCGCACCATACACACGTATGATGAATGAGAAAACTCCATTTGAATGGGGAGATGAGCAGACAGAAGCTTTTAATAAAATTAAAGAGCTACTTTGTGGTGACAATTGTCTACACAAACCAGATATGACTTTGCCATTTGTTGTCATGACTGACGCTTCACATGAAGGCTTAGGAGCTGTCCTTTGCCAAGACGTCGATATATTCGATGAAAAGAAGCAGAAAAACATTTCTGTACCCAGACCTGTAGCTTATGCAAGCAGAGTTTTACGTGGAGCGGAGAAGCGTTATACAACGCCGGAACTCGAATGTCTCGCAGTTGTGTGGGCTATTGATCGATTTAAACCATATCTCGAATATGGTACATTCACTTTAGAGTCAGATGCAGAAGCACTGAAATGGTTGATGCGAACGCCTGAACCATCTGGGAAATTTGGCCGATGGGCCTTAAGAATCCAATGTGGAAATTTTAAAATTGTTTTTCGAAAAGGTGCTGCTAACCAAGTTGCAGATGCACTTTCTAGAGCCCCACTAACAGAGGAAGACATTCCTCTTCGTGATCATGTGGAACCTGTTGAAATTAAACAATACTGGCCTGAGTGGGACGGAAATCCTTCTGTTTCATTAAATCGTGCCCCGGAGAAACGAGAATATTTGGCTAGTGTGCGTTCCTTTTTTTCAGAAAATTCTAAAGAATGTTCTGAAGAAAAGGAGGGGGAGGAAGTACAAGAAACCTTGTACAGTGCGTTGACTGAAGTACTTAAAGAAGTCCCTCCTACAAGGAGAGAAATAATAGATGCTCAGTTACTAGATACTGAATGCAAACGCATTCGGGAATATTTATTGAATGACAAGGTTGTTGGGATACCACAATCTGAAATAAAAGAATGGAAAAACAAAGTCAAAAACTATTGTTTGGACAAAAAAGAAGTTGATGGTGATCAAATGATCATCTATTTTAACCATTCGTTCGAAGAGGAATTAAACGATTCGGGAAATGGCTTTAAAGCCGTTGTACCCAGTTCACTCGTAAAACGAGTACTCTTCGCTTGTCATGGCCACCCCCTAAGCGGTCACGCTGGAATGAGTAAGACGCTTGAGAAAACGCGTTTAATATATTTCTGGCCTGGTATGAGTAGAAGTGTCAGGAACTACGTCAAAAGCTGCACGCACTGTGCTCAGTACAAGCCTATTCAACAGAAAAGGCACGCAGCTCCTTACACACCACACAACATGACCAATCCTTGGGAATGTATTAACATGGACTTGATGGGCCCGAAACCCGCGGGAAGGTCCCAAAACCAGTATATTTTTGTCATTATTGACAATTGTACCAAGTTTGTTGAAATTAAGGCTTTGACCAAAGCCACGAGCGCTAACTGCGTTCAAGAATTAAGATCTGTTACAAACAGATGGGGACACCCCAAAAAGATTGTGAGCGATAACGGAAAACAATTTGTTTCCGATATTTACAATGAGTATTGCGAAATGTACAACATTCGCCCGTCCCATACAAGCACGTATCATGCCCAGGCGAACCCGACAGAGCGAGCCAATAGAGATATAAAGACGATGCTGGCTCTGTACACAGATGTGCACACGCAATGGCCAAGATATCTAGACGAATTCGCATTTGCAATGCGAAATAACGTTTCGTCGGCAACGGGTTCAAGCCCGATGCTACTCAACACGGGGAGAATCGTAACATTACCCTTCGACCCAAGGATTATCAAACATGCCAATCCATTTGACAAAGAAAATCCAGAAAAATATGTCAGAGTACTATTGGATGTATTGCGCAGATCGCATCAAGAAATGCATCGCAGAATTCAATTGAATTTTGAACGACATAGGAAAATACACGAACAAAAGTTCGTAATTACGGAGTTCGAAGTTGGAGATTTAGTTTGGAAACAGACTCACATTCTCTCGTGCGCAGATAAAAATATCTCCGCTGGATTTGCCGAGAAGAGAGATGGACCGTGGGAAATTACTAAAGTACTTCCTGGCGGAGCGTATAAATTACGCAAATTAGCTGATGGTTCGATTGAAAAATCAGTAAATATTAAAGCGTTGTATCCCTATACTCCTTCGTACCCGATTGAGACTTGGAAAGTAGGACAAAAGTCCGCCTCTTACTCGCCTCAGGAAAATCCTAAATGGATGGACGAAAGTAATCAACTTCCGGATGCTGAAGAAATGGAATTAATTCCTGAAACTTCCTCAGAAATTCCAATGGAATTATCCGACTCAACTTCAGTGCAGATTGACAAATCTGCGCTCACAAAGTCTAAACATAGACATAGACAACGCTTAACTGCTATGGAAAGGAAAGCGGCGTTAAAAAGAGGCGAAGTTCCAAAGAAACCGCCTCGAAAACCCCGCAAACCCCAACCGATAGTTCCTCGAACTAGCACTCGTCCACGACGAGAACGAAAACCAAATCCTAAATATGCAGATGAAAATTTCGTGCGAAACATCACTGCAGTATTTAAAAAACCTTACCAACAACGAGGAAAAGCCTCAAAGTTCTGTTGGAATTGATAAAGTTTTATTCAAAACTTGAAGACTGTAATTATTTACATGTCTGACAGGTGTAGTGATTTATAATCTCAACACCGGGGGACAAGATATTACGATATTTATTGAAATTTATATTAAAATATGAATTTGTTGCGATGAATTAAATATTCGATAGAATATTTTAATTTTTTGGTTGTATTTACATGTATTTTAACTAAAATACAGAGAATTACTTTGAAAAGTGATGTTCTCGCCTCTTCACGAGGATACGAGATTTACGAGGTGTGATTAAACCTCGAACCCGATAATTAATAGGGAATAAAATTCCCAGGGTTCATTGCACAAAAAACACTTCGTTAAACACGTGGATACAAGTGACTTCGTCCCCTCGTCTCCTCTTCACTTTTTCGACTTGAGAATTTCGACGCTAATTCATTTAGCCAACTTCAAACACGAAACTTCCAACAGTAAGTAGTTTCGTTATTTTTCTTTGACCAAAGAATTGAAAATTGTTCGCAACAATTGATAAATTATCGGCGTCCCGATAAAAGTTAAAAAATTCACGTGTATTATAAGCGTGAATCGGCATTAAATCACTCTGGAAGTTTAGCTATTCAGTCGAATAGTTGGGTTAAATATTAATAATGAATTATTAAGATTTAAGTATGTAGGCACTAATTATTTAAATCAAGTCGCGGTCGAGGCTTGCATGAATTATTTAGCGATGAATTTTCGATGTAAGATATTTATTAGACTAAGTGTTAATTAATTAATACGAAAGTTATCCTTGATACTCAAAAGTTGGATTAAATAGTTTAAAGAAACTAAAAGAATTTTTCTTTTGAAAAATCAACAAGTTGCGATTTTCGATGAAAATCCCTGTCGGCGAGTCCATTCTCGTGTCATAAACACAAGGGGAATGTGACTCATTATTGTCAGGTGTTAAGGGTTATAAATAACTCGAGTTGTGTATTTTCGTTGCGAACAATACGTTTTAAATTCTTTGGACTCAAGGAATGACTATTTAGAGTGGAATTATTTTTAATAAAATAATTTATTTGCGTCTGCAGATGGGAAGCGGTAAACACCGTTCGAAACGGAGTCATCGACGACACCGTCATGAAAGCTCCAGCTCGTCCACCTCGTCTAGTGACGAGCAACGCCGTTCGGCCGAGCGCGCTTATTTGAGGGCCCAACCGATACCGACGGCACCCGCCTCGATGTACGCCCTGACGCCGCTGCAACTCGCAACGCTAAATTGGCTGAGCGTCCATCCGGACGGACTTCCGCTCGATTTGAATTCGATGATGCAGGCCCCGTCCACTTCTGCGCAGCCAACCGTTTATGAGTCGGCGCAATTGGCCCCGTTGGCCCAGGTAGCATTTCCGCCCGCGAACGTTATCAACGTCGTTGGCCCCGCATTCACCAGAATTTCGGCCGCCAACTGCAAGCGTGGCGCCTACCGTCGCCAACACGTCGAATGCAGCTGCCCCGACTGTGGCAGGACAATCAACGTCTGTTGCACATCTTCCTGCCGGTGCTGAATCTTCGGCATCCGAATACGGATGGAACGAGCCGCCACCGGGCGCCCTGCGTTTTTCGGAGCCTGTTTCTCGCAACCGCGAGTACCGAGCCGCCAATAAGGCAAGAAAGAAGGACGAGAAGGCCCGCCTGCGCAAAGAACAGTGCGAGCGTGACATGGCCGCAGGAATTCCGCACGATAACATCGTAACGGACCAGGCCACGGAGACGATCTGCCCATTTTGCGTCGGCTGTGGGTGGTGCTGCGGTGCATCCGCAGGGTCTTCATTGATGCGTTGTCCAAACTGCCGTGGAAGGAAAACGCGACCGCGTTCGGAGCCGTGGCGCAAGGAGGTTCAGCCCCACGTAGTTAAAGGCATTAAGCCTAACGAGAAGCGATGTTGGGCTCACTGCCCAAAGTGCCGACTTTTCCTGAATAGTCGTGGCGAAGCGGTTTACATCGACCCGCGCTTCCTCACCTGGGCCCGCGCTGAAGCCAACGCCGGTGTAAGAGTCGAACTCCTTCGACAGTCGCCGCCGCCGTCCGAGGACTCTGAAGTTTCTACTGAAACTGTCCATGCCGCCGACAGCGTCGAAAGCGAGGTGCAAGAGGAATTCGTTCGACCAAGAGCGATGTCGCGAGGGCGAGGCTGTCTTACGCTCGACCGAGCGAAGGAAATTGCCAAGGTTCAACGAACCAATATCTTGGCACGAGGGCGAGCTCGTAAGCTTCAACAAGCTGTAGAAACGTCGTCTAAACCCGTGGAGGATCCTCCAGCGGCCGTAACCGACGTGTCCAGCGCCCCTCCAGCGTCTAAGTCTGAGACTTCGGACGACGCTCAGTTCGAGGATGCAGAAGAGCTGCTGTCCGTCGTTGATTTCGTGGCCGAGCTCCTCGACGACGATTTTTATGACTAAAAATGTTCCAAGTGTTTGTTGTGTGTTTTTTGCAATTAAGAAATATTCTCATGAGTGTTGTGTTTGTTTGGTTTCAAGATCTTGAACTAATTATTTAAATATTCATAAGAATATAGTTTGATTTAAAATTGGATTCAATTTAATTTGTTTTGTTTTCCGAATTCAATTTGGTTGTTATTTTGAACTAATCATATTAATATATGTTTGTTTGATTTATTTGCAAATTTCATAATTATTTGTGGAAATTTTGTGTTTATTTTGCTTTGATCGAAGTATTAAAGAATTTCAAGTTGAAATTCGATAATTTTTATGACAGTCGTAATAAAAATTAGTAGTTTAGATTTTCAATAAATAAAGTTTGCATAAGTTTATTCTTTATTGATTATCTTGAATGATTAACGAACTATGAAGAAGTTTATTTGACGAAGAAATAAAATTTCTATCGAAATTAGTTTTCTCGAACATGTGTTCATGTTCGGACGAGTTCATTTCCGTCGCTTAGCAACCGGGAGTTGCGTTGTACAGGGAAGCCGATTAGTCTAATCGGGTGATGAAGTTTCTGAAAGAAATAACAGGATTAAGTTTAATAAAATACTTACCAAGTGGATTAATTCGATAGAATTAGGTGAACATTTCTTATACATTAAGAATGACAATTGAAGAGTTGGTAAACTCTATGCTTGTCACCGGGGGATGTGTGATGATTACAAATCAGTATTTATCAATGTTCACAATAGATGGCGCTGTTTAACAAACGCGCGCAATTCAAACTCGACGAAACTAAAAAGCGTAATAAATTATTACTTGGACACGGTGAATAAAATATAACTATTTTATTCAATATGAATTAAGTATTAATTACTTGATGATGTTGATTCTATCGAATCAATATCCACATTACTTACCTGTCGAAGGGAACCAATCGGACCCTTCCGGACCCCAACTGGGCCCATCTGGACATAGTCATATATTAGGTCCGGACTAGTGACCCACGAATCCGCCGATTCGTACGCTGATTGGCTGTCGCCAATCTAGTAGTTCTACAGAACTATATAAGCATCAGTTTCTCACTCTCCCCCTGGCTTGATAACTGAACTTGTATATTGTCTGTAGTTGAATTGTTATCGTTTGATTTCATTATTCTCTATCGACACATCAGGCCACCTCAGCTCTCCACAGTTAGTATTCATTACTATTTGTTATTGCTGTTGTAGGGCTATTTCGGGAAGGCTAACTCCGGTAATAGACATGCATTCGCATGAAATGGCCCCGTAACGTTAGCCGGCTGTTCTACGGGACAGTAGGACTTCGTACGGTGGCTTAATATAACGGTCGTATACAGTACGACCTTGCTAAATGAAAGTAGGTCCCTCAGCTAACTGGCCACAGTCCGCTGCAGGATGGTTGTTGTAAACAACCCACGCAGGTTCCCGTCTTTCTACGATTGGTCCTTCCGCTCGTTAAAAGTCGGTAAAGGCCTAATGCACAGGTAACACGCCGGGTTGGTAGCCCGTGAGTAATATCTTCAGATGTTGCGATAAATAACTACCTGGATAATGGTAATCCAACGGCAGTGGCCGATTAATATTTTACCCGGTGCTCGATCATTGGATCCCGCCATCGTAAGGCATGCTGGCGGATGGAGGAGTCAAATCCTCTCGCGATGGTTCTCTCGACCGTCGTGACGGTCCCCGCCCCATCGTACCCTCCGGGTTAGTAACCCGTGAACAGGAGTTGAACAACACTGTGTTAAACAAATTACTCGGGCATTGGTAATCCTGTATTGGCAATATCTTTTAAACCCGGTAAGTCCATAGAAATGTTTACCTGGTGGTTGGTACCACCGATAGCGAACTAAAGCGTACAATTAAATACTCGGCGCCTGATCACGAGATCTTGTCGTCGTAAGGCATGCTGGCGGATGGAGTCTCAACAACTCCCGCGACGTTCTCTCAATTGTCGTGACGGTCCCCGCCCAATTAATATTTATATAACAATTCATTTGTTGTATTATTTTAATCACTTGACTTTTATTCATTTGAAACAATGGAATATTCTGCCGAATATTCCTGTTTATGCGAAGGACTCTTCGCATATTTAGATAATCGATGCTGCGGACCAAATACATCTCCGTAGCGATATTTGTGACGATGCCGCAAGTCAGCCGTATCCCTCTGGCTTCGCCCGGATCCTCAACCAGTTGATGCCGCCGTTTACACGCGTCAAGAACCCACCATTTTTGTTATTGTTATTATTCAGTAATAAATATGTTATGTCACACTAAAAACTGTAAGTTACTTCTGCTCAGTCATGAATTCCTATTTTTACACAGACTTCTGTAAGCTTATCTCGGTTAGGTTGTTGCTACTCCTAGCAACGTCTTGTTTAAACCGATTATTTATCTATCTTAAATGGCTATTAAATCAGCCAAAAGTAGAATCGTCACATGGTGAATTGGTTTACTGTTTACCAATTTGCCATTAGAAAGATCCAAATACGTTCCCAATGGCGAATTGGGAGAAACTTGCCATTGGGACTGCTTTTTGACAGAATAAAGTAGAATTTCGCCATTCGTGCGAATGGCCAGATTCGTCCTTGGACGATTCGCCGTTGGAACGGCACCTTAACATTTATCTGAGATATCGCGTCTTTTCCGTGCTAGAAAATCGAGAGAATCGGTTGTTCGATTTGAAATTGAACGCGCCTATTAATGAAAAGATATTCACTCTGAAGTAAACAATTTGCATGTTTTTTTTTTCTATTTTTACAGTTTCTGCCGTTCTTCAAACAAAAAATATTTTTGTTATGATCATGTTTTTTAGCTACAATGCTGTATTGTACGCATCAATTACTGTCAGTCCAAATCGTGTCCCCTACAATGACATTCAAGAATTACTTTCTGATGACAAAGTTAATTTAGTTGTAATAAATTACTTGGAATCTTTCCTCGAGGTAATATTCCAATTTTCTAAAACTTATTTATTTTTCTATAACTTATTTGTCTACAGACTGATAAAAGAAACATTGTGAGAGAAATATGGCAACGAATGCAAAACAGTCCCAACAAAGAATTATACAAGTTCCACAATAAAACATCAGAGGAAAATCTGCTTTCGCGTGAAAACAACGCTCTGATAGTTACACACGAAGTCCTATTATGGCGACATGGATCTAATTGTGAATACACCATTAGGAAAATTCAGATACCTTATTCAAAGTATTTTCGATTCAAGAAGGGATCAAAACAAGTGGACATCTTTAACCAAAAGTATACTCGATATCAGACAAATGACCAATTTCATCTTTTAAATAAATAAAATGAGAATTAAAAATGCACAAACTTTGTTTTATGCTTTCAGACTGCTAAAGTTACACGAAACTGGAGTCCTGAGCAAAACGCGCAATGATAAGAAACCGAAAAAACTCTGCGTGCAAGCGGACAACAAACCAGTGAAGCCCGTCTCTATCCATCACACACTCACAGCATTCCTCGTTGTTATTGGCGGTATTTTATGTTCAGGAATAGTGCTCATCGTGGAAGTATTTGCACAACGATAATTCCTGTGCAGAGCTGGCCCGACAACGGCGGGAGCAGTGCAAACGCGCAATTCTCGAGTGGTTATAGCGCTAAGGTCCCGCACCTAAATGTTGCAATTGATGATTTCCATCTATACTCTGGCTCACCGTTAGAAGCTCAGCAGTTCCTATTGGCCGGGAAATCTGGATGGGTGGAGCCACAGGGACAGGTTACGGTGGGCCAGGGACGGGCCACTGGGAAATTCCCGGTAGTCCGCCGGGCCAGTCCAGCACTGCATCACACTCACTTGTAAATAAACAAAGCATGCATTCCTTGATCTTACTCTGGACATAGGCCTACGTTGCGGCACAGTCTTAGTCAACTAGTCTTGCCGACGTTGTACCTGCGGCTGCATAGAGCATCGAAGTACTGCAGACGTTCATGAAACTAAGTTCTAATTTTTCAAAAGCTTCTTGTGCGGTCACCTGTCACAAAACTATACTCGAGTTGCACTCAAGAAAGGACCTTACAATCTCGACTCCCATTGGTCGAGCGAGTTTACTAGTAACTCCAGGAGAAGTAGTTTTGTTTTTTATTTATTGTTGTGATTGTTATGACTAATTTAGTTTATGTTATTTTGATTTTATAAAATAAAAAATGTTATTTCCATCATAACAATGTAGTTTCACACATTAAAAAATGTCCAACTCATGATTGTTGTGTTTATTGCTTACATCAACTGGAAAAAAAAATTTTTTTTAATTATTTATTGGTTACTTCAGTCTGGATCGTAAACAACGTTTGAATTATTTATTGGTTACTTTGTCCAGAAGCAGCCAAAATGTCAACAACTAACAGCTGCTCATCTCCCAATCTTCTGAATTGCTTAGAAATTCTTGGATCTAGTAATCGAGTAGGTAGAAAGGCCGGCCGTGCTACAAAAATTGCGGTTTCTGAATTTCAAAAATTCAAAAAAGGTCGCCCGATAAACCGGCAGACATCTTTGTTTAGCCTTGACAATGTACAGACATTGTAATCGATGAGTTTGGGTCTACTTTTGTGGATCACTACACCACAGTAGACTGTGCACTACACCAGTAAACTTGCTCGACCAATGAGAGTAGAGATTGTAAGGTCCTTTCTTGGGTGCAACTCGAGTATAAGTACAATACACAATATCAACTAAATGACAGTAATAATTCGTAACTTATATTAATAATTGATGTAAATAATGTCTTCAGTAATCGTTATTGCAAAATTCGTGTGATCTTTCTTGTATGAATTTAAAAATAAATAAAATATTTCTGTATTTCTGAAAAATGATAGAAAATGACATTACTATACTCTGGCACACACCAACCGATCAGGCTACGACTTGACGTAGTTCTACGTTGCTACACAACAAACCTGTGCCTGCATCTTTCTTTTTTCATGATTTCATTCCAGCGTTCGGAAAGACAAATTTCAAAGAGAAAACTGCAAGGGAGAAAGAAAAGTCTTAAAAACGAAACATACGAGTTTGAAAAAAAAAAAGAAATGTAAGTGGTTGCCTATACATAAGACAATTTAACTGCAAGCCCAAGTTTATTGTAATTGTCTGAAAAGACACAAAATGGCGCCATTTTGCCTTCAAATGGCAAACAACTAACATCTCGCATTTGCATTTTTTGTAGTTTTTAAGCTCGAAGGTTGGAGTAACACAATACAGTAATGATAATGATATGACTCATGGTGGTTGATTTCAAATTAGTGATAACTTTATTTTACACAATACAGCAGTAATCAATGTGCTTGATCCTAATTGGTCAAGCGTCAATACGCAGGTGAAAAGTTTAGCTGGTGGCAACGTCAAGAAGACGTTTAATAAGAAACAATTCATTACATTCAATTACAACATTTTTAGCAGACGTTGTAAAGAGGTACATTGTTGCGTTCCTGGATTTCCAAATATTAATTTCACAGAATATTAATCTAATTAATTAACTAATTCAATGCATAAGGTCCCGGTATCAGTGCTGGACTGGCCCGGCGGGCTACCGGAAGTTTCCCGGTAGCCCGTGGCCGCTGTGGCCTGTTGCGGCCTGCTGTAGCCTGTCCCGACTCCATTAATTGTGGCCTGGACACCCAGATTTCCCGGTAATAAATTTGTTCCCAGTCCAGCCCTGCCCGGTATTCAACCTGTGGAAGCAGTTGAATGCCATGGTTAGGTCTTCTATCGGGTTTGGCAGTTAAATTGGTGTCTAGGGTAATAAGGTAATAAATGCAATAATAACGAGTGATTTAAAAAAGGATAAACAGTTTTATTAATGCTAAAATTAAGGAGCAGTAGGCATACATGAATTAAATCAATTATGAAATGGATATTGTTAAAGTTAAACAAGGAAAGAAGAGAAAGGTGCGAGAAAACAATAAGTTACGTAAATGGCGGCAACGGATCGCCGCGAAATCGGGTGCGAAATCGTGAGGCTTCGCGAGTTGATTCGGCTGTGGAGCCGGAATCGTGGCCAGCTAGATAGCCAGGCCAGGGTGGAGAATACGAGATGTGAACCCTCGAGTCGAAACGGGAAATTCTCCGTTGAAAACTCACGAATCTAACTGGCGTGGTTCGCACTGTCGGATCCGGTCTTCAGGTCCGCTTCTTCTCGGTAAATTACCGTTGTCGGCAGGTCGAGCGTCGGCGGCGTTAGCTTTGCTTCGCTCGGCGGCTGGCTGGCGTCTGTCTTCGGGCGGTGGCGGAAACGACGGGTGTTCGGTCCATTGCGCTTCGTCTTCGGCGTCCGGGAAGGATTCGTCTGAAGGTGAAACTTGGCAAACTCACTTGTCACGCACAAAACAGTGTTTTAGTTGGAACAAAGCTGTGTTGGTGTGAACGGTATAAGGAAGATGCAAAGAGTGAGCAATAAACGGATTTATTGCTCCAAGTTGGGCCGGAAAATCGGCCAGTGCGCATGCGTGGCGTGTGCCCCGGCACGCTTTGGTCCTAGAAACGATGCAATTTGGGGTTTTGCCCTAGCAACCCCCCAATCCAGCGCTCAAATTACTAGGGCAGTGTGCAAATTGCCCAAAAGCACAACAGGTGCAGGACAAATATAAATTATTTTAAATATTATTATACAATAAAAAGATCACATAATTTGTTAAAAACACTAAAATGAATAGATTCCTCAAATTAGTCACTTTCAGCATTTCCAAATAATTAAGGGACTGTAAAACAATTTATAAAAACTCATACAAAAAATTAAATTATTAATTTCTTATTCTCAACATAGTCCAAATAAAAAGGGACATTTGGGGTCACAACAACATTTATATTTAATGTTGGAGTTAAACATACGGATATCTGAAATATTTTTTTTATTGTATTTTCAGACACAGCAGGTGGTTCAATCCGCAGCCTTTCTTTGTCGATGTCCGGGAAGGATTCATTTGATGCAGTCGCGCTTCAATCAAATCAGGATGAACCTAAGCAAACTCAGGCCTAAATTAGCAATTTTTTCCCTAGGAAATGCATTTTGCAAACTAAAAAATATGTTTTTGGACCCAAAAAAATGTTTTCACACCTAAACAATGTGCTTTTGGACCTAAATTTGCATTTTTCTGATAAAAATTACGAATTTTTTCTGGAACCAGATCTTCAAATTTTTCTTTCCAAATTATAAATTGTAAAATAATTCAGTTATGTAATGGTAGTGTTTATTAGACTCACTAAAAAGTAACAGTAACGGTTGGTAACTGGTTACTTTTTCGTCTAAATAACTTTAACGGTAACTTGTTACCAAATTAGAATAATACGTGCAACCCTGATCAATACGACACTATCAAACATAAAATTTAATAGCTTTTTTATGTTGTTTAAATTTTATGTGTTCGTGCAGTTTCTCAAACAGCATGAATATTGATAGAACATTATGTCACTAGTAGAAGTTTATGGTAAACTCAATAAATATAGATCTATCGTATTGTAATTTTAAGTTTTACAGCTTTTGGCTTGACACACATGTGCACTATCAAATCATTATTCATTGTCCATTGGTGGTTGTGATGGCCATGGAACAAAGTTTCCCGTATTTTAATTTAGAAGATAATTAACCGTTGGCTTTGTTTCTAAAAACCAATCGTGATTACGCATCTAAGGTAATGTTTTACATAGTCTAAAGGGTTGAATTATTCCATTTAAAGCCTACAGACCAGTAGCAGACTCAGGATTTTACTTTAAGCTTACTTGTTAGCTGTGAATTCAGGGGTTTTCGACCAAAAACGACCAAAAACGTTGTGTTGCTGCAATTTCTCAAATTTTTGCAGTAACTTACTTACGGTACACTCATTAGAGGCAGCGTTGGGCACATGATCGTGTGTGCCTGTACAGCTGGTTACAACGCCAAGCATAACTGTGCATTTTCTATGCCATTTGGTCTTGTGGTATTCTACACACTGCCAGTATTCGGAATTGCCTGAATTCGAACCCTACCTGTACGTAAATCCATCGTGAACCATTAATACCTTACCATGCTTACTGGTAGTAACACGGGCTAACATTTCGAATGGCAATTGACAAATGACAACTCAATAAGTATCATCTGCCTTATGTACCGAACAACGTTTGCCGAACATTTTCAGTACGTGTCAGGTCGTTTTCGGTCGTTTCCGCAACGTTTTAGTTATTTTTCGTAACGTTTTTGGTCGTCTTTAGCAATTTTCGGTCGTTTTCATTATTTTTGGGTCATTTTCGGTATTTTTCTGTCATTTGCGCAAACTATCAGATAATGTGCAGGTGACTAAAAAGCGAGGAAAGGGACGTCATTCTGCCGATAGTATGCAACCGCACAATGACAGGAATTATGTTCCTTTTTCATTACTACTTGTACGTATAGTACAAGCACGCAAATTTTAACATCAACTATGCTGCCTAATCAAAATGTGGTTATCTCAGTTTTAACGATATTGATGGCAAGTGCCAATTTAACACCAAGTAAGTGAATTCAAAACTGTCTTGGCAATAATAATTTACAAATAATTCTCGTCTTCTTAAAGCAGAAAGCAACAATCTATTATACAATTCATCATCTCGCTGTAATGAGAAACTTTATTTGCAAATATCTAAGATGGTTAAAGCCATCAACGCCAGAAGAGTATTTATTATTTATGAGCATAATTACGGTATTTGACATAGTAAAATTTGTTTTGAATTATTCTAATGTAATAAAATGATTGTTACTGCAGAAACAAAATGCTTGACAAAATTGATTTCTGACCATTGGATTGGGAAGATTGAAGTGGCAGCACAACCAAAGATAACAAAACATTTGAATTTTACTCCTTACCAGCTAATTCTCATTTGGATGGATAACATTGACGTACAAAAATAATTCCATTTCCTAT
Source organism: Strigamia acuminata (assembly GCA_949358305.1). Taxonomy (NCBI): domain Eukaryota; kingdom Metazoa; phylum Arthropoda; class Chilopoda; order Geophilomorpha; family Linotaeniidae; genus Strigamia; species Strigamia acuminata. The sequence goes on along the minus strand of OX442315.1, from coordinate 3,034,660 downwards.
TTCTATTAATTATTACATTATTTATCTCTATTTCTACAGACGATTCAAAAAGTTATAAAGTGTAGGAGCGTGGGAAATAAATCACTCTTGTTTGTTATTAAGGACATATTGGTTCAAAAGAAAAAAAGATCAGTTTTATTTGGACACTTACAAGAACTGATTTTATTGAAACAAAATCGGCTGCATGTCCTTGTATATTCTCAACACAACGAAGTAAGAATCAAACTTACAACAGCTGTGTTATGATTCACTAAGTATAAGTTACATTGTAGAATTATGAGCAGTTTGCATTGACTTATCAGCAGTCAGTTAACAAAAGTTCAAATATTTTGTTATTAACAAACTTCAACATCAACTGCGTAGAACCACAAAATTGCGAAATTGATGTAATCAATGAAGAAAAGATTTCTTCGCAAAAACCACTTTTTGCAATGTACAATTACTGGAATTTAACGGTAACTAAATTAACATCCATCATCCCGTACGGCTCAAAAATATATTTTACAATATGTATATTATTTATTTACCCAATTATTAATATATTCTAAAATGCATTCGAAATATACCGCTTTTCAAAGAATTGAAATATATTATTCATAATACAATTAAAATTATATATTTTGACCATGCATTGTATTTGACAAATAATAATATTGTGCCGCGTAAGCTCAATATAAAATACATTTTCAAGTGCATTGACAAACAATACAATTCACAACACACATTGCAATATAATTTTGAACCGTATGTGGACTCTTTAAATAAATTAATCCATATTCAATTGTTTTTTAATTATCTAATAGAATATGTCCATATTAGCAAAAATTCTATTAAAAAATGTTTTGCGCCAAATAAAAACTTTGCGGTAAGAATTAAAAATAAAGTAAAATACCGTAAATTAAATGTTGTGACTAAGTTATGTGGTGTCAAAATGTACTAAATTCATCAAGTCTTTATGAAAATGATTTTTGCAGCCCAGATATAACACGTAACCAAAAGGTGGGTTTTAAGATTGTAATCTGTTTGAATTAGAATGGTACTTCATGTGTTTATATTCCATTCCCTTTATTAGAAAACTGATTTGATTCCATCGATAGGTTCATTTACTATCCGCGATTTGAACAAACGTGACAGCACTATTTTGCCTGCAAAAAATGATTTCTTGGCTTTTGCTATCAGAGAAAAGAAAACAGAAAAAGAATATTTATGGATGACATTTCTACACCCATTTCCCTGGCCTATTTGGTTGTGTGTGTGTTCTACATATTTGCTCCTTGTTCTATCTGAATATCTAATCCTGAGATACTACAAGCAAACAGCCACAACATACACCTCAGGTTACTTAAATTATTAAGAAATACGTATATTGTGATTGGGATGGTCTTTGGCATGGCTGCATGGGGTCTGGTTACCATGGTGCGGGACGCATACTCACGTAAATAAGACGAGAGACTCCAGATTGTTGGGTTGTTGGCCTTTAATCCGTTGTCTAGGGATTAGAGATGGAGACCCTTGTCTACCCACGTATTAGCAATGCCATTGTTAGCTATTAGAGAGCGAGCTGACACAAGAATTTACAACTGTCCTGGTTGGAAATGTGCACAAAACTGGCTTTATTCGGCTCTTTACAAACAAAAGGTAAACAAAACAAATTCCGAAAATTAAATGTAACAACTTCTTCGATTGGTCGGCTTGACACGACGTCATCAAAGCAACGCCGACAGGTGCGCCGCGTGCCCCAGGCACAAGGTCGTCACACAGACGTGAGGTCATCGTATGGCCTCACAGCCATGAAGGCGCGCCACACAGGCAACCCACCCATCATACACTGGGAGTGATCCCCATGGATGACGTGGCCGGTTAAACATAACATTCTGCTGTACTCACCTGAAATTGAGGTCAAAATAATCCGATTCTAAAAAATTTGACGCGTATTCTGTCTTTGCCACGTGAAAAAATCAAGAGAATCGGTTTTTCGATTTGAAATTGAACGCACCTATTAATGGAAAGATATTCACTTTTAGATAAACATTCTTCGTAATTTTATTTTTTATTTTTACAGTTTCTGCTGTTCTTCAAACAAAAAATATTTTTGTTATGATCATGTTTCTTAGCTACAATGCTCTATTGTACGTATCAATTACTGTCAGTCCAAATCACGTCCCCCACAATGACATTCAAGAATTACTTTCTGACGACAAAGTTAATTTATTTGCAATGTATTATATGGAGTCTTTCCTCGAGGTAATATTCCGATTTTCTAAAACTTATTTATTTTACTTCAACTTATTTGTTTACAGACTACTAAAAGAAACATTGTAACAAAAATATGGCAACGAATGCAAAACAGCCCCAACAAAGGATTATACAATACAAGTAAAAGAGAGAGAAAACTGCTTTCGCTAGAAAACAACGCTGTGATAGTTACACACCTCGTCCTATTGTTCGGATATGGAACCAATTGTAAATACACCATTAGGAAAATTCCTATACCTCACACAAAGTATTTTCGATTCAAGAAGGGATCAAATTATTTGGAAATCTTTAACCAAAAGTATACTCAACATTCCGACAGATTTCCAATTTTATCTTTAAATAAATAAAATCAGAATTAAAAATGCAAAACTTTGTTTTATCCTTTCAGACTGCTAAAGTTACACGAAACTGGAGTCCTGAGCAAAACACGCAATGATGATAAACCGCTAAAACTCTGCGTGAAAACGGAAAAGAAGGCAGTGAAGCCCGTCTCTATCCATCACACAATCACTGCATTCCTCGTTGTTATTGGCGGTGTTTTATGTTCAGGAATAGTGCTCATCTTGGAAGTATTCGCACAACGATTATTCCTGTGCAGAGCCGGCCCGACAACGGCGGGAGCTGTGCAAGCGTACAACGGTCCGCGATTCCCAAGGCCCAGCGCTAGTCCACCCGGCATTGCCTCGCTCTCACAGATATATGCAAATTCTCGAGTGGTTATAGCTGTAAGACCCCGCACCTAAATGTTGCACGTTCGATTTCCATACGCGATCACCATACCCATTTTGTCTCTCCTCCTGAATCAAAGGTATGCTCCTATGTTGATGATAATTTCCTTACCCAAACTACTGAGTTTAACTTAACTATCCCTGCCCAGACACTTTTCTCCGCTGACTTGTCCAGTTTGTCTGACTGGTACACCGTCCATGACATGAGTTTGGACCAGGCGAAGACAGGTTTTATTACCTTTAGTCGACCCTCCCGGGCGGTGACCCTCTATCCAGTTGATTCTGTCACGGTTCTGGGCTTGATTTTCGACGTTTGCGCTAGGCAGTGAACGTTTTACCTACGCATTTTGAAAACGACGAGATTCTAGTATATTGCGGTATATCTCGCGATCCACGAGAAAACACGAGATCTCGTGTTTTCTCGTGGACCGCAAGATGTAACGCAAAAACGCGGTCCCGGTCCGCGGTACACGGTGGACCGCGGACCGGGACCGCGGTTCTTTTTAGCTGCCGGAACAGGACTGCGGACCGCGCACAACACTGTACATATAGCACACAAATTGCATGGTGCGACTAGCGCTGAGAACATGAATTGACATCGTTAATAATTTCTGCTGTTTTCTGTTTTGAAGGCAAAGTTAATAACTACAAAAAGCACACTAATCACATGGTGCAACTAGTGATACAAGTTTTTCAATGTCAAGTTAGTTGAAACATTTATTTCGTTTTGGCACTATCTAGTGTGTGTCAAGTAGGCGGGAAGCAGCAGCACAAGTACAGCAAAAAGAGGTAAGAAATTTTCATGTTAACTTACCAGTTGGGCAAAAATTTGCTGCTCTAGAGGTGTGCCCATTTTTTAGGGAGAGACTCTCTAGCCTCTCTAGACTGGGCGCCTGATCTTCAAGCGAACTCTGTCTACCGTATATCAGATGCTCAGTCTTGAGTATTATGGCGGATTAATACACAAATTAAACACGGTGGTCGATAACCAGTCACCTTGAGGACTTTATTCCCTTGGTTGAATCAGTGACCAAAAGGCACTTTTCTATGCTCAAATGTATTAAATTTAGAAATGATCCTCCCAAACTCTAGAGACGTGCTTAACTATTACTACGTTTACATGCATCGAATAATTCGAGTGGTGGATAATTCGAGTGTTGAAATAATCCAATTGTTGCATTTACATGCAGAAAATAATTCGTGATTATTTTCAGTTTTCGACCAATGGGGAAGTGCCAGAAGCAATGCTCGGATGTGCAATACAAATAATTCGAGTTCACTCGAATTAAACAACCTTCTGCGATGGATCATTCACTACTCCGAATAATCCTCGAATAATCCGAATAATCCAGCCTTAAATTCTGGTTGAAAAAACAAAATGGCTTGGACACTAAGTAGTCACGAGCCAGGAAAGGAACGCAGATCCTCTGTTTGCCTTACGGACAGCTGTTGTTCCAATTAAGCTACTTAAGGTCTGGATCGATTGTAAGTAATAACATGTTTTTAAAATAGAATAACATTAATTTCTGGTTGGCAACATTGAAATACATTTACATATACGTACAAAACAGCAAAATTATCTTTCTCAATTTATTCATTTCGCTAATTATATACTCCGTATAATTTTTGTCACTGTAGATGTGAATAATTGTATTTATTAACATATTTTTAAAATTCATAAATAATGTTGCACGCAATTTTTAATGCATTCACGTATAACGATATTGAGGGTCATAATGTGTGCTACCATGAACCGAGGATAACCTGGACACGCATCTGTGAGTTACTTCTTAATGATTCGTTGTTCTATGCGCTGATTGGGTGACCGCAATCATGTGTCATGCATTGCTTGCTAACTAAGCATGTTTGTTACCTGTTGTCATCCCAGAATGCAGTGTGGCAATGTGTTTTCGGATCTAAATTTGCATTTTTCTGGAACCAGATCCTTATCAAATTTTTTAAAAATTATAAATTGGAAAATTTAACGGTAATGTAATGGTAAGTAGTTACCAAGTTACAGTAATGTGTACAATCCTACAAGGCAGCAGCTGTTGGCAATTGATTGAATTTAAATAATTCATATTTTCTGTCAAATGTCACTGTAATTACATAGCAAACAAAAACTTGTACGAGCACATGAATTGACATCGTCAATAATTTCTTCTACCTTTTGAAAGCAAATTTTGTCACGAAATCCTATTTGGGTAGTAACTACATATAGCACAAATTACATGGTGCGACTAGCGATGAGAACATGAATTGACATCGTTAATAATTTATTTAATTATTTATTTATTGAAAAAAACACTCTAGTAGATTAAATAGTTTTTTGTTGGTTGAGAAAGTAGTTGCCCACTCATTTGTGTAAGTGCCGGCCGGCAGTGGAAGCGGCAACAGGACGCAGTGCAGTCAAACATCGATGATCTCAAGTCGCTTGGGAGGTCGTTCCAGAGGGGGGTACACCAATAAGGGAACGTGTTACTTATGTAAGTGGACTGCCGTGTGTTAACTTCAAAGCGATGGCGGCGATATCTAACTGGTAATGTGTGGCGATACTATGGGCTGGATGGTCCACATTACGGACGACATCAGCGATCGCCGTGATGTCGTGAAGGCGGAGAAGGTTATCCAAATTCAGGAGGCCGAATTCATTACATACTGGAGTAATGTGATTACGGCCGAGACGGTTGAACGCGACACGAATAACGGCGTTGTATGCTGTTGCAAGAGGAACCTTGAATCTGCGAGCGGTGGAATTCCAATATTGGGAAGCGTAGGTTATGGTTGGGTGAATCTTGGTTTTTATGTAAGTGATCATTTCAGATCTCGACAGTACCTTTCTGAGGCGTTTAATAATACATAACGACCGATGAGGAATCTGACAATATGGCGGATATGGGGTGCGAAAGTTAAGTGGGGGTCAAGGTTGAGCCCCAGGACAGTGATTTGTTCGCTAGGTTAGGGGGTTACAGCTCTCAAGGATCTCCTAAAAATAATAGTCTTTGTTTTGTCTTGGTTGAGAGTCATGTCATGGGCTGTGTACCAATCAGCTAGTGACGCAAGGTCTGGGGAGAACTGAGTTTGGGCGGAGGGTTCATGGCTGGTAGTGATGGACTGGGTCAAGAGGTTATCATCAACATAAGACCGAATACGAGACACCAGTGGGAGGAACAGAACAGGCTCTGCCACCGAGTTGTACAGCATAGTACTGGTGGTAGTGCCCCCGAGTGATGGGGAAGTCAATTTGAGCCGGATCGGAAATGACATGAAAAGTCCGATCGGAAAGATATGAGGAAAAAAGTTGAACTGGTTCGGGGCCGATGGAATGGTCCCGGAGGCCATTTAAGACGTAATCCTGAGGGGGGGTGTCAAAAGCCTTTGACACATCAGTTTCAGCCATATAGAGTGTGTTAGCTTGATCACATGTGTGAGTGATGTCAAGGTACAGGGAACCAATAAGCAAAAGGGCACTGGAGCCTGGGCGAGTACCAAATTGGGTGCGGGGAGAATGGCGGGTGAGGTTAGAGCAAATCTGCATGAGAATGCAATGATCAGCAATCTTGCTTAAAGTGGATAGGGAAGAAATAGACCTAAAGTTAGACAACAATATGCTTTCCAATCCATAACCAGGAGGTTCCTGCGCATTGAACATGTGGATGTGTGTCCATGTTATCTTTGGTTTATGGTGGTACTGTGGTCCTTTCAACACATAAAAACTGTATGGCAATAACAATGATATTAGCATATTTAGCGGCGGATTAACCTTATGGATGGGTGATCGAACAAGTCGAAAATTTTTTAAAATTGGCGACTTGTCCAAAAATGGGTCTTTTATCAAAAATGTTTAATTTCACGACGTATTTGATAGATTTGAGTCCTGGTGGTTTGCTAAAAACATGAGAATCGATGACCGTGCTAAATAAACTGTACTAACACATTAATAAGGTGTTTAAATTCAGCGAAGCATTGTGATGAATTTACCAGTACCGGTTGCCATAGTTGATTTGATCGAAACTGGATTGAACAAAAACGAATTCATTAATTATTAACTTTCATATTAACTCGTCAACTTTGCACAAAAGAATCCATATTTTCTTTGACAGTCAGTTAACTGTGTTCCACGTGTTTGACCTTATTAATTTTTTCAAGCTTAGGTACAGATAGTCTCATTTGTAGGTTGTTAACCATTGCGACGAGACCCGAGAGGAATTATCATCCTTGGGAAGATAAAGTGTTGCACGAGGGTCCTACGAGATTGTGCCGCTGAACTGTAGGGATTCAAATTTACTCCTAAAATGTGAAAAGTGACATTCGTCGATATCTTTTTCATTGGTTCTGTGCATCAAAATATGTCGATATGTAAGTAGTTTTTTTTTCAAAAGTTTGGTGCTCTTAATATCTCTGGTATCATAGTTGTGGTTGTTGATTTACCAGCAGACTCTGATGTGCAATATTTCACTCAGAATCTTAATTTTTGGGCGATCAGTGGGTTTTTTTAACAGATGACATTTGTGTGAACACAAACTATCCTCCATATTATTGGTTTGTGGCCTTTAATGGTTGTCTAGAGGTTAGATTCCCAGTCTTAACCCAAGTGCCGGCTGTACCTCTAGAGCACGCCTCAACAGCAACCGAGCCGTCACACACAGGGATGTTATCCCCATAGGTGAGGTGGTAGGTATGCATGATACACTCTGCCTTACTTACTTAAGGCCCATGCAGTTTCAGGTTTAGCAGTGATTTTGACAAGTTCTGGTTTGTTCAGGTTCTGGAGTCATACTGAGGATTCTCCTCCTTGCTAACAGGATGTAGCATTTCCTGTAGCCCAGATTTTCTCTGTTCTCACCAAAATCAAAGGGGCTACATCCTGTAATCCCTGGATGTTGTTGCAATCCTTTAAGTACTAATTAGTTTATTACTAAATTACAACATTAAGGATAATCTTTTTCTTTATGGTAATTTGGGATTACCACAGTTTTAATCATTTTTCTGGAAAGCCAATTTTTGCGGGTTGCCTATATTTACGAAACGCACCTTACATGCATGCATATGATAAAATGAGCAAAAATGAGTAAACATTCCAGCCAAATCCCACTACATTGTGACCGCTTGGCCACCCTTGTGTCCTGCGGCACTGCCACACACTGCCTTACGGCCCCAAAGGGGTGATTGACCTAGCCTGAGGGCGGAGGGAGCTGAGTGGTGTGGTGAGGAGAGGAGTGACGGACACCGACCAGGACGGTCGTGTGTAGAGAGTCTCTTGCCAGTCGAGAGAGAGAGAGAGAGGTATTCATCCAAGGGACAAGACGTGTCCCGGGCTGTGGACTCTGTACTCCTCACCATTCACCACGATGAAGCTCAGTGCTATGGCGGTCTCCAAGCGCAGCCTCCATGAGTGGACTGGTGGGTCGTAGGTAAGTACGACACAAATGTTTAGTCGAATCGACCACATCACCCATTGGACTCACGCCCAGTGTGTGACGGGTCGGTTGCCGGTGCGGCTTGCCTTCGTGGCACCCCCGCAACGGGTAACGGGATTCCCCATACCCCTAGACAACGTAATAAAGGCCAACCAACCAATATTAGGGAGTCTCCGTTATTTACTTGAGTATGCGTCCCAAACCAGTGTCTTCAGTCCCCTGATTGCACTGGCGAAGACCATACCAGTCATAACATATATAAAAGTGTTGAGGGCCTATATGAAGATGTTAAAGTGGTCCGATTCACAAAGTATGTAAGAGGTTTTTGTTTGTTACTGAAAGAGGTAATTTAATTTAGAAAAACTAATTGCTTATAATGAAATAAAAATAAAATTGAAGAATAAGATGGAAAAGATTCATAAATTTTAAAAATAGATAGAAATGAAAAAGTTAATGAGATGCGCAAACTATCAGATAATGTGCGGGTCACTAAAGAAGCGAGGAAGGAGATTTTATTCTGCAAATAGTAGGCAATTGCACAATGACAAGTTTTGTTTCTTTTTCCGTTACTATAGTATAAGCACGCAAATTTTAACATCAACTATGCTACCTAATCAAAATGTGGTTATCTCAGTTTTAACGATATTGTTCGCAAATGCCAATTTAACTCCAAGTAAGTGAATTCAAAACCGTCTTGGCAATAATAATTTACAAATAATTCTCGTATTCTTAAAGCAGAAAGCAACAATCTATTGTACAATTCATCATCTCCCTGCAATGACAAACTTAATTTGCAAATATCTAAGATGGTTAAAGCCATCAACGCCAAAAGAGTATTTATTATTTATAAGCATTATTACGGTAATTGACATAGTAACATTTGTTTTGAATTATTCTAATGTAGTAAAATAATTGCTACTGCAGAAAAAAACTGCTTGTCAAAATTGATTTCTGACCATTGGATTGGGAAAATTGAAATAGCAGCACAACCAAACAACAAAATTACAAAACAATTGAATTTTACTCCTTACCAGCTAATTCTGATTTCGAAGGATAACATTGGCGTACAAAAATAATTCCGTTTCCTATTTCTATTAAGTATTACATTATTTATCTCTGTTTCTACAGATTATTCAAAATGTTATAAAGTGTAGGAACATGGAAAATAAATCACTCTTGTTTATTATTACGGACATATTGATTCAAAAGAAAAAAAGATCAGTTTTATTTGGATACTTACAAGAGCAGATTTTATTGAAACGAAATGAGGTTTATGTCCTTGTATATTCTCAACACAGCAAAGTAAGAATCAAAGTTACAACAGCTGTGTTATAATAATTCATTATAAGATACATTGTAGAATTATGAGCAGTTTAGATTGACTTATCAGCAGTCAGTTAGCGAAAGTTCAAATCTTTTGTTATTAACACACTTTGGCATCAACTGTGTACAACCAAAGAAATGTGAATTTGAAGTAATCAATGAAGAAAAGATTTCTTTGCAAAAACCACTTTTAGCAATGTACTGGGATAAATCGGTAACTAAATTATTTTACAATATATTTTTGAATGCATTCCAAAATATACCGCTTTTGGCAGAATTTAAATACATTATTCAAGCATTATACATTTCTTATTAGCCTACATTTCATAATGCATTTCATAACACAATTAAAAATATATATTTTGATAATGCATTTGTATTTGACACACAATAATATTGTGGCATGTAATATAAAATACATTTTCAAGTGCATTGTCAAACTTCTTACAATTCACAATATACATTGCAATAGGGGGATTCATAAATGATGCGCTGAAGGCGCTGAAGCGATTATGACGATTATTCTGCTGAAGCGATTATCATGTGAGTTGCGTGGCCAATCACATGAATAATCGCTTCAGCGTTTCAGCGCTTATTTATAATCACTGAAAAAGGAGCTATTCATGCTTAAAACATAACATAACATAACCGGAAGTCATGTGACAGTAGTATAATCAATTGAACTTAGGTAGCGTGGGTCTTTAATAATAGAGCGATTGTGATTATTGAAATAATCACTTCAGCGCATCATTTATGAAACCCCTTAATATAATTTTAAATAAATTAATCCATGTCTATTTTTTTTCTTTTTTAATTATCAAATAGGCAACGCGCAATATAATAGGAATGCTATTACAAAATGTTTTGCGCCAAATAAAAACTTTGCGGTAAGAATTAAAAATAAAGTAAAGTAAATTAAATGTTGTGACTATGTGTTGTCAAAATGTACTCAATTAATCAAGTCTTTATGGAAATGATTTTTGCAGCCCACATTTAACACGTGACCAAAAGGTGGGTTTTAAGATTGTATTCTATTTGAATTAGAATGTTACTTCATGCGTTAATATTCCATTCCCTTTGTTAGAAAACCTATTTGATTCCGTCGATAGGTGTAATTACTATACACGATTTGAAAGATAAAGACAGCACTATATTACCTGCAACGAATGATTTCTTGGCTTTTGCCATCAGAGAAAAGAAGAACGAAAAAGAATATTTATGGATGACATTTGTAAACCCATTTCCTTGGCCTATTTGGTTGTGTATGTGTTCTATATATCTACTCCTTGTTCTATCTGAATATCTAATCATGAGATACTACAAGCAAACAGCCACAACACACACCTCAGGTTACATTATTAAGAAATAAGTGTAAAATAAACATTTTATTTAAGAAGCAGATGTAGTTTTCCCACTTGTGATGACATCATTGTTAGTGACATCACTGCATAAAAATAATTGAGCTTTGTATCAAGAAATAATTATGGCGTAGTAGTTTAAAAATTTGACATCTGAATTAAGTAAACCCCCCAGCAAACTTCTTACTTAGTCTCATCTAGGACGATCAACCACAAAACTTCACATCTAGCACAATTTAATTGTTAGACTGTAATACGATTCTGTCTGGTGTTCGTGGCGGCCGAGGATATTCTTACGTACGTTCGTAAGAATAACGTTTGCCCGACGGGCCGCTATTCTTACGTACATACGTACTTACGTACGGGCAGGGATGAAACCCACCAGCATGTCGCGCTCAGATTTGCCCCTCAAAACAAACAAAATGAAACCAGCGTTTTGTTTGTTTATTTTCTTTTTTTAATAATGGAATATTTTGGTCATTTCAGACATTGAATTCAGTCATTTTGGTCATTTCAGACATTGAATTCAGTCATTTTGGTCATTTCAGACAATTTCAGACGTTGAATTCAATCGCTTTTTGTCATTTCAGACATTGAATTCAGTTGTTTTGGTCATTTCAGACAATTTCAGACATTGAATTCAGTTGTTTTGGTCATTTCAGACAATTTCAGACATTGAATTCAGTCGTTTTGGGCAACACTAACAATAGAATCATTCACGGACATAGCCACAACAAATTATTACAACAAAACTAAACCTAAACTAACCTAATCGATATGGGTGGAAATAGCACGACACCACACGTGTAGGTGGTATATAATCCTCCCACATACGTCAGAATAATGACCCCCCCTGGCGGCCCGCTATGTATGTAAGAATAGCCATACGTTATTCTTACGTGGATTGTTACGTGGATTCTGGCCTTTTGACCGAGTTCCACATAACTTGTTTCTGTTTATGAATGAGAGGAAAGGATGAGATTTATTTATGGTTTCAAATTCAACAGTTATATTTATTAGATTGGACAAACTAAGTTTGTTCGACCTCCAATTAAATCAGTTTACAGAATTAGTTATTAAAGATCTGAATTTTCACTGGATAAATTGTCATTTTACATTTAATAAGTTTTACAACCTTTATTAACTTTCTAATAAAACGACTGTGTGATAATCTAAATGTGGGATTAAATGATTAATTGATTCGGTTTATAGTCAGTCAGCCGGACCCTTTATTGGGCGACATCAGACTCTCTAGAGACCTGTCTCAGATCGGGTTCGCTTATTTATAGGAAATCTCCTATAAACCCCCATAAACGAATTGATCAGTCTATCACATGGCGATGACGATTTCCAATCGTCAGCGCCATCTGTGGCCGAAATTTAGCAACGTTAAACGAATTATAGATCAAATTGCGCGTTAAAGATCGCCCGTCAATCGGGACGGTCTGTACGCGTGACAGTACGTATGTACGAATATACAGTTTTTCAGGGGCCGAGGATGGGCTTTCCTGCAATTTTCGGTATGTACGTAAGAATAGCGTATGGCTATTCTTACGTACGTACGTAAGAATAGCCACGGCGGTTCGTGGCGCCATCCGGCCGAAACGGTGCAAAATGACGTGATTTTGCGGGCAAATGGCGGACAACAAACATCTCGCATTTACATTTTTGGCGAACGTTATAACTATAGTTCAATTTTATTTAACGTTTGATTTAAAAATAATATCTAAAAATACAATAAGTAATTTTCATGCATTATTTTTAAATCAAACGTTAAATAAAATTGAACTGTAGTGATAACGTCTGCCAAAAATGTAAATGCGTGATGGCAGTTGTCCGCCCTTTGCCCGCAAAGAGTTCTAACAATGCAGGACAACTTGGATTTTAAAAAAATGGCGGTTCCGATACAACGTTGTCTTAATTCCAGCCGTACCACTGGTGTAGTGGCACAATAAAGTAGCCCTTAACACCAGAATTGTTACCTAACTAGGCAAAACAAACAATAAAAACCTAAACCTTTGTTCACCTGCCAAAAGAAACCAACAACCTATGCTAACATTGTTTGATTGATTAAAAGTGAAAAAAGCTTATTTAAACAAATAAAATACATATTTTATGACCAATTAAATAAAATCCATCCTTCTAATCACTTTGAAAATAAACAGAACTACTTTTCTGCATAACAGAGCACAGTCCACAGTTAGGCGTAATCCGGCTCAACCAATGGATAATAAGACAACGTTGTATCGGAACAGCGTATAGGTCTCATTAACAAATTTGAGATATCACTGTTCATTTACATTTGGCAAGAAAAGCATTTTTTCTCTATCTTGTACTTGTATATTTTAGTTAATAGGCGTGTTCAATTTCAAATTATGAAAAACTGATTATAAAAACTTGATTATCGAATCGGTTTTTGACTTTAAACGAATTGATTCTAGTAAATCTTGAGCAAATATACATATATTAGTTATGACTTCAGTGTTCAGGAATCAAGTTTTTTGTTGAGTTTTGAATCCAGAATTAGTTCCCGGATTTACTACAAATCTTATTATCATATTTCTTCAATTCTTCAACGCACTTTATTTCCCCAATTAACATCTCTAAATAACAACTAATGGCATATTAGAATAAAAAAAATATGACAAATCCGCTTGAATTTCAAAGTAGTGGACAGGAAAACGAGCTGAAATTGAGGTCGTAATCCTCAAACTTGTGTGACTGGTATGGTCTTTGCCAAGGTAATCTGGGGACTAGTTATCCTGGTTTGGGACGCATACTCATGTAAATAATGACAAGCGACTCTATATTGCTAGTGGTTATCCCGGACGAGCCGCAAATTGTGACTGGATATAGTCCTGCCCACGTAGTTGGGGGTTTACCACATGGGATGGGACGCATATCTCATGTAAGAACGAGACAGTGACTCAGATTGTTGGGTTTTGGCCTTTAATCGTTGTCTAGGGGTTGCGTCACCTATCTCACTGTGCGATGCCGCTAGGCATCCAACCCGTCACACACAGGGCGTAAACCCCATGGGTGACGTGGTCGGCCACCTCGGACGAACATTTTGCCGTACTTACCCGTACAACCCATGTAGCCACCCATGGTACTGCAGCAGTCATCTCAACCTGCCACTGAGCGTCACAGTTGTGAGTGGTGAGAGGAGCAAAGTCGGCAGTTGTCTCTGCCATTGTTAGGACCGTGGCAGCTCATTCTGACACATCTTCACTCTCGGCTCCCTCAGCAACGTCTCTCTCTCACCACACCACTCTGCTCTGTACCTCCCCCTGCTAGGCCGGTCCACTCCTCTAAGAGGGGGACGGCTTGGGGCCGCCAGGCCGTGTGTGGAGTGACATAGGCCACTAGGGTGGCCAAACGGTCAACCATTGTCTAGGGCTTGGAGAATCCTGTCGCCCGCGTGTTAGGGTACCGTGATGGCACACTGCACTGGCAACTGACCCGTCACACACAGGGTGTGGATCCCATGTATGACGAGGTCGGTTAAACATAACATTGATGTCGTACTTACCCAGTACGACCCATGCAGCCACTACTGAGCCACCACTGAGCGTTGCAATGGTGAGTAGTGAGGAGAGCAGAGTCACCACCGGGCCCAGTTGCCCTTGCTGGCGTGAGGACCTTCTTCGCACGTCTTCTCTCTACAGTGATCGCGCTCTCTCTCTAGCGTGACCATCACAGTCAGTATCCACCTACCACTCAGCTCCCTCCTTGCTTACTCTGGGTCATTCCACCCACAAGGAGGATGACCATAGGGCCACTGGGCGGTGTGTGGCAGTGATGTAGGTCAAACTTGGGTTATGAGTTTTGCAATAATTCGTTTTTCAATACTCCGATTCTCAAAAATATGACTCTTTTTGTGTCTTTTCCCTCTGAGAAAATCAAGAGAATCGGTTTTTCGATATGAAATTGAACGCATCTATTAATAGAAAGATATTCACTTGAAAATAAACATTCTTCATGTTTTTATTTTATTTTTACAGTTTCTGCTGTTCTTCAAACAAAAAATGTTTTTGTTATGTTCATGTTTTTTAGCTACAATGCTGTATTGTACGCATCAATTAC
The DNA here is from genome assembly GCA_949358305.1 of Strigamia acuminata. Classification (NCBI taxonomy): domain Eukaryota; kingdom Metazoa; phylum Arthropoda; class Chilopoda; order Geophilomorpha; family Linotaeniidae; genus Strigamia; species Strigamia acuminata. The sequence continues at coordinate 3,019,489 of OX442315.1, read as the reverse complement.
TGTCAATCCAAATCGTGTCCCCCACAATGACATTCAAGAATTACTTTCTGATGACAAAGTTAATTTACTTGCAATAAGTTACATGGAATATTTCCTGAAGGTAATATTCCAATTTTCTAAAACTTATTTATTTTTTGATAACTTATTTGTCTACAGACTAATAAAAGAAAGATTGTAAGAGAAATATGGCAACGAATGCAATACAGTCCCAACAAAGGATTCTACAAGTGGTCTAATAAAACAGAGGAGAAAAATCTGCTTTCGCGTGAAAACAACGCTCTGATAATTACACACGAAGTCCTATTATTTCGACATGGACCCGAATGTGAATACACCATTAGGAAAATTCCGATACCTTTTTCAAAGTATTTTCGATTCTGGAAGGGATCAAAACATGTGGAAATCTTTAACCAAAAGTATACTCGATGTCAGACAGATGACCAATTTAATTCATCTTTTAAATAAATAAAATGAGAATTAAAAATGCACAAACTTTGTTTTATCCTTTCAGACTGCTAAAGTTACACGAAACTGGAGTCCTGAGCAAAACGCGCAATGATAATAAACCGAAAATACTCTGCGTGCAAGCGGACAACAAACCAGTGAAGCCCATCTCTTTATATCACACATTCACAGCATTCCTCGTTATTGTTGGCGGTGTCTTATGCTCGGGGATAGTGTTCATCTTGGAAGTATTTGCACCACAATTATTCCTGTGCAGAGCCGGCCCAACCACGACGGGAGCTGTGTAAACGCACTAAGGTCCGCAACTATCAAGGCCTCGTGCTATTACACCCGGCATGGCCTCGCTCGCACAGATATATGCAAATTGTCGAGCTGTAAGGCCCCGCACATACATGTTGCACGGTCCGATTTCACCTAATTTAAGGTTCTCATGTAGAACTACGTCTTTCTCTGCATCAGGCGGTAAAACAGTAAATATAAATAGGCCACCACACTAAAAAAACAAAGCAAACATTCCTTGATCTCACTCTGCACATAGTTCTACTTTGCAGCACAGTCTTAGGGATATGTAAGCCAACTTGTTTTGCCGGCATTGTATCTGCCGCTGCGTAGAGCATCGAAGTACTGCAGACGCTCTTGAAACCATACAGTGACTCAAAAAATTGTTTACATGTTTGTAGTACAAGTAGTATCTTTAATTGGCAAAAAAAAGATTTATAATGATTTCACAGAAAGAAAATATTTTAAATTTTAACACAAATAGCTCATGATCTTTCAGACAAAGTAAATATTTTAAATTTTAACACAAATATCTCACGATCTTTCAGAAAAAGTAAATGTTTTAAATTTTAACACAAATATCTCACGATCTTTCAGAAAAAGTAAATATTTTAAATTTTAACACAAATATCTCATGATCTTTCAGACAAAGTAAATATTTTAAATTTTAACACAAATATCTCACGATTTTTCAGACAAAGTAAATATTTTAAATTTTAACACAAATATCTCATGATCTTTCAGAAAAAGTAAATATTTTAAATTTTAATACAAATAGCTCATGATCTTTCAGAAAAAGTAAATATTTTAAATTTTAACACAAATAGCTCATGATCTTTCAGAAAAAGTAAATAATTTTTAAAAATTTCAAAAAACAAAAAAGATATGACTGAAAAAGCATCCTCCTATAATGTCACCTGTCAAAGTTAAAGTGTTTTCAACCACACGGCACTGCACTACCAATACATTTACAGAGCATTAATACACACTTAAAACTAAGTATAATACACAATATCAACTAAATGACAGTAATAATTCCTAACTTATATTAATAATTTCTGTAAATAATGTCAAAATATCACGCCGATTTAATTTCAAAGGAAATATTAAACGTCGTTTTATTCAATCAGTTAGTACGTTTTATCTAATTTAATAAATCTAACCATCTCTAATCACATCAATTTGGGGGTTAATTCCTGCAGCTAGAGGGGACGAGGTCGGGTCGTTTAGTTGTAATTCACGTAGTCGACGCCGTTTAGTCTACGCCGTTTAGTCGACCAGGTCACTTAGTTGACGATTTTTGACGACTAAGTGACCTGGTCGACTAAACGGCGTAGACTAAACAGCGTCGACTAAATGAAAAATAAAACAATTTTTTTTGGATGTAAAATACTCTTAAAAAACGATCGGTCCCACCGCCCAACGTGCTCCCCGAATCGACTGTACAGCGCATCCGCCTCCAAATCCCACAGTGCCCGACACGCGAGCCCCTCGTCCACGTAACTCTCCATGCTCTCCATCCGCCATTCAATCGCCGTGTACGCCGCGTCCAGCACTTCTATCCCGTCCGGCAGCTTGCTCAGCAACGTCTGGTACATCTCCGTCGTCCACTCATCCAGCCCGACCTGGTAGCGCGAGCCCCAACACCACTGCCCCCCACATACATATTCTGGTTCGTGATGCGCACCTCGTGCACCAGCTCCCCTATCTGCGGGTTCCCGCCCGGCATGTGGCTGGGCAGCGGCGGCGCGTCCGTGTGCACGCTCGGCCCGCTTCCACAATCGCCTCCGCAATCGTCCCGGCCCTCCAAACACCGCGTCCACGCTTTGATTGCCGCTCAACACCGTTTCGGCCAACTTCTGCACGTACGGGTCCAATTTATAAGACGTCCGTCGACTAGACGTTACGTCGACTAGACGTTACGTCGACTAGACGTCACTAAAGAGTTGGTCGACTAGGCGACCAGAAGTAGAACCGTCGACTAGACGACAGTCGACTAAGCATTTTGCCGACTAAATGATCGTTTAGTCGCTGTCGTCGACTAGACGACAGTCGACTACTAGTAAACGATTGGACCCGGAATCGACTCTACTCCTGCAAGAACTGTTATAATCTACTGTGTATTTAGTCTTGAGTAATCGTTATTGCAAAATTCGTGTAGTCTTTCTTGTACAAATTGAAAAATAAATAAAATGTTTCCGTATTACTGAAAAAAGATAGAAAATGACATTACTCCTTCATTCTATAATTGCTTGCTGTGTTTGGAATCGATCATTATTTCTAAAGGTCAGTTGTCAATCATCGATGCCGTTGCGTAACAACCGTCCATCGCAGTCGTGGCACAAAATAACCTTTAAAACATCACCCAATGTGCCCATTACAGCTGCACAGCCTACTTCAGCACCAACTGCGCACACACCTGTTGCGCAGCCAGCTTCACAAGTAAAATCTTCTAATTCTTCACCAGTTCGTGTTTCAGTGCACCAACTTCCACTGTGCCCTCCCACATATTAAAACCAAAACCTATCCGTAAACCAATTCCAAATCCTACTCCTCAACAGGTTCCTATTCCTATCCCTATTCCTGTTCCTAGCCCTCCTCCAACAATATCTTCGATTCCTAGCTCTCCACGAGCAATTACACCAACTAAAATTCCATTACCATTACATCAACCCAGTCCACGAAAACGTACTGCTTCTACGTCTTCTCACACCTGAATCTTTAACGTCAATAATAAGACGGAATTTCCGTAACTTAACTGGAGTACCTGCACCCATCACTCAACCCGATACTTCTCACAGACCTACCTCGAAGCCATCTCCTGGATTTCTAACTTTGCCAACTCCTTCTCCAACTCCTTCAATTCCTATCACTGATTTTCCCATTCCTTCCCCTTCCCCACCTTCTGGACCAGTGATGTTCGACTCTGGAGCTGGGCCATCCGCACAGCAGCGCCCAGGTGGCTATGTGTCGGATCCGGATTCGGACTCCTCATCATCTGAGGAAAGTTTTGGCCCCATTCGTGATGAAACTCCACGTAGAGATTTTCTAGTGCCTCCAGTTTCAACGCCAAGAACATCGCCAAGATTACGCCCACGAATGGATAAAGCAGTAAATCCAGAAGAGGAAGTGTTAACTGAAACCGAAAGACGAGCGGAATTGGAACACGACTCGCCAATCGAGCATCCACCGTTCGAATTGTTGCCAACTGCCGCCGAAATTATTGCTGCGCAAAGACAAGATCCCTGGTCGCGTGAGTTAGTTTATTATTTAACAGCCCAAATGCTCCCTGTAGATCCCGAAGAAGCTAACAAAATTAAAGCTGATGCACAAGATTTTGGCATGTATAAAGATATGTTATGTTGGTTCCCTCCAGTTCACATTAACGAGATTCGCAAAAGGCGTCAGATTTATCTCCCACTACCATTAAGACAAAGATATTTTCGCGCTTTGCATTACCCCCCCGTATTAGGACATATGGGTCGAGAGAAAACATTATATCGACTTAAATCTCGTGTTTTCTGGCCAAAAATGCGCGAAGATGTTCAGACGTGGATTCTGTTGGTCTAAAGACCGATTATTATCGATATCAAATGTTTACCAGCTCTATGTTTTATATTCTAAGACGTTATCTCGATATTACTTATTAATTCTTTACATTCAGTATTTATTCATGATATAGATTGTCCCGTATGTAATTCCATACTTTTCTTATGTGTCCCAATATGATTTGTTCTTTTACTTGATTGTTAATGCTTATTATCGGCACCAGAGTGCCAAATTGTCATTCTTCACAATCTAACATGGCGCCGCACTTAATTATAGTGTTTTTATCATTTTAAACATTATTCTTGCTTTAAAGCACTTTGTTTGCTGTTTTCATGCGCTTATAAGCGACCTTAAGTCGCGCGCTTCTCGGCAATCAATATTGAACGTATCGGTGACGTTCGTGCGTGAAGCACGACGCCATTTTCCAACTTTTGTACGCTTCCAGTCGGTTATAAAACCGATAATTGCACACTGCTCTGCTACAGATTCAAGTCTGCGAAGCCTGTCAGCGCGTGAAGCCATTAAATCGCCTGCCGTATGGCAAAATGATAATGTCACGTGCGCGCCATCTATTTTCCGCCATTTACATTGATTATTATGGAAAGAAACCTCGCTCTGACGAAGGACACTGTTACGCATTCAAATTGTAAAATGTAACGGTACCGTAACGTAATGGTAAGTAGTTACCATGTTACAGTAATGTGTACAATCCTACAAGGCAGCAGCTGTTGGCAATTGATTGAATTTAAATAATTCATATTTTCTGTCAAATGTCACAGTAATTATATAGAAAAACAAAAACTTGTACGAGAACATGAATTGACATCGTCAATAATTTCTTCTACCTTTTGAAGGCAAATTTTGTCACGAAATCCTATTTGGGTAGTACCAGTAACTACACATAGCACAAATTGTAGGTCAAAGTGACCATTTTATAGTCCAATTGGATATAGTCTTGTCTATTACTTTGTATACAACTTAATTACAAAGTGTATTTCGTTCATGCATTCGTTTATGACATAATTATGCATTTATTGATATTTGTTATCATATGTTAGTTGTTTACATGGAGTACCATGCATTGCCTATCGTTTTCTCATAGTTTGATTTATGTAATCTTTAATTCTAGCACTAGAGTGCTTTGTACAATGATTTGTTCTATCTCAACATGGCGCCGCACACGAATATGTGTTGGCTTTTTTTTATCACTCTGAAATGGAGCATTTATGTAAGTTTTCCTTTTGTTAATAAATGTTTTATGGTTTTAAAGCTTAGAGCTTCTTATTAGAACACCTTACGTGTTATTTTCAACGCATATAAGCGGCCATAAGCCGCGCGCTCGTGCCTACTCGTTACCGACGTCGTCTTTAAGTGCGTGCAAGTTGCACGACGCCTATTTCACGTTTCCACACGGTATATTTCCCGTTTTGCGTCCACGCCTCTGCTACACAAATTACATGGTGCGACTAGCGATGAGAACATGAATTGACATCGTTAATAATTACTATAATTTGAAGGCAAAGTTAATAACTAGTTATAGCACACTGATCACATGTTTCGACTAGCTATACAAGTTTTTCAATGTCACATTAGTTGAAACATTTATTTTGTTTTGACACTATCTGGTGTGTGTCAAGCAGGCAAGTGCAGCAAAATATGCGCAGCAATACCAATTTTACTATTCAGGTAGGAAATTTTCATGTTAGATTGCCAGTTCGGAAAAACGTTGCTGGTCTAGAGGTGTGTCCATTCTTCAGATGCTCAGTCTTGAGTATCATGGCGGATTAATACACACGGTGGTCGATAACCATTCACCTTGGGGACTTCCCTTGGTTGAATCAGTTACCAAAATGCACTTTTCCATGCTCAAATGTATTTATTAGCATTAACGAACCAATGGCACGCAAAAATGTATTACAATATGCTTTCCAATCCATAACCAGAAGGTTCCTGCGCATTGAACATGTGGATATGTGTCCTTTCGACACATGAAAACTGTATGGCAATAACAATGATATTAACATACAGTATTTAGCTGCGGATTGACCTTATGGATGGGTGATCGAGCAAGTCAAAAATTCTTTAAAATTGGCAACTTTCCAAAAATGGGTCTTTTATCAAAAATGTATAATTTTATGACGTATTTGATAGATTTGAGTTCTAATGGTTTGCTAAAAACATGAGAATCGATGACCGTGCTAAATAAACCTTACTAACACATTAATAAGTTGTTTATATTCAGCGAAGCATTGTGATGAAGTTACCAGTTTCGGTTGCCATAGTTGTTTTGATCAAAACTGGATTGAACAAAAGCGAATTCATTAATTATCAACTTTCATATTAGCTCGTCAACTTTGCACAAAAGAATCCATATTTTCTTTGACAGTAAGTAAACTGTGTTCCACGTGTTTGACCTTATTAACTTTTTCAAGCGTCATATTTATTTATTTATTTATTTAATTTCAAACACTCCAATGGAGTAAATACAAAAAGGAAAAATTTGAAACTTGAAATTTGAAAATTTGAAAATTTTGAACTTTTAAAACGTGAGTGTACAGTCGTTTACGCATGTGCTTGCAATGGTAACGGCAACGAAACTCAGAACAGTCAAGGACCGAGGATCTGACATCATATGGAAGATTGTTCCAGAGTGACGTACACCGATAGGGGTAGGTCTTTTTAAGATAGGTGGAGATATCGGCGGTGATTTCAAATTTGTGATGTCGGATGGTACGGGTGTCCAAATCATAATGGTAAAAATCCACTACGGTTCGTGCAGGATGATCTGGGTTCCGGATGACGTCCGCCAGTGATGATAAGTCATTCAGAAGCAGTAAGTTGTCCAACGTCAAGATGTTCAGCGTGTTATAGAATGGAGTTACATGGGTCTTGTCAGGAAATTTGAAGGCGACACGGAGTACGCAGTCGTAAGTTGGTGTTTGAAACGGTTTCGGGAGGAGTTCCAAAATGGCCATAAATAAAACGCCCCCAAATACTCTGCATTTCCCCCCAAAAAATAGGATTTACCCCCACTTTTAAAACCCCCCTTTTTTACGATTTTCCCCCCTTTTTCCAAACCCCCCAAAACAGGTTTTTTTCCCTTATGAACGTCGTGTAAACGTGTTCGTGGTCACGTACGTACGACGTGGGAAAGGCGATGAAACTCTACAACCAAAGATGTAGAAAAATTTTCTTATGACTGCAAGTTTTCCCGAGAATGTGATGCGAAGAAGTACCTTTTTTGACGGTCGATACGGAATATGTCGAATTATACCACACAACAGACACACACACTCATGAAGAACGATTACAACGAGGCATTTCGGCCGATATATAAAGAAAAAGATACGTGAATTGTATAACAACGATGTGACCAAGCCGAGAACGATTTTAAGTAAACTGCGAGATGCCGGATTGCCAGAACCAACAATGAAACAAATCACAAACTTTTTGGTGTCTGTTAAAAAAGGACATGTCTCATTTTTTTAAAAACATACGTGTAAACATGTTTTAGGTATAGGTATTGGTGAGAAGCTATATTCGGTTCCACTGGAGGCAAAAAATGTCCCTCTAGGACAAAAATGGAAACGTGGCAGGCTGTCTAAGGCTAAAAAGGCACTTGTAATACAATAATTTATGTTTGTTGTGGGGGGAAAACGAGCTATTTCAGTTTTTTTTGGGGGGGGATTCAAATGTTTTTGGGAAGGAAACCCATTAAATCTGGGAGGCCATTAAATCATATCCTTCCAAAATTGGGAAGCATACAGTATGGTAGGGTGCACCTTTGAGCTGATATAAGAGATCATATCTGCGCGAGATAAAACACTTCTCAGGTGTCTTACAATGTATGCCGAGCGGGTGAGGAACCCGGTGATACGGCGGATATGAGGGGAGAAAGTGAGGTGAGGGTCAAGGGTCAAACCCAGAACAGTGACAGAATCAACTGGGTAGGGAGTCACAGCCCGGGAGGGTCGACTAAAGGTAAGAAAACCTGTCTTCTCCTGATTTAAACTCAAGTCATGGGCAGTGTACCAGTCAGACAAACTGGACAAGTCAGCGGAAAAAAGCTTTTGAGCAGGGGTATTTGAGTTAAACTCAGTAGTTTGGGTAAGGAAATTGTCATCAACGTACGTAAGAGCGTACGTTTGACTTCAGAGGTAGAGACAAAATGGGTATGGTGATCGCGTTATACATTAAGGGACCCAGGACAGTGCCCTGTACGACACCACGGAAGATTAGGAATTCAGTAATCTGGGGGTCGGAAGCAATGTGGAAGTTACGATTAGAAAGATAGGACTCAATGAGCCGAAGGGGCTTAGGTTCAATTGAAATGTCACTAAGGCAAGTTAAAACGTACGGATGAGGTGGGGTGTCAAAGGCCTTGGAAACATCTGTTTTAGCCAAATGAAGAAGCTTCTGATCATCACAGCAATGAGTAATGTCTAGATAGAGAGCGCAGATGAGGTGAAGAGCGTTGGACCCTGGCCTAGCGCCGTATTGATTAGGTGGGGACTTCTTCGACATCGTAGGACGGATCTGCATGAGTTGCAGTGATCAGCAATTTTGCAAGGAGGGGGAAGTGAGGAGATGAGGCGATAATTAGTAACACAGAGTTTATCCCCACCTTTGTGGAAAGGGGTAATTACCGCGTGCTTCCAGGTCGAAGGATAGACAGACAAGTCAACAATTGTGTTAAAAATATTAGTGAGTAGGAGAAGGATCGCTGGGAGTATTTTTTTAATAGCAATACCAGGTTATAAGTTATCGTATGAATGTCTAGAGGAAAGATTGGTTTTGAGAGAAGCAAGGATTATATCGGCGGGAGAAATATACTCAAAGCTAGTTAAAGTGGGGACTAGGTGAGGCGGAGTTTGGGTGGAGTAATTTTAAGTGACGATCTTAAGCGGGTTGTCACAAAAGTTAGCACAGGATTGAAGAGCAGGAAGGGAGGTAGGGAAAGTAATTTTGACAACAGGTGGTTTGACTAAGCGCCAGAAGTTTTTTGTTGCTCGAACTGACTGACGTTTATTGCGCCTCACAGGAGCTTTATAATGTCGACAAGCAATTTTGTAACTCATAGGGTCTGTGCGGCGGTGAAGGAACAGTCTCGTTTTAATCTTTAATAGTTTACTTAGATCGGTTGACCACCAATGTTTAGGTCTTTTGCAGGTGCTAGTCGAGGGGGGAGCATGTTTGGACAATATGACAGAGACAGAATCGACAAGGTACCGGATTTTCCCGTCAGGGTCCGGACAATCAATTAGAGGTTGCCAATCAATGTCAAACGATTCGCAAAGCACAGTATCCCAATCACAGTTTTTAAATGAGTATCTAAGGGTTTGAAAGTGCGAGGGCGGGGTGGGAGGCTGAGGGAGAGAGCGAAAGGAGAGCAACTTTATGATCAAGGCAGTCAAGATCAGAAAGGGTACTTAAATTTTTCGTAATTGTTTTGGGAATGAAGATTTGGTCAATCAGTGAAGACGAGTTGTCAGTAACCCGAGTGGGTTCAAAAATTTGGTGGGTCAAATTTATGTCGGACATGTAGTTAGTGATAATATTATTAGGGTTGGAATGGAGGAAATTATGATTGAAATCCCCGGCAATAATTTTCAAGGAGATATTCTCAGAGATGAGTTCCAAGATATGTGAGATGGGTTGAGACAGTGGGTGATAAAGGATTATTACTTGAAGGACAATGGGGGGTGATGAAAGATGGCAGGAAAGAAATTCGATGCCGTAGGAATGGGATGCCACATAGGAAGTGAGAGCAAATGAATCTTTATAAAAAAGGCCAACGCCTCCCCCGTGTGTAGGGTGATCAGAACGGGCCAACGAGAAGCCCGTAATATTCAAAATATGATCAGGGCAATCAGGGATTAACCATGTCTCAGTTACAGCAACAAGATCAGGGGATAGAATATTCACTAAGCCGGCTATGTCATTAATTTTGGGCAAAATAGAGCAGGCGTTAAGATAACAGACAGAAAGATCACGGTTTTTGCATGACCTATTGGTCATGCACCGACGAAAAGGACAAATTAGTGGTGTTAGAAGGAGAGGATGAAGGGAAAGAGGTGATTAGAGTGGGATTTTTACCATAATAAGGATGGACTCCAATGCTGAGAGGCCACAAGTCCGGGGAGAGGAGAGAGGCCAAGTCGTTCGAGACAATTCGCAGAAAAAACGATTTACTGGGTGTGTTGTCTTCTTTAGTCCAGCGACCGCACTGTTGGACTGTCAGCCCACGGGATTCTGCGTATTCACGGACATCCTCGTTCGTTGTAGAGTCCCGTAAATTGCACAATATAATGCGCGTGGTGGGCCTGTCTTCGAGAGGAGTAGCTGGATGGAGAGTGCTGCCACATACGTTGCCAATCTTCAACTGGAGTCTCGGAGTAGTGCGGAGAGGAGTTTTTGCGGTGGATTTGGCGACTGGTCTTGTCATCGAGACTTTAGTGGATGGCACTTGGTTCTTGATCACTAGTCGATGTTTGGCAACCTGGGCATATGTGGGTTGAGCCGGCAGAGCGGTGAACGGGGCAACAGCCAGCAGAGTCAAAGCTGAGCGGTCAGCGATAGATTGATGTAATGTTGCCATTTCAGCACGAATATCAGTGATGGAGAGATATAGCTGCTGAAACATCTGGTATATCGGGTCTGACACTAGCCCTGCAATAAGGAGAGAATGTAACGGCTCGACAGCAGCGGGAGCACGCGCATCAGTGGCCCCGTCAAAGGCGGTCATCGAAACGGCGCTTGTTACGTTTTTTTCAGCGCTTGCAACAGCGCTCCTCATATCAACAGGTTTGGTAATACCTTTGTCAGAGTTATCCAAGGTGGGAATCGACGCAGAGCCGGTGTGAACCGAAGTCGAAAGATTCGTCAGCAATTTTTCCGAGTTAGGGTTAGGCACGTGGTCGTCATTTTCAGCGGAAGAATCGGTGTGTATGTCATTGTTGCGGTTACGATTGGACGATTGTTTCACAGTAGGTTTAGTTGCTGTGTTTTGTTTACCTTGGCTTGGCTTTTTTTGACGTTGACTACGTTTGGAATCATGGTCCGCGTGGTCGGCATCGGAAATGGGCGCATTATTGAGAACTTGGTAATTTTTTTTTGACTACAGATTTGGCAATTGGTTTTTCACAAGGTAATTCATTGAAAATACCAATCATAATATCGATATTTTTGAAAATATAATCCCGATTTGAGGACGACAGTAGAAGGCGACTGGTCGTGGCGGCCATGTTTAATTGCGACGGAACCCGAGAGGAATTATCGTCCTTGGGAAGATAAAGTGTTGCACCAAGGTCCTACGAGATTGTGCCGCTGAACTGTAGGGATTCAAATTTACTCCTAAAATGTGAAAAGTGACATTCGTCGATATCTAGGGGTTGGAATCCCAGTCTTAACCCAAGTGCCGGCTGTACCTCTAGAGCACGCCACACAGCAACCGACCCGTCACACACAGGGATGTTATCCCCATGGGTGACGTGGTTAGTATGCATTATACACTCTGCCTTACTGACCTAAGGCAAGCGATGAATCTAACTCAAACAAATAACTCACAATCAATACTAAAAATATAGTTTCAAGTTTAGCAGTGATTTTGGCAAGTTCTGGTTTGTTCAAGTTCTGAAGTCATACTGAGGATTCTCCTCCTTGCTAACAGAATGTAGCATTTCCTATAGCCCAGATTTTCCCTGTTCTCACCAAAATCATAGAGGCTACATCCTGTGATCCCTGGATGTTGTTGCAATCCTTTAACCCTTCCAACCCTGAGATGGGTCATTTTGTGACCCTGTTGTAAAAAAATCATTATTTTTTATAAGAAATAATTTTTTTTTTTATCTGATTTTTGCTGACTATTCCTTTGAAACATCACTAGACACTATACCACAGTTGAAATTTTTTTAATATTTTAAGTTTTTCTATTATTTGAACTCAAAGTTTAACTGGGTCAAAAAAGACCCATCTTAGAAGTCCAAAAGACAGAAATGATGATCACCAGCAGGCTCCGCTAATGTCAATTATTGCCACCAGAATGCATCAATGACGTGAATGCCGACGAAATATATACAAAATTGATCAATATAAATATTAAATTGATCAATATAAATATTAAATTGATCAATATAAATATTAAATTGATCAATATAAATATTAAATTGATCAATATAAATATTAAATTGATCAATATAAATATTAAATTGATCAATATAAATATTAAATTGATCAATATAAATATTAAATTGATCAATATAAATATTAAATTGATCAATATAAATATTAAATTGATCAATATAAATATTAAATTGATCAATATAAATATTAAATTGATCAATATAAATATTAAATTGATCAATATAAATATTAAATTGATCAATATAAATATTAAATTGATCAATATAAATATTAAATTGATCAATATAAATATTAAATTGATCAATATACACTGCAAAAAATTTTGAATTTCCAAAAAAAAAGTCATTGGAAAGTTAATAGTGAAATTGGATAAATTCCAGTTTGGAAATATAATGGAAAGGAAACGGGAAATATTTTATGGAAAGTTAAATTTCTGTAAATTTCCAACACTGAAAGATAATGTTGTAAGTTTTTGTTAAATGTATGGAAAGCTCTTGTAAATTAGGTTTGGAAATTTAAATTTCTGTAGATTTTCCACACTGAAAGATGATGTTGCAAATTATTGTAATTATATGGAAAGTTAATGTAAATTAGATTTGGAAATTTGTATTTCCATTCATTTTACAAGCCTAAAAATTAATTACTAAAGATCCTATGTTTTGTTGCAAACGATCCTCTCTCAACTGGAATCTTTAGCTGTTTTTCACTCTTGAAGTAATGTGCCTTCCAACACATTCTCGTCTCATTTTCTGAATGGAAAAATAGAAAAGTTGTAGTCAAACCAATTAGTTGTTTGTGACAGTTCTCGAATTAATTACGCACCTGCTTTAAATTTACCGTCTTTCCTGCAATTATAGTATTTAGTTTTACAAAGTTACTTGCTAGATTCAGATTTTAATTTTGTTTTTACCGGTTCCGGGTCGGTCTTGTCTCTCGTTTTCCGCCTCGTAATGGCCGCTAATCGGTCCTTCTTTGCTCCCTGAAACGAGTAATGAGCCTTTTTAATTTTATTCCCTTGGCTGGACGTTAATTTAGAACTCATCTGACTCCGTGGCGACTCTGTGAACGGCTCGCTCGCGTCGTTGTCTGCTCGATATCGAGCGCTCGCTCCTGGAGCAATCAGCGCTCTTCGGTTCTGCCCGTTCCATGCCTGCAAATAGAATAAAAGAACGTTTCGTGTCCGTTAAACCAACCAATAAAGTTCATCACCTACCTGCCTTTCGATCCCACTGTTTGATGTCGTCGATTTCTGCCTCTTCGTTCCGCCAGCAGCCCGATTCGTCGTCTTGGTGTGAGTCACGTCTGGCTCGTCCGCCATTTTGGGTGTTACTCGCTCCCGATCCCACGCTCCCGATTAGAACCTTGATTTTGCCCGCCGAACTCACGTATTATTGTTTCTAATTTCCGATTTAGTTCAGATGTCTGTTTGTCTGCTCCTTTTCCTACGATGCTCAGCCACCAGCAACGGTCACGGCGACCTGCTGGCTACAGTTTCCAGCTTGTAAAATGTATGGGTTTATCACCAGATGGCGAAAATAATTCAAACCTAATTCAAAATTTATATTTTTTAAATATGGGATTGGTTTTATCATTTGTACGTCAACAAATAATTACATTATTATTCTTAGGGTTAGATAAATTAAAAAGTTGACACAAATCTTGTAGTGTAACATTTTAATTTGATTCTAGAATTTGTTACACCATCATATCAATGCGAGTTTCTATCACTGCCTTCAGTTGATTTTGCTAATTTTTTGTATTAAGGCTATGGTCATAGCCTTGGTTTATGTATTCAGGATTCAAGATTATTGGATTCAGAATTTAAGAATTCAGAATTCAAGATTATTGGATTTAGGATTTATGAATTCAGAATTTATGATTCAGGATTCAGAAACAAATTCAGAATTTAGGATTCAAGAATGAATCCTCTGCATATTTTCAGGATGCATTGAAATTTTAGGGAAATTTTAGGAATTTATTTTTATGAGATTTATTTTGAGATTTAACTTATTTAGAATTTTTATTAAAAAAGAAATATCAAATTTTATATTTGGAAAGTTGTTATTTATTGATGGGAAACTCATATTTCACATTTGGAAATCTTAACTGTAACTGTAACTGTAACTGTAACCTGTAAGGTTGAGAAATGTGTGTTTAACTGTTTGGAAATATAATATATCATGCTATGAAAAGTAGTATGGAAACGGTTGCATTCAGTGTTGGAAAGACGTTGGAAATTCGAAGTTTGTACAATTTGGAATATATAACTTTCGGGTTTAGAAATATCGCATTTCAGTTATATTTCCAAAATATTTCATGAACGAAAATCTAATTTTTTTTGCAGTGATAACTATTAAATTGATCAATATAAATATTAAATTGATCAATATAAATATTAAATTGATTAAAATGTATATTAAATACATCAAAAGTTCTTTAAAATTGATCGCAAAGGCACAAATACATGTGTTGAGGTGTTGCGGCGGCCATCTTTGTTGTTGTGAATAACACGTGTTGGCCTTGGATTTCCCTAAGACCCGGATCTTGCGCATGCGCAGAATCTGGGTCATATAATGCCCATCTTAGGGAGAGATGAGAGGCAAATTCTTTCGGGTTGGAAGGGTTAAATACTAATTATTTTATTACTAAATTACAACATTAAGGATAATCCTTTTCTTTATGATAATTTGGGATTACCACAGTTTTAATCATTTTTCTGTAAAGCCTATATTTATGAAACGCACCTTACATGCATGCAAATGATAAAATTAGTAAAAATGAGTAAAAATAAAAGTGTTGAGGGCCTATATGAAGATGTTAAAGTAGTCTGGTTCAGAAAGTATGTAAGAGGTTTTGTTTGTTACTGAAAGAACTAATTTAATTTAGAAAAACCAATTACTTATAATAAAATAAAAATAAAATTGAAGAATAAGATGGAAATGAATCATAAATTTTAAAAATAGATAGAAATGAAAATAGTTAATGAGATGCACAAACTATCAGATAATCTGCGGGTCACTAATAAAGCGAGGAAGGAGACTTTATTCTGCCGATATACTTGAGTTGCACTCAAAAAGCCACCTCACAATGTGTACTCCCATTGGTCGAGCCAGTTTGTATGCTACTACTAGGAGAAGTAGTTTTTATTTTTATTTATTGTTGTGATTGTTATGACTAGTTTAGTTAATGTTATTTTGATTTTATTTAATAAAAAATGTTATTTCCATCATTAAAATGAAGTTTTACACATTAAAAAATGTCAAACTCATGTTTGTTGTGTTTATTGCTTACATCGTCTGGAAGTTTGAATTTTAGGCCGTTGCCTAGGCAATCGATTGCAATGTCTGTACATTGTAATCAATTCTGGTGTTTGGGTCTACTTTTCTGGATCACTACACCAGTAAACTGGCTCGACCAATGGGAGTACACATTGTGAGGTGCCTTTTTGAGTGCAACTCGAGTATAGTAGGCAATTGCACAATGACAAGTTTTGTTTCTTTTTCCATTACTATAGTATAAGCACGCAAATTTTAACATCAACTATGCTACCTAATCAAAATCAGGTTATCTCAGTTTTAACGATATTGATCGCAAGTGCCAATTTAACTCCAAGTAAGTGAATTCAAAACCGTCTTGGCAATAATACCGTATATTTGCAAATAGCGCACCCGTGCGCTATTTGCAAAAAAATATTTTGACCCGCGCGGTATTACAGGCCCGCGGGCTATTAGAGGCCCGCGGACTATTTACACCAAACATCGGCCGACTGGCCGATGCTGGGTTTTTTTAACATATCGGCAACGAAAATCACCTAAAAAGGTGACAATTGAGACGTTTTCCATACGTTTCGGTAATTTTCTGCCAAAACGTATGCAAAACGTGTCATTTGTGATCCTTTTTTGGCACATTTCTGGCCTCCAATTCTGTATCCGCGCGCAATTCGAGGCCCGCGCGTTATTGGCAAAAATAAAATTTGCCCCGCGCGCAATTCGAGGCCCGCGGGCTAATAGAGGCCCGCGTAGTAATCGATAATATACGGTAATTTACAAAAATAATTCTGGTCTTCTTAAAGCAGAAAGCAACGATCTATTATACAATTCATCATCTCACTGCAATGACAAACTTTATTCGCAAATATCTAAGATGGTTAAAGCCCTTAACACCAAAAGATTATTTATTATTTATGAGCATTATTACGGTATTTGACATAGTAAAATTTCTTTTGAATTATTCTAATGTAGTAAAATAATTGTTACTGCAGAAACAAACTGCTTGTCAAAATTGATTTCTGACCATTGGATTGGGAAAATTGAAGTGGCAGCACAACCAAATGACAGAATAACAAAACAATTCAATTTCACTCCTTACCAGCTAATTCTGATTTGGATGGATAACATTGACGTACAAAAATAATTCCATTACCTATTTCTATTAATTATTGCATTATTTATCTCTATTTCTACAGATGATTGAAAAACTTATAAAGTGTAGGAGCATGGGAAATAAATCACTCTTGTTTATTATTAAGGACATATTGGTTCAAAAGAAAAAAAGATCAGTTTTATTTGGACAGTTACAAGAATTGATTTTTTTGATACGAATTCAGATGTATGTCCTTGTATATTCTCAACACAACGAAGTAAGAATCCAAGTTACAACAGCTGTTATAATAATTCATTAAGTATAAGTTACATTGTAGAATTATAAGCAGTTTGGATTGACTTATCAGCAGTCAGTTAACGAAAGTTCAAATCTTTTGTTATTAACATACTTTGGGAATAACTGTGTAAAACCACAAAAATGTGAATTTGGAGTAATCAATGAAAAAAATATTTCTTTGCAAAAACCACTTTTTGCAATGTACTGGGATAAAAAGGTGACTAATAAATTATTTTACAATATATTTTTGATTTACCCAATTAACACATTCCAAAATGCATTCCAAAATTTACCGCTTTTCGCAGATTGTAAATATACAGGGTGTTCTGAAAGTTTGGTCCCCTCCAAATATTTCCTGAGCAATTGCATCTAGGCCAACTTTGATGAAGGGATCATATAGGAAGTTGGGTGAGAGCAATCCAATGACGTCATCAAATTTGACCTTGAAGGTCATTTTCAAGGTCATTCACTTTCTAACTTTTAAACCGTTGAAGATACAGCAAAATTTCCAATTACAAAGTTGTAGAGCACCATCAAATTAGTACTATACAACTTATCTTAGTTATCTTAAGCCAATTTTTTCATAACGCACAATATCGCAGTAACGCATGACGACGCTATTCACATGCGCTACATCGCGTGTATAGGAATTATTCTTACATGTCGCGGAACTATTGCTGCTTAACTAAACTAACCTGTGTAATGAGCATCAGTCAAGCTGAAGATTGATTTATTGATGATTTTCATCCCTTATAAACTTTGTTGAACAGCCAATTGTTGGCTCATTGTTAGACTAATTTGATGGTGCTCTACAACTTTTTGATTGAAAATTTCAATTTGCTGATTTGTTTTCTTTTATTAAAAAAAAACTAAGGTGACTAAGATAAGTTGTATAGTACTAATTCAACGGTGCTCTACAACTTTGTAATTGTAAATTTTGCTGTATCTTCAACGGTTTAAAAGTTAGAAAGTGAATGACCTTGAAAATGACCTTCAAGGTCAAATTTGATGACGTCATTGGATTGCTTTTACCCAACTTCCTATATGATCCCTTCATCAAAGTTAGCCTAGATGCAATTGCTCAGGCAATATTTGGAGGGGACCAGACTTTCAGAACACCCTGTATTATTCTAGCATTATACATTTCTTATTAGCCTACATTTCATAATGCATTTCATAATACAATTAAAAATATATATTTTGACAATGCATTTGTATTTGACACATAATAATATTGTGGCATGTAATATAAAAAACATTTTCAAGTGCATTGTCAAACTTGTTACAATTCATAATATACATTGCAATATAATTTTAAATAAATAAATCCACGTCTATTTTTTTTCTTTTTTAATTATCAAATAGAACAGGTTCAATGTAATAGGAAGGCTAGTAGAAAATGTTTTGCGCCAAATAAAAACTTTGCGGTAAGAATTAAAAATAAAGTAAAATTAATTAATTATTGTGACTATGTGTTGTCAAAATGTACTAAATTCATCAAATATTTATGGAAATGATTTTTGCAGTCCAGAATTAACAGTTAACACAGAGGTGGGTTTTAAGATTGTATTCTGTTTGAATTAGAATGTTACTTCATGTGTGTATATTCCATTCCCTTTGTTAGAAAACTGATTTGAAATCATCGATAGGTTCAATTACTAGATACGAATTGAAGTTTCAAGACAGCACTTTATTACCTGCAGAGAATGATTTCTTGGCTTTTGCTATCAGAGAAAAGAAGAACGAAAAAGAATATTTATGGTTGACATTTCTAAACCCATTTCCTGGGCCTATTTGGTTGTGTGTGTGTTCTACATATTTACTCCTTGTTCTATCTAAATATCTAATAATGAGATACTACAAGCAAACAGCCACAACACACATCTCAGGTTACTTAAATTATTAAGAAATAAGTATAAAATAAGCATTTTATTTAAGAAGCAGATGTAGTTTTCCCACTTGTGATGACATTATTTTAGACTTCTAAACCTGATGTTTAGAAAGTCTAATATAATAAACAATGCATCTGGAAGCAGTTTGTAATATGAAAATTACACTGCTTACACTTGGGACAGAAGGACTGTTCGAGTGCGTGACATCTGTATATGGCATCTACAGTATATGACACTTAGGCGTCTATATCGCGCTTTTGCAACTTCGCATTTGCAACGAATTAAATCTCGTAATTTGACGTTCTTGTAGGGGTTTAGAAGTCTGATATGTAATGCGTCCATGCATTACAGATGTTTACTTGTTTAGTGACATCACTGCATCAAAATAATTGATTTTTGTATCAAGAAATAATTATGGCCTAGTATTTTAAAAACTTGACATCTGAATTGAGTAGACCCCCCAGCCAACTTCTTACTTAGTCTCATATAGAACGATCAACCACAAAATAACTTTTTACACTAAAATTCATTGAAAATAAACAGAACTACTTTTCCGCGTAGTAGAGCACAGTCCACAGTTAGGTGTAATCCGGCTCAACCATTGTATCGGAACAGAGTATTTATATTTATAAATATACAGTGTTTATATTCCATTCCCTTTATCAGAAAACTGGTTTGGTTCCATCGATAGGTTCAATTACTAGACACGAGTTGAAGCTTCAAGATAGCACTATATTACCAGAGAAAAGAAGACAGAAAAAGAATATTTATGGTTGACATTTGTAAACCCATTTCCATTTGGCCTCTTTGATTGTGTGTGTTTTTGTTCTGTCTGAAAATCTAATCAACAGATACTACAAGCAAACAGCCACAACATACACCTCAGGTTACTTAAATAATTCAGAAATAAGTAATGAAAAAAAGATAAGAAATGATGTCGTCATCAAAATAATTGACTTTTGTATCAAGAAATAATCATTTAAAAATATTACATCAGAATTGAGTAGGACGCCCCCCCCCCCCCTCAGCCAGCTTCTTACTTAGTCTCGTTTACCAATTTGAGATATCATGGGAATGTTATTCAATGGGAATGACGTCACATACAGACACGAAACGAGTTTTAGAGGCGTTTTTGAGTTTTTGAATGCAGCTAGTGTTCATTTACATTTGGCAGGAAAAGCACTTTTTCTCTATCTTGTATATTTTAGTTAATAGGCATGTTCAATTTCAAATTGTGAAAAACTGATAAAAAAAGTTGATTATCAAATCGGTTTTTGACTTTGGACGAATTGATTCTAGTAAATCTTGAGCATATATACAGTACAGTATGCCATATTTCTTCAATTCTTCAACGCACTTTATTTCCCTAATTAACATCTCTAAAAATGGTGCGAATAACAACGAATGGCATGTTAGAATTGTGTTATCAGGAATGAATAAATCGGGTCGGATCGTTTAGTCGACTGTCGTCTAAACGATAAAACGTTCATTTTGTCGACAAAACGTTTAGTCGACAAACTTTTTGTTGTTGTTGTTGTTTTTTTTGGTCGTCTAGTCGTCTGACTACTAGGGTACGTCTAGTCGACGTACCACATAGTCGACGAACGTTTAGTCGACGTTACACCTAACGTATATTTTCTAAGATGATTCTACGATATTCTAATCGAAGTTTTAATTTTTGCATGCATGGGTGTTCACATGCAGTAACCTATGATACCGGTACTTATTTACTTACTTAGTCGACGCCGTTTCGTCGAGCAGGTCATCTATACTCTGGCCATGTGTAAGTTTGGCCTAAATCCGAGCCTCATGACTCACTCTGTGCTGCCACCAGGGAAAATAGTTCAGAGTTTATTGCTTGCTTCTTCCAAAAACCAAAACAATTTTGAAATTTATTATTGATTGTTAAGTCTGAAACAAAATGGATACCCGTAACTCAGGTGTTTGGATCTATTTTCTTGTATCACTACACCAGAGAAAAGGCTCGGATTTAGGCCAAACTTACACATGGCCAGAGTATAGTCGACAACTTTCGTCTAAGTGACCGTGTGAGAAAATCAAGAGAATCGGTTTTTCGATTTGAAATTGAACGCACCTATTAAAAGAAAGATATTAACTTTAGATTAAACATTCTTCATGTTTTTGTTTTATTTTTATAGTTTCTGCTGTTCTTCAAACAAAAAATGTTTTCGTTATGATCATAATTTTTAGCTACAATGCTGTATTGTACGCATCAATTACTGTCAGTCCAAATCGCATCCCCCACAATGACATTCAAGAATTACTTTCTGATGACAAAGTTAATTTATTTGCAATATATTATATGGATTCTTTTCTCGGGGTAATATTCCAATTTTCTAAAACTTATTTATTTTACTTCAACTTATTTGTCTACAGGCTGATAAAAGAAACATTGTAAGAGAAATATGGCAACGAATGCAAAACAGTCCCAACAAAGGATTATACGATTACCCTTCAGAGAAAAATCTGCTTTCGCGTGAAAACAACGCTCTGATAGTTACACACGACGTCTTATTATTTCGATATGGACCCGAATGCGAATACACCATTAGAAAAATTCCAATACCTCATACAAAGTATTTACGATTCAAGAAGGGATCAACACAAGTGGAAATCTTTAACCAAAAGTATACTCAGCATTCCTACAGATGACCAATTTCATCTTTTAAATAAATAGAATGAGAATTAAAAATGCACTAACTTTGTTTTATCCTTTCAGACTGTTAAAGTTACACGAAACTGGAGTCCTGAGCAAATCACGCAATGATAATAAACCGAAAATACTCTGCATGCAAACGAACAGGAAAGCAGTAAAGCCTGTCTCTATCCATCACACAATCACAGCATTCCTCGTTGTGGTTGGGGGTGTTTTATATTCAGGAATAGTGCTCATCGTGGAAATATTTGCACCACGATTATTCCTCCGCAGGGCCAGCCCGGCAAGAGTAGAAGCCGTGCAACCGCACACAGAGCCCCGCGTTACTCAAGGCCCCGTGCTACTCCACCCGGCGTGACCTCGCTCGCACAGATATTGCAAATTCTCGAGTGGTTATAGCTGTAAGGCCCCGCACCTAAATGTTGCACGTTCCAATTTCACCTAAATTAAGGTTTTCATGTAGAACTACGTCTTTCTTTCTCTGCACTAGGCGGTAAAACAATAAATACAAATAGGCCACCACACTAAATAAACAAAGCAAACATTCCTTGATCTCACTCTGGACATAGTTCTACTTTGGGATTTGTAAGCCAACTCGTTTTGCCAACATTGTATCTGCTGCTGCATAGAGCATCGAAGTATTGCAGACGCTCTTGAAACCATACAGTGACTCAAAAAATTGTTCACATGTTTGTAGTAGTATCTTTAATTGGCAAAAAAAAGATTTATAATGATTTTTCAGAAAGAAAATATTTTAAATTTTAACACAAATAGCTCACGATCTTTCAGAAAAAGTAAATATTTTAAATTTTAACAAAAATAGCTCACAATCTTTTAGGAAAAGTAAATATTTTAAATTTTAACACAAATATCTCACGATCTTTCAGAAAAAGTAAATATTTTAAATTTTAACACAAATAGCTCATGATCTTTCAGAAAAAGTAAATAATTTTTAAAAATTTCAAAAAACAAAAAAGATATGACAGAAAAAGCATCTTTTTTTAATGTCACCTGTCAAAGTTAAAGTGTTTTCAACCACACGGCACTGCACTACCAATACATTTACCGAGCATTAATACGCACTCAAAACTAAGTATAATACACAATATCAACTAAATGACAGTAATAATTCCTAACTTATATTAATAATTTATGTAAATAATATCAAAATATCACGCTGATTTAATTTCAAAAGAAATATCAAAAGTCGTTTTATTCAATCAGTCGTTTTATCTAATTTAATAAATCTAACCATCTCTAATCACATCAATTTGGGGGTTCCTGCAGCTAGAGGGGGCTCTTCTCCTGCAAGAACTGTTAGAATCTACTGTGTATTTAGTCTTGAGTAATTGTTATTGCAAAATTCGTATAGTCTTTCTTGTACAAATTGAAAAATAAATAACATGTTTCTGTATTACTAAAAAATGATAGAAAATAACATTACTCCTTCATTCTATAATTGCTTGCTGTGTTTGGAGTCGATAATTATGTAGTTGGCAGCAAATAAGAAGAGTCATAGCGAATTAAAGTTGTAAAACGAAACGAACATATTTACTTCAATTAGAATACATCAGTGAACAACATAAGGAACAGCTGTTATACACAACAGTGTATGTGAAGCGAGCGCTAACAAACTTTGGCACGCATCTTTCAATAAAGCTTATTACTAACAAATTATTTTTAAAAAAATTGCACACCACAGATATACAAGTATGACCATTTGATTATTTGTGTTGACAAAATGCACAAAAAGTTGAGAAATCTTGATTATTTCAAGTTTCCTTCTCTAATTCTCTTTCTTCACAGATACAAGAGTGTCTGAAATGTATGTAGTCAGGATGGTCGAGCGGTCTAAGGCGCCAGACTCAAGTTTCCTTGCCAACCAGGTTGGTCATGTGATTTCTGGTCCACCAATGTGGGCGTGGGTTCAAATCCCACTTCTGACAAACTTTTTTTGTATTTGTTTTCCATTTTTTTCCTTTTTTTTACCTGACATTCACCCTTTGAATTGATAATTCAGTTTGTAAATCCATCAAATTACTCAACGTAACCTTGTAGTTGGAGGACTAACAAATAATTGTTTAACTTGAGAAATAATTTTGTTTAAATTATTTTTCTTTCACCACCAGAAGGAGTAGTGCAAACAAGATGGCTGTGAAAGATATTCGTTGCGTTTAGTTCGACATTGGACATTGATATTGATAATAAGGTTAGTGGAGCCTACCGTTTATTAAATTTAGAAATGATCCTCCCAAACTCTGGAGACGAGCTTAACTAGTACTACGTTTACATGCATCGAATAATTCAAGTGGTGGATAATTCGAGTGTTGAAATAATCCAATTGTTGCATTTACATGCAGAAAATAATTCGTGATCATTTTCAGTTTTCGACCATTGAGAAAGCGCAATACAAATAATTCGACTTCACTCGAATTAAACGGGATCCGTCCTTATTAGCGAATCTCATTTTAGCGAAAACAATTTTTTTAAACCCATTTTAGCAAACTCATTATAGCGAAAATGAGTTTAAATCACCGCAACATTGGATTCAATTTAGCGAAGACTCGTTTTAGCGAATGCCTCGTTTTAGCGAAAATTCCGCCCAACTTCGTTTCTCGATAATAAGTCAGGTTAATAAGTCACGACAGATTAGACCTAGATGGACAGCGAACCTTGCACTCTGGACTCAAACTTTCATTTGGTTTAAAGGTTTTTGTAAGTTGGATTGATTTTAAATAAAATTTTGCATCATTATCATTGTTACCGCATTATCATTGTTACCGCAATGTTCACTATTTGTGCCGTCAATTCGCGCTCGTCTGCGGCGTCGAAAATGTACTTTTGCGTCGAGTTGTTGCTCCGGTCGCTCGCCGATACTTCCCTGCAATACGTAGTACGCGAATCTTTTTCGCAATGCCGCAAATCCTGCCTCGAATGCCGCGTCTCGTATCCGACGATATCCGCCACCCTCTATCGACGTTTTCGGGTCCAAAATTGTTGAAAATGCCGTGTGTAAAAGTATTCAATGCCACTTTTACAACAAAATCAAGCTAAATCGTTGCCCAAACTATCAAAAACACGACGTGGCTTCGATTTGGTTCGATCAACGCGATCTTGCACGACGCCAATAAGTAATGGCGCGTTTATCGCACAACGTCGTAACAATGCAACGCATAAACGTAACGTTTCAGTACCGTTTCGTCTAATGTGGTGGTATATATGTAGCTGTAGGACTCCAGTCAAATCATTCACTTCGTTCACTTCATCCGCGGCACAACAACTTCGAAATCGTAATGGCCATCGAAATGCATAAAACCATCCGTCATAAGCCGAAACTGTGTTATGAAGGCTTTTGTTGTACAGGGTGGTCAGAAAGTCTGGTTCTATGTAAATAATTCCCAAACTGTTTTAGATGTTGATTCAGCAAAATGATTGTAACCTAAAACTATTGAGGCAACCAAGCTAATCCTCAATTAGGACACTTTATTTGGTCATACTTGTAAGTGGAAGAGAGGAAACACAAAAGAAAAGAAATAATTTATTTTGGAAATACATTCCAACATGATTGTTTTATGTTACAAAGCTGAGTAGACTAACATTTCAAACCTTTTTTTCTCAAAACTTTTCGGTAAGAGATAATTTTTTTAAGAACAGTTCCAGACTAATTAGATGGTCCTCTACAACTTTCTAATTCACTTTTTCTCTCTATCTGTCACGGTTCTCGAGTTACAATATGGATGACCTTGAAAATGACCTCTGAGGTCAAGTTCGACATCATAATTGGATTTCCCCCGTCATACTACCCTTACAATAATTTTGCTGAATCAACATCTAGAACAGTTTGGGAATTATTTACATAGAACCAGACTTTCTGACCACCCTGTATTATCGAAAAAACGTGGAATGATAAAATATACTGGAAGTGTGAGGGGTGGAAAAATTCGTGTAAAGGGCGCATTAGCACCACCGTAGATACTGTGAATCCGCAGCTTAAGAGCGAAGCGTCCGAACACAATCACCAACCGGATGCCAGCCGAGTGCATGCAGTGAGAGTCCGACAAGCCGTGAAAGACCGAGCAAAGTTTACCGTTGAAAAACCGCTCCAGCTGATCCAGGCGACTGTTGATGCTGAGAGTAGGGAGGTGCGCCAAAACCTGCCAACCCGGAGAGCGTTAACCCAGATTGTGGGTAGATCGCGACGAGAAGAAATGCCGAAGGAACCCAAAAAGATTGACCAACTGACTTGGGCTGCTCTGGAACCGTATACCGATACATTGGAGGGGAAACGTTTTTTGCATGCTCTTATGCAAACCGCTGATAGCTCTCGAATGATGATGTTCACCACCGAAGAAAATTTAAGCCATTTGAGTGTTGCCAAGACGATTCTGGCGGATGGCACATTCAAAACTGTGCCCGGAGTTTTCCAACAGTTGTACTCACTACACTGCCAAATCGGTGACGACGAAGACACGACTCGCACTGTACCAGTGGTGTACTGCATGATGGAGAGAAAGTTAAAATCGGGATATGTCATGCTTTTGGAGAAAGTTAAAAGCCTCGTTTTGGATCTGTTTGATGTCGTTTTGGATCCCGAGTTCTTCGTAAGCGATTTCGAAATTGGCGCTATCAATGCGGCCAAAGAAGTTTTCCCCGACACCATTTTGCATGGGTGTTTCTTTCATTTGTCCCAGAGTAAATTTCGACGGATAAAACACGAGCATCTCAAACCCAGATACGCTGCAGATGAGGAGTTCGCCGTTCTTGTTCGTCAATTAGCTGCCCTCTCCTTCATTCCAGCGAGGGAAATTCCTGATGCATATGACCTGCTGAAACCCCTTTTCGACGCTGATGCAGTTGGCTTGTTGAGGTGGTGGGAAGAGAACTACGTAATTGGGAAACTCAGTCGTACCGGCGTCCAGAGGGCACCCATGTTTCCACCCGAGTTGTGGAGCTCTCATCTGCTTAATCGCACTGGAGAGCCACGAACTACAAACATAGCTGAGTCATGGCACAGACGGCTTGGCATTCTTGTTGGGGTGAGCCATGTTGGAGTTTTTCGCATGATCATGGTACTGCGTCGTGAGCAAGCAGAAACCGAGCAGACCATTGAAGAAGTTTTCCGGGGCGTTCCCAAGCCCAAGCCTAGGCGAGAAGAGAAAAGGCGCCAAGATAGGCTGTGCCGCGTAATTCGTAGAAGGCAAACAAGGCCCGTACTTAGATTTCTTAAGGGAATTGCTCGCTGCTATAGGTAGTCATGTCTCTTTCGTTCTGTTACATTTGTTTCATTTTGTATTCACATATACTAAGTCTGAATAAAGTAGTTTAATTAATCTAAAAAAATTTCAACCACTTCGTTTTAGCGAATCCCATTTCAGCGAATCTCATTTTAGCGAATTCCTCGTTTTAGCGAATTTTTTGGCGCTAAAACGAGGCATTCGCTAAAACGAGTCATCGCTAAAATGGATTCGCTAAAGTGAGATTCGCTAAAACAATGTGCACTCAATTAAACAACCTTCTGCGAGGGATTATTCAGTACTCCGAATAATCCTCGAATAATCTGAATAATTGTAAGTAATAACATGTTTTTAAAATAGAATAACATTAATTTCTGGTTTGCAACATTGAAATACATTTACAACTCAAAGACATGAAATTAGAATACACACCTCTGTCAAAACAAAAGTTGTGTTTGAAATTACATCACACAAAAAATAAGCAACATATAACCAAATGCTTTTTTTTCCCAATATAATGAGCAAAAAATGAATTAAATAAACAAAATTTGATGGAAATTGATCAATTTTTTCAGAAGTTATCATGAAAAATGATTGGGTCCTGCCGTGATATAATTGTTAGCAACGAAAGGAGATCGTGTCTTATTAGCCACCACACACTTTTCGCACAATTTAAGATCTTTCTCCTTATTTAATTCCATACCGTCGACTAATTTACGATTTACCATTTCTCGTAACGACTTGAATCCCAAATGCGCCAGTCTGCGGTGCCATAATGTAACTGGCAATTTCGCAATTTTAGTTCCAGGTTTATCCTTCCCCCCCGTTAACGACAGTCCAATGTTCATTTGGGGGGCAGTGAAAGTCTCATCTTGAAATCTCGGAATAATCCTGAGGTTTGTATAGCTTCGAATATATTAATACCGGTTGATGTTGACACAACGCACCTGTTGTCATGAAATGACACCACATAACTTTGCTCTACAATTCTTGCAACTGATAATAAGTTTGTTTTAAGTGAAGAGACGTATTTCACATCATTCAATCGGATAATTTTTTTCTGCTCTTTCAACCACAAAATCAATAATACAGTCCCAACTCCCATTGAGGGAACTTTGCGTCCATCCGCCAACACAACTTGTGTACCGGGAGGTACATCCAACTGCTCGAAACACGCTGCATTATTTGACATATGAGACGATGCTCCAGAATCCATATACCATATTGGATCATTATCATAAATTGGTGATGAGTACTCCGCGCGGCATTAGCTGGCGCGGCATTCAAATCCTAACCAAGTAATCTTGCCGCAAATTCTGGGTATCAACAATAGCGGTGCCGCTATTGTTGATACTCACGGTATGGGTTGGCGCGGCATCGCTTAAACTCAGTCGGTTTTGATGATTTGGCGCGGCCCGTTGTTATGATTTGACGCGGTACATCGACACATCGGCAAGGCATGGCGTGGCACGTCGCAACTACGTGACTTTTTCATCTAAATTCGTTCCCTCTTCAGAACTGAACGCAGACGACACTTCCTTCAGTTCGTCATTTTTCACACTCAACATGGAACTCTCGGCCGGCCCAGCACACGCCGTCCCACTGTCTTTGCTCAAATCACTATTCACCTCCATCTTCCGTGGGGCCTCCGCCGGCGGTCGCTTCACAACTCGTTGCCCGCCGCCGAACCACAACGACTTGCGACGCTTACAGTGCACCACTTCCGGCTTGCTGCCCGACGCGCTCGCTTTGTGCGGCTCCGTTTTCGCTTTTTTTGGCTCGTCGAGACCGGAGTCATCAGATTTGATGCAATTTTTTGATTTTTTTCTTAACACGAATCAACTCTCTATCACTGTCGTTGTCGTCGGTGGACTTTGCGACGTTTATTTCGCTCACGTCCATTGATTTTGGCACGCTTGTGTCCGTCGATTTCGTGCCGCGCTTATTCATACTACTGATATTGCCTAGTATGGGCCGCGCCAACCCATTCGACGGGCATGGCCTAGCGCAGCGCCGCTCATGACAATTTCACGGGTATGACCCCTAATGCCGCCCATGGAATAGCGGCCCCATAAATTGTTGCACTTGGAGACTCCATCAAACACGTAGTCAGCTGATGGGCATTCATTGTGTAGTCAACAACGTATTGAAGTTCGTCCGACTTCGCACACGTAGTTGGTTGTTGCAAGATTGCAACCCATGCATTCTGCTTTCTTCCTCTAAAATTCCCATGAGGTTGCGCCTGGGCACGAGCACGAATTTCAGCGGCAGCTTTCGGGTCAACTGGTTGACGGCACTCAGCATATCTGTGTCCCATACGTCCACAATTCCAGCACTTCGGGGGCGGTCGGCTACCTTGATATGCTAGCGCTGCTGCGCCCGGGTCCCGAATATCCGCGTCCGCTGTTGTCATTCGAATCACGCACCCATGTTGCACTCTCAACTTTAAAATCCACCGGAGCCGGCAACGCCGTATCTCCTCCGCTTACATTGCACGCCTTAGTGTCTGCATCTTGAGAGTACTGCGTCCGACAACGTCACAACTAGTTACAACTCCCACATAATCATGCGTTAAGCCAGGCAAAACATGGGCACACAGTTCGGCCTCATCAATCGGTGCTCCAATCGAATTGAGTTTCTCAGCAACAGATATCATTCGGTCCAAATATGCCGCAACAGTCTCCGCTGATTTCATTCGTATATGCGCGAGTTCCACTCGTTTTTGCACTTTTAATTCTGCAACCTCGCCCTGATTGTAGGATGTAGGATAATTCCTTCCGTTGAGTTTCTCCACGTACGTGGTCGCGGATTCAAGCTTTACCGCCATCTTTATTCCAATTCTCAATTCGTACCTCTTGATTTTTCAGAAATGATGAATTTCGTCATCGTACTTTTAATTTTTCTTTCTTCAATTTGCAGTTCTGCTCTGAATTATGTTGGGCCCATAACCCATGTTGTCCAATATTTGTAAAGTCTCATCAAGAAATAAACACACAATACGACATGATGAGTTGCAACCGAACACTCACAATAATGGTCATTTATTACAAATCAATTTAACTATACAATATTGATCAATCTCAAGTATTGTTGTTTCGAACGAATATATCTAACAGGTACCCTCACCTGCATTCCAAAGTGGGAAGCAGAAGCCAAGTTGAATGACAACAAATCTAACCCAATTATTCAACTGAAATAAACTAAGGTTAATGACACTAAAATATTATAATAAAAATTAATAAAGAACAAATATAAAATGAAAACATTGTTGAATCGATAAATATAAAAATAGCAAATAAATACACTAAATATTGTGATAAAACAAGTAAAAAACACACTAAATGTTAAATGTAAAATATCAAATCAAGAAATATAAAAGTAACAATAAATTGGCACATTAAAAGGAATGTGAACCTGGAGTAAAACGCCAGTTTTCACATCAAGTTACAGTAATCCTGCTGGGAGAGCTGCCTTTGTTGGGAATTGATTGAATTTAAATAATTCATATTTTCTGTCAAATGTCACTGTAATTATATAGCAAAAAAAAACTTGTACGGGGACATGAATTGACATCCTCAATAATTTCTTCTACGTTTTGAAGGCCAATTTTGTCACGAAATCTTATTTGGGTAATAACTACATATAGCACAAATTACATGGTGCGACTAGCGATGAAAACATGAATTGACATCGTCAATAATTTCTTCTACGTTTTGAAAGCAAATTATGTCACGAAATCTTATTTGGGTAATAACTACTTGTACATGTAGCACCCTAATCACATGTTGCGACTAGCTATACAAGTTTTTCAATGTCACGTTAGTTGAAACATTTATTTTGTTTTGACACTACCTAGTATGTGTCAAGCAGGCAAGAAGCAGCACAAGTGCAGCAAAATCTGCACAGCAATACCAATTTTATTATTCAGGTAGGAAATTTTCATGTTAGCTTGCCAGTTCGACAAAAAGTTGCTGGCCTAGAGGTGTGACCATTCTTCAGATGCTCAGTCTTGAGTATCATGGCGGTTAGAGATGTGGTGATTGTGGCCATTAAGGTATCTGCGACGGCAATGGCAGTAGTGAACGATCTTCTCTTCACCTCATACTGGCGCACCATTTTGATTTCAAAAAATTTTGGAAAAAATATAAAATAAATGGCAACTTGGGGACGAGGGGAAGCATGCTCACGTCAATAATGAGACAAGGACTCCAGGTTGGGTTGTTGGCCTCTACACCACTCACAAGTCACTTTCTTACCCTTTTCGCGGATTGGCTTCCGCGAAATCCGCATTTCGGGGGTGACTATTCTGGGAATTCCGAGTGGACCATACTCTTCCGAAAAATGTCCGGGGTGGTGTTGGGAGTGTCGATAGACTGTTTTGTGTCAAGGTTGCCAATTTTCATGTAAGTATTGGAAGGTTCATTTCTGTGCATTCTCATATATTTTTTTCACAGGAGCAACGAGGCGCGATGAAGGGGGATCAAGCAAGAGTGAATAAAATAAACTCGTTTTTGTCTCAAATGCGCGTTTGCGTTTGTAAATTTGGTTGTCTTGCAACGCGGTGGCGCGTTTGAGTTTCGTGTTGCGATACAAACACGCACGGGTGCGTATTGGAGTCGTAAACGACTTTCTGTCGCAATGCGATCGCGTATTTGACAAATTTCTGCAGATTTTTGCCAATATTTGACAATTTTCAGACAAATTTCAATTAATTTTAGAAATTTTTGAGAGATTTCAATAAAAGTTTGAGGAATTTCTTATGCTGACGCTAAAATGCCAAAAGGAGTCTTAACTCAGAAGAGCACTTTTCCGACCACTTAGGTGTCGGAAAAGCACTTCCAAAGGTCGCAAAACGTGCTCTACGCGTTTTTTGACACTAGAACGGTCGAAAACGAGTCTAAAACTGCTAAGCTGGCGCCTGTAACTTGGCGCATTCGCTGGGTCGCTCGAAAATGAGATTCGAGCGAACCGAAACCTATGAGAGAAACGCGCCGGCGGAAATATTCGTTTTTACCAATGAATACTTAATAAATCTTCATGGGAATTTAATCCCAATCTACTGTAGGCTTAGGAACCTTGAATACCAAATAAAAACAAAGGAGCAAAGGCGGGAAACAAAGAACAAGGGCCCGACACCCGTAAATCACCAAAATGGCTATCTGCCAGACACGCTAGTGGCCTTGAGCCACTTCTAACTTCGTTTTCGAGGTCGTGGGTCTCGAAAACGACTAAACCGAGTGGTGGGAACGATTCCCCGAGGTCTTTTTAGTCAATGTCGCCCAAAACCCGAATCAACAAGCTAACTTTCAACGAGAAACGAAGACTGGAGCCGAATGCGGTGATAAGCGCTCATTCCAGACTCGTTTAAGCGATCTCCGCTTAAAGCCAGTTGCTCTGAGCAGACGACGCAATCGCTTACCAAGGAAAAAGACGGGTTTATGGGCTCAAAACCCGACGAAACACTTAAACAGGATCCAGAAATTACCAAGCGAGTTGGTAAGCTAAACTAAAACTGTAAAATAAGTTGGGGACTTGGTAAAATGCGAGTCTCTCAAACTTTTGTTGCGTCCTGCTCGCAACACGCGCGATGTACGCGCGTGGCCGCGTGTTGAACGTGCGCACTACGCGCAAGAACCGTACAAACCGAGGTAAAACGAATTAAACACATATCTAATGCAAAAACAATTATTAAATACATCATTCTTGTTGCTGTTTGCAAACTTGCAAAACTTGCACCGAATTTGGGCAATTTTTTACAAATTTCAGCAGATTTTTGTCTATATTTGACAAATTTCAGCAGATTTCCTCAATCCTCAAACATTTGCTGATATTTCTCAAACATTTTCTAAAATTAATTGAAATCTGTCTGAAATTTGTCTTGAATGTGTCAAATATTGTCAAAAATCCGTGGAAATTTGTCAAATACTGGCAAAAATCCATGTAAATTTGTCAAAAATTGCCATAATTTGGTGCAAATTGTGTTAGATATTGGAAAAATTTATTTTAACGCTTCCAACGCGCCAGTAAATCGCGCGTGCACACGCGTGGATTTTTCGTCATAGTTGGATGCGCGCAAACCTCACGTAACTTGCGCCAAAATTTGGCAATTTTTGACAAATTTCAGCAGATTTTTGCCAGTATTTGACAAATTTCCACTGATTTTTGACAATATTTGACCCAACAACTGCGCCACGTTCCAGGCGCCGGTTTAGGCATTTTAGACCCGTTTTAGACCGTTTTAGATGGCGAAAACGTTCTCTCCATCATTTTCTACCCCTGGGTGAGGTTTTCAGCGTTCATGATTGATGAAAAAGCTGTTTTCTAACTAGCTGTCCCATTGCTAGTTTTGGCGTCAGGTTTTAGCAACCTTCCAATCCGACTCTGTCGTCTGCACGACCTCCAAGACCGTTTTAGGGTTAATTTGAGTCAAATAATTCATTCTGGGGGTTGTTTTGGGTTTTTTACAAGTGTGTTTTTGTAGTTTTTATTGGTTTCAAACATTGTCAATTCTTTATACAAGTGTAACTTTCATTTCTCTGTATTTTGAGAACTTTGCATTGCAGCAAAGTTCATTTCTTGCCCCTTAATTATTGTGTAATTGTTGGTTTTCAAGCCCGTTTTTTAACAATAACTTTATTTGAAGTGCCTATTGTTTCAGTCACGTGCTTCCACGTGCCTTTTATTGTTGAGCAATTTCTTGGGCAGTTGCGCTCCTGTTGCTAGCATTGCCGCGCGTTCTCCGCGCGTGTACTCGCGCGTTTCGCATCACACACATTCGGGTTCAATGGCCTATCGCGGCGGCACATTGTGTGGCATAGCGCGGCACGTTGCAATTACGTGACGTGGCACGTTGCTGTTACGTGACGCGATAGCCAGTATTTAAGCAGGGGATTCCATCATCGTTTACACAAATGCGCATTGCAACGTGGAGGCGCATTCGAGTCCTTTTCCCAAGCGAAATTTGTCCTTTTTCAACGCGAAATCGTATGCGATTCGCTTTCGAATCGAATACGAGTTTTGTCCTTTTTCAACGCGAAATCGTATGCGATTCGCTTTCGAATCGAATGCGAATTTTGCCCTTCTTCAACGCGAAATCGTATTCGACTCGCTTTCGAGTCGGATGCGAATTTTGCCCTTCTTCAACGCGAAATCGTATTCGACTCGCTTTCGAGTCGAATGCGAATTTTGCCCTTCTTCAACGCGAAATCGTATTCGACTCGCTTTCGAGTCGAATGCGAATTTTTCCCTTCTTCAACGCGAAATCGTATTCGACTCGCTTTCGAGTCGAATGCGAATTTTGCCCTTCTTCAACGCGAAATCGTATTCGACTCGCTTTCGAGTCGAATGCGAATTTTTCCCTTCTTCAACGCGAAATCGTATTCGACTCGCTTTCGAGTCGAATGCGAATTTTGCCCTTCTTCAACGCGAAATCGTATTCGACTCGCTTTCAAGTCGAATGCGAATTTTTCCCTTCTTCAACGCGAAATCGTATTCGACTCGCTTTCGAGTCGAATGCGAATTTTGCCCTTCTTCAACGCGAAATCGTATTCGACTCGCTTTCGAGTCGAATGCGAATTTTGCCCTTCTTCAACGCGAAATCGTATTCGACTCGCATTCGAATCGATTACGATTTTTGTCCTTTCTCAAGGCGATCTCGACTTTGATTCGTATTCGAGTCGTTACGAGTTCGTATTTTGATCGTATTCGTATTCGAATCGAATTCGAATCGAATACGAATCGAATTCGAGTCGTATTCGAGATAGTCGATGACCCGTTTCCGGACTTTGACTCGTACGACTCGTATTCGAGATGTATTCGAGATGTACTCGAATCGTATTCGAGTCGCATTCGAGATGGTCGATGATTTCCACTCGCTCGTATACGGGTTGTATACGAGCTCGTAATCGTAAACGAATCGTTTACAAGTCGTATACAAGTTGTATACGACTTGTATACAACTCGTATACGAACGAAGTTTGGAAAATCCACCAAATACTTACTACGACATGAAAACACATAGTAGTCACATACGTCTTATTTAGAAATTGTGTTTTCACAAACTTCACTCGTATACGCATTCGACTCGAAAGCGAGTCGAATACGATTTCGCGTTGAAGAAGGGCAAAACTCGTATTCGATTCGAAAGCGAATCGAATACAATTTTGCGTTGAAAAAGGACAAAAATCGTATTCGATTCGCTTTCGAATCGAATACGAGTTTTGTCCTTTTTCAACGCTTGGGAAAAGGACTCGAATGCGCCTCCACGTTGCAATGCGCATTTGTGTAAACGATGATGGAATTGAAGAGTTGTGATGGCCTGTGCGCTGCAGAAATAACTGGAAACATCATTTTGGCTGGGCGGATAAATCGGACACGCGTCCGCCATCTTTTATTACAAAAGTATGTAGTAAAAATCACTTGAGTTCGAGGCTAATTGTCCTCGATCTCGTACAAAACAAAAGACAGAACGAATCATTGTCTTTACACAATGATCCATTCTTTATATTAAGAGCAGACCAAGTTAATCAATAAACTTGATCCAAAACAAAGCAAACAATAAGTGCTCTTTAGAGCGGATGACAATGTGAGATGTGTTATCGCAAATAATGATCGGTCGCGGTACCGTAACACGCATTGAATAAAAACCAGGATTGACCGATCACATGAACAGGTCTAGAAGCAATAACACATCAAATGCACTAAGCCGTAAAGGTGCATTTAACTTCACACGCGCGCACGGGGACAAACAGCAAAACATCAACCCAACAAATCCCCCTTTGTTTAGCTATTTGTCTATCACAAAAATGTACTCGCACAGCGCGTTCAACCGGGACTTTGCTAACCATTTCGTTAGGATATCCGCGACATTTAATTCGCCGGAAACATGCTCGATCAAAAACGTTCCTTTCTCAAACCAATCTCTAACGAAATGGAGCTTCACGTCTATATGTTTATTTGCCCTGTTCTCGATCCTATTCTTACAGTATTGGATAGCCGGCTGGCTATCCGCAAAAACACAGGGCGTATTTCGCTCGAGACAAAACATTATCTTCGCGTCGTAAAGGCGCTCGAGCCAAATAACTTCTTTCACCCCATCGACCACGGCGAGAAATTCGCTCTCCATGATCGACAGGGAGGTCATCGATTGTTTGTGGCAATTCCACGAGATGGGAATGCCACCCATATAGACAATATGTCCCCCAAAGCTTCGTCGTCTGTCTTGATCTAGGGCAAACGACGCGTCGGTGTAAACCGTCAAATTCTCGTTTTTACAGTTCGATAAGTTAATCGAATAATTCGACGTGGTGGCCAAATATCGCAGGACCTGCAGTAACATATTGACATGGCGCGTCGAATGCGTCTCGTTATACTGGGAAAGCACTATTACTGAAAACAGTATGTCGGGTCTGGTTCGGCTGGCGATGAACAACAGACTTCCGACCAGAGATCTGTACGGGAATGAGGTGTCGACTTTTTCTCCGGTTCTTACACTTTGAATCATGGTTCCCGGGGTTACTGGAACCTTTACTCGATGGCACGAGTCAATCCCGTACGCTTTACAAAGCTTTTCAATATATTTCCGTTGGTGGATTTTAATCATGCCCCCGGACCTATCAAACTCGATTCCTAAAAGTAAAGTTACGGGTCCCAGACTCACTACTTCAAACGATTCCCGTAACCACTTCAAAACGCATTGTTCCACATAGTCATCCTTCGAGAACAGCACGATATCGTCCACGTAGAAGATGACTATCGCGTCGTTGTCTAGGGCATAGACACAGTTTAAACCCAACAACGGTTGAAAGCCCAATTCAAGTAGTCGTATGTGGAGGACCTGGTACCACATACGACCGGACTGGTGTAATCCATAAAGTGCTTTTAAAAGCATCCAGCATTTATGCTTATTATGGGCGGTACGATATCCCTTGGGGATCTCCATGTACTGTACCGTATCGAGGTCCCCGTAAAGGTACGCGGCCTTGATATCCAGGTGTAAATCCCGCCATCCCTTGAGTATCACCAAAGTGCAAAAGAACACTATCACCAGCACGAAGTTGACGACGGGGGAGAACACCTCCGTAAAGTCAACTCCGGGCTTCTGCTTAAAGCCTTGTGCGACGAGTCGGGCTCGGTAGCGTTGGATAACACCCGTGTGGTCGCGCTTCATTTTGTATATCCATTTCGATCCCAAGAGAGTCGTACCCTCGTCTAAAGTTGTTTTGTCAACTTCCTTGTAAACCGTTCTTTCATCGAACACATCAATTTCCTCTCTCATGGCTTTTATCCAATCAGGACGCTTGACGTGGTACATGGCTTCTTCGTAGGTTTCTGGCTCGACGGCACAGAAACCTGCAAACCCTAACGGTTCACCGTCCCCCTCTAATGTCTTAAAGTCAAATAAGGTCGCATCATATGCGTACCCTTCTTCATCGCACCACCGTGCGATATCAACTCGACTTCTTATCTTGTCCTTTAAGGGCGTGATGTAAACAACATCTATTTGTCCCGCCGTCGCTCCGTCTTTACGGACGGATGCGCGTCGTTCCCATTCCGCCATGTTTAACGGCAGTAGTTCCGGATGTAACATCACGTTCCCTTGCTTTTTCTTTGATCGTGATCCACGCCGTGTTTGAATCCCAGGAGGAATTTCAGGTTCCCCATCATTGTCAGGATAGATGTTGAAGTAATTCCCATCATCCCCCTTCGCCCCACCAATTTCTTCAACAGGCTCATCCCCTGTATCCCTATCCCCAAGAATAGGGTTCTCCTCAACGGGCATGAGTGGGGGTTGCTGAGCTGCCTGTTTAGCGACTGGCCTCAATTCAGGTCTAAAAGTAGGCTTTGGGGTCGTGGGCAATGCGGGTTTCACTTTTTGCTGCGGAACAGGTTGTGGGACTTCCTGTATCGCAGGAGGGGGTTCCGGAATCTCCGGAACTTCTAGGATCTCCGGGATCCCCGGAGCCTTCTGAATTATCGGGTCGCCAGCAACACTGTCGTCGTCAGAAAATGACCCATTGAACGAGTCCGAACTCGAAGTATCAAAGTCATTCTCCAATTCAGGCGACGTGACCGTCCCTAATTCAAACCAGAAATTGTTTTCAAAAATTTTGACGTGTTTAGACAAAAACACCTGATTTTTATTCGGATCCCAAATTCTATAGCCGCGTGTTGAAGCGGCGTATCCAATTAATGCCCCAGCCCATGCCCTGTCTTGTAATTTCCCACCCCGAGTCTGAGATGGGATATGGACATAAGTCAATGAGCCAATGCACTTGACATG
This sequence comes from Strigamia acuminata, assembly GCA_949358305.1. Lineage (NCBI taxonomy): Eukaryota > Metazoa > Arthropoda > Chilopoda > Geophilomorpha > Linotaeniidae > Strigamia > Strigamia acuminata. The sequence goes on along the minus strand of OX442315.1, from coordinate 2,981,311 downwards.
GCGAAGGGACAATTTCTTATTGTAAAACACAGAATAAGGTGTTTTTCCCCCAATTCCCGTATGTGGAAAACGGTTTTTCAGATATACAACTGAAACGGCAAGCTCTGCCCATAGAGTGGCGGGAAATTTATTCTCAAAAAGAAGTGCCCGAGTACCATTAAGAATGGTACGGTTCGCCCGTTCGGCGACCGAATTCATTTCTGGGCTGTATGCATTAGTCCTCATACACTTAAGCCCAATTGTCGCCACATAATCGTCCCATTGTCTAGATATGAACTCCCCTCCATTATCAGTTTTTATAGCCTTTACCTTCTTAGAGGTCGTTCGCTCAACTTCAAGTAGCCACCGCTTGAAATGTCCTAAAACGTCACTTTTCCGTTTCATGATGATTATCCACATAAAGCGGGAAAAATCATCGATGAGAATGAGATAATAGTACGCCCCACCCAATGTTTGAACTGGCGCGGGGCCCCACACGTCTAAGTGCACTATTTCCAAAATACTTTTTGTCGTAATTCCAATTATTGGGGGAAAACTAGCACGTGTACTCTTCGCCTTGGCGCAAAAGTCACACGTCAACAACTCCTTATTCGAGAGTTTCAGCCCAAACACGTCAGTTGACTTTTCCAAACCCGTTATTCCTTTAGCATTTAAATGCCCCAACCGGGAGTGCCAAATGTCCATCGTTTGAGCCTTATCTTTCTTGTCAAAAGTTTTAACCCCATTAGTAGAATTGTTCCCATTCCCTGCTTTGTTCTGCACAATTGAACTTGCCTCCTTAGAGGCATTGGCAGTCTTTGCCTTGATTTTATTCGAAATATTCGCTTGCGCATTAGTCGTAACATTCGCAGGCGCGTTGTTCGCAACACTCGCTTGCCCCTTTATCGCTGGTGCAGGTTTCCCTGACTCACTCGAATTTTGGGTTAATGCGTCCTTAAAACTAGGGTATGTTAGTATCGAATTTACAACTTCATCGCCTTTTATAAGCGGACTAGAAGACACTGTCGCAGCCTGTTGCGCAGGTAATGCGGCAGTGTTCACAGGAGAAATACGACAATTGACCTTATACATCCGATCACTCGTGCGTTCCGCAGTGATGGAAGGGTCATCAATTTTGTCGTTATAAATAACCATTTTGCCATTTTTAATCATGGTCGTTGCCCCAGCTTCATCCGTGCGACCCAACGAAATCAAATTCTTCCTAAAGTTGGGTGCATAAAATACATTTTGCAATGTAAGTGCACGGGTGCGGGTTCCGTAAATCGATGTCAATGTCACATTTCCTATTCCTTCGATTCTCGACTTTCCTTCTCCCTGTTGGACGTGGCCAGTCAATGGCTTGAAGTCGGAGAACCAATCTTTGTTGAAGGAGAAATAGTCCGTCGCCCCTGTGTCGACGTACCATTGCGAATCATAATTCGCGTGAGACACGTGGGAAGCCGGCACAGGGGGTTGTTGTTGAAGCCAAATCGCCGCGGAGTAATAAGAGACTGGAGAGTCGCTGAATATGTCAGCCTGTGTGACAGCGGCCTTTTGCTGGCCCCTTCCACGTCCCTTGCCCCGTGGATTGCCTCTAAATTGTCCAGTTTGGTTTCCTTTTGCTTGGAATTGCTGTTTCGGTGGAGTAGGGCATTCACGGGCGAAGTGACCCGTCCCACCGCAAGTAAAACAGATGCGTGGGCCGCCGGGTGCATTTCCACCACGTCCGCGTTGTCTTCCGCCTTGGTTAAAGAAGGCACCAGTGCTCTCCAATGGCGTCTTGGAAAGCACGCCAAATTCGTCGGTCGTTACGTGTAAGCGATTGTATTCGCCTACCAGGCGTTCCTTGACCGCTGCTGCCGTGAACTCTGCGTCACCCCAGTGATAAACCGTCTGCTTGACCGGTTCATATTGGGGCGGCAGCAGGTCGAGGTATTGAAAGGCGTGAAACTCGTCCGTGATCTTTATCTTGACGTCGGCAAGTTGCACGACCTTTCGGTCAACTCGTGCGGTGAAAACAAACATCTCTTCGTTTTCATGCAACCGCATGTCCAAAAATTCCCGGCGAAGACGGGCTTTACGTGCCCGTGTCGTGGGCTGGTAGGCAGCTTTCAGTGCCTCCCACACCTCCTTCGCAGTAGCGTGGGCGACAGCCACAACCTGTTGGGCCTCGCCACACGCCAGACAAATGGTGGAGCGAGCCCTTTCCTCGCCTTTCTCAAAATCCCTTGTCTCTCGAAACGGTGATCCGGCCGGCGGCTCTTTCGTCTTGCCGGTCACGTGGCCCCAAACTCCGTACGATTGGAGAAGGAGCTGGACTTGTACGCTCCAAGTCGGGTAGTTGGTTCCGTCCAACTTTTTCACATCCTTATAATCATCATGGCGGTCGTAGGACGCCATTTCGGGAAAATTTTCGACGAAATCCAGTGAAAAAGCGAAGCACAAATCACACAAATCACGTAAATTCGTCGCACGGATGCACAATTCCCCCAAAAGTGAAGGCGAATAATGCACACAACCCGGGGAATCTCAATAAGTGAGATTGGAAAACCTTGACTAGCAATCCCCCAACTCTTCCGTTCGCGCCTCCTGGGGCCCGCGGGATGGTTGGGTGGCCGTGGATAAGCCTAGCCAAGAATACAGTGCTACGTGCCCGACTGGACGTAGGGTAGCACCGATTCTAACAAGGGAAAAAAACAAAAACCTTAAAACTATACAAAGTTTCACGAGATAATAAATAAATCAAAAAATACACTTTTTCGGTGTTAAGATGGTAAAGTTGCAGCGAATTGCGGGTGCAAGGCGTCGCAATATTATCCCGCGAAGGCGAAACGTTGTTCTCACGTCGTCGTATGCACGGGAATTGGGCTGTCGTGCCGTCCGCGTGCACACTTCCGTGCGATCGCGGGAAAATCAACGTTGCGCTCGTCCGCGCCTTCGTGAGATGAACTCCGGGGTTCAAATCACGGTAATCAATGCCTGCACACACGCTTATCGTGTGCAGGACTTCTCGTTGGCTACAGACTTCTCTGTATGCTGTGAAAATCGTCGTTCGCGACGATAAATCCAAAAAGAAAATGGCCGCCGTCGCGAAAATCTTCCGTGATGGCGTCCAAACGTGCTTATTTCGCACGAAAATCGACAAAATAATGTCCTACCGTCGTTTGTATCCTTGCTGTGTGCTTATTTGTGCACACAACACTGATGAAAATTCCCACGAAGTGATTCTCGTCGCACACACACGTAGAAATTCTCGAAGCACAAATCTCGACCGTCGTTTATTTGCACGACGTCGAGGCGACGAAAAACATAAATTTCCGAACCAAAAACGTATCCAAACGATCCGCTGGTGTCGAAGAATCGCCCGCACACGTTGTCACGACGATTCTGCGATGAAATCCGCACCGAAAACTCGTTTTTACGACGAGCTGGGCGGGCGCACACTCGGCGACTTCTCGTAGTCGCAAAATGGCCGTTTCTTCTCCAAAAACGTCGTCGCCAGATCGTTTTTACCCTCTGCTACCACTTTGAAGAGTTGTGATGGCCTGTGCGCTGCAGAAATAACTGGAAACATCATTTTGGCTGGGCGGATAAATCGGACACGCGTCCGCCATCTTTTATTACAAAAGTATGTAGTAAAAATCACTTGAGTTCGAGGCTAATTGTCCTCGATCTCGTACAAAACAAAAGACAGAACGAATCATTGTCTTTACACAATGATCCATTCTTTATATTAAGAGCAGACCAAGTTAATCAATAAACTTGATCCAAAACAAAGCAAACAATAAGTGCTCTTTAGAGCGGATGACAATGTGAGATGTGTTATCGCAAATAATGATCGGTCGCGGTACCGTAACACGCATTGAATAAAAACCAGGATTGACCGATCACATGAACAGGTCTAGAAGCAATAACACATCAAATGCACTAAGCCGTAAAGGTGCATTTAACTTCACACGCGCGCACGGGGACAAACAGCAAAACATCAACCCAACAAATCCCCCTTTGTTTAGCTATTTGTCTATCACAAAAATGTACTCGCACAGCGCGTTCAACCGGGACTTTGCTAACCATTTCGTTAGGATATCCGCGACATTTAATTCGCCGGAAACATGCTCGATCAACAAACAGCAAAACATCAACCCAACAGGAATCCCCTGCTTAAATACTGGCTATCGCGTCACGTAACAGCAACGTGCCACGTCACGTAATTGCAACGTGCCGCGCTATGCCACACAATGTGCCGCCGCGATAGGCCATTGAACCCGAATGTGTGTGATGCGAAACGCGCGAGTACGCGCGCGGAGAACGCGCGGCAATGCTAGCAACAGGAGCGCAACTGCCCAAGAAATTGCTCAACAATAAAAGGCACGTGGAAACACGTGCCTGAAACGATAGGCACTTCAAATAAAGTTATTGTTAAAAAACGGGCTTGAAAACCAACAATTACACAATAATTAAGGGGCAAGAAATGAACTTTGCTGCAATGCAAAGTTCTCAAAATACAGAGAAATGAAAGTTACACTTGTATAAAGAATTGACAATGTTTGAAACCAATAAAAACTACAAAAACACACTTGTAAAAAACCCAAAACAACCCCCAGAATGAATTATTTGACTCAAATTAACCCTAAAACAGTCTTGGAGGTCGTGCAGACGACAGAGTCGGATCGGAAGGTTGCTAAAACCTGACGCCAAAACTAGCAATGGGACAGCTAGTTAGAAAACAGCTTTTTCATCAATCATGAACGCTGAAAACCTCACCCAGGGGTAGAAAATGATGGAGAGAACGTTTTCGCCATCTAAAACGGTCTAAAACGGGTCTAAAATGCCTAAACCGGCGCCTGGAACGTGGCGCAGTTGTTGGGTCAAATATTGTCAAAAATCAGTGGAAATTTGTCAAATACTGGCAAAAATCTGCTGAAATTTGTCAAAAATTGCCAAATTTTGGCGCAAGTTACGTGAGGTTTGCGCGCATCCAACTATGACGAAAAATCCATGCGTGTGCATGCGCGATTTACTGGCGCGTTGGAAGCGTTAAAATAAATTTTTCCAATATCTAACACAATTTGCACCGAATTATGGCAATTTTTGACAAATTTACATGGATTTTTGCCAGTATTTGACAAATTTCCACGGATTTTTGACAATATTTGACAAATTCCAGACAAATTTCAGACAAATTTCAATTAATTTTAGAAATTCTATGAGAAATTTCAGCAAATGTTTGAGGATTGAGGAAATCTTCTGAAATTTGTCAAATATAGGCAAAAATCTTCTGAAATTTGTCAAATACAGGCAAAAATCTGCTGAAATTTGTCAAAAATTGCCCAAATTCCGTGCAAGTTTTGCAAGTTTTGCGCGCATCAAATCGTATGCGCGCCTATACTATTGCACGAGCGCATTGACGCGTGATGAACACCGACCACGTTTACGAAGTGAATTCGAGCTACAAAAGTATCGAGTCGCCATTCTATGATGGAAAAAAAAAATTAAGTGTAAACAAACAAAATAAAAACTTTAATATACAAGAAACGTACAATTCCACTCAACTTTGTTTCAAATTTTATTTATTGGATCATTGAAAATAAACAGTAGTGTTGTGCACTGTACGCTTAAGTGTATACCGGCGATGCGTTGTTTTGTGGTGGGGATTTGCCTCGATAATTGATCTTTTCTCTTTGTTTGCAATATTTTTTTGGCCTTTTTTGTTGATTTTTCGGTTTAAAATTGTTTTTTTCCGGTGTAATTTAAGTGGTGGAAGGTTGTTGGCGTGTGTTGAGGGTAATTTTGGCGGTTTTTGGGTCGGGATTAGTGTTTTCTGCGATTTTTTATCGGTATTTGGTGTTTGATGCAGCGGATAGCGCATGCGAATCGCCGTCGACTGTAGCATTAGCAAGTGCGCGCGCAAGTTAAATGTGTACAGGACTGTGAGAAAATAAAACGTGTGTGGAAGAGTAAATGTTCTTTGGTGATCGCCATGAGTTCGTACTTTGTCGTGGGCGCGAAATGTGTGTGATATATATGCTACTATGCGTGATGTAGCGCCGTCAGCGCGTTTCAGCACGCGATGTAGCGCCCTGAGCGCGTCCAAATGCGTACAGGTGTTCGACAGATGTGCCAGGGCTTCACGTGCATACACGAAACATAAACATGAAGAAAACAGAAAAAACCGTTGTGTGTGATGTTTATAAAGACACATTACACAAAGAATACTACTCTTCATACAAAAAGCAATAAACTTTATACATATTGCAATAAACTTACAAAATGGTAAAAATAAAATACTGGAAAACATGGCCTTGAATAATAGTGGAAAACATGGCGTACTGCCTTGAATACCCCCTTGAATACGTCGCACCGCATCATCTCGCCTCACTTCCCGTCTTGGAAATAAATAAACGCCCCGGCGTTTATTCGAGGCAATGTCCAACTTGGGCTTTCATTCGCGCCTCACATCCCGCCTTGGTAATAAATAAACGCCCCGGCGTTTATTCGAGGCACATCACCCACACCTCCCCGGCGTTCAAACGAGTAGCTGCGCGTATTTGACCCCGGTTTTTATTCTTTCAAATTGTCGTGTGTTTTCAAAGTTCTTAATTTGTTCAAAAACAAACAAAATGGCTATTTGTTGATTTTTAATTGATTTTATCGATTTATGTTCGTTTTTTGCTGGTTTTTAATCGATTTTTCTGTATTTTTGATCAATTTTTGCCAATTGTAATCGTTATTTGTCATTCTGAATTGATTATTGTCAGGTTTCAGTCGATTTTTGTCGATTTCTGATCAATGTTTATACATTTCTTATCATTTTGTGTAGATTTCTGTTGAATTTTAATCATATTTCTTCGTTTTTATTCAATTTTTGTCCCATGCTCCGCGATCAGTTCGAATAATTGACACCATACTGTGCTTTTACTCATATTCAAGATGGCGTCGCAAACTCAAGGTCGAATTCCGCTGAATTCATTTATTGCGACTGTTTGCGCTCCATACATGCGAAAAGGATTATGGGAAAAATCCTCAATGCAGGTCATTTTGGTGTCAAATGAGCGAGGAAGGCTGGAGATAAGGAAAATTGGTGAAATTTCAAAAAAAAGCTAAACAATCAAAATTTACATGAAGCTCAATTTTTCTAACTGGAAATGCATGTATCGTCAATTTCGGGATATTTTAGGGGTGAAATTGACTGGGAAGGGACCCCCACATTCCCCATGCGTCAACGCGCGCGTTGACGAAATTCAAATCCAGGTTTTCACACAGCCCCACGTTATTTTCGGGTTCCAATTGCCGTATTGCCGTATTGCCTCAAATAAACGCCGGGGCGTTTATTAATTTTCATTAATTTTCCAGACCGGAAATGAGGCGAGGTGATGCGGTACGATGCAAAATTGCGAGATGTAGTTTGCTTTATTTGTTAAAACAAATTAGGCGTCACTAATTCACCTGTATTAGGGTTTCAATGTGTGAAATTTCAAAATTTATCGGTTCCGTCAAAACGCCATTGAAAAGTTACATTTTTATAACGTTTCAATGATGAAAACGGCCATTTTTGATGAAAAACAGCCATTTTTTATAGAAAAAACGACGAAGAAAGCCATTTTCACTATGAAAAATGGCTGAAAATGACCATTTTGACGAAAAACGGCCATTTTTACTACGAAAAATGGCTAAAAATGCCACTTGAGTGAGTGCAAGTACATTTGGTGATGTACTATCGCGAGCCCGCGCGTTTTTGTGCAGTACAATGTGCTGATTAAACCAACAGCATTATAGAGTGATTACATTGTTCATTTGTGTTTTTAAGTTACAAAATGGTACAAAATCATAAAATAAACTTGTAAAGTGCAATTTCTGCGGATTGATCAAAATCCGCAAAATCCGCCGCAAAATTGCGAACAGGGGATCAGCATATAGGCAGCCGTAATGTTAAAAATGGGGTTCCTTTCGCACTCCGCAAAATCCGCATGCGCGCCATAAGGTTAAGCACTCCAGAAGCGTGTGTCGCACGCGTCGGCGCGCCGCTAAAAACATATCCTTTTCGCGGATTGGCTTCCGCGAAATCCGCATTTCGGGGGTGACTATTCTGGGAATTCCGGGTGGACCATACTCTTCCGAAAAATGTCCGGGGTGGTGTTGGGAGTGTCGATAGACTGTTTTGTGTCAAGGTTGCCAATTTTCATGTAAGTATTGGAAGGTTCATTTCTGTGCATTCTCATATATTTTTTTCACAGGAGCAACGAGGCGCGATGAAGGGGGATCAAGCGAGAGTGAATAAAATAAACTCGTTTTTGTCTCAAATGCGCGTTTGCGTTTGTAAATTTGGTTGTCTTGCAACGCGGTGGCGCGTTTGAGTTTCGTGTTGCGATACAAACACGCACGGGTGCGTATTGGAGTCGTAAACGACTTTCTGTCGCAATGCGATCGCGTATTTGACAAATTTCTGCAGATTTTTGCCAATATTTGACAATTTTCAGACAAATTTCAATTCATTTTAGAAATTTTTGAGAGATTTCAATAAAAGTTTGAGGAATTTCTTATGCTGACGCTAAAATGCCAAAAGGAGTCTTAACTCAGAAGAGCACTTTTCCGACCACTTAGGTGTCGGAAAAGCACTTCCAAAGGTCGCAAAACGTGCTCTACGCGTTTTTTGACACTAGAACGGTCGAAAACGAGTCTAAAACTGCTAAGCTGGCGCCTGTAACTTGGCGCATTCGCTGGGTCGCTCGAAAATGAGATTCGAGCGAACCGAAACCTATGAGAGAAACGCGCCGGCGGAAATATTCGTTTTTACCAATGAATACTTAATAAATCTTCATGGGAATTTAATCCCAATCTACTGTAGGCTTAGGAACCTTGAATACCAAATAAAAACAAAGGAGCAAAGGCGGGAAACAAAGAACAAGGGCCCGACGCCCGTAAATCACCAAAATGGCTATCTGCCAGACACGCTAGTGGCCTTGAGCCACTTCTAACTTCGTTTTCGAGGTCGTGGGTCTCGAAAACGACTAAACCGAGTGGTGGGAACGATTCCCCGAGGTCTTTTTAGTCAATGTCGCCCAAAACCCGAATCAACAAGCTAACTTTCAACGAGAAACGAAGACTGGAGCCGAATGCGGTGATAAGCGCTCATTCCAGACTCGTGTAAGCGATCTCCGCTTAAAGCCAGTTGCTCTGAGCAGACGACGCAATCGCTTACCAAGGAAAAAGACGGGTTTATGGGCTCAAAACCCGACGAAACACTTAAACAGGATCCAGAAATTACCAAGCGAGTTGGTAAGCTAAACTAAAACTGTAAAATAAGTTGGGGACTTGGTAAAATGCGAGTCTCTCAAACTTTTGTTGCGTCCTGCTCGCAACACGCGCGATGTACGCGCGTGGCCGCGTGTTGAACGTGCGCACTACGCGCAAGAACCGTACAAACCGAGGTAAAACGAATTAAACACATATCTAATGCAAAAACAATTATTAAATACATCATTCTTGTTGCTGTTTGCAAACTTGCAAAACTTGCACCGAATTTGGGCAATTTTTTACAAATTTCAGCAGATTTTTGTCTATATTTGACAAATTTCAGCAGATTTCCTCAATCCTCAAACATTTGCTGATATTTCTCAAACATTTTCTAAAATTAATTGAAATCTGTCTGAAATTTGTCTTGAATGTGTCAAATATTGTCAAAAATCCGTGGAAATTTGTCAAATACTGGCAAAAATCCATGTAAATTTGTCAAAAATTGCCATAATTTGGTGCAAATTGTGTTAGATATTCGACTCGCTTTCGAGTCGAATGCGAATTTTGCCCTTCTTCAACGCGAAATCGTATTCGACTCGCTTTCGAGTCGAATGCGAATTTTTCCCTTCTTCAACGCGAAATCGTATTCGACTCGCTTTCGAGTCGAATGCGAATTTTGCCCTTCTTCAACGCGAAATCGTATTCGACTCGCTTTCGAGTCGAATGCGAATTTTTTCCTTCTTCAACGCGAAATCGTATTCGACTCGCTTTCGAGTCGAATGCGAATTTTGCCCTTCTTCAACGCAAAATCGTATTCGACTCGCTTTCGAGTCGAATGCGAATTTTTCCCTTCTTCAACGCGAAATCGTATTCGACTCGCTTTCGAGTCGAATGCGAATTTTGCCCTTCTTCAACGCGAAATCGTATTCGACTCGCTTTCGAGTCGAATGCGAATTTTGCCCTTCTTCAACGCGAAATCGTATTCGACTCGCATTCGAATCGATTACGATTTTTGTCCTTTCTCAAGGCGATCTCGACTTTGATTCGTATTCGAGTCGTTACGAGTTCGTATTTTGATCGTATTCGTATTCGAATCGAATTCGAATCGAATACGAATCGAATTCGAGTCGTATTCGAGATAGTCGATGACCCGTTTCCGGACTTTGACTCGTACGACTCGTATTCGAGATGTATTTGAGATGTATTCGAATCGTATTCGAGTCGCATTCGAGATGGTCGATGATTTCCACTCGCTCGTATACGGGTTGTATACGAGCTCGTAATCGTAAACGAATCGTTTACAAGTCGTATACAAGTTGTATACGACTTGTATACAGTTCGTATACGAGTGAAGTTTGTGAAAACACAATTTCTAAATAAGACGTATGTGACTACTATGTGTTTTCATGTCGTAGTAAGTATTTGGTGGATTTTCCAAACTTCGTTCGTATACGAGTTGTATACAAGTCGTATACAACTTGTATACGACTTGTAAACGATTCGTTTACGATTACGAGCTCGTATACAACCCGTATACGAGCGAGTGGAAATCATCGACCATCTCGAATGCGACTCGAATACGATTCGAGTACATCTCGAATACATCTCGAATACGAGTCGTACGAGTCAAAGTCCGGAAACGGGTCATCGACTATCTCGAATACGACTCGAATTCGATTCGTATTCGATTCGAATTCGATTCGAATACGAATACGATCAAAATACGAACTCGTAACAACTCGAATACGAATCAAAGTCGAGATCGCCTTGAGAAAGGACAAAAATCGTAATCGATTCGAATGCGAGTCGAATACGATTTCGCGTTGAAGAAGGGCAAAATTCGCATTCGACTCGAAAGCGAGTCGAATACGATTTCGCGTTGAAGAAGGGCAAAATTCGCATTCGACTCGTAAGCGAGTCGAATACGATTTCGCGTTGAAGAAGGGAAAAATTCGCATTCGACTCGAAAGCGAGTCGAATACGATTTCGCGTTGAAGAAGGGCAAAACTCGTATTCGACTCGAAAGCGAATCGAATACAATTTTGCGTTGAAAAAGGACAAAAATCGTATTCGATTCGAAAGCGAATCGAATACAATTTTGCGTTGAAAAAGGACAAAAATCGTATTCGATTCGCTTTCGAATCGAATACGAGTTTTGTCCTTTTTCAACGCTTGGGAAAAGGACTCGAATGCGCCTCCACGTTGCAATGCGCATTTGTGTAAACGATGATGGAATCCCCTGCTTAAATACTGGCTATCGCGTCACGTAACAGCAACGTGCCACGTCACGTAATTGCAACGTGCCGCGCTATGCCACACAATGTGCCGCCGCGATAGGCCATTGAACCCGAATGTGTGTGATGCGAAACGCGCGAGTACGCGCGCGGAGAACGCGCGGCAATGCTAGCAACAGGAGCGCAACTGCCCAAGAAATTGCTCAACAATAAAAGGCACGTGGAAGCACGTGCCTGAAACAATAGGCACTTCAAATAAAGTTATTGTTAAAAAACGGGCTTGAAAACCAACAATTACACAATAATTAAGGGGCAAGAAATGAACTTTGCTGCAATGCAAAGTTCTCAAAATACAGAGAAATGAAAGTTACACTTGTATAAAGAATTGACAATGTTTGAAACCAATAAAAACTACAAAAACACACTTGTAAAAAACCCAAAACAACCCCCAGAATGAATTATTTGACTCAAATTAACCCTAAAACAGTCTTGGAGGTCGTGCAGACGACAGAGTCGGATCGGAAGGTTGCTAAAACCTGACGCCAAAACTAGCAATGGGACAGCTAGTTAGAAAACAGCTTTTTCATCAATCATGAACGCTGAAAACCTCACCGAGGGGTAGAAAATGATGGAGAGAACGTTTTCGCCATCTAAAACGGTCTAAAACGGGTCTAAAATGCCTAAACCGGCGCCTGGAACGTGGCGCAGTTGTTGGGTCAAATATTGTCAAAAATCAGTGGAAATTTGTCAAATACTGGCAAAAATCTGCTGAAATTTGTCAAAAATTGCCAAATTTTGGCGCAAGTTACGTGAGGTTTGCGCGCATCCAACTATGACGAAAAATCCATGCGTGTGCACGCGCGATTTACTGGCGCGTTGGAAGCGTTAAAATAAATTTTTCCAATATCTAACACAATTTGCACCGAATTATGGCAATTTTTGACAAACTTACATGGATTTTTGCCAGTATTTGACAAATTTCCACGGATTTTTGACAATATTTGACAAATTCCAGACAAATTTCAGACAAATTTCAATTAATTTTAGAAATTTTATGAGAAATTTCAGCAAATGTTTGAGGGTTGAGGAAATCTTCTGAAATTTGTCAAATATAGGCAAAAATCTTCTGAAATTTGTCAAATACAGGCAAAAATCTGCTGAAATTTGTCAAAAATTGCCCAAATTCCGTGCAAGTTTTGCAAGTTTTGCGCGCATCAAATCGTATGCGCGCCTATACTATTGCACGAGCGCATTGACGCGTGATGAACACCGACCACGTTTACGAAGTGAATTCGAGCTACAAAAGTATCGAGTCGCCATTCTATGATGGAAAAAAAAAATTAAGTGTAAACAAACAAAATAAAAACTTTAATATACAAGAAACGTACAATTCCACTCAACTTTGTTTCAAATTTTATTTATTGGATCATTGAAAATAAACAGTAGTGTTGTGCACTGTACGCTTAAGTGTACACAGGCGATGCGTTGTTTTGTGGTGGGGATTTGCCTCGATAATTGATCTTTTCTCTTTGTTTGCAATATTTTTTTGGCCTTTTTTGTTGATTTTTCGGTTTGAAATTGTTTTTTTCCGGTGTAATTTAAGTGGTGGAAGGTTGTTGGCGTGTGTTGAGGGTAATTTTGGCGGTTTTTGGGTCGGGATTAGTGTTTTCTGCGATTTTTTATCGGTATTTGGGGTTTGATGCAGCGGATAGCGCATGCGAATCGCCGTCGACCGTAGCATTAGCAATTGCAACGTGCTGCGCTATGCCACACAATGTGCCGCCGCGATAGGCCATCGAATCCGAATGTGTGTGATGCGAAACGCGAGTACGCGCGCGGAGAACGCGCGGCAATGCTAGCAACAGGAGCACAACTGCCCAAGAAATTGCTCAACAATAAAAGGCACGTGGAAGCACGTGCCTGAAACAATAGGCACTTCAAATAAAGTTATTGTTAAAAAACGGGCTTCAAAACCAACAATTACACAATAATTAAGGGGCAAGAAATGAACTTTGCTGCAATGCAAAGTTCTCAAAATACAGAGAAATGAAAGTTACACTTGTATAAAGAATTGACAATGTTTGAAACCAATAAAAACTACAAAAACACACTTGTAAAAAACCCAAAACAACCCCCAGAATGAATTATTTGACTCAAATTAACCCTAAAACAGTCTTGGAGGTCGTGCAGACGACAGAGTCGGATCGGAAGGTTGCTAAAACCTGACGCCAAAACTAGCAATGGGACAGCTAGTTAGAAAACAGCTTTTTCATCAATCATGAACGCTGAAAACCTCACCCAGAGGTAGAAAATGATGGAGAGAACGTTTTCGCCATCTAAAACGGTCTAAAACGGGTCTAAAATGCCTAAACCGGCGCCTGGAACGTGGCGCAGTTGTTGGGTCAAATATTGTCAAAAATCAGTGGAAATTTGTCAAATACTGGCAAAAATCTGCTGAAATTTGTCAAAAATTGCCAAATTTTGGCGCAAGTTACGTGAGGTTTGCGCGCATCCAACTATGACGAAAAATCCATGCGTGTGCACGCGCGATTTACTGGCGCGTTGGAAGCGTTAAAATAAATTTTTCCAATATCAATATGTATCGTCAATTTCGGGATATTTTAGGGGTGAAATTGACTGGGAAGGGACCCCCACATTCCCCATGCGTCAACGCGCGCGTTGACAAAATTCAAATCCAGGTTTTCACACAGCCCCACGTTATTTTCGGGTTCCAATTGCCGTATTGCCGTATTGCCTCAAATAAACGCCGGGGCGTTTATTAATTTTCATTAATTTTCCAGACCGGAAATGAGGCGAGGTGATGCGGTACGATGCAAAATTGCGAGATGTAGTTTGCTTTATTTGTTAAAACAAATTAGGCGTCACTAATTCACCTGTATTAGGGTTTCAATGTGTGAAATTTCAAAATTTATCGGTTCCGTCAAAACGCCATTGAAAAGTTACATTTTTATAACGTTTCAATGATGAAAACGGCCATTTTTGATGAAAAACAGCCATTTTTTATAGAAAAAACGACGAAGAAAGCCATTTTCACTATGAAAAATGGCTGAAAATGACCATTTTGACGAAAAACGGCCATTTTTACTACGAAAAATGGCTAAAAATGCCACTTGAGTGAGTGCAAGTACATTTGGTGATGTACTATCGCGAGCGCGCGCGTTTTTGTGCAGTACAATGTGCTGATTAAACCAACAGCATTATAGAGTGATTACATTGTTCATTTGTGTTTTTAAGTTACAAAATGGTACAAAATCATAAAATAAACTTGTAAAGTGCAATTTCTGCGGATTGATCAAAATCCGCAAAATCCGCCGCAAAATTGCGAACAGGGGATCAGCATATAGGCAGCCGTAATGTTAAAAATGGGGTCCCTTTCGCACTCCGCAAAATCCGCATGCGCGCCATAAGGTTACATGATAAAAATAGTTTAGCAACATACAAAATGGATTAAAACTTAATAAAACAAAATTGTAATTGGTTAGTACGGCTATGTCTTCCTAAACCCATTTCCAAGTTGTATCTGTAGGTAACCGGTAGCAGAGGAGCGCGCAGTGGTGACCGAAATGCCGACCAGAAGCGTAAATTAAACCCAGAAAATGGCGTCGTGCAACCCGCACGACGCTATCGATACGTGTATCGATTTGAAAACAAGCGCGTGTCTTAAGGACACTTATATGCGCAAACTGAGCACACAGAGTGCTTTAAATCAACAGGCTATATGTAAAAATAATAAACACTTTAATAAAAACAATATATCTTACATATAATGGTGAAAATGTAGTCAAACAACACACGCCCGTGTGTTGCGCCATCTTGGATTGAGAGAAGAGTGTCACAGCACTCTGGTGACAGTAATTGACATAACTTGTCAAAACAAAAGAACAAATCATATCAAAATAGAAAACACTTGTATGGAATTACATACGGGACAGCACACAATGTGTGTAAAAGCGAGATATATAAGAAAATATCGAGATAATACATTTGAAAGTTAAATAGAGAAAGAATTAACATTTGATATCGAAATAAGACGGTCTTTAGACCAACAAATCCCCCCTTCGATCTTAAATGTTCGGGGAAATATAAACACATACTGGAATTACAGGGTAAACATTAAACAAAATGGAAATGATAAAGTCGAATCACCGAGCCGGGTACTATAATTGTAAAACTCTACAAAAGCCCGAATATTCCCACTGATCTCGATGACTCTCATAATCGGGAAAAACTAACACAAGAATGTCACGATAAAGTCACAATCGGAAAATCCGAGAAATCAACGATTGTAAACGCTCCGATCCGAGCCACTTCGTGAAGATGTCAGCGACGTTCAGGTCGCCGGGCACTTTTCGGAGTTCAAAACGTCCCGCCGTATACCACTCCCTGAGCCAGTGATAACGTACACGAATATGTCGAGTTTTCGAAGTTTCGACATCGTTGGAAGTAAACTGTATGGCCGACAGGGCATCGGAGTAAATGACGGGTCGAGATAATCGGTTGAGGATCGGAAACTGAAGATAAACGTGGTCCAACCAGTAAAGCTCCTTGACACACTCAACAAGGGCGATAAATTCTGCTTCCATTGTTGAGCATGCCACGGTCGACTGTTTACGACAGGACCAGCCGATTGGAATGTTGCCGATGAAAGTAATATTGCCGCCGAAACTCAATGATGTCTCCGGATCGCATGCCCACGAAGCGTCGGTGTAAGCCCACAATTGTGAAGATGTACAGCCCGATAGTTCAATACAAAAGTCTGCGGTGTTTGCCACGTACTGCAAGACTTGAAGTAATGCTCGAATGTGGGTCTTATTATAACAGGTGTTATACTGCGACAAATGAATAACGGAGTAAAGAATATCGGGGCGTGTCCTCGAAGCCAAGAATAACAGCGATCCGATCAGCGAGCGGTATGGAAAATCTTCCAAATTCTCGGTCGATCCTCTGACGAGTGTCGTCCCGGGTGTCACGGGAACTTTCACGAGCTTGTTGGTCGAGGTACCGAACTTTTTGATGATTTTCGCAATATAAGCACGTTGGGAAATGAATGTGCGTCCCATATCACGGATAAACTCGACACCTAACAATTTCGTAATCGGACCGAGATTGACGATTTGGAATTTCGAACTGATGAGTCGGATCAATTGGTCGAAAACACTGTCGGATGCGTAGAATAAAATAATATCGTCCACGTAGACTAACATGATAGCGGAATTTCCGAAGACGTAAACACAATTACACGCGGGCATTCTTCGGAATCCGAGGTCTCGAAGCGTTTCGTCCAATTTTTCGAACCACTGTCTTCCCGACTGGTGGAGTCCGTATAGTGACTTGATGAGGAGCCACACATTGTTGGGGTTGGAACATGTGGCACCTGCAGGGATCCGCATGTAGACTTTATGTTTAAGTTCGCCATACAGGTACGCACATTTCACATCTAAGTGTGCATCCTTCCAACCACGCAACACTACGAGAAGACAGAAGAATAAACGGATTAAGACGAAATTCACCACCGGACTAAAAACTTCATCGTAGTCGACTCCGAGAGTTTGACGAAAACCCTGGGCGACTAAACGAGCTCGATATCTGGTGATCGTCCCTGCTGCATCGGTCTTAAGCTTAAAAAGCCATTTGCAGCCAAGAATCGTAGTATCCGGTGGTCTTGGAACTTCGAGATAAACTTCTCTTTCGGTAAATGTGTCGAGCTCTTCCTTAATGGCTTCCCGCCACTTCGGAGCATCGGAAAATTTCGGGATTTCAGCATAGGAAGCTGGTTCCGTTCTACAAAGATGAGCCGCATGGCGAGCACCCGGAATCGTAGGCAATGTGTACTCGATGTTGCTCCAAATAAATAAACCGGGATCATAATCAATGTTGTTGAGCATACAGTATTCATCAACATCCCTCTGAGATCTGAGTCGAATGCCCGGCATCGGAAAATAGTAAACGTCCGTTTTAATCGATCCCGGAACTTGATCCTTCCGAAGGTGTTCCTCGCGTCTCCAATCACTGCACTCGGAATCTCCCCCAATGGGTCGCCAAATATATGCAGTATGGCGATCCGTAGCAGGCAAGACTTCAGTCCCGACTATGTGCTGAATTGGAGCAGGAGACATTGGAGTATCGTCAAATACCGACACTGTATGAGAAAGATCTGCTCCACGGGTTTTCCGGCGATATGTGATGTATCTCGCTGGAGACCCAGGCGGTGATTGGCGAGGAGACTGCTCTGCAGATGTCCCAGTGAAATCAGATGTTCTTGGAAGAATGGCTTGGTCATCAAAGTCAGCAATATCGTCATCTGTATCTCCTTCCTGATAGAGGATGGGATACGATTGTGAATGTCCTAGACTTGCCGAACTCGGTAATTGCAGTGCACACGCATCCAACAGTAACTGCTCTGGCGTTGTCGGAGGCGGCAATTGGATGACCGGTGTATGAACAGAGTGAGATGTCGATACGCCGCTGGCGTGGCTTGCTCCACCATTATCGGAGTCGTCGTCGGAATGGTCAGAATGTTCGGAATCGGATCCTCTTGGCCAGTCATGGAACTGGACGTTGTCGTTAAACGAAACCGATTGCTGTCCGACATCAGAAAAAGTTTCTTCGGGCCGTTGAGATGCGCCACGAAGAGATTTCCGATATGATTGGCGTTCATCGATCTTGACGTGAACCGTTTCGTAAACTCGATCTTCTACCGGATTCCAAACTCTATATCCGCGGGTACCAGTCGCGTAACCAACGAGATATCCCTCCCATGCACGCGGATCTAGTTTCTTGCGGCCTGGCGCGGTGTAATGCACCCAGCATTTGGACCCCATTTTGCGTAGGTGTCGTAAAGACAATGCTCGTTGTCGCCATAGGATATACGGAATTTGGTTATTCAATCTTGAATGCGGACTTCGGTTCTTCACATACGCGAAAGTAACTGCGAGTTCCGCCCAAAGGTCGTCCGGGAGTTGAGTTTCGGAGATAAGAGATCGGACACTGTCGGCCATTGTTCGATTTATGCGTTCTGCAGTGCCGTTCATTTGAGGTGATGCAGGATTGGTCCTCTGCCCTTGGATGCCCTTTTCTTTGAGGTAGTTCGAGAATTCATTTGACATGAATTCGCCGCCACGGTCGGATCTGATTGCTTTCACGCACGTATTCTGAATTCGTTCAACGCGGGCGACGAAGTCTTTGAATGCCCCAAAGGTTTGCGACTTCTGGGCCAACGGGATAATCCACGTGTAACGTGTGGCATCGTCGATGATGGTGAAAACATAATCCGAGCCGCCCAGTGACGTGAGCGGGGCTGGTCCCCACAAATCCATGTGTAGAAGATCCAATGGTTTCGATGTACAGGGATTCGGGTCCGGTTTATGCGAAGCTCTGGTCGATTTAGCAATTCTGCAGTCGTTACACGACAATTCTTGTCGGACTTCAGCTGGTTGCAAACCATAAACCTGGTCGTTAGCTGCCAGAAGCTTCATTGCATTGGTATGCAGATGACCGAGTCGACTATGCCATAGACCGGTGGCATCTTTAACCGAAGCAGGATTTGCAATTACCTTTTTCTGTGACGGAGGTAAATTGCCAGGAGGAGGGGAAATCGGTAGAAATTGCAGAGCATTGGAATAGGATTGTGTGGTCGGATTGACAATGACCGGTGGGGGAACAGGAGTAAGGACGGGAAAATGTGTAGGATCGGTCAGGTTTGGAATTGGTTGGGTGGGAATTGCCTTCACACTCTCAACCGCTGGCAGATCAAAACGATAGTCTGTAATTTCCCGTTGCTTTTGTTTTCCTTTAACCGGTTTCGGAACATTGTCGAAGTCCACTTCTGTCGTGACCATTGTTTTAACAGGTTGAATTGTCGGTGGAGTGGCCGTCGAAACCGTTGTCGAACTGATGGGAACCGAACACAAACCGTCCAAATAATACAAGCCACCACGTTCCTTTGCACGAATGATTGGCAAACGATAGTCCGATTCATAAACATTAACTTCTCCGTTGAAAATGTGGATATGATGTCGCGTTTTATCGATTTTCGACACCGAAATCAAATTGGCTTCGAAATTCGGTGCATATAGAACGTTGGTCAAATCCAAAACGCAATCTGCATCATCAACTGACGTGAGAAGTTGAACCGTTCCTCGTCCAGTAACTTGCGATTTGCCTTGGCCCAATTCGATATCGAAAGGCGGAATGTTCGTGAAATCGGTGAATAACGCTCGCACATGGGTCACGTGGTCGGTAGCGCCGCAGTCAACAATCCACTCATTGGATTGCATAAAGTGGGCAACTGGGCGCTCAACGACTTGCGGTGCACTGCAGAAAAATGTCCCTTTCCGAATTGGACGTGAACTTCCTCGAGGACGAGTGTCTTCGACCTTGGCGACGGCGTTTTTGTTCCGTCTTCGACTCTTGCTTCTCGATGAGCGTTGTACGGAAACCGTCGGCTGATTCGGATTTTCACGTCGAGGGTGGGGGCACTTATTCGCGTAGTGGCCCATCTGTTCGCAATTGAAACACCGAATAGTTGACAAATCACGAGCACCAGATTTATTACGCGGGCGAAACTGTCCTTTCGCAGAAGTATGAGCCGTCGGTGGAGTTGTTCGAAGCAGACCCGCTGATCTTAAACGAGATTGTTCGGATATCAACTGTTCGGCAACCAAAGTCGGTGTAAATTTGTCATCCGGCCAATGGTAAATTGCGAACGTTGCCTGGGCATACTCAGGTGGCAATCCCTTAAGATACTGATATGCGTGGTGGTCGGGCGAAGTTTCCTCTTTAACGTCCTTTAATTGCCTAACATAGTGATCGACTCTGGCAATAAAATCCGGCATATCCTCGTTGGGTCCAATCTGGAGATTTAAAAACTCCCAACGCATGGCTGCTCTTCTGGCCCGTGAGCTTGGCGCATAAATCTTAGCCAGCGCGTCCCACGCTTCTTTCGGCGTGTTGCACGTGTCCAACACTGATCGTTTGGGCTCGCTGACTTGGATATAGATGTGACCGAGGGCTTTATCTTTCTTGGTCATGTACCGGTCTTTCTCCTTTTCCGTCAAGGTAGCTAAATGTTCGGCTTCCTTCTCCTCGGTAACATGCCTCCAAAGGCCCTCGGACTTTAAGAGCATCCGCATCGATCGTTGCCACTGCTCGTAGTTTCCAACTCCGAGTACGGGAATTTTGCTCGATGAATCTCCGGATTTGTGCATCTTGGCGTGGAAAACTCGACACTCCGCGACGAAAACACAGGCTCAGAGAAATGGTACACACGAGACACCGTAGCACTGCACGAAAACGAAGCACAACACTCGATGCGAAGCACTTTCGAGGCGGAAACCGTCAAATTGGGCAATTCCTTCTGAAGGAATTCAAAAACCTCCGGTAGCCAGTCTGAGAGGGTCCGATCGGTGCACCTGGGCCCGCGGGAAACCTCACTTGTGCCACGACAAGCACTACCGGAGAATACGTAATCGCTTGATCGGATTCGATCGAAGGGCGAATACGATGCTAAATGTCCCCCAAAAGCCTTAAATTCTACCTTAAAGTTAACAATGTAAATCGACAAGAAGGAGAAATAGATGAATCGGTCGCGGGTGCAACTCTCGTGCAAATGAAGGCACGGCGCAGCTTTCTCGAAAAGCTGGAGAAAACGCAAATTCGGATTTAAAACCCGAATTCTTCTCGAAAAAATTCGAGGCTCTTCGTGACAATGTTCTAAAGATCGGTGATTACGACCGTTCACCGGGGAACTAAGCCGCCAATAATCTAGTATTGGATTCTCGTTGTATCCGCCGCAACGTGCTAAGCGGAGAAGCGAATCCAAAATGACGAAAAACCTGAAAATAAATTTAAATTCGCCGAAATTCGCGAATCCCGCGTGATTTCGGACGAAAATTAGACGAATCGGTGGAAATATAGACAGCCCTGGCTGTCTTGAACGTCGGCGATATGTTGTGGACGTACGGCGGACGAAAATCGGGCCGAAAATCGATGATACCTGCAAAAATAAAGGAATTTGCCTAGAAATTCGCGAATCCCGCGTGATTTCTGGCAAAATTAGTCGGCGAATCGTGAGGAAAACGTTGCAGACTCTTGTGGAACGTCGGCGATGCGTATCTGACGTCTCCAGTACGAAAATCGGCTCGAAAATCGTCGTTTTCTGCAAATAAATGATTTCGGCGCAAAAATCGCGAATTTCGCGAATATTGCGTCGAAAATTAACGAAATAGATGGCCAACTAGCAAGGAACCACCCTCTGCTACCAATTGTAGGTAACCGGTAGCAGAGGAGCGCGCAGTGGTGACCGAAATGCCGACCAGAAGCGTAAATTAAACCCAGAAAATGGCGTCGTGCAACCCGCACGACGCTATCGATACGTGTATCGATTTGAAAACAAGCGCGTGTCTTAAGGACACTTATATGCGCAAACTGAGCACACAGAGTGCTTTAAATCAACAGGCTATATGTAAAAATAATAAACACTTTAATAAAAACAATATATCTTACATATAATGGTGAAAATGTAGTCAAACAACACACGCCCGTGTGTTGCGCCATCTTGGATTGAGAGAAGAGTGTCACAGCACTCTGGTGACAGTAATTGACATAACTTGTCAAAACAAAAGAACAAATCATATCAAAATAGAAAACACTTGTATGGAATTACATACGGGACAGCACACAATGTGTGTAAAAGCGAGATATATAAGAAAATATCGAGATAATACATTTGAAAGTTAAATAGAGAAAGAATTAACATTTGATATCGAAATAAGACGGTCTTTAGACCAACAGTATCAACCATTACGTTTAAAAGCTAACTTACCTACGACATGTATGTTGGTTGTGCGTGCTGCTGCAATAGAGTACAGTTGGCGTCTGGTACAGTTTATGTTTGAAATTTACATTTAGAACGTTTTATTTATTATTCATTCTGTCTTGTTGGTACGCCCACGACGAAGAAGAAATTACAGTCATTTCAGTGTTAAGTTTGCTCACCAGGTGCTTGAAGACTCTTAAAATTCAGTGGAAAAAGCATGTGGGCGTTTGTTTCTCGATACAGGTGGTCGATTACTAGTCACCTTGGGGACTTCCCTTGGTTGAATCAGTTACCAAAATGCACTTTAAATGTGTAATGTGTTCCACGTGTTTGACCTTCTTAATTTTTTTAAGCTTAGGTACAGGTAGTCTCATTTGTAGGTTGTTAACTATTGCGACGGGACCCGAGAGGAATTATCATTCTTGGGAAGATAAAGTGTTGCACCATGGTCCTACGAGATTGTGCCGCTGAACTGTAGGGATTCAAATTTACTCCTTAACCCTTCCAACCCTGAGATGGGTCATTTTGTGACCCTGTTTTAAAAAAATCATTATTTTTATAAGAAATAATTTTTTTTTCTCTCTGATTTTTGCTGACTATTCCTTTGAAACATCACTAGACACTATACCACAGTTGAAACTTTTTTAATTTTCAAGTTTTTCTATAATTTGAACTCAAAGTTTAACTGGGTCAAAAAAGACCCATCTTAGGAGTCCAAAGGACATAAATCATGATCATCAGCAGGCTCCGCTAATGTCAACTATTGCCACCAGGTGTCGCGGCGGCCATCTTTGTTGTTGTCAAAAACACACGTGTTGGCCAAATTCCTTCGGAAATCTTTAAGACCCGGATTTTGCGCATGCGCAGAATCTGGGTCATATAATGCCCATCTTAGGGAGAGATGGGAGGCCAATTCTTTCGGGTTGGAAGGGTTAAATGTGAAAAGATACATTCGTCGATATCTTTTTATTGGTTTTGTCCATCAAAATATGTCAATATGTAAGTAGTTTTTTTTCAAAAATTTGGTGCTCTTAATATTTCTGGTATCATAGTTGTGGTTGTTGATTTGTGACGGTGACGACCACAACTCCTATCGCATGATAGTACCGGGGATAAGTCGCGTGAAATAGTGATTAAATACGAGATAATAAAGACAACAGAGTTTCTCAAAACATGACATTTATTGTTACTAAACAATATAATCAATCCTAAAAGTTATACAAATTCTAATGCCGACATTTGGCAAGTTAAATACAAGTTAAACTATACAATAAAATGGCCGAATGGCCCTAAAATAATAACATTACGGTTATTGGTGATCCGAGGTTCGGGAACGGCAAAACGCCCGCTCGACCGAGTTATAGATGTCATCTACGCGTAGCCGGGCTGGCTGTGTCCTCGCGGCTTCCGTCGGCGCTTCGTAGCCGTGAAACTGGTTCCTTCACGTTCCGGGTTCGTATCGTGTAATGGTCCGTGTAATGCTGCTTGGTTCGATCCGAGAGGTGCGGTTGACTCATGTGCACCGCCTCAACTAGGGTTGGAAATTGGTAATGAATAAATGAAGTCATTTATTCTTCAAGGTTCCGCTTGCGAATTATACTTCATTCGCGAGGTTGTGAGTTTAATAAATCAACTCAATAAATTGTATTCAATTTATTGTTACGAATTTGATTCGTCATACAGTGAAATAAGTCTCGTGACTTACTTCGGTTGTTTACTTGTTGTCAAGTTCAAACAATTAATGTTTATTATTAACTATAAAATAAATTAGGGTTAAAGCATCGCAACACACAATTGCTGTCAAAGTTCGCCTTGCTGAGCAGAACAGTATCGCGCGTGCCCTAAATAACAGTACGGTGAGAGACGGCACTGGTATTCAGGGGGATATAGCCCGCAGTTCTGCACAACAGAATTAATCACCCGAAATACTACTCATAAGTAGACTGCTTTGGCACCATCACCGAAGAGATATAACCTTCCCAAACACATAGTGCTACTGGCGGTTACTACATGTTTTGCATGCAGACTGCTTTGGCACCATTAAGTGATGGAGTCAATCTCTTTCAGTAACAGTGCTACTGACGGTTACTAAATACTTTGGTATCACACGTGATTCTATTGTCCGACCACGAGGATACTTATGCGGGAGGCTTTCTCCTCAGCAAGACCGTTTGACGGAAACATGAATAGTCCGAACTTCGTCTTCAGTTGACGGGGGTTGCATGGCTCAGCAGAGCCATGCTATGCATGGTCCGGTAGGACCATGCCCTGAGTAAGAAACGGCTATTTGACATGCGGAACATACCAAATAACCAGAAAACAAGACTTTCTTAACTTCCTGTTGTCAGGGAGTTTTATACTCGGTGGGATTAAGTTCCACCAATCTCGTATCGCAGGAAGTGGATACGGAGATGCAACTTCAGATTATGCTAATCCTTTAGCAAAACCGGATCTGGATACCCAGGACCGGAAATGGATACCGGGGACACATTCCCAAGTCACATGTTAATCTTTTAATCCGCATGGCCACATTTCCAAGAATGTGACCAATTCTTTCTTCCAATCATTTAATCTAATAATATAACTTTATATTATTGTTAAGTTAAATAATTTACGTGCATATATTAAATACTTATTTAATATATTGCTTGTTATTCATTTAATTCCGTATTTCGAATTTACCGCTGATTTGCGATAGCGCCATCTAGTGGCGACATTGCTCATTGACAAATGCGGTTTTAGCCGACGAATCCTTGTAAATCGGCCGTGATACTTTAGTATCATGTGGAAAGGATTGTTTATTCTTATAAAACAAACATATTTGTAATTGAAACACCATAAATAACTTTATTTAGGAGTTACATTGGTTTTACAGCAAATACAGCTAAAATACCACCATAATGGCGCAATAGCGCCTTCTGGTGGAAAATCAGGCATTTATAGCCCTTTTATTTCGTCATAGATTTACCAGCAGACTCTGATAGGGTTTCTCTACCGGTAAATATCCGTATCAAAAACCGGTATTTGTCAAGAAAATACCGAATACCAAATACCGTCTATAATTCGTTATTGGTATCGGTTTTTTCCGTTAGGTATTACTGCAATAGTGACATTTATAAAGCACGTTGGATGGAATTTTTTTAAACATAAAGATGCAAAGTTATTGATTTTTTAGCTTAAAAATGTGAATTTATTGATTTTTATACGAAAAATTAGAAATTAATTGATTTTTTTCACATTAACACTAGAACGGCCAGACCGGTCATTTTGACCGGAACAGCTATTTAAACAGCTGCAGCAATAAACCCAATGGGTTTACGGTGCTGCTAATTTGTGACTTTAGCTGATTTATGATGCTTTATGTCATAAATCATCCAAAGTTGAATTTTTCTTAAGAAATAATAAAAAAAAAAGTGAATTGACCTAGAACGGCCGAAACCGGTTAAAATGACCGGTTGAAATCACCTGAACAATACGTGCACCAAACTGCACTAAACGTGCACCAAACGTGCACCAAACGTGCACAATATGTGCATACAACGTTTTGGCATCAAACTGATTCAGTAACACGCGAAACTTGCGAAGAAAATACCAAAACAAAAATTGATGGCTTTTATAAAATCTGATAAAATTAAAAACAGAAATTTAATTTTATCAGGTTTTATAATAACCATCAATTTTTGTTTTGGTATTTTCTTCGCATATTTTGCGTGTTATTGAATCAATTTGATGCCAAAACGTTGTTTACACGTATTGTGCACGTATTGTAAAAGTATTTTGCACATTTGGTGCACGTACTGTTCACGTTATTGCAACCGGTCATTTTAACCGGTTTCGGCCGTTCTAGGTAGGCCGAAATTCCGGCCGTTCTAGTGTTAAAACAAAAACTTAGCGATTTTTTTAACTTAAAAAGGAGATTTTATTGATTTTTTTTAACTTAAAAAGGTTTATTTATCGAATTTCATAACTTAAAAAAATCTTACAAACTCAATTTATCAATTTAAAATTTTTTTTTTTAATTTCAACTAATAAAACCAACACCTGAAAACAAAACAACCCCACATTCATCAAATTTTTACAACTCATTGAAAATAATATTTAAAAAAATAAACAAAAATTACAATTAAAACATTACGATTAAAATAAAAATATTTTACATTGTAGCTATTTTATTTTACTTAATTACCAAAAAATACCAGTTTACCAGTTTTTTTAATATTGAATACCGAAATACAGGTTTTTCCAAAAGTCCCGATTTTGAGAAACCCTAGATGTGCAATATTTCACTCAGAATCTTAATTTTTGGGCGATCAGTGGGTTTCAATGCATTGTTTTTACAACAATTGGAATTGACAATTGTACAATTTTTGTAACAGATGACATTTATGTACATACAAACTATCATCCTGTGTCAAGGGGGGGCTGCGCCCGCCCTTGACCCCCGCAAACCTAACCTTACTGGTTTTTTTATGCAAACCACTTTTTTGGGCCGGCTTGACGCGGTAAATTGTGTCGCGTCGCTGAAACGTAGCGATCGCTAAAATGTCGCGTCGCTAAAACGTGTCGATCACTAGTGGGAAATAAATTACCTTATATTGTCGCTAAAACGTGATTGCGACAATGGGACTTTTTTTTAGTAAAAACCGCTAAAATGAGCGTCACTAAAATGACTATAACCGAGTACATAAGAGGTTTTTGTTTGTTACTGAAAGAACTAATTTAATTTAGAAAAACCAATTGCTTATAATAAAATAACAATAAAATTGAAGAATAAGATGGAAATGAATCATAAATTTTAAAAATAGATAGAAATGAAAAAAAGTTAATGAGATGCGCAAACTATCAGATAATGTGCGGGTCACTAAAAAACGAGGAAGGAGACTTCATTCTGCCGATAGTAGGCAATTGCACGATGACAAGTTTTGTTTCTTTTTCCGTTACTATAGTATGAGCACGCAAATTTTAACATCAACTATGCTACCTAATCAAAATGTGGTTATCTCAGTTTTAACGATATTAATCGCAAATGCCAATTTAAAACCAAGTAAGTGAATTCAAAATCGTCTTGGAAATAATAATTTAAAAATAATTCTCATCCTCTTAAAGCAAAAAGCAGCAATCTATTATACAATTCATCCTCTCGCTGTAATGACAAACTTCATCTGCAAATATCTAAGATGGTTAAAGCCATCAACGCCAAAAGAGTATTTATTCTTTATGAGCACTATTACGGTATTTGACATAGTAAAATTTGTTTTGAATTAATCTAATGTAGTAAAATATATGTTACTGCAGAAGCAAACTGCTTGTCAAAATTGATTTCTGACCATTGGATTGGGAAAATTGAAGTGGCAGCACAACCAGACGACCAAATAACAGAACAATTCAATTTTACGCCTTACCAGCTAATTCTCGTTTGGATGGATAACATTGACGTACAAAAATAATTCCGTTTCCTATTCCTATTAATTATTACATTATTTATCTCTATTTCTACAGATGATTCAAGAAGTTATAAATTATAGTAGCATGAAAAATAAATCACTCTTGTTTATTATTAAGCACATATTGGTTCAAAACAAAAAAAGATCAGTTTTATTTGGACACTTACAAGAATTGATTTTATTGAAACGAAATGAGGTGTATGTCCTTGTATATTCTCAACACAACAAAGTAAGAATCAAAGTTACAACAGCTGTGTTATAATGATTCATTAAGTATAAGTTACATTGTAGAATTATGAGCAGTTTGCATTGACTTATCAGCAGTCAGTTAACAAAAGTTCAAATATTTTGTTATTAACACACTTTGGCATCAACTGTGTAAAACCACAAAAATGTGAATTTGAAGTAATCAATGAAGAAAAGATTTCTTTACAAAAACCACTTTTTGCAATGTACTGGGATACAAAGGTAACTAAATTATTTTACAATATATTTTTGATTTACCTAATTAATACATTCCAAAATGCATTCCAAAATTTACCGCTTTTCGCAGAATGTAAATATATTATACATTATACATTTCTCATTATAGCCCACATTTCATGAAGCATTTTATAATACAATTAAAAATATATATCTTGACAATGCATTGGTATTTGACACATAATAATATTGTGGCATGTAATATAAAATACATTTTCAAGTGCATTGTCAAACTTGTTACAATTGACAATATACATTGCAATATAATTTTAAATAAATTAATCCATGTCTATTTATTTTTTTTAATTATCAAATAGACAAGGTTCAAAATAGTAGGAATGCTATTAGAAAATGTTTTGCGCCAAATAAAAACTTTGCGGTAAGAATTAAAAATAAAGTAAAATAAATTTAATGTTGTGACTATGTGTTGTCAAAATGTACTGAATTAATCAAGTCTTTATGAAAATGATTTTTGCAGCCCAATTAAAACAAGTAAGGAAAAGGTGGGTTTTATTTGAATTAGAATGTTACTTCACGTGCTTATACTAGTATTCCATTCCCTTTGTTAGAAAACTTATTTGGTTCCATCGATAGGTTCAGCTACTACATACCATTCACACAGGCAGGACAGCACTATAATACCTGCAAAGAATGATTTCTTGGGTTTTGCCATCAGAGAAAAGAAGACAGAAAAAGAATATTTATGGATGACATTTCTAAACCCATTTCCTTGGCCTATTTGGTTGTGTGTGTGTTCTATACATCTACTCCTTGTTCTATCTGAATATCTAATCATGAGATACTACAAGCAAACAGCCACAACACACACCTCAGGTTACTTAAATATGTATAAAATAAACATTTTATTTAAGAAGCAGATGTAGTTTTCCCACTTGTGATGACATTATTTTTAGTGACATCACTGCATCAAAATAATTTAGCTTTGTATCAAGAAATAATTATGTCGTAGTAGTTTAAAAATTTGACATCCCAATTGAGTAGACCCCCCAGCCAACTTCTTACTTAGTCTCATATAGGTCGATCAACCACAAAACTTCACATCTAGCACAATTTAATTGTTAAACTGTAATGCGATTCTGTCTGGTGTTCGTGGCACTATCCGGCCGAAACGGTGCAAAATAACGTGATTTTGCGGGCAAATGGCGGACAACACTAATCTTGCATTTATATTTTCGGCAAACGTTATAACTATAGTTCAATTTTATTTAACGTTTGATTTACAGATACTGTAATATCTAAAAATACAATAAATAATTTTCATGCATGAAAAAAGTTCTAACAATGCGAGACAACTTGGATTTAAAAAAAATGGCGGTTCCGATAAAACGTTGTCTTAATTCAAGCCGTATCACTGGTGTAGTGGCACAAAAAAGTAGCCTATAACACCAGAATTGTTACCTAACTAGGCTAAACAAACAATAAAAAACTAAACCTTTGTTCACCTGCCAAAAGAAACCAACAATCTATGCTAACATTGTTTGATTGATTCAAAGGGAAAAAAGCTTATTTAAACAAATAAAATACATATTTTATTACCAATTAAATAAATTCGATCCTTCTAATCACTTTTTACACTAAAATTCTTTGAAAATAAACAGAACTACTTTTCCGCATAGTAGAGCACAATCCACAGTTAGGCGTAATCCGGCTCAATCAATTGAAAAATAGGACAACGTTGTATCAGAACAGAGTATAGGTCTCATTAACAAATTTAAGATATCACTGTTCATTTACATTTGGCAGGAAAAGAACTTTTTCTCTATCTTGTATATTTTAGTTAATAGGCGTGTTCAATTTCAAATTGTGAAAAACTGATTATAAAAACTTGATTATTGAATCGGTTTTTGACTTTGAACAAATTGATTCTAGTAAATCTTGAGAAAATATACAAGCATATTAGTTATGACTTCAGTGTTCTGGAATCAAGTTTTTTGTTGCGTTTTGATTCCAGAATTAGTTCCCGAATTTACTACAAATCTTAATACCATATTTCTTCAATTCTTCAACGCACTTTATTTCTCCAATTAACATCTCTAAATAACAACGTATAGCATCTTAGAATCAAAAAAATATGGCAAATCCGCTTGAATTTCAAAGTAGTGGACAGGAAAACGAGCTGAAATTGAAGTGGTAATCCCCAAACTTGTGTGACTGATATGGTCTTTGCCAAGGTAATCTGGGGACTAGTTATCCTGGTTTGGGACGCTTACTCACGTAAATAATGACAATCGACTCCATATTGCTGATGGTTATCCCGGACAGACTCCCAATTGTGACTAGATATGGTCCTGCCCACGTAGTTTGGGATTTAGCACATGGGATGGGTCGCATATCTCACGTAAGAACGAGACAGGGACTCAGATTGTTGGGTTTTGGCTTTTAATCGTTGTCTAGGGGTTGGGTCACCTATCTCACTGCACCTGCGTCCGACCGGTCACACTTAGGGCATAAGCCCCGTGGGTGACGTGGTCGGACACCTTGGACGAACACTCTGCCATACTTACCCGTACGACCCATGTAGCCACTCATGGTAGTGCAGCAGTCATCTCAACCTGCCACTGAGCGACACAGTGGTGAGTGGTGAGAGGAGCAGAGTCGGCAGTTGTCTCTGCCATTGTTAGGACCGTGGACTCTGCTCTGTACCTCCCCCTGTTAGGCCGGTCCACTCCTCCAAGAGGGGGACGGCTTGGAGCCGCCAGGCGGTGTGTGGAGTGACGTAGGCCACTAGGGTGGCCAAACGGTCACACTTTGTCTAGGGGTTGGAGAATCCTGTCACCCGCGTGCTGGGGTGCCGTGATGGCACACTGCACTGGCAACGTACCCGTCACACACAGGGTGTGAACCCCATGTATGACGAGGTCGGTTAAACATAACATTCATGTCGTACTTACCCAGTACGACCCATGCGGCCACTACTGAGCCACTACTGAGCCACTACTGAGCGTAGCAATGGTGAATAGTGAGGAGAGCAGAGTCAGCACCGGGCCCAGTTGCCCTTGCTGGCATCAGGACCTTCTTCGCATGTCTTCTCTCTACAGTGGTCGCACTCTCTCTCTAGCGTGACCATCACAGCCAGTGTCCACCTACCACTCAGCTCCCTCCTTCCTTACTCTGGAGGATGACCATAGGGCCACTGGGCGGTGTGTGGCAGTGACGTAGATCAAACTTGGATTACGAGTTTTGCAATAATTTGTTTTTCAATATTCCGATTCTCAAAAATATGACTCGTTTCAATGAGAGAAAATCAAGAGAATCGGTTTTTCGATTTGAAATTGGATTAACATTCTGGATTAACATTCTGCATGTTTTTACTTTATTTTTATAGTTTCTGCTGTTCTTCAAACAAAAAATGTTTTTGTTATGTTCATGTTTTTTAGCTACAATGCTGTATTGTACGCATCAATTACTGTCAGTCCAAATCGTGTCCCCCACAATGACATTCAAGAATTACTTTCTGATGACAAAGTTAATTTAGTTGCAATAAGTTACATAGGTTATTTCCTCGAGGTAATATTCCGATTTTCTAAAGCTTATTTATTTTTCTACAACTTATTTGCCTACAGACTAATAAAAGAAAGATTGTAAGAGAAATATGGCAACGAATGCAAAACAGTCCCAACAAAGGATTATATCTGAACAATAAAAGATTAGAGAAAAATCTGCTTTCGCGTGAAAACAACGCTCTGATAGTTACACACGACGTCCTATTACTTCGACATGGATCTAATTGTGAATACACCATTAGGAAAATTCCGATACCTCATACAAAGTATTTTCGATTCTGGAAGGGATCAAAACATGTGGACATCTTTAACCAAAAGTATACTCGATATCAGACAGATGACCAATTTCATCTTTTAAAGAAATAAAATGAGAATTAAAAATGCACAAACTTTATTTATCCTTTCAGACTGCTAAAGTTACACGAAACTGGAGTCCTGAGCAAAACGCGCAATGATAATAAAAAGGAAATTCTCTGCGTGCAAGCGGACAACAAACCAGTGAAGCCCATCTCTTTCTATCACACATTCACAGCATTCCTCGTTGTTGTTGGCGGTGTATTATGCTCGGTAATAGTGTTCATCTTGGAAGTGTTTGTACCACGGTTATTCCTCTGCAGGGCCGGTCCGGCAAGAGTGGGAGCTGTGCAACCGCACAGAGCCCTGCGTCACTCAAGGCCCCGTGCTACTCCACCAGGCATGGCCTCTCTCGCACAATTATATGCAAATTCTCGAGTGGTTATTGCTGTAAGACCCCGCACCTAAATGTTGCACGTTCGATTTCCACCTAATTTGAGGTTTTCATGTAGAACTACGTCTTTCTCTGCACTAGGCGGTAAAACAGTACATACAAATAGGCCACCACACTAAATAAACAAAGCAAACATTCCTTGATCTCACTCTGGACATAAGCTACTAGTAGTTCTACTTTACGGCATTGCCGACATTGCCGACATTGTATCTGCTGCTGCATAGAGCATCGAAGTACTGCAGACACTCTTGAAACCATACAGTGACTCAAAAAATTGTTCACATGTTTGTAGTAGTATCTTTAATTGGCAAAAAAAAAATTTATAATTATTTCTCAGAAAGAAAATATTTTAAATTTTTAACACAAATAGATCATGATCTTTCAGAAAAAGTAAATAATTTTTAAAAATTTCAAAAAACAAAAAAGATATGACAGAAAAAACATCGTTCTTTCATGTCACCTGTCAAAGTTAAATAGTGTTTTCAACCACACGACACTGCACTACCAATACATTTACAGAGCATTAATAAGCACTCAAAACTAAGTACAATACACAATATCAACTAAATGACAGTAATAATTGCTAACTAAAAATATTAACCGTCGTTTTATTCAATCAGATAGTATGTTTTATCTAATTTAATAAATATAACCATCTCTAATTACATCAATTTGGGGGTTCCTGCAGCTAGAGGGGGCCCTTCTCCTGCAAGAACTGTTAGAATCTACTATGTATTTAGTCTTGATTAATCGTTATTGCAAAATTCATATAATCTTTCTTGTACAAATTGAAAAATAAATAAAATATTTCTGTATTACTAAAAAAAAAATAGAAAAAGACATTACTCCTTCATTCTATAATTGCTTGCTGTGTTTAGAATCGATTATTATTTCTAAAGGTCAGTTGTCGATGCCGTTGCGTAACAACCGTCCACCGTAGTCGTGGCACAAAATAACCTTTAACCACTTTTAGCTGACACGCGACACAGCTAAGCCCAACCAACAAATTTACTCGATGCTCTGTTTGATGTTTTAGGGTGTGCAATGCAAAATTTTTAATTAATAGACTACTGTTCATAGCTGCTAATGCAGTAGACTAACTTATAATTTTTATCTTTAACTTCCATCTATTTTTTCAATCAATGATTAAAACCTAGCTCCACGCACTAATTTTTGGTGGATGTCACATAAAACCAACTAGTTTTTGCACCATCTGGTGGTTGATGTTGAAAATACTCATTTTGGCACCCGAGCTCGAGAAGGTAAAAAACTTTTTTATGTCCAAGGCTGTACTCCTGCATGAAACATTTTAATTCACTTTATAAAACATTTTTATCAACAACTTAGCTTAGCTGGAAGATAAAAGTGTATGGGTAGTGTTCGAGTTGTGTGGCGGTTTCATTGGATTTTTTAAGGGATTTTTGTACTTCAACCAATTTACGCGCATCAGATGCAAGCATGAACTTTCTTTGCGCATATGATGAAACGCGCGTTTGGCGATATTGGAGTGTTAGCAGCAATGGCGTTAATTCAGGAGGAAAAATTATTTTTGGAAGCAAAACTTTAATAAAGCAAAGAAAATGAAATGTGCGCTTGTTAGCATGTAATAGGCTCTTGCATAAAGGAGAATCAATTCCGATAGAGAAAATTATATAATCTGACAAATAGTTTTTAAAGAAGTTTAACCTAGAAATCAACACAAAGCTTAAAAAAACAATCAATTCTGCTTTGAAAGTAGAAATTGATTCTGCAAATACATTTTTAAAAATTTTATTTTATTTTTTTTAAATAAAGTTTATTGAGTTTATAGAAAGTAGTCCTGTCCCTCCCAACAGCGAACGCCCATAAAGGGAAGACAGGACGAAACAAAGCAAAACAAAAAACAGCCACCAGCTTGCAACAAAAAAAGAACAAAAACAGAATAAAAACAAAAAAAGAACAAAAACAGAATAAAAACAAAAACAAAAAAGAAAAAAGCGCACCCTAGCGTTTATCAAATTTAGAAATGATCCATTCAACGAGTGCTGTTTAAACTCTGGAGACGTACTTTATTCTCATTATGCAGCAGATCATTTTTTTTGTTTAATCTAATTCTAACGGCCCGGCTGATAAGCCAGACCAAGATGCAGAGAATCTTGGGTTGAACCCTAGAACACAGCGGGAGATTCCCGGCGGGAGAAAGTAGTCAAACGGCGGTGAACGCCGAACGTTAAAACCATCTAGATCCACTGCGATCCGTACGTCTACCATCGTCGACTGGCTGGCGTCGAGTATCGGCAGCTTTCGCGCGTTGTCCTGCGGCGACTGGCTGGCGTCAGTCTTCGGCCGTGTGTGCACTTCGATCTTCGGGTGGCGGCGGAAGCAAACTTGCTTCTTTCCGTTGTTCTATGTGCTGATTGGGTAACTGAAATCATGTGTCATGCATTGCTTGCCAACTAAGCATGTTTGTTACCTGTTGTCATCCCAGAATACAGTGTGGCAATGTGTTTTCGGATCTAAATTTGCATTTTTCTGAAACCAGATCCTTACCCCATTTGTTTAAAATTATAAATTGTAACGGTAACGTAATGGTAACTAGTTACCAAGTTACAGTAATGTGTACACTACTGCTGTGAGAGCTGCCTTTGTTGCCAATCGATTGAATTTAAAGGTCATGGGAAGAGAAAAATAAAAATTGAGGAGAAGATTGTTTGTGTCATTATTAGACCAAATCCATTGTTGAAACGTGTTCAATTGTTTCGAGAGTGTTATATCGTTCGTTTAAACGTTTGAAAATTCTCAAATGTCCTCCATTTTTAGTTTTCGAAAGTTTCCAAAAGTTGCCGTTGGTGGCGCTATTTATGACGTCATCGGCGACAAACAAGCAGCTTTTTAGCATGGGCTTGGCTTCATTTAAGAGCTACAAAATTTTTTTTCCAAATTTGACAACACTGTTAGGTTATTGGGATTTTAATATTCAGTAAATATTCCAATTTGCTATTTGTTGCAAGTGTATAGGTTCAAAAGAACTAATAATAAATTTTCGTAGTTCTTAAATGAAGCCAAGCCCATGCTAAAAAGCTGCTTGTTTGTCGCCGATGACGTCATAAATAGCGCCACCAACGGCAACTTTTGGAAACTTTCGAAAACTAAAAATGGAGGACATTTGAGAATTTTCAAACGTTTAAACGAACGATATAACACTCTCGAAACAATTGAACACGTTTCAACAATGGATTTGGTCTAATAATGACACAAACAATCTTCTCCTCAATTTTTATTTTTCTCTTCCCATGACCTTTAAATAATTCATATTTTGTATCAAATGTCACTAGAATTATTTAGCAAAATAAAATTGTACTAGAACATGAATTGACATCGTTAATAATTTCTTCTGTTTTGAAGGCAAAGTTAATAACTACATACAGCACACTAATTACATGGTGCGACTAGCGATACAAGTTCTTCAATGTCATGTTAGTTGGAATATTTATTTTGTTTTGACACTACCTAGTGTGTGTCAGGCAGGCAAGAAGCAGCACAAGTACAGCAAAATCTGCGCAGCAATACCAATTTTATTATTCAGGTAGGAAATTTTCATGTTAGCTTGCCAGTTTGGCAAAAAGTTGCTACCCTAGGAGGTGTGTCCATTCTGCAGATGCTCAGTCTTGAGTATCATGGCGGATTAATACACACACTGATCAATAACCAGTCACCTTGGGTACGTCCCTTGGTTGAATCAGTTACCAAAATGCACTTTTCTATGCTCAAATGCATTTATTAGCATAAATGAATCAATAGCATGCAAAAATGTATTACAAAATATATTTAAGTAAAACTTAATGCATTTCAAAATACATTGCAATCCATAACCAGAAGGTTCCTGCGATTAAGTCCAGAGAAAGATAATGAGATGCGTAAACTATCAGACAATGTGTCGGTCACTAAAAAAGCCAGAGGACTTCATTCTGCCAATCGTACATGAGTGCACAATGACAGGATTAATGTTTCTTTCTTTTTCCGTTACTATAGTATAAACACGCAAATTTTAACATCAACAATGCTACCCAATCAAAATGTGATTATCTCAGTTTTAATGATATTAATCGCAAATGCCAATTTAAAACCAAGTAAGTGAATTCAAAACCGTCTTGGCAATAATAATTTACAAATAATTCTCGTCCTCTTAAAGCAAAAAGCAGCAATCTATTATACAATTCATCATCTCGCTGTAATGACAAACTTCATTTGCAAATATCTAAGATGGTTAAAGCCATCAACGCCAAAAGAGTATTTATTATTTATGAGCATTATTATGGTAATTGACATAGTAAAATTTGTTTTGAATTATTCTAATGTAGTAAAATAATTGTTACTGCAGAAACAAAGTGCTTGTCAAAATTGATT
Organism: Strigamia acuminata; assembly: GCA_949358305.1. NCBI lineage: Eukaryota > Metazoa > Arthropoda > Chilopoda > Geophilomorpha > Linotaeniidae > Strigamia > Strigamia acuminata. The sequence goes on along the minus strand of OX442315.1, from coordinate 2,944,442 downwards.
TCTGACCATTGGATTGGGAAAATTGAAGTGGCAGCACAACCAAACAAGAAAATAACAGAACAATTCAATTTCACTCCTTACCAGCTAATTCTGATTTGGAAGGATAACATTGATGTACAAAAATAATTCCATTTTCTATTTTTATTAAGTATATTACATTATATATTTCTATTTTAACAGATGATTCAAAAAGTTATAAATTATACGAGCATGAAAAACAAATCAATCTTGTTTATTATTAAGGACATATTGGTCCGAAAGAAAAAAAGATCAGCTTTATTTGGACACTTACAAGAGCAGATTTTATTGAAACAAAATCTGGTGTATGTCCTTGTATATTCTCAACACAACAAAGTAAGAATCAAAGTTACAACAGCTGTGTTGTAATAATTCATTATGTATAAGTTACATTGTAGAATTATACGCAGTGTGCATTGACTTATCAGCATTCAGTTAACAAAAGTTCAAATCTTTGTTATTAACAAACTTTGGCATCAACTGTGCACCACCACATAAATGTGAATTTGAAGTGATCAATGAACAAAAGATTTTTTTGCAAAAACCACTTTTTCCAATGTACTGGAATGAATCGGTAACTAAATAATTTTACAATACATTTTTGATTTACCCAATTAATACATTCCAAAATGCATTCCAAAATATACCGCTTTTCGCAGAATTTAACCCTCGGAAGCATAAGGGTAAAATGTGCCGTTTTGGTATAAGGCATTACGGATTTATGGACAGTTTTCAGGTCCATTGGTGAAAGCGCAATTTAGTTTTTTTGTAGTTCTCTACTAATTATACAGGTTGGAACAAAAGTCTGGATCCCTACTAAATATTTCTGAAAGTGGTAACAATGCATCTAATTCAATGATGGCAAAGTATTAAAGTTGGGTGGGACAATCTTTTGGTGACCCGAAATTTGACCTTGAGATGTTCCTTCAAGGTCATTTGAAAATTATCTCGGAAACCGTTAGAGATAGACAGAAATTTCCAATTGTAAACTTGTAGACCATCATTTGTTTAGTCTAAAAATGACTAATTCTCAAATCTTTTGTACTAAAAGATTTTAAGAAAATCGCAATTGAAAAAGTAGTTTTGAAAAGAAAAGTCATAAAAAAATTTAGTTTTCTACCCATATCTCTGCAACGGTGCCAGATATGCAAATTCCAATCAGGGGAATCGATTTTTTGGGTCATTTTACATCTAATCAGCACATTTTTGACACTTTTCCAAATTTTGGCCATGTTATTCTTGGACTTGTGTCTACTTTTTCAATTGCGATTTTCTTAAAATCTTTTAGTACAAAAGATTTGAGAATTAGTCATTTTTAGACTAAAAAAATGATGGTCTACAAGTTTACAATTGGAAATTTCCGAGATAATTTTCAAATGACCTTGAAGGAACATCTCAAGGTCAAATTTCGAGTCACCAAAAGATTGCCCCACCCAACTTTAATACTTTGCCATCATTGAATTAGATGCATTGTTACCACTTTCAGAAATATTTAGTAGGGATCCAGATTTTTGTTCCACCCTGTATAAAGGTTGCAATATAGTAAGACAATAATAATGAAGTTTGAACTATCTGGTGGTGGTTTTAAACACTACCAGTAAATGCAAAAAGGTTGTTAACTGGAGCGCTCTTTACTGAAGCAGCAAAGCCAGCTAAAAAATTGCGCTGGAGCTTTAAGGGGCAGAAAATTTCAATTCAGAATAAATAATTAAATAAACAACCAATCCATATAAATTTCATATGAGCCAAAGTCTGACACCATATAAACAAAAACACAAATTTTCAGCGAAAAAAAATAGATAGGAAAAAAATTTTCCTATTGAAGAAACAGCTTGTCCATAAATCTGTATAGCCTTATGCCGCCAAGGATTAGATATACTATTCAAGCATTATACAGTATAATACATTTATTAGCCTACATTCCATATGCATTTCATAATACAATTATTTTGACAACGCATTTGTATTTGACAAATAATAATTTTGTGGCATGTAATATAAAATACATTTTCAAGTGCATTGTCAAACTTGTTACAATTCACAATATACATTGCAATATAATTTTCAATAAATTAATCCATGTCTATTTTTTTTTTCTTTTTTAATTATCAAATAGATAAGGTTCACAATAGTTGGAATGCTATTAGAAAATGTTTTGCGCCAAATAAAAACTTTGCGGTAAGAATTAAAAATAAAGTAAAATAAATTAAATGTTGTGACTAAGTTATGTGGTGTCAAAATGTACTAAATTCATCAAGTCTTTATGGAAATGATTTTTGCAGCCCATATTTAGCACGTACCCAAAAGGTGGGTTTTAAGATTCTATCCTATTTCAATTAGAATGTTACATCATGTGTTTATATTCCATTCCCTTTGTTAGAAAACTGGTTTGGTTTCATCGATAGGTTCAATTACTAGACATGATTTGAAGTTTCAAGACAGCACTGTATTACCTGCAAGGAATGATTTCTTGGCTTTTGCTATCAGAGAAAAGAAGACGGAAAAAGAATATTTATGGTTGACATTTGTAAACCCATTTCCTTGGCCGCTTTGGTTGTGTGTGTGTTTTACATATTTGCTCCTTGGTCTATCTGAATATCTAATCATGAGATACTACAAGCAAACGGCCACAACTCATACCTCAGGTTACTTAAATTATTAAGAAATAAGTAATGAAAAAAAAGATAAGAAATGATGACGTCATTTTTAGTGACATCACTGCATCATTTTTAGCTGATTTGCCAGATAGCAACATAGCTTATAAGTAAAGATGCTATTTTTGCGGAAAATAAATTTTGTTGAAAATGTTTTTAAAAGTGTGGATAATGCAAATGGATCATTTTAACAACAAAATTTTTGAAATTGGAGGTGGTTTTTTGTCCGCAATTGCCGCAATTGGACCGTAATGCCGCAATTTTGCGGAAAATCCGCAATTTTGGGGAAAATCCGCAATTGGTCAATATTTGGGCGTATTTTGGAAAAATTTAGATTACGTACGTATTACGTATACGTAATATGGCCGTATCGGATACGTCAACACGACTTTTTCGTATATAAACACTCGGTATGCATTGGTATTGCCACAACAATCCTCGTAACCAGCCAACACAACGCGTCAAAACTTCAAATTTTGTTTAAAAATTTAAATTTTGTTTGAAAACTTCAACTTTTGTTTAAAAACTTCAAATTTCGTTTAAAATCTTCAAATTTCGTTTGAAAACTTCAAATTTTGTTTAAAAACTGCAAATTTTGTTTAAAAACTTCAAATTTCATTTAAAAACTTCAAATTTCGTTTGAAAACTTCAAATTTCGTTTAAAAACTTTAAACTGCCTTTAAAAACTTCAAATTTTCTTTAAAAACTTCAAATTCCCTTTAAAAACTTCAAATTTTGTATAAAACCTTGAAATTTTGGTCAAAAACTTCCCGGATGAGCCCGCAATAGGTCCGCAATAAGTCCGCAAAATGCCGTTTTTTAAGGCCGCTTTCCACCCGCAATTTCACTGTTTTAAGTCCGCAAAAATAGCATCTTTACTTATAAGTGTCACCACACGATCTGCACAGCATGTGCCAAAAAGGCTGTTGAAATCGAAGTGAAAATCACCAGGCTCTTTATTTAATTTTTCAATTTAAAAAGTATAAACAAACAAACAAACAAACAGTTTACACACAGTGAAACTGTCTTCACAATTTTAAAACAATGCCATTCACTTTAATTCTCGCGGATGAGAAACCGTGCAGAAATAAATAAAACACAACCGTTAATTAAAATGATTTAAATCCCCGCTGAATAGGAACGGCACGAAAAAGAGAGCTTCTACCTAGAACCGCGCGGATAAGGGATCTGCGTATTGGGGAGTGCGGATGGGGGAACGTGCAGCACAGAGAAGCACGGATTAGGCCCGCGCGGAATAGAACACAGCCCTTGAAATAAACATTCTTCATGTTTTTTTTTTATTCTTACAGTTTCTGCTGTTCTTCAAACAAAAAATATGTTTGTTATGATCATGTTTTTTAGCTACAATGCTCTATTGTACGCATCAATTACTATCAGTCCAAATCGTGTCGCCCACAATAACATTCAAGAATTACTTTCTGATGACAAAGTTAATTTATTTACAGTAGATTATACGAAATATTTCCTCAAGGTAATATTCCAATTTTCTAAAACTTATTTATATTTCTACAACTTATTTGTCTACAGGCTGATAAAAGAAGCATTGTAAGAAAAATATGTCAACGAATGCGAAACAGTAGGCGCATTCGAAAAGTCATTTGCACTAAACGACCAGTGCAACTGGTAGTGTAAATGTCAAATTAAACGACCCAATTTTCGAGTTGAAAAATAAATTTCTGTGTAAATTTCAGTGTAAATTAAAGTGTAAATAAACTAGCCCAAATGCGGCCGTTCATCGGCCGCATTCAATCGCACAAATGCGGCCGAATACGATCATACAAATGCGGCCGAATACCGGCCGCATTCGATCGCACAAAGGCAGCGGATTATCGGCCGCATTCAATCGCACAAATGCGGCCACATACCGGCCGCATTCAATCGCACAAACGTACCTAAATCGTTCCAACCGATCTAAGTAAATCCAAGATGGCTGCCAGCAAGACCCGATTTGAACGAGAAAACTCGTTGAACGGAGATTTTAAACGGAAACGTGGCGTGCAGGCCGTTTCCGTTTAACCAGTTTACACGACATTTACACGAATTAATTCGTGTAAATGTCGTCTGAAAACGAGTGTAAACACATTTACACTCGTTTTAATGACTTTTCGAATGCGCCTAGTCTCAAACATGGATATTACAGTAAAAAATCAGAGAGTGAAGTTCTTTTGCATGAAAACAACGCTGTGATAGTTACATACATCATCCTATTATCCGATTATGGATCCAAATGTGAATACACCATTAGAAAAATTCCGATACCTTTTTCAAAGTATTTTCGATTCAAGAAAGGATCAAAACAAGTAGAATTCTTTAACCAAAAGTATACTCAACATTCCGACAGATTATCAATTTCATTTTTTAAATAAATAAAATCAGAATGAAAAATCCTTTCAGATTGTTAAAGTTACACGAAACTGGAGTCCTGACCAAAACACGCAATGATGAGAAACCGCAACAACTCTGCGTGCAACCTGACAACAAGCCAGTGAAGCCCATCTCTATCTATCACACATTCACAGCATTCCTCGTTGTTGTTGGAGGTGTATTATGCTCGGGAATAGTGTTCATCTTGGAAGTATTTGCACCACGGTTATTCCTCTGCAGGGCCGGTCGTGCAAGAGTGGAAGCCGTGCAACCGCACGGAACCCCGCGTTACTCGAGGCCTCGTGCTACTCCACCCGGCGTGGCCTCGCTCGCACAGACATATGCAAATTCTCGAGTGGTTATAGCTGTAAGGCCCCGCACCTAAATGTTGCATGCTCAGTCAGCTCAGTGGCAAACTGACGATTTCCACCAACACTCAAACCCACCATAAGACTGGCCTATTTTCCATTGGCCGAGACATTTCATTGGTGTAGTGATACAGAAAAAATAGACCCAAGCACCAGAATTGCATTACGATGTACAGACATTGTAATCGATTACCTGTTGTTAGAAAATTGTTTGCTTTCCTAATAAAGCAAGCAATAAACTGAATTAACATGAATATTGAAATAAAAACATCATGAATCTTTATTTTATGAATTGAAAAAAATAGAAATGACATTACATCATTTCAATTATTAAAGTAATCAAACAAATTAAAAACAAACCTAAACTACTTTTCCTGGTGGTAACACACAGTCCAGTTAGGAGTAATAAGGCTGGGCCAATGGAAAATAGGTCACTCTTGTGGTGGGTTTGAGTATAATTTGAAGTTTTGATGTAGAACTACGTCTTTCTCTGCACTCGGCGGTAAAACAGTAAATACAAATAAGCCACCACACTAATAAATAAACAAAGCAAACATTCCTTGATCTCACTCTGGACATAGTATGAGTTGTGCAGTACGAATTTAGCATCAAGATATATCTTGATGCTAAATTCCTACGGCACAACTCATTCTGCACAGATGATTTTCTAATTCCAGTTGTTACTTAGCAACTGGAATTAGAAAATCGTCTGCGAAGAATAATTAAAATCTCCAGTTTTTTAATTGAAATTTCCAGTTTTTTAATTGAAATTTCCAATTTTTAAATTGAAATTTCCAGTTTTTTAATTGAAATTTCACTTTTGTCATTAAAATTTCCCTTTTTTCATTAAAATTTTATTTTTCTCAGTGAAATTTCACACTATTTTTTAAAAAGTTTCTATCTTCTATCATGCATGACGATTATTCTTCTGCAAGGGTGGTCCGACAACCTCGGGAGCAGTGCAACTGCACTGACTCGTGAGGCCCACTCACAAAAATGCTGTATTTCTTCGATTAAAAGTCGCCCTCGATTATAGGTCGTGGCAAAAAAATGTATTTGCAATTATAAGCCGCGACGTTTAATCGAAGAAATACGGTATGCAAATTCTAAAGTCTTATAGTCCTACGCTCCAGCCCTTAAACCTTGCACCAGGCACCAGGTTGGCTCTGATCACTAGTATAAGAAGAAAACTTACAAATTTTAGTCGAAATAACTGAATTTTAAATTCGACAATCCCATTAGCAATTCATTTTTTTATATAAATAAGACGAGAATATAGAAAAAAAATAAAAAGTATTTTTGACCATGTGGACAAATCGGTTACAAGCCCATCACACCGTCACAGTTTTCGTCATAAAATGGAACAATTCATTCACATCAAAATCACTGATTTACATCACTGAAACATATCGCAGCAAATGGAAAAAAAAATACCATAAATGAACATACGATTGCAACAATTATGAGAAAAAGAAAACAAAAGATTTTACCTGGTAAGAATGAAGTCATTCGGTGAAGATCGCGGCGAAGTGAACTCAAACTCAACAAATACCCAAAAATCATTTTATACCTGTCAATAGTTTGAATTGAACACAAGTTAACAGGAATTATTGTATGTTTGACTCACGTTTATCAATAAATAATCATAAATACCTTAAGTTTCACTCGATTTATTTCAAACACTTGCGAGCACTGCGAGCCTGCCTTCCGACATGTTTGTTGTTATCGACTACTTTTTTCTGGAATGATCACACGGTGTTCAAAATTAATTTTGAAAAAATATACGTTTTTATTTTTATTTATGTTGCATGGTTTGGTATTATTTTTTTATTTCTGCCCATTTAGAACTATTACAGTAATGTTTCTTCGAGGCTGAACGTATCTCCCCTTTTATAAATTGCGTGTAATAACTAATCGATCGATTAACGTGCTCTATAAATTTAAAAATGGTTCACATCGTACAAGTTGGCTTAAACGAATCATATCTTCGTACTGGCTCAATTCTCGCGCATTACTACACGCTGGTACAGTATCGCTACCATAAATCCATTAATGCGTACTCTATAACCCTTTTTCTATACACTTAGGCCGGATTTCTAATGGAAGCCATCATAGCCTACATGTATTTTGACGATCCAAGTACTGGAATACATCATACAAAAAATGTGCTACGAGTCCCGAATGGTGACATTTATTAAACAGTTCTGTCGTATGTATTTATTTATTGTATTTATTGTTTTAGCCAGCAACGTGTACGGCTATTTATTGTGCAGTGGAGCCATTTTGGGTGCAATCGCAATGATTTGCTTGGCCAACGCCATTGCATTTGTAAGTTGTTTAATTAGTTGTGCATTTTTTGTTGGTTTTTAATTTTATTTTATTTTGTGTAGTACAATCTCAAGTTGATTATAGTTTATTTACTGTTTGCTGTTCTTCAATCTGCTGTGGGAATATTTTCCACACTGTTCATGCTTCAAAATCATGTTAGTTAGGACATAAAAGTAGCAAATTATGATGTCAAAGTCGAGGGGGACAAACGAATCAAATAAATCGGCTGCAAGTGAAGCAAATCAGTTGAAATTCAATCAAATGTTGTTGGAAATCGCATTTAGCAGGTCTACAAATGATTCGGTTCTCTGATTTGCACATCCGTACACAAATGAGTGAATGTTGGCCCTCTCGATTGGACAAAAATAAATTTTTTTGCTTTGAAAATGCATTTTTTTGTCTGAAAAAGTTTTTTTTTGTCTGAAAAAGCTTTTTTTTTTTCTAAAAAAGCATTTTTTTTGTCTGAAAAAGCATTTTTAAAATCTAAAAATGCATTTTTTTTGTCTGAAAAAGCATTTTTAAAATCTTAAAATGCATTCTTTTGGGCTAAAAATGCATTTTTTTTGGTCTGAAAATGCATTTTTTTTGGTCTGAAAATGCATTTTTTTGGTCTGAAAATGCATTTTTTGTCCGAAAAAGCATTTTTTTGGTCTGAAAATGCATTTTTTTGGTCTGAAAATGCATTTTTTTTGGTCTGAAAATGCATTTTTTTGGTCTGAAAATGCATTTTTTTTGTCCGAAAAAGCATTTTTTTGTAAGAGAAAGCATTTTTAGTCTGTAAATGCGTTTTAAAAATCTGAAAATGCATTTTTTAAATCCGAAAATGCATTTTTTAAATCTGAAAATGCATTTTTTTGTCTGAAAAAGCATTTTTAAAATTTGAAAATGCATTTTTAAAATTTGAAAATGCATTTTTAAAATTTGAAAATGCATTTTTTTGGTCTGAAAATGCATTTTTTTTTGTCCGAAAAAGCATTTTTTTGTCAGAGAAAGCATTTTTTGTCTGAAAATGCGTTTTAAAAATCTGAAAATGCATTTTTTAAAATCTGAAAATGCATTTTTAAAATACGAAAATGCATTTTTTAAATTCGACAATGCATTTTTAAAATCTGATAATGCGTTCTCATTTTTAGTTCATTTAATTTATTATTTGTTTTTCTTTTTCATCTACGGCGCTCTAGCTATACGAAAGTGTGAGTATGGCTGTTTCACTAGTGAAATAAACAATTTATTTTAACGTAATTATTTTATTTTAGAACCTCAGAGTTATTTTAATGTTCTGCTACTACGTTTTTTACGTAAGAAAGTTGAAAGCTTTTTAATATTTGCTTCGTCTTATATTTATTTTGTGCTTCAAGTTGACCGTGTGGTTAGTCGTTTTTGAATATTATTTGACGATACATAGAAAAGGAGCCACCAAATCGAGTTCCTCGTTTTTTCGAAGACCAACTCCGCTAACTCAGTAATCATTTCCGAATTTATAATTATTATAAATATAAATTTTGAATCGAACAACAGTGACACCCTAACGGAAACCGTATACTCGTGAATTGATTTTCTGCCGCTATCTCAATTTGGCGCTGCAACCAACACCGCCGCAACAAATTTATGAATTAATTGTTCGTTCCAACTAACTGACACAAATAAATGAATATAATCCAATTTAAAACATGATTTCTTTCATTAAACCTTTTATCACACTATATACATTTTTTAAAAACGAAGAAACAGGAATTTATCATCGATGTTATCAGCCAGTCGCAACCATCCATCGATTGGTCATGTCTGGACAAAATGGCTAACCACTACGATATCCCCTCTTGGTGAGCAATTTAACAGTTTATTTCGCCGAAATACGCGTGAAACCCCACGCTATCTCGCCGATAACGATACAAACGATTAATTGACACAATTTAAACGCAATAGTCGATCGCACGGCGCATCCGAATTTGATTTATTTGCATCGCAGCTGCGAGTTGCGAAGCACCAACACAAATCTCATTTGTTTATTTGTTTTCGCAGGGCCGGCAAACCTCCAGTTGGAATCCATTTGGACGTGATGAAAGGCGATAAACTAATACAGGCACGTTGTGGAGTGAGAAAAAGTGGCAATTTCTAAGCACACGAACAGATAGATGAGGAATACGAGTGAAAATGTCGATTTCTGGTCTTTTTTTCGAGTGTGCGAGAGTAAAAAGACGGAATTTTAGGCAAAAAACGACCGAGTTTTGCTTTTTTGTTATTAACCGGTCGCACAAAATCGATTTTCGGTCGATTCTATCGAGAGAAATTAATTTTTTCCTCATTTTTCGTTGCAGAAACTCATGATAGACGAGAAAAAATGCTATTTATTCGGCAGGAATCCACAAATGAACGATTTCTGCATCGACCACGCCTCGTGTTCCAGAGTGCACTCTGCGCTTGTTTATCACAAACATTTAAATCGCGCATTTTTAGTCGATTTAGGCAGCAGTAGGTTGAAATTAAGCCGATTTCTGCCACCAGAGCGCGGTTTTTAATAATTTTTTGGATTTATTGAATTAATTAATCGATTTTTCATTTATTCTAGTCAAATTAATCGATAATTCGTCGATTTTATTTCATTATTTTGATTTTTTAATCGATTTTTGAAGGATTTTTCGTGAAATTTGTGCAAATTTTGTGTTTTTGGCGCTCGGGGTGGCATAAATGCGCACTAAGAAGCAGCGTGACTCGAATTTGAATTCTTTTAGCACACGGCACGTATATCGGCAGCATTCGTATCGAATCGAACAAACCGACACAACTTCCCATCGACAGCACGTTCCATTTCGGGGCTTCGACCAGGCAGTACATAATACGGGAGAGGCCGCAGACGGCGCCCAAACCGAGCACGGAAGAGAAGGAGAAATCGTCGGACGAAATCGAGGGCGGGTTGTTAGGGTTACCCGAGACGGAAACGGAATTAGATGTAAATTAGACGAAAGATGGGCAAAATGGCGGGGAAATTGGATTTATTTGTTTGTTATTTGTTATTATATGTTTTTTGTAATTGATGTAGAATTTAACGGAATTCAATACGGCGCATAATCGAAGGATATCGATGCTGGGGATCCCGGATGACGAATCGCGGACGATTAACCGGAAGCGGAAGAAGCGGGGAGTGTCGTTTAACGAAGAGGAGGAAGTGATAAACCCTGGTTGGAAGAATTAAAGCGGAGAAAATTGGTTTTTTGACGATTTGTTTGGTTTTTTTTTTTGTAGAGGACATCGATCCATCTGTTGGGAAATTTCGGAACTTAGTTCAGACCACAATCATACCAGCAAAAGTATATTTTTAATCGATTGCTTTTTCGTTTTTTCTTGATTTTTATTATTTTTTCTTGGTTTTTACCATTTTTTTTTTTGTTTTTATCATTTTTTCTTGATTTTTATCATTTTTTCTTGATTTTTATCATTTTTTCTTGATTTTTATCACTTTTTGTTGACTTTTATTAATTTTTCTTCATTTTTTTTACCGATTTTCTTGATTTTTATCGATTTTTTTTATTTTCTTACCGATTTTCTTGATTTATATTATTTTTTCTTGTTTTTTATTACTTTTTTCTAGATTTTTATCATTTTTTCTTGATTTTTATCATTTTTTCTTGATTTTTATCAATATTTTTTCCCGATTTTCTTGATTTTGATCATTTTTTCTTGATTTTTATCATTTTTTCTTGACATTTATCTATTTTTCGTCATTTTTTTTTACCGATTTTCTTGATTTTTATCGATTTTTTCTTTTTTTTACCGATTTTCTTGATTTTTATCATTTTTTCTTGATTTTTATCAATATTTTTTCTGATTTTCTTGATTTTTATCATTTTTTTCTTGTTTTTTATCAATTTTTTCTACATTTTTTCTTGATTATTATTATTTTTCTTGATTTTTATCATTTTTTATTGATTTTTATCATTTTTTCTTGATTTTTATCGTTTTTTCTTGAAATTTATTATTTTTTCTTGATTTTTATCATTTTTTCTTGATTTTTATCGTTTTTTCTTGATTTTTGTCAATTTTTCTTTATTTTTATCATTTTTTCTTGGTTTTTATCATTTTTTCTTGACTTTTATAAATTTTTCTTTCTTTTTTTTTACCGATTTTCTTGTTTTTTATCATTTTTTCTTGTTTTTTATCAACTTTTTCTACATTTTTATTATATTTTCTTGATTTTGATCGTTTTTTCTTGATTTTTATCGTTTTTTCTTGATTTTTATCAATTTTTTCGATTTTTCTTGTTTTTTTTTTAATTTTTGACAATTTTTATCGATATTTAAATTTTTTCTTGATTTATTTTCAACAGAAAAAGAGGGCGGAAGCTCACCCACTGGACCCGGATTTAGCGTTTTCGGCGAAACACTTTGCGGGATTACACTACCGCAATTTATACCAGGATCTGCCGGTAGCTGGCGATGAGCAGACGACCAACTTGTCGCTGTCGTTTCTGTTTCCGTCGTCGTTGAGCGGCAAATTGGGGCTGAGCGTGCCGAACCCGGCGCCGGAAGTTGACTCGATACCTCAGTCGATGGATCTGGTGCAGGTTGTGCAGCAGGTTCCGATGGAAGCGCTGTTGTCGACGGAACCAAAGAAGAAGAAATATGCGAAGGAAGCGTGGCCGGGGAAGAAGCCGGTGCCTAGTTTGCTTGTTTAGTCACACGTGACAAGGAATAGTCATTTTTTTCCTTTTTTTATATCTTTATTACGAGTTTTATTGACAATAAATCCTTTTTTGTGCTTTATTTGTGTCTGGTTGTTGATTTTTTTATTTAAATTTCGTTTGGAGATAGCGAAAACCTGATGTTTGCTAATACTACGATAGTTTATCAACGCTAATTTCACAACACCAACATATTATATTATATTATACAGTATATTTTATATATATATATATTAAGTATATTATATATATATTATATATATATATATTATATATATTATTATATTAATTTGTTTTTCCGTATAATTAAACCAGTTTATTGATTTGAATTTTGTGCGGAGAAAGCGAAAACCTGATGTCTGCTATTCCCCTAACAGTTTTGTATCAACTTGTACTGTACTTACAACTGAACTGGAAATAGTTTGATACTCATCGCGGTTCGTCGCTATTCTAATCCTGCCCTGATTGGCCAACCAGTGCGTATTGCATGACGGGAGATCGAATTTCTCTTATATGAAGCAAATACAGCTGAACTTGTATTTATTTGCTCTTTGGAAGCAAAAATCTAAAAGAAACGAAGGAAACTTATTGCATGGGATAAAATAAACAATTTTCAAAATTAGTTTGTCACGAGATTCATTTTGATTATTGGCTCCTATGGCTTACCATACTACCTGGAATGACTGATGCATAGTTACTGCAGGCAGCTGCCATCTGGTGACAAAATTAATTATTTGTAATATTTGACGGGTTTTATTAAAGAAATAAACGATGTAATTTTGACTATACATTCAGATTTGATGTACTAAATTATATATTTTTAATTTAACTAATTGATAATATATATTTTTTAATAGCAACGAGTCTATTTCTCTTTCTAAGCGTCAAGTGGGAGCGTTTTAGCTTTCCAGTTACTCGACTGTGCACTTCAGATGAATAAATATGAGAATTTTGTTATACTCAATAACAAATCCATCAAAAAACTATATCCAATATGTAATAATGATAATGAAGACAAATAAAACCTAAATACAATAATTTTTTCTATTTTCCATTTAATTATCATTCCAAAATTACAATTAGAAAGTGAAGTGATGTGCCAGAGCGAGTAAAGAAAGATGTCGGACTGGGTGTTTTTGGCCGAGTTTCTGTGGTTATCGCTTCTCGGCCTTTTGGCTAAGATCAAAGTGTAGTATCTGTTCTTATCAGCTTAATATCTGATACGGTCCTCATTGAGGGCCCAGAATATTAAACTGATTTTTGGAACCAGGTGGGGTGCTCGGAGCTTGCTCCACCCCTGCCACGGGTTGGCCCGGTATTGCAGTACCTCCGGGATCGGCCCACTCCTTCGGGAGATATAAACAAATACAAAAATAGAAACAAATCAACAAACAAAATGGAGATTTCCGTTATTTTCTCCTTATATGTCAAAATAAAGCAAAACAAAATGGCTACTTGTATTATATACCGTATGTTTATTATACACAATCTTAAGTTTTGGACATGAGAGAAAATAATTTTCTTTGGTTTTATCACAGCTTTTATTTTCGTTTTTGACATTTTATTTTTATTTATTTTTAATTAATCATCCGAGAGGATTTTACTTGGAAGTAATACCTAGAACTTCGTGCTTTATATTTATTTTCGAGTCTCGGTATAGCGAAAACTCGATATGTTCTATTTCCATACGAGTTTTAAATACTCTCTGTCAAATACATATAGAACATGCTCCGTATTTTATATTGACCGCCTTCACAACCGAACTGGTAACGGATCAAAACGTATCAACAAATGGCGACCACACGACGTAACAAATTCTTAATTTGGTTTGCATTGCCGATGTATGTGTAGGATTGTTTGGTTTAGTTTTTGTTATTTTTATTAGGAACAATACAGGTTATTTTCTGAATAAATAATTGTGCAGTTGTTTGACTTTCTGGGTTCGGGATAAGCCCAGGCGCAGAACGGAGCGGCGGCGAGTTGCGAAGTTGGCTGCAAGTAAAACCTGGTTGTTTCAAAACCGAAAAGCAAATGAATTGGTTTTACGAGATTTCGTGAAAATTGAACGCATTTTTAGACCAATTTTGGTATTTTAAGCCATATTATTGATTTTTCCTTCAAAATTTGTTGTTTTTTTGGCTAAATAGCGACAGACTTGTTTTTTGTGTCCACTATTCGTCGATTTGCTTTCCGGTTTTTAAAACAAACTCAAACATGGCGTGTATATTTATTTTGTCACCTGAATCGAGGGTTTTCTCGACCGCTTTCGTCAGTTTCTTATTCTTTACGTCATCTGAAAAAATAAAAATAAAATAAAATAAAATAAGATTTGTCATGAATTATTTTCCCGACAGATGGCGCTTTTCAGTCGTCCACAGCTGCGTTTTGGTTTACTCAGACCCCGTCATAAACAAATCAAAACTTTGAACCCATTTCCGCCTCCTGGACACAAAATATCCAATTTCCAATTTTAAATACCCGGATAAAAATCCTCGTCAACATCCTCGATGTCGTCTTCGAGTTTCGGCACTTGCCACTCATTTTCGCGACGTATTTCTAAGAAATTATTACGTTTTTTTAATTTTTTATCGATTTTAGACGATTTTTCCTTACTTTTTTCATTTTGTTCATATCGAACATCCGGAATGTTAATTTCCTCCAATTCCGGAACTATTTGCGCCATGTTTTCGTCGTTTTCCACGTCAATTTCCATTGCAAACTCGTTTTCAGTTGCATTTTCGTCGTTTTCGGTCGGATTTTCATCGTTTTCGGTTCGATTTTCATCGTTTTCGGATGGATTTTCATCGTTTTCGGTTGCATTTTCATCGTTTTCCACGTCAGTTTTCATTGCAAACTCGTTTTCGGTTGGATTTTCATCGTTTACGGTTGGATTTTCATCGTTTTCGGTTGGATTTTCATCGTTTTCGGTTAGTTTTTCATCGTTTTCGATTGAATTCTTTTCGTTTATGGTCCGATTTTCCTGTTTTTCGGTCAAAATATCGCGTAGTTCGTCCGAAATTGGAGTTTCTGCTTCTTCTTTGGGCTCGTCAGATGCAAATACTTGAATTATTTCTAAAAGTTTTTGAAATAATTAATTTTTTTTCGTATTTATCTACAAATTTCAGATTTTTCTGAACCGTCTTTCTCTTCGTTCTCAAATTCTATTTCCTCCGTTTGGTTTTTATCCATCGTTTCTTCAAAATCGCGTTTGTTTTCATCGAAATTGTCGTCCAAAATTGATGTTTTTTCATCTTCTACATCATTTTCCATCGGAATTTCACTCGTACGGTCGAAAATGTTCGTTTGCGGTTCTTCGTTTGTTTCATTTGCCGCAAATACTTCAATTAATCCTAAAAATTATTTTCAAAAAAATAATTTTTTCGTTTTTAATTTTAAAATTAAATATTTCAAACCATTTTCCCGCAAATCCTCAAGTTTTCTCTCTTCAGTTGCAATTTTTTCCATCTTTTCGTCGAAGATGTTGTGTGAATTCGGGGAATTTTCATTTCCAATCACATTTTCCATTAAAATTTCATTTTTTTCCTCTAAAATTCCACTTCCGGCTGCTTCTTTCGTCTTATCACCCTCGTATACTTCAAATAATCCTTTAAAAAAAATCAAAACAATTAATTTTCTCTATTTAATTCACCAAATTTCCAAATTTCCACATTTTCCGCACCAGAATTCTCGGATTTCACGTCTTCGATTCGAATTATTTCCTCATTTTCTTCGTCCAATTCAAAATTTTCGCCCAAAATCGATAATTTGTCATCCTTAATGTCATTTTCCATTAAAATATCATTTATTTCGTCCAAAATTAACTTCTCCATCTCCAATTCCGAGCACAATTTTGATTCCTCGACGTGAAAATCTAAAAAAAAAATATAAAAATTAAAATAAAAAAAATTCCGGTACTAAAAAAATGTAATAATTAATTTCCCATACCAAACTGATCGAATCCGATTTTCTCGCAAATATTTCGCAACATTTCATCGACCAAATGTTCCACAATCAAATTCCTTTCTGCGCTCTCCGACAGTTCGACATCAACACATTTCCACACAATTTGATGCAAAATGCTCGAAATAGCCACAAAATCCGTCTTTTCTTCTTTTTCCTTCTGCGACAAGTCATCTTTAATTGCCTCCAAACATTTACGAACATCCAGCACGTCTTCCGCAACGTAAAACGAAATAATATTGCGAAAATACTCGATTTCTTCACCGTTTATTTCCATCTCAAACGGCCATCATTTCAAATCGTCTGCTAGTAATGGATAACCTTTCCTCATTGGCTGGAAATTTGTTGTCAATTCGCTGCTGCCATCTACTATGAAAATCTAAACTATTCCGTGATTAATTATTCATTGCAAAATATTAGATATTTAATTATAAAAATAATTATACATAAACAACTACATCTAAAATGTTTCCGGTATCTAAAAATAAAATATTCTTGGAAAGTCGATCGGTTTGTTGTTGTGACGCAAGTATCAAAATGGCGGATCGCTTAGAAATCATGAACTGGAAAGATACGACGTTTCGAATCAATAAATTTCATTTATTTTCTCTAAAATTACATTATTTATCTGAAGTTCACTTCAAATGATTGATTTTTATTTTTTCATTTAAAATTTGGTCTTTTCTCGTCGGTTTCTTATTCTTTATCTCGTCTGAAAGAAGAAAATACTTTTTTGTCGTGAATTTATTTGTCGGCAGATGGCGCTTGTCAGTTGTCCACAGCTGCGGTTTGGTTTACCCAGTTCCCGTCATAAACAAATCAAAACTTTGAACCCATTTCCTCCTGGACGCACAATAATAAACACGCGGGGAAAAATCATCGTCAATTTATGTCATCTTCGAGTTTCGGCAACCAATTATTTCTAAGAAATTACATTTTAATCGATTTTAGACATTTTTCCGCTATTTTTTCGTTTTGTTCAGATTTAAGGTCCGGAATATTAATTTCGTCCATTTCCAGAACTATGAATTTCTTGATTTTTCATCCTTAATTTAATTTTGCATTAAAATATCATTTATTTCGTCCAAAATTAAATTTTCCATCACCAATTCCTCCATTTCAAATTTGCCTGGTTGAAATGGATAAGCTTTTCCCATTGGCTGGAAAATTGTTGTCAATTCGCTGCCGCCATCTGGGGAAAATCTAAACTATTTTTTAAATATTAAATCGCTACGTAATATTGGATATTTTATTTTAAAAATAATTATATCTAAATAACTAAATTTAACATGTTAACGGTATTTAAAAACAAAAATTTCTTAG
The DNA here is from genome assembly GCA_949358305.1 of Strigamia acuminata. Lineage (NCBI taxonomy): Eukaryota > Metazoa > Arthropoda > Chilopoda > Geophilomorpha > Linotaeniidae > Strigamia > Strigamia acuminata. The sequence goes on along the minus strand of OX442315.1, from coordinate 2,926,728 downwards.
AAACTCGCTCGTTTGTTGTTGTGACGCAAGTATGAAAATGGCGGATCGTGTTCGCGTAGGATTCGTGACCGCACGCTCTCATCTGTAGCTGGAAAGAAACGATGTTTTGAATCAACCCCAACGCTAATCACCACTGATAAAGTAAGTTTAACCATTAATTCACCCATCCACTCGAGTTTATCGACTGTGAGGCGATAAACCAAGCACAAAAATGTCTTAAAGTGGTTCAGGTGTTAGAAATTCCTATTTTGGTCTTATTTACATTGAATTTTCTAAATTAATGTTAGAAAAACGCCAAAAAAAAACCCAGAAAAGACGTAAACCAACACCAAACCAAATAATAAAGGAATTTACACAGAAAAAAATATTTTTTTTTATTAAAATAGTAATAAATTCTGACACCAGTGAAAGCAAATCTCAAAATCCAGTGTCAAATTTCCATTGAAATAACAAAGGGTTAAGACATGACTCACAATTAACACAGATCAATATAGTGGGGAAAAAAATCCATTTCGTGTGAAATTCCAAGAGAAATTTATGAAATTGGTGAATAATATTTTGAAAAAAATGGGGATTATGAGATTAGATCACCTGACATGATTTCTGGGTGATTACTGATTTTTGTTTCAATTTGAAGAAGGGGATGTAGGTAATTAAATGATTTGAAGACAGGAAATATGCACTTTTGGATAGCAGCCAGAAGCAGAGTTCCATGAATGGGTTCTTGGACCTCTTTCTTGGTGCAACTGTGGAGCTGGAACTGATTGGGAGCTTCCACCAAGTGACATGGAACTCCAAACAGGCATGACACACAACATCTTTTTTCTTTATTGTCTCGAACGAAGTCACCAAAAAGCGATTGTCCGACGAAGTTTCGACCAAAGTGCCAAAGAATCGAATATAACAAATTAACAACGTTGTAATGTTATTTTGCATTGGGTTTTCTCATAGCAAATTCAGATTTGAAAATTTTTCAATTCACAAAATATAAAGTAAAGTAAAGTAAACAATGAAGAAGTAGAAGTAAGGTAATGGAAGTATGTTTGAAATGCATTAGACCCCCGTTTCCGCGTGACATATTTAGAAGAAACGGAGCATTCGCAACTATTGCCATCGATTATTGATGAGTTACTGTTAAAAGCAACAGAACATTATCGTACAATTAATTAATCGACTTCACCCGCACTTGTTTGAAGTTGAAATAAGGATTATCTAATGAGAATTAAGGGGCAAGATGTTGGTTCCGGGCTTAACGTGATTGCGAACAACAATTCGTAGCATTGTAAAGTAGCCGCACAAAAGCAAATGAGTCTGCGACGTGTAGAGATCCGTGCAGTGGTTTTTGACGCGCTTGGAAGACTTTCGGGGGTATCCGAAGATCGGTAACCCGGATTTGCACGCGGCGTTTGCCAAGAATGTCGCCAGACGGTATGTGAGGTGTGCTATTTTGGTTTTGTTTATGCAGAATTGAGTAATGTAATTATATTTTTTTAAAAAAGGTTTGTGGTTGTGGAGAAAGTGTGAGGAAATGGAAGAAAGGAAGTAGGAAAGATTCTACTTCCTGTTTGAAAAGGAAAGAGGTTTGGTGCTCATTTCGGATGTTATAATTAATGGGGAAAGTAAATGACAATAATTTTGTTGGAACAAAGTTTGTTTTGTGTTTTTTAATTAAAATTATGCTTTTAATTAATTTATTATTTTCTGTTGTTATTATTTTTATTTTTTATTTTTGCAGAGAAAATGGGCAACTTGCTGAGACTTCTGACCAGAGAAGAACCACCGAAGCCGGATATTTTTGTGGATTTTGAAAGTAATTTCCAGTTTGGTAACTAATGTACAGGGAGACGAATCAATGCTAAGAAATGACATCTACACAACACAATCAAGAAAAAATAATGCAGATGGAAAAATGCATTTTTATGAGAAATAAATTCATTTGGAACTAAAAAAAATTGCATTTTTATGCAAAAGGATATATTTTCAAGTGAAATAATGCATTTTCATGTGAAATAATGCTTTTTTATGTGAAATAATGCATTTACATGTGAAATAATGCTTTTACATGTGAAATATTGCATTACAATATGAAATAATGCATTACAATATGAAATAATGCATTATAATATGAAATAATGCATTATAATATAAAATAATGCATTTTCCAGTGAAATAATGCATTTTTCTGTGAAATAATGCATTTTTCTGTGAAATAATACATTTTTCAGTGGAATACTGCATTTTCAAGTGGATAAAAATAAATTTTTAGAAAGCAAAAATGACTTTCTTGGAGAAAAATACTTTATTGGACAAAAACATGCATTTTATCTGTGAAAATGCAATTTGTGCATTTGTGCCATTTGCCCCCTTGGTTCCCATTGGTCTTAATGCATCCTTACCAGATGACCGCTTTCACAATTTAGCCTAGCATCACATGAATGGCTTTGAATATGTTACACCCGAAGCTTCATTTTTGTGTCTAAAAGTCCATTTTTGCATAAACTTGATAGTTGTATCGGACGCTGTCAATCTTGCCGCGTACGTGCCTTGGGGACCTAGTCCTTGTTTGATTGCAATCGATCTAATGACCCCGGACAAATTAATGCAAACTAGAGCACCGCGGGGTAAATTATTCAGAATTGAATGAGTTGTCAAAAACCAGTTGTCAATCACATACCCAAATCAGTTTGTCAGCACATTCTTCGCATTCCGGACCACACCCTTGATCCAAATTTATTCATGTTTGCAGTGACATAACTGCTGAAGGGCGGGCCCTAAGCAGTATATAAGGGCCCAAGATGTTAAGGGGGCCTAAACATAGTTACTGGAAGATATACAGGCAGAAAAATGTTAGCGGTGAAATGCCAAAATGCCAAAATAAATTAATTTATACATTTAATTTATAAAAATAAATAAGTTTATTTTATTTTGTGAAATTTTAAAGCCGTTCAAAGTTGAAATCCGATTTACTTGATTTCTGAAAATCAAGAAAATCTGTATTTCGGAAATCCATTTGAGATTGAATGCAACTAGTGTAAAAGTCGGGGATTTTTAGTGTAAAAATAAGGGAAAATAGTGTACAAATAATATTGTAAACTAGCCGTTAAGAGTCGAAGAAATACGGTATTTTTGTTTGTTTTATAAAGCAGGGGGGCAGAAACTGTAGAATTCTGGTGTCTAGAGTAGCCCAGAGGTAGCACTGCAAAGCGGATTAAGATGAGTGAATATTTTGGTTATTTTTGTGCATAGAAGCCGAGAGGTTGAAAGTTGACAAGGAAAAAAGAAGTGAAATAAATGAGTGGAAGAATACCTTTTCTGTTATCTCCGTTCACCGAATGTATTTATAGATGCCCAGCCGACGGATTCGGAGCGTGAAACCTACGAATTGGCGGAATCCGTGTTGAGAAATTCGGAAGAGATATTACTCGAATTACACCAGTACAAAGGAGCTGGAAATGAAATCCGCGAAGTACGTAACAAAAAAAAAGTGGAAAGATAAAACGGTTGACTTGAATTTGTTTTAAACTCGACAGGCAATTGCAAATCCTCGGAGCGGAAACCTCCAAGAGAGAGCGTGGCAAGTTGTGATTCCTCTGGTCTCAAAGTTGAAGCGGTTCTACGAATTCTCATTGGAATTGGGTAGGAGAGAACGCCGTACGGGTGTCCATCGAATTACCCGATTAATCGTTTACTATGTATCTCCTATTTGTAAAAAAAAATGTTATATATAGAAGATACAGTCGAAACTCTTTATAACGAATCGTGATATAACAAATTATCGATATAACGAAGCGATTTTTTGGGTCCCTTGCGATTCGTTATAAAGAGTTTCGACTGTATACGGTAGTTGGTTCATTGTAGAGTGAATAGGGGTGTAATTACATGCGCACAATCAATTTATTGCATACAGGGTGTCCCACAGGGTTTCGGTACCGGGAAACCGGGGTACCGATTTTTCGGGAATCCCGGTGAGAAATCACGGTACCGGGAACCGGGAAATTGGAGAAAAATCTGTTCCGTCAAAAATTCGTTTCACTGATGAAAATGGCTATTTTTAACGAAAAAATGGCTAAAAATGGCCATTTTTAACGAAAAATGGCTAAAACGTGTCCATTTTTAACGGAAAATGCTTATTTTTGATGAAAACGGCCATTCTTGATCAAACACGGCCATTTTTGACGGAAAACGGCCATTTTTTGTCATTTTTTGTTGACTTTCGCCTGATCTTTTTTGGTCCCGGGAGTACCGATTTCCCGAGAGTACCGGCCATTTTGGTACCGAGAACCGGGAACCGGGAATTTTAAAAAGGCGGGAAAACAGAAACCCTAGTGTCCCATGAAACACAATCTTTAGCAATTTCTAAAAATTGGACATTTATATCGTATTACCCCGCTTATTGTCACATGTTGGTATTGTGCGAGTATTACCAGCATGCTGATAAATCCCGTTTTTAACGGCATGCCGGTGTAAGTGAGTATGAATTTTTTTTTAAACTTTGAGCCCAAAACATGCTTAAAACGCACATTTAGATGTCCAAGACGTAGGAAATTGGCCTAAATTTCTATAAATTTTCCAAAAAATTTAGTAGTAATATTCGGAATATCAAGAAAAGTCAAATTTTAGGCCCAAATTTATTTTAACATAATTTTTCATCTTGGTGTTCTAATTGTAGAAATGATCGTTCCGAAGATCCTCTGGCAACTGTGTTCGGGAACCCAGTCGCCGGTGGTGCATTTGGAAACTCAACAGGCATTGGCCAAACAGTTTGCCGAGATCCTGGAGTTTGTTCTCAAGTTCGACGATCTGAAAATGACGAATCCGGCCATCCAGAACGATTTCAGTTACTATCGCAGGACGATGAGCAGGCTGCGCATGAGCAATCAGGTAGTGGACTATGGAGATGTGATGATGGTGTTGTTGTGAATAAACAATTGGTAATTGAAGGAAGAAATGGAACTGGAGACGGACGTGACCAACGAGCTGGCCAATCGAATGTCGTTGTTTTACGCGCACGCGACGCCGATGCTCAAGGTGCTGAGTGACACCACGACGAAGTTTGTTGCGGAGGTAAGTGAAGTGGTGGGATGGATCGATCGGGTGTAGAGCGAGTTGGAGGCGTTAATGGGTTTGTTTTGCAGAATAAGGACTTACCTATCGAAAATACTACGGAAACGTTGGGAACGATGGCGAAGGTGTGTCAGCGGATGGTCGAAAATCCGTGAGTTGAACGCCAGGTTGGGTGGTGGACCGAATGGTTAATCGAGATCTTTTCTGCGAGTTTTGCACGTTTTCGGCTAAGTTGGGGATTTTCAACAATTTTGAGGAGTTTTCGAGATAATTCCGATAAATTTTCGAGATAATTCCGACAAATTTTCGAGATAATTCCGACAAATTTTCGAGATAATTCCGACAAATTTTCGAGATAATTCTGACAAATTTTCGAGATAATTCCGACAAATTTTCGAGAAATTTTTGACAATTTCGAAAATTTTTCAAGAAATTTTTGACAATTTTGAAAAAGTTTAGTCAAATTCGGGAAACTGTCGAGAAATTTTGAACAAATTTTAGACAAATTCTAGAAATTTTGAACAAATTTTAGACAAATTCTAGAAATTTTGAACAAATTTTAGACAAATTCTAGAAATTTTGAACAAATTTTAGACAAATTCTAGAAATTTTGAACAAATTTTAGACAAATTCTAGAAATTTTGAACAAATTTTAAGCAAATTCTAGAAATTTTAGACAAATTCTAGAATTTTAGAGAAATTTTAGAAATTCTAGACAAATTTTAGAAATTCAAGACAAATTCTAGAAATTCTAGACAAATTCTAGAAAATCTAGACAAATTCTAGAAATTCTAGACAAATTTTAGTAATTACAGACAAATTCTAGAAATTATAGGCAAATTTTAGAAATTCTAGACAAATTTTAGAAATTCAAGACAAATTCTAGAAATTCTAGACAAATTCTAGAAATTCTAGACAAATTCTAGAAATTCTAGACAAATTTTAGTAATTATAGACAAATTCTAGAAATTCTAGGCAAATTTTAGAAATTTTAGACAAATTTTATAAATTCTAGACAAATTTTAGAAAAACTAGACAAATTTTAGAAGTTTTAGACAAATTTTAGAAATTTTAGACAAATTTTAGAAATTCTAGACAAATTTTAGAAATTCTAGACAAATTTAAGAAATTCTAGACAAATTTAAGAAATTCTAGACAAATTTAAGAAATTCTAGACAAATTTAAGAAATTCTAGACAAATATAAGAAATTCTAGACAAATTTTAGAAATTCTAGACAAATTTTAGAAATCCTAGACAAAATATGTACAAAAAAAATGATCTGTGTGTTGTTTTGTGCGGCTTATTTGGCGTAGACTGAAGCAATGTGGGAAATTGTAGACGGCGCACGTGTTGAGTATGTAATCGATCTGTTTCCATTTGGAGATAGATAAATATTTGATGATGATAAGGACATTTGAAAAATGTTGTTCATGCATATTTACACAATTTACACGCGACGGTTTACTGAGATAATGAATGTTTGATCTGGGTAGGCAGTAGGGGGGGTCATCAGTTAAATGTTTTAATTGCAGTTTATCTAGAATAGAAAGTGAGTTATGTTACTTGAATGGAAAGGAAATCAGATGATGTAACTAGAGGGTTTTTAATGCTGGTTATTTGTGGGTTTTAAAGTTGTTTGAGGCGGATAAATTTAATTGGTGGGTGTTGTGATGCGAGATGTGGCCATATGGGACTTAATTGTTTCGTGTTTGAGTGGTTGTGTGGCCAAGTGTGAAAATTGTATTCAAAATAAATTGAATAGGAGCAAAAAGCGGAGAAGTTGCAAACAAAACAAAGTTTGAGTTTTTTTGGGGAGAATTACAAAAATAAATTAATTGTTTGGAAAGAAAATTTGCGAGAAAAATAAAATTTGTGTGGTAAAAATTCAATTTTTGCGGTAAAAATATAATTTTTTGCAGGAAATATTGAATTTTTGCAGGAAATATTGAATTTTTGCAAGAAATATTTAATTTTTGCAGCAAATATTGAATTTTTGCAAGAAATATTGAATTTTTGCAAGAATAATTGCATTTTTACAGGAAATATTGAATTTTTGCAAGAAATATTGAATTTTTGCAAGAAATATTGAATTTTTGCAGCCAAAATTGAATTTTGAAAAATATTGAATTTTTGCAGTAAATATGGAATTTGTGGATTTGTTTTTGAAGAAAAATTTAATTTTTGGATTTGTTTTGAAGCAAAAATTTAATTTTTGGGGATTTGTTTTGAAGCGAAAATTCAATTTTATTTTTTTGAACCAAAGATCAAATTTTTGGAGTTTTTCTAACCAATTGTTCAATTTTTCCAAGCAAAAATTCAATTTTTTTAATTTCTCCAAGCAAAAATTCAATTTTTCCAATAAACTCGGATTTCCATTTTTCTAAGTAAAGTTAAATTTTCAATGAAACTCTTAAGTTTCAAGCACCTTATATTTCCTAAAATTATATTATTCACCTAAAATTATATGATTCACCCAAGATTTGTCTGATTTTTCAAGGGAATCAGCAAGAACAATAGAAAAGAGCACTTCCTGCCCATCCAAATAATGATCATTGTTGCCACTGCATGCGCAGTGCCGCACCCAACTCAAATTCCCACAAACTCACTCGATTACTACTCACGTCTGACTCTTTTATGTATTTCAGGGAGTTCCTTCAACGGTTTAAAAACGAGGAAACGGTACTTTTTGTTCTTCGGGTTATGGTCGGTCTCATAATATTGTACGATCATGTACATCCTGTGGGAGCGTTTGCACGCAATTCACATGTTGATGTAAGACAAATTCCAACCTCCATCAGCCCATCGAATTATCTTGACATTTTTAATTTTAATCAATCTTAATTTCCAGATAAAGGGTTGTATTAAAGTGTTGAAAGAACAACCAGCACCGAATGCCGAAGGTTTACTCAACGCTTTGAGGTAATGCTTCACTAAAATATCTTTTTTTGCTGCGCCCCAATCTGAATTCGACTTTAGATAACTTTCTCCAAAAATCCCGCAATTTTTATCTTAAAAAAACCGACAGTAGCAACTGTACAAAACTATCCTTAAGCTTGGCCATAGAACACCATGTTAAAAAAAATTTGATGTAACGAATTAGGGTTTCGGTATCGGGAAACCGGGGTACCGATTTCCCGGGAAACCCGGTGAAAAATCACGGTACCGGGAACCGGGAATTTTCAAAATAACCGGTTCCGTCAAAAAACGTCGTTAAAACGTCATTTTCGTCATTGAAACGTTACAACTTGTAATGTTTAATCTATTTTTACCATAAAAAATGGCTAAATTGGCCATTTTTGACGAAAAATGGCTAAAATTGGCCTTTTTTGACAAAAAATGGCTAAAATTGGCCATTTTTTACGAAAAACAGTCATTTTTAGCCATTTTTGGTCGCCTGATTTTAATTCCCAGGGGTACCGATTTCCCGGGAATACCAACCATTTTGGTACCGGGAACCGGGAATTGGAAAAGGGCGGGAAAACCGAAAACTTATAACGAATCGATTTTTCGAATCCCTTGCTATTCGTTATAATGAGGCTCGACTGTAGTCAGAAATGAGTGTCTGAAAGATGTAATTTTACGTCAAAAAACAACACCTATTCCCAAATTCCTTCTCCAGTCTACAAAAACTCCCTCAAACCAATACTAATCACCATTTCTCATTTAAGGTACACGACTAAACATCTAAACGACGAAACAACACCGAAACAAATAAAAAGTCTACTGGCATAAGAAAAGAACGATCGAATTTGAAACAGTGCACGCCTTTCACTGCCAGCAAAACAAACTAAAACAAATTTATATAAATATATATAAATATATATATATATAAACAAAATGGTCTGTGTTAACCAGTGATCGGTGTCTAGAACTTAATTTCCCCGTTGAAAACTATAATTGAAAAAATGGAAGAAGAAAAAAACCCAATAATTTCTCACTAGTTTGTCATGTGACTGTATCTATGTTTAAAGAGTTTTTCCCAAAGAAAAAAAAACAATTCTAATCATGTAAATATTGTATTATAAGTGATGTTTGTTTTCTTGTTATGGGATCCAATCCTGAAGAAAGTTTATTCAATTTTTTAATTATTATTATTTTTCCAAACCCCCAATGAAAAGCTTTATGGAAGTAATGTATATTGAATGTTAACCGTAGTCAAATTTTTACTGTTTACACTTATTATTGATGAGCACTGGTTAAATCTGTTGACCCTCTTAATTTTTTCAACAAAAAAAATTGATTTAATCATCAGGGTATTATAATGTTTAAGATAAAAGAACTCAACTAAAGGACAGTTTATGCATATTGCACATTGTTTTTGCCAATTTGGATGCAATTTACACCTTTTTATTGTAAAACTGAGTGTTTCGGCGCCCTCTAGACCGGACATGGATGCTTTTTTTTAAAGTCCTGTGAGCACTAATTACGCTGTCAGCGTCGGACAAACTTATAATTATAAAATGAAAAGCTTTATTTCATGGGCATGACTTTTGGCTAAATATTTGTATAAATGCAAGGTGGACCAAGGAATTAGCACCTAAGCATCTATTTCAATGCGCACATCACATTTAATTTGATTAATGACATTAATGTCGCTAAAAATCTAAAGGCTAGTTTACAACGCTGCAAATTGTTGTCAGGGCTGGACTGGAAAGAAATTTAGTATCGGGATATCTGGATAGGTCGGACCGCGAGAAATGAAAAAATATTTCTTAGCGTCGCAGGCCGCCGGGAAAATCTCGATATTTCGCTGGGCCAGAAAATCGGTTGCGCAAAAAAGTTTTTTATTCTGAATTTGCTTCGCAGCTTAGTAAACTAGTTTTAAAAACAAAGAAATAGTTTTTCTATCAAAGGCCTTTCGATCTTGCGAAAGAACGATACTTTGTGTACTTTATAAAAGATTGAAGAATAACAAAGCGTCCATTATAGAGGGTGTTTGGTTGAATGCGAAGGTACCAAAAACAGTTTTACGGCTTTTTTATACCATTTGATTCCCTTTAATGGGAGCTCAATGTGGTATTTTTTGAGTTTATAATTATTACTTTTATACATTTCTAACATTAATTGCTACACTGTCTCTTTTTTAGCACTTTTTAGTTGAATGTGTTCAATCAATCCCTGGAATTGATATAAAAATAGAATAATAATAATAATAATAAGAGGAAAATTTATTTTTAAATTTGTGATTTTGCTTTTTCGGATCCACCGCTGTTTGTACTTTAATTTTGTATTTTCTATACATTTTCTAAGTTGATTTGTAAGTGCATTTTTTGGTAAAGCTTCTTAATGACTTATGCATTATTGTGTTTACCAACTTTTCACCTCATTATTGTATTATTAGAATAAATTGATAATATTTATTTATTACTGGTTTTTCCTGTTTGATTTGCACACTTTGTAGCCACTTAATAGAGAGATTTGATTACTTCCCTTTGCTGGCAAAGGAAAATCCTGTGAAGGGAAAGTTTGTTTTATCTGGGAAATGTCAAGTGGAGATATGTGGTAAATGGGTGCAAAGTTGTCTTTTTTTGAATGGAAGTGAGATTGCACAAATTGGGACTGGAGTTGGACCTTGAGGTTATCTATTTTGCTTGACAGGTGGTTGAAAAAGTGGGATAAAATACTTGAAAAAGTGAAAGTTTAAATGTTTTATTGGTAAATTATTTTATCTGGCTGATTATGCTGCACTTGACAAGATTTGTTTTTAAAAAACAGAAATTTCTTTTCTGTTAGAAATTGATGTCCAAAACTAATAATTGTTGTGCAAAACTTGCAGTTCTTTTCCAATTCTTGTTTTTGTTAAGGGGTTCCGGGAAACGTTCTATTTCAAATCCAAAAACCGATTATCTTGATTTTCCCTGGCGGAAATGATGCAAAATGCGTCAAATTTATGAGAATCGGATTCTCAAAAAACCGATTCTCATAATCCACGTGTAGGGTGGATTCTTTGGATTTCGACCCGATTTAAACACGTTTTTCTGGCGACCATTTTGAAATCGAATAGATCGGCAGTGGAAGTTGTGACCAGCTGCCCCTGCACGCTGATCACTGCACTGCAACAGCAATACACTTGGTGCAGCTCCAGCGCGCCTCTCGTCTCTCGCGCAGCCTGTTGCGGTCCTCCGCAACCAGGTGAAGCTGCGGGCCCTTGATTAACGGAATCGGGCCCCGGAAGTGACCCTTCCGGACGTGGGTGGACCCTGTAGCGGTCCACGAGTTGTTCCTTGCACCAGCATGGCGAACGGTCGCATCCCGACCGTCTCTTCCAGTCTGATGGCAATGACGACTCTGTCGCCCACTGGGACTTGAGCGTCCAGTTACGCCATGTCCGCCGCACGTTATCGGGAACGTGCGACGGCGTGGCCCAAACGTAACACCGACCACGCGTGTCATGCAACCACATTAGGGATGGCTGATTAGGGATGGCTATCGCAGCCATCGCATTTGGGAAATGCACCATGAGACACTACATCGTACCCCTAGACATAATAAAGCCAATAATAACTAAACCTGTATCTCCTGTGTATTTCGTATAATATTTCAGTGTGTGTTGCGTCCAGCGTCCCGTGGCCCTCCCCTGACCACGTGGCGTTCGTCCGAACACTCACAAAGTCAGGATTTACTTTGAATGAGTTTTTGTAATCGGATTTTGGTAATTTGGAATTGAACGTGCAATTCTGCACATGATTAGTGGAACTGATATCACATGACAAATCCAAATGTAAAAAAAAAATTGTTAAAATTGCAAAATAATAAAATCACCTCTAGTAATATGAAACCCTGTCTTGTCCAAAAGAAGCAATTGATGTCCTTAAAAGTGAATGAACCGTGCAAAATACTCAAGCACATGCACTGTTACGGATCAAGTTTCAATTTAGTTTCTTTTGCATTTCTATTCTGGAGGTGCTGTAATGGCGACTACAGCTGCACAGTACATACCCCCTCTACTGGCAAAACAGTAAAGAAAACGCTCCAGCAGAAGGTCTCTAGAGTTTGTTGTTGGTCAAATTGAAGTATAACTGACAAGGAAAACATTTTGTATCCTTGAAAAAGATCATTATTTTGTTTGTTTGTAAACAACAAGAAAAAAATAACCGTATGTTGGTTTTGTCCAAAACTAGAAGTAAATTTTACTTGAAGATCCGTAGGCCAAGGTTCTGAATTAGAAAAAAGAAATGTGATGAAAAAAAATGATTTATCATTATTATTATAAATTTATCATAAAGTTTTGGTTTAGTATACTATTTAAATTATTACAACTTTAATTTTTATAAAATTTCTTTTTGGATATTTCAGGACCAAAGTGCCAAAACGTTACGTTGCGTTATTGCGGTATCTCCACTGGAAAAAAATATGGCTTTAAGAGTTGTAAATGGTGGTGTATTTGCACCACAAGGAATTGTGCAGGTTTGAGCACAGTTAGGAAGTACTCCGTACATTGTATTGGCAACAATACAATGTACTACCCGCACCCATGTGTATTGGGCCGCTTGTATTTTTTGATGTTAAAAAAAATAAAATTGTAAAATTCGAACCCTAAAAAATGTTTTTAATCAAAATAAATAAATGCAACTTACAGAACAAACATTGGGCTTTATGTTAAAAAAAAATAAAATTTTAACTTAAATGGGCCAAAAGTTATGGCCATTTGAATTTGCGCCACTTGGCACAAGTGTATTGGGCCACCACGCTATCTGCCTCAAGTGAGTTGGCCGGCAGAAAAAGCTTAGCAACACATCCAAAAAATCACGCAAAAAAACGGTTTCTTCAGGAACAATACTTTACAATATTTTGTTGGATAACCAAAATTTTGTATGTGAAAAGTCAAAACCTACATGTGATGGGTTTGGAAAACTGAGCAAATGACTTGACTTTATGTTTAGAATCATTTTCCTGCTGAAATATCCATGTCAAAGACAGTTTATCATCTGCAAATGGAAGCATAACAATCCTCCAATACATTTTCATAAGTATATTGGTCCATGAAACCCTTAATTTAATGTTGTGGACCGATACACATAGAAGAAACCATCCCCAAGCCATTTTACTATTGGAATGGCTTGGGGATGGTTTCATGTATGTGTATCGTCCACAACATTAAATTAAGGGTTTCATGGACCAATATACTTATGAAAATGTATTGGAGGATTGTTATCCATTGTGATCCTTGTGATTTTGTATAAATTTGTATAAATGTTCCAAAAATTTATGTGAAAATGTAAGCTTTACAGTTTTTGTAAACATCGACTTTCAAATTTTCATTAACTTTTAGACGCGAACAAGCCTACCGTTAAAATCACTGTTTATTATTAATATTATTATCCAGAATAGCAGCCTACAAACCTCTACATATAAATATTATAATAAATCTTATTATACAATTTCTGCAAAGTCATCGCAAGTCATTGTGGGGGATAAAATGTACCCCACAACATAAACCCCTCATCTATCACCCTTGATTCATCAACTAAACCAAAACCTTTATTCATATCATTTCCCCATCAATTTCTAAAAAATTATTATAACCCTCCTCCCTCCCCCCCCCCCCCAAAAAAAAATCAAAATAGAAAAAATAATTCCCCATCATCAACCAAAACCGAAAAAAATCAAATTACAAGAAATTAGCATAGCCTACATTAATTTATCTCAAGTGGGCTACCACCTGCCAGGTCATAAACCAACCTATCCTTTCTTCCTCAATTGAGCCCCTCAATTGAGGGCCCCCTCATCAGCTGGCCAGTCAACTTATTACCCAGTTCCCCAAGAAGGGCACGTGCTGCACTTCTTCCCTTGTCTCATATTTATTTCATCGTTTTTTTCTTTTTTCAGAGAAATAATTTCTCGTTTTTTGTTCCCCTTTGAAGGCCACGCGCCCAACACCTGTTGGCGCGTGCACCTGGCTTTCTCATCAATTCGGCAGGTGTAGCGGAGAGAAAGCCAGGTGAAGACAATCACCAGAAGGAAGTGGAGGATGGGGATTGCAAGCACCAAAACCAGGGGGTCGGGGACAGTGTTTGGGGGTTGTTATTATTATCATTATTAACTGTTTTTGGCTTGGCTGATCAAGGGCTGGATGGTGGTGTTTAATATTCATTGGTGGGGAGATGCAGGGGACTGATTTGAGGAATCATGGGAAGATTTTAATGTTCCCAGGGTAATTAGGGTGTGCAGAATGGCCTGTTTGATTTTTGTGTGCAGTAAATTGGCCAATTTGGGTGGGCAATCAAAAATGGTAATTTTTGTTTACTTGTTTGGGTGTTAATTTACTCAGGGTTTGGATGGGGTTCATGTAGTGAGATTGGGCTTTTTGGACGAGGATTGGCCGGGTTTTGGACTTTTGTAAAATATAAATGATTTAATGTTTTGTCGTTTATTTTATTGCAATTATGTGTTTTTTAGATTGAGTTTGGTCGTTAGTTTTATTTTATATTGCCGTTTTAAGTGCCCTCTTGTTAGATGCTATTTTTGCGGAAAATAAAAGTCCTCCAAAATGTTTTCTTAGTTGTGGATAATGCAAATGGAGCATTTTTAGAGCATAATTTTTGCAATTGGAGGTACTTTTAAGTCCGCAATTGCCGCAATCCGATCGTTATACCGCAAATTTTGCGGATAATCCGCAATTGGCCGATTTTGGGGGGTTTCTTACGAAAATCACGTAATAATTTCAAAATTCGTTTAAAAACTTCAAAATTCGTTTAAAAGCTTCAAATCTCGTTTGAAAACTTTAAATTTTGTTTAAAAACTTTAAACTGCTGTTAAAAACTTCAAATTTCCTTTAAAAACTCCAAATTTCCATTAAAAACTTCAAATTCCCTTTAAAAACTTCAAATTTCGTATAAAACCTTGAAATTTTGGTCAAAAACTTCCCGGATGAGCCCGCAATAGGTCCGCAATAAGTCCGCAAAATGCCGTTTTTTAATGCCGCTTTCCACCCGCAATTTCACTGTTTTAAGTCCGCAAAAATCGCATCTCTACCTCTTGTATGCAAATGGTAGCAGAGGATGGTTTAGCATTTTTGGTGAGTGCTAAATATTGTTAGCCGTCGTTAGCAGCCATTTTGGGACGTTTACAGTCGTTTTTTTCCAGTTCGCGAAGTACCAAAGTCCGTGCTGACAGGAAGTGGACTCCGAATATGTGTAGAACTTTATGTAAATCAGCGTGCTCGTCACGCGTATCGTAGTTAATCACCAAAGGAGTAAAGTTTGTTATGTAATTTTAATCATCAACACCCATCGCTGCGACGCCGGAGTCATTTGTAAATCGCAAATCTTTGTCACTTTGGACCCGGTGCGGGAAATTTAGGCTTAAAATAGAAAATGGTGGAAAGTGTTTGAGAGCTAAAAATATACACATGGGAAGGTCTAGTCTGGTGTAATTTGGCTGTAATTTTAGCATCAATTTTGTAATGTTTGTGTTTGTACTGATTTGTACTGATTTTTATTCAAATAATGAAATTTCGTGAAATTGAACAAAATTTGGTTTTGTATTTCCTCAAATGTCACTGCAAGTTGAGATTACAAGATTTATTCCGTGAAAATCTAGCCGTTAAAAGAGTGAAACCTAATCCTGCAGTTGAATGGTGATATTTGACTCTGAAAATGAGAGGAATTCTTCACTTTTCAGTCACCAAGAATGAGGCTTAACATCAACAAAAGCAACACAGGAAGCAAAGTGCAGCAAAGGTGACGGAGATTAGGCGAGAATTCTATTGAAAAGCAGCTTGAAATTCGCTGGAAATCTCTCTTGCTGTGAAAAGGTCATTGTGGAAATGTAAATTGTGTGACACTTGTCTAATTTACACCCCATAATAATTACTGTTCGTTTTGGCACAAACTACAACTGGAAAATTACAGTGATTAAAATATTTTCATTGACAATTCACTTAGGGCATTTCTTATTATACATTTCTTCCTGAAATAACTTGTCAATAAAGAGGGCAAGTTGTTATTTTTTTACCTCAGGTAGGGTGGGGGTCAATGAACTCTTACAGCACCAGTTGAGCTGCTGTTTGGAATCGACTAAAAATATCAAACAAAGTACAAAGACATTTTTCGCATTTCACTTGAATCTGTTGCAAATTTCTTTCTCTTTTTATTATTTTTTTGTGTTATTTTTGCAGTAGGTGTTGGAATATTTGTGTTTTTGTATTTTTTTTATTATTGTTATTTGTTAGAAAACTGGGTCAGATTGAACATAAATGAATAATAAATGATTTTTATGTTTGATTTGTACATCAGTGATGAAATATTTGGTCAAAATGACAAAATTAACCCAGAAAATGACAAAGTTAACCCAGAAAATGACAAAATTTACCCAGAAAATTACAAAATTAATCCCAAATGACTAAATCAACATTAAAACTGACTAAATCAACACCAAAAATGACAAAATCAATATTAAAATGACAAAATCAATATTAAAATGACAAAATCAACATATAAATGACAAAATCAACACTAAAAGTGACTAAATCAATACAAAAATTACTAAATCAACACCAAAAGTGACTAAATCAACTTAAAAATGACAAAATCAACCCTAAAAATGACAAAATCAACTTAAAAATGACAAAATCAACCCTAAAAGTGACAAAATCAACTTAAAAATGACAAAATCAACTTAAAAATGACCAAATCAACTTAAAAATGACTAAATCAACTTAAAAATGACAAAATCAACTTAAAAATGACAAAATCAACTTAAAAATGACAAAATGAATCCTAAAAGTGACTAAATCAACCAAAAAATGCTAAATTACTCCCAAATATCAAAGAAAATGGCTGAAAACCCCAATTTATTGGATTGTTTAACACGTTTTAACACTGGCACACATTAATTAACCATAAATAGAAAAAAATATACAAAAGAAAATTTAAATTAAAAAAGAAATTAAGAGTTTGCAAAAATTCACAGACCATGAACGCTTAAATTAGTCTTAATCGACACTAATTCACCTTGAAATGACGGCATCTAATGGCCCTTATTGAAATTAGTACTCGGATGGTCGACAAAGTGCACATTTACGAGTGTATTTCATGAGAAAAAGCCGTTGAATTTAACTAAGTTGTATAAAGTTTCATAAAGTTTAATTTTTTGATGACAAATTACCTTAAATAAACAATAATTATAGTCGAACAGATTACAACTGTCACTGACATGTACAATTTACATTTGTCCCGTAACAGATTCTTAGATTTAATAACCTTGACATTAAGGCATTAAATTAAAATAAGCAAATTTATGGAATAGAATATGGTTTACTTAACCTACAACTCTCAATTTGAATTTCAGATTTAATTTCGCTTAATAAATCTTGGGTTTTTATTTTTTTTTTAAAAAAAAATGTATTTTAATTTAATTTGGAAAATATTTTTTTTTTTAGGAAATTATAATAAATTTTGAAGTTTTATATGAATTTTTATGTAGGTTTTATCAATTTTTGGATCAAAATCTAAAAGAAATCGTAAAACAGGTCATTTCAATGCATTTTTGGTCCCTCTACACTTCCGTACATCACAAAATTTAAATTCCAACTATTTTAAATTAATTTTCAAATAAATAACTTATTCACAAAAATCAAACGAATTTTCACCAAAAAACCAAATAATTCTAAGAATGTTTATAATATTTTTAACAAACAATAAAAAAACCATCCTCTGCTACCAAAAAAAATAAAAATTTAAAAAACCATTCTCTGCTACCAAAAACAAAAAAATTCCAAAAACCTAATCCAAACCCACCAAAACCCCCCAAAACCCCCCAAAACCCCCCAAAACCCAAACCAGAATGTCCCTACCAAGCTCCCATACCCCCAAAACATCTCCAACCACAAATATAATATTTTTAATAAACAATAAAAAAAACCATCCTCTGCTACCAAGAAAATAATTCAAAAAACCCAATCCAAACCCCCCAAACCCCCCCCCCAAAACCCAAACCAGAATGTCCCCACCAAGCTCCCATACCCCCCAAACATCTCAAACCACAAATAACACTTCTCTAATTATATTCCATTTAAAAAAAACAACCAAAAAAGGCAAAACACTTCCAAACCCTCCAAAAAAACCCAAACAAACCCAAAAACACTACGGAAACCCCCAAATTTAATAGTCCCATCAAACTCCCATAGATTTCATCACCGATTCAATTCCCCACACAAAAAAACAAGGAAGAAAACGGCGACCATAAAAATGTCAATTTACCCCCTACAATGTCTGTGTGTTTACTTTTTTAGCAGCGCCTTGTCGCGACGGCTTTTTCATCCCCGATATTTTTAGTTCGGCCATATTGGCACGCATTCGGCGAGTCCCCCCTGTCCCCATCCACCCCCACATTCCCATGGGAACACTTTGACGCCCTCAAAGGCCAACCCCCGCCTCGAAACTGGCGCTGAACTCCGACCCCGGCCGCACAATGCGCCGGGTCGTCTTCGCGACCCCCAAAACGAGGTTTCGGTCTCAGGTGTGGGCGAGGCGGAGTGGATCGGAGCCGCGCTACGGGGCCTCGTTTTCCCATTGAAAACGCACGGGGGTGTTTGGGGGGTTTCGTCTTTTCCTGTTGCATCACCTCCTGTGTCTGCTGTGGTTGACCCATTGGGCAAAGTGCCAGAACTCGTGCTATTTTTTTTTATATCGTTATTTTTATATATATATAAATTTTGTTTTTTCTTTTTCGGGGGGAATTAGGAAGAGAAAGTTTTATTTAAATTTTTCTTGTTTGGGAATTTTTATTTTTTTATTTTTTTTTATTTTTTTTATTTTTTTGACAGTTGGGGGTGTATTGTTGTATTGTTATGTAAATGTTTGTTATTATTTGAGTTTGTATGAAGGTTTTTCAGGTTCTGCAGGTGTGGATGTGTAGGAAAGGTTATTTTTTGTGTTGTTTGTGATGGGATTTCTTTGTGGGTTGGAAGGAAGTGGATTGGGGTAATGTTGTAGCGTTGGTTTGGTTTGGTTGGAGTTTGTAGTTTGTAGTTTGGTTGGTTGGTGGGGTTTTGGGGGTGATTTAGGGGGTGGTATAGGGTTTAGGGGTTGGGAGTGGGGTTGGGGGTTTTAAATTGATGGGTTTTTTAATGGGTTAGGTGTTGGTGTGTGTTTTTGATGGTTTTGGGATTGTTTTTGGAGTTTTTGAGTTAAAAGGATGAAAGTTAGGTGGAGAAATGAGGTTTTAGGTGGGTTTTTATAGTTTTAGCATCATTTTTTTAATTTTTCATGATTTTAGCATCATTTTTTTTAGTTTTTCATGATTTTAGCATTATTTTTTTAGTTTTTCACGATTTTAGCATCATTTTTCATGATTTAGCATCATTTTTCATGATTTAGCATCATTTTTAATGATTTTAGCATCATTTTTCATGATTTAGCATCATTATTCACGATTTTAGCATCATTTTTTATGATTTAGCATCATTTTTCATGATTTAGCATCATTTTTCATGATTTTAGCATCATTTTTCATGATTTTAGCGTTATTTTTCACGATTTTAGCATTATTTATTTTAGTTTTTCAAGTTTTTAGCTAGATTTTTTTATGAATTTTGCTTGATTTTAGCATCATTTTTAACTTTTTCATGATTTCTATTAAAAAACAACAAAATCAAGTCTCAAAAAATTCGCATAAATTAAAACCACCAAAAAAAAAAAAAAAAAAAAAAAAAACCCAAAAAATCCACGACTTTCGCATCTAATTCCAATCTAAATTCACCGATCCCGCGCAGACTTAAAAATATTCCAGTCCAGTCCCCGTAACTTAACATAATTCACCCACAACTCACCATTACGCAATTGATTCAACATAAAAATTCCTCCTCCACCTCTTTTCTGCAAATCATCATCTTTAAATAAACACAAAAAACAGACAAACAAATGCTATCCATTCTCATATAGTGAGAATGTGTGACGTCATGTCGTTTGTTGAAATTCCTTTCTGGAAATGTTAATTTTAATGACGACCGATGAATCATGCTCGAATCTTGTAAAAGGATTTACATTAATGGTAGTTGGCGCTCTTGGCACGCATCCAAGCTCTTTTCATCGAGCTCATTTACCCCTTTTGGCGGGAAAATGCTGCTGCACGTGTCTCGGGTTCCCACGGGCGCGGTGCACGACGGGAGGAGACGTGCAGCGTCCTTCCAAGGCGCCAGGTGGGAGACGGTGCAGGTGGCAACTGAATTCTTTCTGCGCTCTTACACAACAAAATGGAAACATTTAACACATTTCCGTTGTGTGTTGTCTGTGTATGTGCAACTGCGTGCTGCACGTGCAGGCTTGTTGGTTTCTGCGGGGGATTCTGGGTTTTGGGGGGTTGGGAGGGTTGGTGGGTTTTGGATTTTTGGATTTTTGGATTTTTGGATTTTTTTTTGTGGTGATAATTAAATAAATAGATTTTTATCGTTTGTGTTTGAAGAAAGGAAGTGTTATCGGTAAATATTTTTGATAAAGTGGTTTTTTTTTTGTTTTGTTTAATTATGAAGAAATTTGTTAGAATTAATTTATTTTTTTTGAAAAACGTTAAAGATTGGAAATTTATCAAATTAATGAGAAAATAAATCAGAGGATTGCAAAATAAGCCCAGGAGATGACAAAATAAACACAGAAAATGACAAAATGAACCCAGAAAATAATAGATCAATCAAAAAATGACAAAATCAATCCAGAAAATGTCAAAATCAATCCAGAAAATGTCAAAATCAATCCAAAACACAAAAGTTACCTCCATAACATAAAAATTACCCCAAAATTACTAATATTGGCTTAGAAATACCAAAAATACCTAAAATTTCCACTCTTAAATGCTAAAATCACCAAAAATAACAAAATAACCCAAAAAGAAAAGAATTACACAATAAAAACAGACACAAAAAAAACAATAACAACGAAAAAGTAAAAATAACTCAAATTAAAAAAAATTAAAAAAATAAAAAATAAAAAAATAAAAATAAAAAAAAATAAATAAATAAAAAATAAATAAATAAATAAATAAAATAAAAAATAATCCTAAAACTAAAGAAAAAAAAATTTCGATTTTGTTCCAAACTTCCCGCCCAAAACCTCCCCAACCAAAACCACTCCTTCACCATCTCCAATCCCCAACAAAAAATCTCCATTCAAAGAACCAATGACCAATGCAAACACAACCAAATTTCCAAGAGAAATGCTCACACACCAAACCTCACCTAAAAATTCCCAGCATGCACCATCACCCCCCACAAAAAAAAAAAAAAAACCTAAATAAAACTAAAAAACCTAAAAAAAAAACCTAAAAAGCCTAAAAAACCCTAAAAAAAACCTAAAAAACCTAAAAAAAACCTAAAAAACCTAAAAAAAAACCTAAAAAAACCTAAAAAAAAACCTAAAAAGCCTAAAAAACCCTAAAAAAAACCTAAAAAACCTAAAAAAACCCTAAAAAACCTAAAAAAAACCTAAAAAAAACCTAAAAAAACCTAAAAAAAAAACCTAAAAAACCAAAAAAAAACCTAAAAAAAAACTAAAAAACCTAAAAAACCTAAAAAAAACCCTAAAAAACTTTCCTAACAACCCCCAACTTCAAACGAAAAACATTTATTACCAATTTTGCCAATATTAAGCAATTACGAGCAAACATCAAAGACCATTTGGCATTGTTGAACCCCCCGGGATCAATTACCCCAATTTAAGCCCAAAAACTGACTTGTACAATGCCCCATTCAACCTTTTCCCACCCCCAGTCTGCCCGTTACGTTGGGGATGGTAATTGGCGCTAACAAGGCGTGACACATTGATAAATATTCGATAGTTAAAACCACAGACAGATACAGTTCCAGGGCGTGCTCGCGCCACTCGGAAAAGCCTTTTCCCAGAACGCCTGAATCAGAAAAATCTCCCGCCAAAAAACTCGATCTCGAAATCAACATTCCGCGTTTCATGAATGAAGCAAAGGGGGGGAGACACACTGAAAGGTGTTTGGGTTGTCATTCGAGTGGGGGAAGCCACAGACACATTCCTTTCCTGCCCCCCCTCTGCCCCTCCCACTCTGAAAGGGTGCCTAACACGAGTGTGGACTTCTTTATCTCTTCCACTTCCGGTTTGGGTAGTGTCAACCTTGTAGGTTATGTAAGACAAATATATAAAGTCACATTTGCAACACATTTCAATTTCATTCATGTGTTATCACTTAGATTGGTCAGGTCAAAGGTCATGTGATTAAGACACACCCTCTGTCACCACTTCCTGTTGAAAGAAAAACCGAAAGCCGAAAGATTTTTGGCTTTTTCTTTTGATTTTTGCTTATTTTTGCTTATTTTTATATTTTTACAAGTGTTTGGGTTGCACCATGTGTTGAAACAAGCACGTGCTATTGATTGGTCGGTTTTGATTCATCGTTTCTTGGCTGGACAGTTTGGTGAATGTTTTTCTAGGTTTTAGAAAAAATGTTCGGAAACTTCGACGTTTTAAAAATTTTCGATTTTTTTTGTTTTTTTTTAATCAATAAATCGAATTTGATGTTTTGGTTCGTTTTTTTGTTAAACGGTGTCGATTTTTTTATATTTCGAATTAATTTCGAGGTTTTTATCTTCACACACCATCTAAAAAAAAAAACAGACGTGTTTCAACCTGTCCAGACCCACAACCATAACAAAGCCAGCGAGAAAGAAGTGCGGGGTGGAAAAAACACTCGTGGACGATTAAAAACCAACCGAATCGCCGCAATTAATAACTAAATAGTCGCATGCAACCCCGGACGACTCAACCCGTACGTGTCGTAACTTGTCATGCCGATAATCCCCCCCATAATCCACCCCAAACAAAAACGTTTCGCGCCAAAAGGCCGCATCACTCATTCCATTAACCCCTAAGTTCGCGTAACCAAGTTCCCTCGCATTTGCACGCTCGCTGGGCGAAACTCGCCGTGACAAACAAAACGGAAAGAAAAACAAAATAACTCGTTGGAAAAGCTCAAAGATTGAGATAAATTCAATATTCGGGACTTTCTTTAAATAATCTACACACGTTTCAAGGTCGGCGCGGAGCGATACGGCGGGGTGACGTCATATGGTCGTTCGCCTCGCCCGGTTGCGTTGTCTGCTTACTGACATAGTGCAGGTTGGTCGTGCATCGGTCCACGACTCGAGTTTAGCTTTCCCTTCGAATTCGTAGATTTAACGGACGAATCTCAACACACCGTGAAAAGTAAGTGGCTTCTGACGCGAATCCCGCTGCACCGCCGCGGCGCGAGAGCGACCGGCTGCGGCGCAATGCTGCAACAAACACCGGCCATGCTGCCGCCACGCCGACCATTTAAATCGCTCGTGCGCAGCCGGCGAAAGCGAATTTCGAGTAAAAATCGGCGCAAATACTCGAGTTTTTCACTAAAACCCAATGTCATTTACACTAACGAAGGGTTGGATGTAGATTCGGGGGCGCGGGCTGGCGAAAATTGGGGGATTTGGAGCGAAATATGCCGGCAGTAGGTGTTCGGGGAGTACGGTGATCCGCCCACCTTCCAGGCCGGCCGCGGTGCGTCGTGCGCCGCGAGAGCGAGTAGGGCGCGGCGGCGGCGTTAGGGTTAAGTCTCTTCCCGCGCTTGTTGCTATCGATCGAGGTCAACATCTTATTACTCGCACTTTCGTCTCGTTTTTTAAGTTTGGTGTTGATTTGTTTTTGGTTTTCTTTTCTTTTCCTAGATTTGTTTCAATATTTTTCGAGTGGTTTCGTTAAAAATTTCAAAGCTGGAGTTGTTTGACGTGTGGCCCGACGATATCGTGGCCGACATTTCGGCCGATATTTCATCGACGTTCAACCCCGATGAGTTCAATAAATATCTGGAATCGTACGTGGAAAATGATGTCTCGGACGTGGCCAAGTCGTATCTCATTACGCCGCCCCTGTCGCCCGAATCCACGTGGGATTACACAAGCACGGCCGACATCGCGGCCGACATCGCCGCCGAGTTCCTGAGCCGCTATGCGGGCGACGAGTTGGACTCGCCCGCGACGTCGGCCGAGTGCTCGAGCGATTGTTTCGCCGAGTCGCTCGCCACGTCGGCCGACTCGGCGGGCGATTTGAACGAGAGCGAGGACGAGATCGCCGACTCGCTCATCACGTCGGCCGAGTTTATGAACGATTACGACCGGAACGAAGTCCTGGGCAAAAATATAACGGATAATGTGACGGATTTCGTTCGGACCATCCAAAGTTTCCTCGAGAGCGAACTGAGAGACAAGGACTGTCTGTGGAGCGGTCAGTGCGCCGATTGGGCGGGAAGTCAGTGCCGACATCGCAAGCGAAGCGACTTGGAGTCGGCGCCGACATTTTCGGCCGATTTGGTCGCGACGCCGTCGACCGGGGTGAGTTTCGGCGACAGTTTGCCGGAAATCGTCACTCCGGTGGCGGAAGTGGACGAACTTAAGGTGGTCGCGTGTTATCATCCGAGTAGTGACCATAATTACTACCTCGCGACGCCGCGGCCGACATCGCCGGTCAGGAACGAGGATCATCTGGGCATCGAAACACCGAGCGATTCAGGTGAGACAGCGACAACTGGCGACTGATTTGGTTAAATGGATGAATGGATGGATGGGAAGATGTGGGGAAAGAGATTTGTTTTATTCGAATTGTTGTTTTTTGTTTTTTTTCGGGGGAAAAAAGAAATTTATCTGTTCGATGGATCTTTAATTAGACTTTTAGAATAGATTTCGGTAACGGATGGCGCGAATTGAATCGGATTCGAGTTAGATTAAGATTATGGTTAATTGGGATTTGTCATCGCTCGTTTCTGCGTATATAACAAATGTTGTCATGGAAACGTGTTACGTAACGAGGTGTCGGGTTTGATGCGAAGTTGCGAGAAATTGTGAGTGGGAATGCGAGGGTGGGTAAATGGAAAAGGTGATTGTTTTTTCTAGACGGTAGGGTTAGAAATGTCGCAAGCGGATCGATATTTGTGTCTGGGTTCCTTGACTCGGGCACGCGCTTTGAAGCCACGTGGCCTTGGTGGAACCATTGACCCACATTTTGCAAACGTCGACACGAGATGGCGGCGCGCAGCCTCAAGGGCAGCCGATGAATTTCCGGCTGGTGACCCCACCTCTTGGCGTTGCCATGACGACCGGGTGTCTGGATCGTCCACCTCGGTTGGCAAGGCGCCACGGTTGCCGTGGCAACGGGTTCGGCACACTCGTAACCAAGGTCTGGCGATGAGAAAGGGTTGAGTGCGTGTCTGTCTGCAGCGCGCGTCACGACGTCTTGCGGGGATGAGCGGCGACAAAGGATCCGAGGTAGAAAAAGAGCGGTGCAGCCATGCTGAGTGTTTAGGCGCGGGCTCGCTTCAGCTGCTGCTTGTCTCCGGTTGTCAACGAGAGGAAATGGGGATTGCAAGCTCGCTTTTTTGCTTTTTTTTTTAAATGTGGGGGTTTGTGGATGGATTTAGGGGTTGGGGATGGTGTCTGAGGGTTTTTTATTTTGGTTTTTTTTTAGATATATTTTTGGGGTAAGTGGGTTTTGGTTGGATGAGACGTGGATGTGGATCGATGTGGCGTACGTGGAGGCCATTTTTATTTTTGTTGGGAATTGAGTTTTGGATGGAGATTTGTTAATTTGGGGGAGTTGGGGTTTGGTGGGGATTGGGAATGGGCCAATGGGATTGGGCCAATGGGGTTGGAGCGGATGGTTGGGGAATTAGATTTTTTTTTTTTTTTTGGGGTTGGGAGTTTTTTTTGGGTGGGGTTTTGGGGGTTGGGTTTGGTGGGTTTTTTTTTCTTGTGGGAAATGTTGGGGAATTGGATTTTGGGATGAAAAATTGGAGAGAAATTATGAAATTATGAAAAATGAGAGATAATTTAGAAAAATGAGAGAAAATTTAGAAAAATGAGAGAAAATTTAGAAAAATGAGAGAAAATTTAGAAAAATGAGAGAAAATTTAGAAAAATGAGAGAAAATTTAGAAAAATGAGAGAAAATTTAGAAAAAATTGAGAAAATTTAGAAAAAATTGAGAAAATTTAGAATACTCGAGAAAATTTAGTAAAAAACGAGAAAATTTAGAAACATTCGAGAAAATTTAGAGAAATTTGAGAAAATTTAGAAAAATTCGAGAAAATTTAGAAAAAATCGAGAAAATTTAGAATACTCGAGAAAATTTAGAAAAAATTGAGAAAATTTAGAAAAATTTGAGAAAATTCATAAAAATTCGAGAAAATTTAGAAAAATTTGAGAAAATTTAGAAAAATTCGAGAAAATTTAGAAAAAAATGAAAAAATTTAGAATACTCGAGAAAATTTAGAAAAAAACGAGAAAATTTAGAAAAATTTGAGAAAATTTAGAAAAATTCGAGAAAATTTAGAAAAAATTGAGAAAATTTAGAATACTCGAGAAAATTTAGAAAAATTCGAGAAAATTTAGAAAAAATCGAGAAAATTTAGAATACTCGAGAAAATTTAGAAAAAATCGAGAAAATTTAGAAATAATTGAGAAAATTTAGAATACTCGAGAAAATTTAGAAAAATGATAGAAAATTTAGAAAAATTCGAGAAAATTTAGAAAAAATCGAGAAAATTTAGAGAAAATTTAGAAAAATTCGAGAAAATTTAGAGAAAATTAAGAGAAAAATTTTAAAAATCAGATAAAATTTAGAAAAATTCCAGAAAATTTGTAAAATTTAGAAAAAATAAAAAACAAACTCTAAAATTCAGCGAAAATTTCAATGAAATCAAATTTTGTCGAGAAAGCCAAGAAATCATTGACCAGAAATCATTTCTTCATTTATTTAATTTAATTTAATTTAATTTAATGTTATTTTATTTTATTTTTTAGAATCAGAAATCGACGTGGTTTCCATCAGCATCACTCCTCCCCATCCCCAAAAACGTCAGAAAATCTCATCATCTTCCAACAAACACATTTCACGCCACTCGCCGCCGCCAGCCGGCGCCACCACCCGCAAACGCACCCACAAACCCCAAACAACATTCACCAAACCAAACAAAAAGTCAAACATTCTCAAAGCGAAGCAAAACTCGCACGCCGGCTCCTCATCCTCCTCAGCCTCATCGACGCCCATCAAAATGAACAACCACAAAATGAAGCCCGCTCTGCGCACGTGGACTAAAAATGGCCGCTACAGGGTCAAAGGCAGCCGGTCCGCCTTCGCGCCCGGCCTCACCGAGGCCGAAAGGATCAAGAGGCTCGACCACAACAAGATGGAACGCATGCGCAGGAAGGTCTCGCTCGACTACTGCTTCGCGCTGCGTGACGTCATTCCGGCCTTTAGCTCACAGCGGCAGCGGGCCAAGATGTCCAAGGTGATGGTGCTCACAGAGGGCGCTAAGTACATCCGGGAGCTGAAGGAAGCCGAGGAAGAGTTGGTAAAGACTAAGCGCATGCTCAAACAGCGCCACAAGGAACTGGTGGCCATGTTGGAAGCGAGTGCGTCGATGGCGAGTTGTTCGTTGGAAGATGGCGGATCCAAGATGGTGCGCAGGTCGCAGAGTGGGGCGAAGAAGGCGGGGGGGACGAGGGGGAGGCGGAAGTAGGGGAATCTCGAATTGCCGGGTGGGATTGGGGTGGCGAAGGGTGTTGGGGAATTGAAGGTTGGCGCAGATTGGAAGCGGAGTTAACCAAATTTCATCCTTTTCATTTTCCTATTGGAAATTCGGAATTTTTTTCAATTTTTAGTCAGAAATCCGGAATTTTTCCAATTTTCAGTCAGAAATCTGGAATTTTCCCAATTTTTAATCAGAAATCTGGAATTTTTCCAATTTTTAATCAGAAATCTGGAATTTTTCCAATTTTTAATCAGAAATCCGGAATTTTTCCAATTTTTAATCAGAAATCCGGAATTTTTCCTATTTTTAATCAGAAATCTGGAATTTTCCCAATTTGAAATCAGAAATCCGGAATTTTCCCAATTTTTAATCAGAAATCCGGAAATTTTCCAATTTTCAGTCAGAAATCCGGAATTTTCACATTTTTTAATTAGAAATCCGGAATTTTCACAATGTTCAATCAGAAATCTGGAATTTTTCCAATTTTTAATGAGAAATCCAGAATTTTCTTAATTTTCCATCGGAAATTGGATATTTTTTCACCGGAAATCGGAATTTTTCAATTTTTTCATCAGACATCTAGAATTATTTTAATTTTTTATCAGAAATTTGGAATTTTTTCCATTTTTCATCAGAAATCCAGACGTTTCCCAGTTTTGGAATTTTTTCCATTTTTCATCAGACATCTAGAATTATTTTAATTTTTCATCACAAATTTGGAATTTTTTCCATTTTTTATCAGAAATCCAGACTTTTCCCAGTTTTGGAATTTTTTCCATTTTCCATCAGAAATTCGGAATTTTTCCATTTTTGGAATTTTTTCCATTTTCCATCAGAAATCCGTAATTGTCCCAGTTTTGGAATTTTTTCCATTTTTTATCAGAATCCGGAAATTTTCCATTTTGTCCATCAGCTATTTGGAATTATTCCGGAATTTTTCCAATTTTTAACCAGAAATTTGCAATTTTCTTAATTTTGCATTAGAAATGAGGAATCTCCTTCTAAAAACAAACCTTGACTCAAGTCAACTGGGAGTTCCTCATCTCCCTTTCCAAACCTCACTGGAAATTCCAATCTGCTCATCCCCAATCCCACACCCTGGTCTTTGGTATACGAAAATAAACTCGTGTTAAAAACAGCTTCAATTTGTCTACGCTTGTTCCAGAAAACCGACAACAATTATTAAAAACAATAAATCATGTTAAATAAATAAAGAAAAAAATTCACCAATGTCGGCCATCTTGGTATCAATAAAATTAGTCTTTTCGGATCGTTTTCGGTGGCAATTTGAGAAACTACTTTTCCTTTGGTGTTTTAAATGTAAATGTTCTATTGACCGATGTGCAATTTTTACATGTAATCGTATCTTTTTCAGAGCCGAACTAATAATAAATGTATATATTAATAATAATAATAATAATAATAAATAATAATAATAATAATTAATAATTAATAATATTTGTCATATCCATTGTCATTATATAAATATAAATATTATATATATAAAATATGCAAACTAAGTTTTTGCTCATTCATTTCTTTGTCTCAAGTTCCTACATCTTAACACCTCACTGCAGTTTCTTTTTTTAAAATAAAGCTCATAATCATTTTATATTGCGATTTGAATGTGTGGATTTCCATTTTCTTTGCATTTTATGTGATAAGTGCCTTTAGTTGTGCAGCAATAACTGATTTTTAAATTTAAATTTAATTTTTCAATAATGAAATTACACTTATTTAATCACCAATTTGTTTATTTTTTGTTGTAATTTTTTTTTTCTGCTTTCATTTTATGTGATAATTTTGGAAAATAATACTAAATAAATTAAGTTTTATTATAATTGTGGAAACAACTGTGGTTTTATTCGCAAAAAATACAGAATACACAGACATAAACAGAATGCAAACAACAAAAATGACTTCTTTAACCGCCATTACTTTTTCGTAACCTAATCTACCGTTAGATGGCGTTGAAACTGTTAAGAATTACGTATATATTTATCAAAATGAGAGCAAGTTTGGTGTAAGGTCTGACGTCACGTATCGATCAGGCGGTTGGTTTTCACGGAAGACGTCATCCGAAACAAAATGTCGTTGTTTACCGTGTTGCCGCAACCTCAGTCTCAAGGTATACGATCAAATACGTCTCTTTTTGTAATCATTTAATCGAAATTAACCGTTAAATTAGACTCGAATCGTCCCGAGTTGTACGAAGAAGTGAAACTATGCCGAACCGCTCGAGAAAGGGAAAAGTAAGCCTCGATTTCGACCATTTTCCGTCGAAATTCGCGATAAAATGTTTAAAATATTTGTCTATTTCGCAGATACGACAACATGGCCGACTTATACGCCGTGGTAAACACGCTGCAGTGCTTGGAAAAAGCGTACATCAAGGATTGTATCACGCCGAAAGAGTAAAAATTGAATTTTTTCGGTTAAAAATTCGAATTCGAATTGATTTATTGAAATTCTCGATGAATTAGATACACCGCTGCATGTTCGCGACTCCTAGTGCAGTACAAAGCAGCTTTTAAGCAAGTACAGAGCGACGAATACCCGACGGTTGATGTTTTTATGAAGAAATTTAAGGTTTTGGTGAAATTTGTTTGTGTTTTTTGATTAAAATTTGGTTTGAATCGCAGAAAGATTGTCCGGCAGCGATGGAGAGGATCCGGGAAGATCGGCCAATCACTATTAAGGACGATAAAGGCAATACGAGTAAATGTATCGCGGATATTGTGTCGCTTTTCATCACGTTGATGGATAAGTTGCGTTTGGAGATTAAGGCTATGGACGAAGTACGCCGATTTGTCACTAGGGTGGCGGTTTGTTTGATTTTTTGGTTGTTTTTTGTGTAGTTGCAACCGGATTTGAGGGAATTGATGGAAACGATGAGTCGTTTGAGTATAATTCCGAAGGATTTTGAAGGGAAAACGAGAATTGAGGAATGGTATGTCAAATGATTAATTTTTGGAGCAATTGTGACGATTTTTACGAAAAAAAATGGATATTTGATAGAATTTAGTGAAATTTGGATCGAATTTAATGGAAGCTTTTGAAGTTTGATGAAATTTATGAAAAAAAAACAAAAATTCACAAAATTTACAGCAAATTTGTACAAATTTACAGCAAACTTGTCAAAATTTACAAAATTTACAGCTAATTTGTCCAAATTTAGAGCTAATTTGTCCAAATTTAGAGCTAATTTGTCCAAATTTAGAGCTAATTTGTCCAAATTTAGAGCTAATTTGTCCAAATTTAGAGCTAATTTGTCCAAATTTAGAGCTAATTTGTCCAAATTTAGAGCTAATTTGTCCAAATTTAGAGCAAATTTGTCCAAATTTACAGAATTTACAGCAAATTTGTCCAAATTTTCAGCAAATTTACAGAATTTACAGCAAATTTGTCCAAATTTTCAGCAAATTTGTCAAAATTTACAGCAAATTTGTCCAAATTTTCAGCAAATTTGTCCAAATTTTCAGCAAATTTGTCAAAATTTACAGCAAATTTGTCAATATTTACAAAATTTGTCAAAATTTACAAAATTTACAAAATTTCTCAAAATTTACAAAATTTACAGCAAATTTGTCAAAATTTACAAAATTTATAGCAAATTTGTCCAAATTTAGAGCAAATTTGTCAAAATTTACAGAATTTGTTTAAGTTGTGTAGAATTTCAGGAATTCTAGTTTGAAAATACGAAAAAGATATCCGAAACTTTTCAAAATGTAAATAGATTGAGATTATTCATATTTAGTCCAAATTTATGAGACGCAACAAAATTTTTTCCAAAATTTGATCAATTTTGCAAATTTAGTCGCCAACCGTTTAAACATTAATCAAATTTTACAAAAAAAAGTGATAATTTCTCCTTATTCTGACCCAACAAGAATTTTAACTCCGAACTCGTTTCTTCTTATTCGAAGGTTGCACACAATGAATTCCATGTCCGCTTCGGACGAACTCACCGAGTCGCAAGTGCGCCAACTCATATTCGACCTGGAAACCTCCTACAACGCTTTCAACCGACTCCTCCACGAACATTAACGCTGAAAACAATTATTTCTCACGACCAAATGCTATTCCTACAAACTTATCTGACTTAACATAATCTCTCGTGTCCAAAACTTAAGATTGTGTATAATAAACATATATAATACAAGTAGCCATTTTGTTTTGCTTTATTTTGACGTATAAGGAGAAAATAACAACGAAAATCTCCATTTTATTTGTTGATTTATTTCTATTTTTGTATTTGTTTGTATCTCCCGAAGGAGTGGGCCGATCCCAGAGGTACTGCAATACCGGGCCAACCCGTGGCAGGGGTGGAGCAAGCTCCGAGCACCCCACCTGGTTCCAAAAATCAGTTTAATATTCTGGGCCCTCAATGAGGACCGTATCAGATATTAAGCTGATAAGAACAGATACTACACTTTGATCTTAGCCAAAAGGCCGAGAAGCGATACCAAACTAACTCAGCCAAAAACACCCAGTCCGACATCTTTCTCTACTCGCTCTGGCACATCACTTCACTTTCTAATTGTAATTTTGGAATGATAATTAAATGGAAAATAGAGAAAATTATTGTATTTAGGTTTTATTTGTCTTCATTATCATTATTACATATTGGATAAAGTTTTTTGATGGATTTGTTATTGAGTAAAACAAAATTCTCATATTTATTCATCTGAAGTGCACAGTCGAGTAACGGGAAAGCTAAAACGCTCCCATCTGACGCTTAGAAAGAGAAATAGACTCGGTGCTATTAAAAAATATATATTATCAATTTGTTAAATTCAAAATATATAATTTAGTACATCAAATTTGAATGTAGAGTCCAAATTATATCGTTTATTTCTTTAATAAAACCCGTCAAATATTACAAATAATTAATTTTGTCACCAGATGGCAGATGCCTGCAGTAACTATGCATTAGTCATTCCAGGTAGTATGGTAAGCCATAAGAACCAATAATCAAGATAAATCTCGTGATAAACTGATTTAGAAAATTGTTTCTTTTAGACAGTCTTTTTTTTGAGCAATAAGTTTCCTTCTTTACTTCGAGATTTTGGCTCACAAAGAGCAAATAATTACACGCAAAGAAATAAAGCGCTTCGTAACTTGACAAAACTGACATCTGGTGGAAGAGTAACACAAATTTGATCAATTTCGCGAGCCGACGAAAAAGTAGTCCCGTGCAAATCCGGATGCTTGCGATTAGCTTAAAATGAATCTTAAAGTAATGTTTATTTTTAAGGTTTGTTTAAATGAGCTGAAGAATTTGATGGAATGTTTCATAAATCCCAATAAGAGTTTGCTCGAGACAAACAAATCCGAAGCTAAACTTTGTAAAATAACGAGTGACTGCGGTACTGTACTCACAGCTGCCGTACAATGGCGAACAATAACAGTAAGGGAATTTGTAAGTAAACTGATAGGTTCTTTTCTTACAAGTTAGACTTATTCATTGCTTGTTAATTCTTTATTTTAGAGATAACGTGCTGTGGACGCGGAAAAATATTGATTGACAACATAGCTGAGGTGGCCATTCCTGAATGAATCAAGTTCTTCAAAGCGAAGTGTCGTGAATTTGGTTAAAATTTCTATCATAAAATACATACAGAATTAATTAGCCACGAATTTATGTAGAGTTTTCAATTGCATTTTTATTTATTATTTTTGGTGTGAGAAATAGTTTTTTTTTTAAATTCTCATTCAGATGAAATGAAATTTGGTGAACCCAATCAGAGATTTTAAAGTAATAGAACCATTTTGATAATTAATGCAAATTGCAAACCCAAATACAAAAATTAATATTTCCATCATTTATAAATCTAATCGCAATTATACTTATAAATGAGGAGATGTTAATTTGTATATTTTTTATTTTTATATGTACACAAAAAAATCAAACATTTTATAATTTAATTCATGATAAGTGCATTTAAATTCGTCAAGGTAATACTTAAAAGTTTGCTTAAATTAAGGTAGATATAAATGAATGTAAAAGTAATTTATTTTTTATTTATTTACTGTCAGCCATTTAGTGTCTTGATTGCTCTGTTTTTTGCTGTAAACACTTCTATACGCTGACTACGAATTGTATTTTGAAACTGCTGCTTGACAAAATCCTCCCTAACCATGTAATGAAACTTAATTTATTAATTGGAAAAACAAGTGTCTCCAGACATCCTTTTCCATGTTTATATTTATCAGAAGTTATCAGCTCATTAGTCATTACTAATTCTATGCGTGCATTTGCATCAAAGGAAATCTCTTGTCGATATTCATAGTTCATTGCCACAAATAACTTTTAAAAAAAATTAAAAAATTAATCTTTTACTCGCACATTTTTTTGACACCGTATGTACGAGTGGGTACTCTAAAATTTTTTGGAGACTATGTTCACACCTTCATGCTTGACTGTTGGTGTAAAACACTCTGATTTTTAATCTCCAAAATTTTAGGCACCCATCCGATCTAAATAAATTGAATTTACTTTCATCTGCTGACTAAAACATAAAATGTTATTTTTATTTTTATCTTTCAGATTACCGTACCGCCCCGTTTAATAACCAAGGCGTTTAATTTTTTTTTGGGCTGCCCCTCTTTGGCGCTTATTTGAAACCCGACGCTTATTCGGGCCCGGCGCACAAGCGAAAAATCACCAACTTTTTGCGGTTAAAATTGCTGATTTTTTGCAAAAAAAAGTCATGTGACTGATCCTAGGAAAATCCAAA
The DNA here is from genome assembly GCA_949358305.1 of Strigamia acuminata. Taxonomy (NCBI): domain Eukaryota; kingdom Metazoa; phylum Arthropoda; class Chilopoda; order Geophilomorpha; family Linotaeniidae; genus Strigamia; species Strigamia acuminata. The sequence continues at coordinate 2,892,406 of OX442315.1, read as the reverse complement.
AAATAACATGGATGCCAATTCAACTTTTAAGGCAACTTTCGGCATTAAAATAAAGTACTTTCAACTGCATCAGAAAATTAATATAATAAATCAAAAGATGGAGAATAAAACAACCTTTCTTTTAACCCTTCCAACCTGAAAGAATTGGTCTCTCCTCTCTCCCTAAGATGGGCATTTTTTGACCCAGATTCTGTGCATGCACAACATCAGGGTCTTAGGGATTTTCAAAGGAATTTGGCCAACATGTTTTTCACCACAACAAAGATGGCCGCCGCTGCATCAAGGACACATGTAAATGTTCCTTTGCCATCAATTTTATAGACATTTTGATCCAGAAAATATACATTTTGATCTATTTAATATGTTTTGATCAATTTTGTATATATTTTAATCAATTTTGTTTATATTTTGTCAATTTTTTTATGTTTTGATCAATTTTTTATATTTTGATCAATCTTTTTAATCTTTGGGTTCAAATTACACACAAAATAAAAACATTTACAAAATTTCAATTGTGGTGTAGTGATTAGTGATGTTTCAAAGGAAAAGTCAGCAAAAATCAGATAAAAAAAAATTTCTTTCACATAAAAATAATGATTTTTTTAAAGTGATGTAACAAAAAGACCCATCTTAGGGTTGGAAGGGTTAAAAAAAGAACGTATTTCTAGCCGTAATGGTTTCAACGGAAATGCGTTTAGGTCGTTTCGATAGAGTGGAAATAGATCGTGCACTTTCGTTTCGTCTCCAAAATTGTCAACTTTTAATGTGGAAAAAAATAAAAAAATATGTCGGTTTACTAAACTGGCCAGTTTAAAAAAAGAGGGATGCCATGGCATCCCTCTTTTTTTAAAAATAAAGTAGAAGTTTCTATCTTTAATAGATCACTAGCTACAAGTAGAAATATAAACCCCTACCAATCTGACATTTGTACAAAACTATCCTTAAGTGTGAACAATTGATTTCAGTTTTGTAGAACTTAGACTTGTAGAAGATTAGAAGTTCTAGAAAAGTGGTTTAAGTGTAAGTACGTACATCAGTTTATTATAGAATCATTATGTCAATATATTATACATTTCAGTTTGTTAATATTTATTTAGAATTATTTGGTTAAGTAAAATACAAATTGTGGGATTATTACATTTATGTTTCTGTAAGGTGCTTATATGGAAAATTATGAATTGTGAAAAAAAGAAGTTTTAGCTGAAATATTGAATAACTTGGTGAAAAGAGTATGCTGTAGGCCTATATATATATTTGAATTCACAAATATAAATGGTTTTAATGTATTGATTTTAAATTCAAACAGAGATTTCAAATGTAGATTTTATATATGAATAGACATTTAAAGTATAATTTGTGTGCTTTTTCTTGAGTAGAGATTGAAGACGACAACGATATCGTTTAAAATGGACATGACGGACACACCGAGCACAACACCCAAATTGGAGCCCACATCGCAAAGGAGTTTGACAAAAGGAAACGACAACTTTTCTTCAACAACTTCCTCAAGATTGTGGAAAACTTTTACAATCAGTTGAACGGTCAAGGAACTGTAAGACATCCAAAGCTTAATTTCAGGATAATAGATTGATTCAACGCACGCTTTGGTGCATTTACAATCGTTGATCGGATCGGTTTTAAGCATGACTGACAGGTACTGCGATTTGACCAGTTTGGCGGAAGCTGCATCTTTGCACATGTCCAGCGTTGAATTCATAAAGGGTAACCTGAAAAGGCATTTAATTGTGGTAAATGCACCCACCTACTAACTGCTAGCGTTTTGTACCTGCAACTAAGAAGTTGTGCCAGCAGCTTTTTATCTAGGCACACTTTGAAACATTCCTCGTGATCTTTTTTCTCAATGCATGGACTGGTAGGTGTGTTGATTCTGATTAACTGTAAAAATGTATTCTCATTTAGGCCGACTTACAGTAATACCATAATACACCCACAGCTATCCATGTCTTGCCAATAGATATCGACAGATTGTCGTAGGTTTAATAGATTGTAGTTGTAGAGGCCTACTGGTAACAACAAACAACACTGCCTTAATAAAATACGAGGTTGTTGAGATAATCGCGTTTGAAACTGTGGCACCGAATTCGGGGTTTTGCAATTTCAGTTGCGGCGTATTCAAACGATCGAGTCTTGTCCTTTTCAGGTTTGTAGAGGAGAAAGTCTCTATCGTTTGGTGTAAAAACCATTGAAATCCGTGGTAAAAAAAATGGGATTTGTTCTAGGGTTGCACCAAATACCAAAAAGGCCGAATATCGAATATTCGGAACCAAATACCATGGCTGAATATTCGGTATTCGGCCGAATAACCGAATATTTAAAAAAAAAAATTGTTTGTTGAAAAAAGCCATTTTTGGATGAAAAAATTTACTTTTTATCTAATAAATGCAGTTTGAAGCCAAAAAATTTTTTTTTTATGTTTAAAATGTACTTTTTCGGAAAACAAATGCAATTTTTGCCTAAAAATAGTAATTTATGCCTCCGAAAAGCAATTATTGCTTTAACATAATATTCGGTTTTCAGGCCGAATAACCGAATATAAACCGAATATTTGGTGCAACCCTAATTTGTTCTATCCGTAGATTGGGCGAACGTGAATGTGAACGACGTCTTGGTATAAACGGGGTCTGATCAAATTTGGGTTATATCGGCATGGAGCTTAAAGCAGCGTAATACTGTATTTGGGATTTCATACTTTTTGCATTGTGAAAAGGAGTTGGTATGTCGCCGGGTCTTGTAAGTGCAGATATGTCTTCAAACTGAATGCAGTGCCAGGAGGTATTTGAAAAATCTTTATCAAATAAAAAGATAAAATTAAGAAAAATAAAATGTTATTCTGCTCTATTACTTTTGTGGTGCCAACACAGGCATTGTCTTCATTATAGGCAATTACTGAATAGCCATAAAAGCGTGCGAAATATTTAGTAATATCTGAAAAGTAATCGTTAAATAGAAGTATAAAATTTTAATTTGTTGATGCATGTACATTTAATTATTTAGTAATTGGGTCAACATAAAGTAAAGATGGTTGACCCAATTAATACGGTATGAAGAATACGTTTCTTACCTGCATTTAATTTTATGCAAACACCAAACACAGTTGAAAATGATTCCAAAGTCACTGGTACTGGAACAGTTTTAGTAATTTCCTAGAAAAAAATAGCACGTAAGGTTTTAAGGAGAAGGGGATTTCACATAAGCCTTTGGTAAGAATCTTGTCAACCCGCATTTTTGTCAACTGGAAAAAATTGGATAAAGTTAGGTTTGTGGAAAAAACCTAATCCAGTCAATTTATTTTCCAGTCGGCTGGATTTCCGGACCTTCACATAGCCATGGTTGGTTACCACAAATTATTAGCCAAGGTTGGTCATTTTTGTCTCTTTTTTTAAAACCTATCTGCACGTGGGCACAATCCTACCGTCTTCCCCGAATACAACGTCACCTGACATTGTATTGTGTCTTTTTTGTGAAACTTCTGAAAAATCAGAAATTGATCATGTTGTATTCGGCGTAAGACGGTAGTTTTCCCTGGTGCAATTGCATCTTTTCCGATTTCAATATTTCAATATACAGGGTGTCCCAAAAGTCTGAACCCCCACGTAATTTCCAAAATACTTGAGATATCAGAAAACTGAAAAAAAACTCATATAGGAAATCATTTATTCCGAATCTGATAGCATCTTCAAATTTGACCTTGAAGATCGTTTTCAAGGTCATTCACTTGCTAATTTCTAAACCAATCAGGTTAGAGCAAAATTTCTAATCAGAAAGTTGTAGATCACCATCAAATTAGTACTATTCAATTTGTTTTAATCATCTTAAGTTAAATATTTTCGTTTTAAAATGAAAACAAATCAGCTGAATTAAAGCCAGCCATTGTGGCAAAAATTAAATTTCTACTGCAAAAGTACTGAATTTCTTCAATAAATGTATTCAAATTTGCATTATTATTCAAGTAATACATTTATTGCAGAAATTCAGTACATTTGGAGTAGAAATTTAATTTTTTTAAAAAGAGAATGAGTTATTTTCCCACTTGGCTATGGGAAGGTTAACATTGCTAGTCGATTCGATTCCGATCGACTGAATTCCTAGGACGAGAGGAATCCGGTTGATTGGATTCTAGCCTGCCGTTTAAGTACAAACTTGTCACGTAGATTAATAATACCATTTTTGGTAGAGGTGCAAACTTTTGACCTAGTTTGGACCATGTCCACAGCTTTTCAACCGGCGTTTTGTCATTCACCATGTTCAACATATCAAGATCGTCAGGACAGCCTTGAATTCCATTTTTTCCCATGAATTTTTTCTTTTCCCTGGTCAATTTTCCACTGTCGCTGCATAAAACTATGTCTGGAAACTCAATGTATTCAAGTGTAATCATTTTAACGGATATGGTCTTTGGATAGGACAGATAATACGCAATTCGGTCATAAATTTGAAAGCCGCATACAAAGATTGAGACCGCAGTGAGAATAATCCAAAAATACTTTTTCTTTTGACTACCGGCCAAAATATACTCCAAACCGGTGAACTGAAAACTCTTGGCCAAATTGTCTTCTGTTTTTTCTACATATTTCTCGAGACATTTGTTTACTCTGTATTCGAGGATGGGAAAGTGAGATAAGTTTTTCTTTTTCGATCGTTTCATGTTTTTAAAAGTTGTATTGATTAATATAACGATCATTTCAGCAATCATGAGACAAGACACTCCGAGAGTGAGTCCGATGTTTCCTCCTAAATCGCAGAAAAACGCAATGAGACCGTACGCTGCCACTTCTTTTGCGATTCTTATCAAGTCGAGAACTTTTACTCTCACAGTCGATCCTGATTTTTCTTCCGTTATGAAACGATTTGAGATTATCACTGTTTCGCATTGAGGAATGCATTTACATGTGTCAGCTGAAGCATTGAGTCTCCAAGCTCCAGACCCTGCTGTTGTTACTTCTGAATGCACCCAACTATAATTTCTTTTGCACTCAGGCAGGTGGTCATAGTTTCGCATATAAGGCAACCTAAAATAGAGTCAAAAGGTATGGGAAAAATAAGATTTTTATCTTCAACAAACTGGCCACGTGTTGCTGTGGCTCATAAATAAATCCCGTAGAAATAAATCCCATGGATGTAAATCCTGTGGAAATAAATCCCATGTAAATCCCGTGAAAATAAATCCCGTGAAAATAAATCCCGTGAAAATAAATCCCGTGAAAATAAATCCCGTGGAAATTCCATGAAAATAAATCCCGTGGAAGTCCTGTCCAAATAAATCCCGTGGAAATCCCGTGCAAATAAATCCTGTGGAAATCCCATTCAAATAAATCTCGTAGAAATCCCATGCAAATTAATCTCGTGAAAATAAATCCCGTGGAAATTCCGTAAAAATAAATCCCATGGAAATCTCGTGGATTCATATGTTGCTTTCACGTCCAACAGATGCCAGGTTTTCGAGTCATCCTTGTTTCGTTCGCTTCGCAGTTTGGTAAATAGGGCGTGAAGCGTGCAACAGATGGCGCTAGAACCGACGGCTGCCATGTTTGTTTGGAAAAAGCACGTTTTTACATGTTACAGGTGTATAAAAACCTGTCACAGGTTTCACAGGTATATAAGAACATTCCCCAATTCGAACTAAACGTGTCCAAATTTCAAAGCAATCAATGAAGAACTTTCGGAGATTATAGGTAATGATGATGATGAATCATACAGCACTTCGTACTCAAGTATACTCTCAACCGATACAACGTTGACCTAATTCCAGCTGTATTACGCCTAACTGGACTGTGCTCTACTACGCGGAAAAGTAGTTTTGTGAAACAAGTGATGGTAATTGATCACAATGTCTGGAGTTCGATTACAATTCTTGTGTTTTGGGCTACTTTTTTGTGCTACTACACAAGTGATACGGCTGGAAATAGGACAATATTGTATCGGCTCAGAGTATATCTAGCTGCTTTGTATAGGGTGTCCCAAAAATAACGCAAGGTTTGAATTAGCCGCCATTTGTGCAGTAAATTGTTGGCAATCCTGAAACAACAACGATTTGACAGCTGAAAGTTTAGGGTTTTATCTGCCGAAATTGGATTATATTGATGTGGCCAATATGTGGTTTCAACAAGACGGTGCCACATGCCATATTGCCATACAACCACGGAAACAATTCAATTACTGCATGAGACATCACCGGTTTCGGTGATCAGAATTGGCCCCTTTTTCTTGCACCGTCTTGTTGAAACCACATATTGGCCACATCAATATAATCCAATTTCGGCAGATAAAACCCTAAACTTTCAGCTGTCAAATCGTTGTTGTTTCAGGGTTGCCAACAATTTACTGCACAAATGGCGGTTAATTCAAATCTTGTGTTATTTTTGGGACACCCTTTACAAACAAATTGGTGCTGTCTTTAAAGAGAGGGATATTCTCGCGTACAATTGCGACCAAAAAAATTGTCGCCCTTGTGACTGGTTATGGTCTTATCCTCTGCAGTATGGGGAGATTTACTACAATGGGAGGGACGCATACTCACGTAAGAATGAGACAGGGACTCCAGATTGTTGGGTTTTGGCCTTGAATCTGTTGTCTAGGTGTTAGAGTCTCCCATCTCCCTTGTGTGGCAGTGCTATTAGGCACGCTACACCAGCAACCGATCCGTCACACACAGGGCCTGAGCCCCATGGGTGACGTGGTCGGCCAATCTGGACGAACATTCTATCCTACTCGCCTAGTACGATCCATGTAGTTGCTCATGGAGGCTGTAACAGGCTCCAAGCCGGGGTGCCGTTCCAACGGCGAATCTGGCCATTTGGACGAATGGCAAATTTCTACTTTATTCTGTCCAAAAGCAGTCCCAATGGCAAATTTCTCCCAATTCGCCATTGGGAACGTATTTGGACCTTTCTAATGGCGAATTGGTAAACATTAAACCAATTCGCCATTAGGAAGGTCTATTTACATTTCTAATGGCGAAATGGAAGAAATTAGCCACAGGGGCGCACATCTAGTGCGACATTATTTACCGCGACAGCGACTAGCCGTCCCAAAAATATGGTTTTTCTTCACACAACCAGTAAGGTTAGGTTCGCGGGGGGTCAAGGGGGGGGGGGCGCAGGAATTGGAAGAAGAAGAAATACCCAAAATACAAGTTCCAAAGTCGGGGTAGATTCATGTCGCAGTCGCGCTAGATGACACACCCACAGTTTCGCCATTGGAAACGCAAATAACGTTTCCAATTGCGAGTTTCAATATCACGTTTCCAATGGCGAATTTTCCTAGATTTGCCATTGGAAACGTAAAAATAGCTTTCCAATGGCGAATTTTGTAAATACGCCCTTAGACGATTTGCCATTAGAACGGGCATGGTTGCCTCTGCTGTCGTTGGGACCGTGACAGCACACACTTCTCTCCCGTCCACCGCACATCCTTCCTCTCTGCTCTCTCAGCAACGTCTCTCTCTCTCATCACACCACTCAGCTCCCTCCTCTCCAGGCCAGTCCAGTCTGCAAGGGGGGCGGCCTTGGGGCCACTAGTAGGCATGTGCGTTATTATTTTGTGCGATGCGTTGCGTTATTTACAAAATAACCTAACGCAGGCGTTATTTCGCAACAACGCAACAACGCTGAACAACGTAGCAACGCCAAAAAACCGCGATACTGCGATAACAAAAAATAAGTCAAATGTTGCAAATGTCGCAAATACCGCTCACGTTCCGAAAGATAGCAAATTTAGCAATAACTACAGACAGAAACCGTTATTGCTGCGTTATTGCGTTGTTCGGCTTGATTTGTTGGGTCGGCAGCTTGGGCCAATAGCTATTATCAGTACAATGCAATTGACAGCTGAATCCGCATTCAACATTCTTTTATGGAGCTCCCAATGTGAGGATGAGAATAAAAGTATCAATTGAACCAAACAAACCTGCATGGCAAGTGTTTTGTTTGTAGATGCAGTCGGTTACAGTTATCCTGACACAAACTAAAGTCATTAGTAGAACTGCAATGTTGCCTTGTTTTGTTCATAAATTCATACTGCAACACCGTAAATAACCGCATTAGTTTAGCAACTCTCTGAATAGAATTTAAAAGATTTAAACTACCTACTTTTGAAATAGATGCAAGACTTAGGACTGAATACTTGGACGGTAGACCAGCATCGTTGTATCCATTTGTTATGTTGATTGCTGCTGTATCAAGTACCATGAACTAATAATAGAGCATTAAACGATCTCTGAACATAAATTTGCCGATGTTGATAATATTTCAGAAAACTTACCCAAACTATTGGATTGCCGCATCGATTTCCAAGATTGATTTCATCAAATTTAAAAACGAATTGTTTTTTTGGATTGGATATTAGAACTTTTTCATCTGAATAAAAATGTTACAAAAATAGCGTATTTCCGCAATTAAGAGCCGCAGTTGAATTGTAACCGCCCTCGAATACTAGCCACGGCCGAGCGAGAGTGCCGATGTGAAATAATATCTGCCCTTGAAAAGGAACCGCGGCTTTTTAGAACGGTAAGCATTTTTGTGAAAAATAAATTTGAACCAAAAATGCATTTTCGGACATAAAAATGCATCTTAAAGCTTGGTTCACACTTGCGAATACGCCGCGGATACGCGCCTAAAAATGACGGTTGTGATGTCATATCCTGCTCTAAATGCGGATTCGCGGCGGATTTTTTAACTAGGATTCATTTCTATTTTTCCGCGCGTTTTTTTTCCGCAGCCAATCACAAGGCATCCGACGACGTCACTTTTCAAACATGGCGCAACAATTCCAAATTTGACGCCATTTTTTATTAAGGAATTGTGGGATTGTTTTCAAATAAAAATGTAACAAACAAAATCTGTCAATTTTTTTAAAAAAAATATGAAGAATAAACGTAAACTTTTGGTTCAAGCTTATGAACTTGAACTTAGTTTACTTTTGAGAAATTTGTAATTGGTGCATTCGAAAAGTCATTAACCTTCCCATAACCATGGTGGGTCAAAAAAATTACAGAAGTGGAAAAATCACTGTAATTCTTTTTTTCCTGAAAATTAATTAATGAGGTTAACTTTTATTCCTCAAAAACTTTTTTTTCTTATTTTATAATGGTTAAATACGAATAGTTTTTCAATTATTATTAAGATAATTTAATATTTATAACATAAAACACCCTTAACCTTCCCATAGCCATGGTAGGTCAAAAAAATTACAGAAGTGCAAAAATCACTGTAATTCTTTTTTTCCTGAAAATTAATTAATGAGGTTAACTTTTATTCCTCAAAAACATTTTTTTCTTATTTTATAATGTCTAAATACAAATAGTTTTTCAATAATTAATAAGATAATTTAATATTTATAACATAAAACACCCTTAATGGGAGCGCCGTACACCACTTTGCCATCTGTTTGCACTAGGTGGCGTATTAAAATTAGTCCTAAAACATGTGCTTTTACCAGGAAAAATGTGATTGTGCACATGTGCAGAAGGATTTTTAAAAGAAGGCAGAAATGACCGACCTTAGCTAGCAATGGTGGAAACTAGGCTTGGCTATGGGAAGGTTAATGGGAGCGCCTTACACTGCTTTGCCATCTGTTTGCACTAGGTGGCGTATTAAAATTAGTCCTAAAACATGTGCTTTTACCAGGAAAAATGCGATTGCACCAGGAGAAATGTGATTGTGCACATGTGCAGAAGGGTTTTTGAAAAGAAGTCAGAAATGACCGACCATGGCTGCACATGTGTAGTATTAGCCATGGCTATGGGAAGGTTAAAATGAGTGTAAACATATTTACATTCGTTTTTGCAAAACATTTACACAAATTAATTCGTGAAAATGTCATGCAAATTGGTTAAGCGGGAACGACCTACATACTAGACTTTGACTGATATCGATATTTTACAGTATCGCCGATACCGATAATCAGCAACCGAATATCGGCCGATACCGATACCTGCGCCGATATTAAAATTAAAATAGCTGCGTTGCAATCACGCGCGCAACGTGAAGCTTAGCTCCGCCCAATGATGTCAGCACAAAAAGTGATAAAACAAAGTAAATATTCTCTTACTAGGAACGAAGTGAATACACAATCCGAACCCACCATAGGCATACTTCATATTGCTTTTCAAGTTTCGGTTAGGCTTCTAGAAAGTAAAAGAGACATTTTTGTATTCGTTCTTTTTATCCTTTAAAAACATCCCTTACTTGGAGAGTGTGGATGCTGTCAATAATGCGACTAGTATTCAACAAGCTCCACAGTTCCAGAGCACTCAAGGTGGTGTTTCTCATATAGTAACTCAACGGACTCATGCACGATATTGACATTCCTTCTTGTTCCACACCACCATCAGCCTTCAAAGCATATTCACCAAACTCAGGCGTAGTGGTCGTACACGCAGCTGCGGTAGGAAATTCAATCAAGTTTTCGACTTGGTTGTAGATGTTGACAAACGTCGGTTCGGACATGTAGTAGGAAAATCGGTCGTTGATTAATGCGACGCAGAGAAGTGCGCTCAGCGTGAGAATCAGGCTCCAAAAGAGACGAAAAAGCCAATTGAGTTTGCCGTCGTTGATCTTACGCACGATTCCCATTAAATCGGAATCGGAGTTGCTGTCTCGGCTTGCGAGGTGATTTTCAACCATTTGGCGGATTATTTTTCGAAAACGGGGTTTGAGTTTGGAAAACATGACTTGCAGTTGATGCCGAAGTCAAACTCGTTGTCGATGCAAGGGCATTGGCTAGAAGTATATAAAGTATTCTAGTAAAAAATGGACATGAAAGAGGATGTGTCTGTCTGTTGGAATCAATAAATCAAATTTGTTTTGCAGATGTTTGGAGACATTTTATATATTTTATTCATAAAACAAGTTGAAAATGAAATTTGTAACTATGTGTGTGTGTTTTTGCTGTGGAAACATCAGAAATGTGACAAGAAATTGCAAGAAATTAAAGTTTATTATTCAAAATCAATAGTTGTCTCGTGTGAGTAACTTAAACACACTGGGGAAAATTGGCGACCTGCGATTGGTTTAAAATTTATATTTAAAATTTATATTTATTTTTTAAATGTTGTTTAATAATTTAAAGAAGTTGTTAGAATATTTTTTAAAATTTGAATCAAACCCGAAGCTAGACTTCGTAAACGAACGAGTGACTGCGGTACTAAACCCACAGCGGCGATAAAAATGGCGAACAACAACAACAACGACGTGGTAATAGCGGGAGTCATAGTCACAAATTAAAGTCACTAAGGGAATTTGTAAGTGAATTGATAGATTTTAGACTTATTCATTGCTTGATAATTCTTTATTTTAGAGATATCGTGCCGAGGACTTAAGATTCGAGACGAGGATGCAGGAAAATATTAAAATTGACAAGACGGCGCAGGCGCAGTCGATCAATTTCTCCAAAGCTAGGTGCAAATCAATTCGGTTACAATTAAGTAGCCACGAAAATATCTACTTTTTCATTTGCATCTAACCTGTATAGAGTTTTGTTCAATTACCGGTTATTTGAAAAACTGCCTCCATTTATTAATTATAATTATTTTTGGTGTGAAAATCTTTTTAAAAAAATGAAAGAATTAATTTCCAGTCACTTGATACATGGAGTAAAAATAGGAAAAGCTTGGACTCCCTCGTTTTTAATCCATACAAGTTATATATGAACACTTATGAATACTCTTTATACCAGGTGGTTCATACAAAACAGGCCCGACTATGCATAGAAGGTTACTATATTCGGGATGGTTTTATTTGGGCTACCTTATAAGGTCACCTTAGAAGGTGCGTGGTGCCCCTCTGTGACCAGCACTCCTAGGCTGCAGCTCAGTTAGCCCAATGGTTAGGGTGGCCCTGGTGGCAACAACGCAAAAGAAGTTATTGTCATCCAAATTCAAAGAAATGGAGCTGTAGATAGAATTCTATTTTATGTTTTTATTGTCTTAAGTTTGTGCCGGTTTCTTTAATCTTTATTTAGCTATTTTTATATAAAACTAAATGAGCGATTGGTTTTAATGGTTTTTGAAGATCATGTTTTAGCGCTATGATTTCATGCAATAAAACTTGGAATGGTGAGAGCACATCCTGCACCTGATTTCTTCGAAGCTGGTCAGAGTGCCACCGGCTTCCAGACACAGACGGAACTTTAGTTGAAGCACCCGGTGACAAATGATAAAAACAGGGTGCTTGTCGTTGAAGTATGGTGAATCAAGGCTAGTTTCCAATGCTGCAAATTGTTGTTGGCAATCACACGAAGCATTGAGAATATTTTCCACGTAAATTGTTCAGAAAAAATGAATTGAAAAAATTTAGATTCTGAATTTGCTTCGCTGCATTGTGTATAGAAACTTTGTGCAAAATTAAAATTTTCTAGTCACTTTGCAGCATTGTAAACTAGCCTTTATTTTGAAGTGTTCGCATGATACGTTTTCATTTGTTTATTTTTAGAACTTTGAGCTTCCGTAAGTGATAAGGATTTTAGTTATGATGATTTTAAGCATTACACTGATTGTTGCATTTGCTGCAGGTAAATTTGTGTAAATACGATACAACATGTGTGACCGCTTGGCCACCCAAGGTTACCTGCATCACTCCACGTACTGCTCACTGGCCCTAAGGTCTTTTCCCCCTTGTGGGGTGAATAGGGAAGGAGGGAGCTGAGTGCTGTGGTCAGGAGAGAGTGTCACCGACCGTGACAGAGAGGAGCGCCAGGTCTCAACCGAGACAGTCGTGTGCCAAGGAAGGTCCTGAAGTTGGCAAGGGCAGCAGTGCCCTTTGCTATCTCCGCTCTCTTCTCCATTCACCACTGCGACGCTCAGTAACACGACGATGTGTCTGCTACAGCCTTCATGAGCGGCTGCATGGGCTGTAGGTGAATACAGCAGAATGATATGTGTTAACCGACCACGTCACCCATGGGGCTCACGCCCTGTGTGTGACGGGTCGGTTGCTGGTGTGGCATGCCTTCTCGGCACCGCCAACACGGGTGATGGGAGACTCCGATCCCTAGGTTAAAGGATTAAAGGCCAACAACCAACAATCTGGAATCTCCGTCTCTATCATTTACGTGAGGTTACGTCCCACCCATGGTATCCAATCCCCAGGTTGCCATGGGAAAGCCATAACCCGTCACACATGGACATTGCATTGAATTTGTTCACTTTTGACTATTCTTTTAAGGTGCTTCTGCTGGAAGACACTTTCTTCAAACTGAAAGGGATAAAACAGTGTCGTTTGAATGCAGTGTTAATGATACAACTGTGTGTAAATTATATTTGTATCACCACTATGGCAATCAAGCCGTTCTAAGCAGAGTTAAATCCACCAATGAGAATTTCAAAATCAGGGATTCACATACTTGCATTATAGATATTTCTGACACCAAGTTGTTTGATTCAGGGGAATACCACTGTGTTACTGACAAGGACTACGAGGTGTTTAATCTTGATATCAAATGTCAGTTGCACAACAAGCAGACATTCATTGTTTTTGTAGTTGTACTAATTTTTGAAAATAGTTTCAGAGATTCCATTCCAGTTGTTTTATGACGACATATTGTGGACAAATAATTCACAACATTTGATATATGCAAATAAGCGTGGATATATTGACTTTAAATCTCAATTTTACTCACGTTCTGAAACAACGGCCGAATTTCGATGGTTCCAGGACAATCTACTAAAGAAAACTGATTTTGAGTCCACTGAAGAAATGGCGGACTTGTGGGAAGCTGAATCAAATTTTAGATTTTATTTTACAAAGTCCTTAAAAGAAACAGAAATTAAATGTCTAGTTAAGTCTGAATTTGAACATGAACTTCTAATTGGAACCTTTGGGATGCCCTGTGAGTAATAGAATTAAATCTCTAACATTTACCATGTTTACATGTACCCAGTTATCTGGATAAGTGAAAATGCAAATTTTACTTTTCTGGAAAACTGATCATGTAAACAAATCAGTTTTCTAGAAAAAACAAACTTATCTGGAGAACTAAAATCTAGTTGTACGAGCTAGATTTTGGGCGTTTTGAGCATTGAAAACTGCATGTAAACACCCGTGCATGCGAAAATTTAAAAACTTGAATCGGAATAATCGTCGGTTTGTCGTAGTAACAATACATTAGGCCTACGTCCTAACGACGTTTAGTCCCGAAATAAATGTGAAATCAGCTGAAAACACCATTTTCCGGATCAGACTTTCCGTATTAGCTACCATTGCAAAGATTCGAGCAAAAACCTCTTTCCTAACCATCTTTATATTGTTTTTTTTTTACCCATATCTTTGCAATGGTGGCAGATATGCCAATTTTGACCCCGGAAATCGATTGTTTAGGTTATTTTGCATCGATTCAGCATCTTTCCGGCATTTTTTATTTATCCAGGCTACGGTAGTACTACATTTGTTTAGGCTATGGCTGAAATGAATCAACAGCCATTTTGTTCTTCCAGATAATCAAAGTGCATTATGGGTAATACTCGTATAATGTCATGTTTACCAAAAAACTAACATCATGTAAACGCAAACGATTATCCAGATAAATAAAATCCAAATTTTTACTTATCTGGAAAACTTTGACCATGTAAACATGGTAATTGAGGGATTGATTGACTGAAATACAAATTAATGCAAAAAAGTTATTCAGTACTGTAAGTTGTGGACCATAAGACGCACCCCAAATTTATCAGTCAATTTTTAAAATAAAATATTTTTGGACGATAAGACGCATAGGACCAAAAGATGCACAACGAGACAATTTTTATAAAAAAATATTATTATTATTATTATATTAGAATTCTTAAATTTTATTTTACCAAGTAAGAGCCGCGGCTCTCATTCAAAACTGCCACTTTCAGCCGCGACTATTAATCGAGTGCGGCTCTTAATTGAGGGCGGCTCTTATTTTAAATAGTGGTCGATGTGTCACTTACCATGTTTACATGTACTCACTTATCCAGATAAGTGAAAATATGAATATTACTTCTGTGGAAAACTGCATGCATTTATAAAGAATCAGTTTTCTAACAAATAAGACGTCATATGACGTATTTAACTCTGTTAAACTTGCGCATTAATCATCCACAATGCACTGCGCAGAAACAACATCTCACAGCATTGTTGTGACGTCATCTTTTCTAGATAAGTATTGAGAGGCTGTTTACATTGCAAATGACATTAGACTTTTTGAATGCAGCCAGTGTTTATTTACGGGCGACAAACACTTGAATAGAGAATAGATTATGATCAGTATGCATATTGCTTTGGTGTGTAACAATACACTTGTTGCAGATCCGACAGATGAGGTCCGGCTCAAATGCACTTCTAAGAGCAAAGATCGAATTATTCTTCAGGGTGAAGCGAGAAATATAACGTGCAAGGCTAATGGTTTTCCTGCTCCAAACGACACTGTGATAAAGAAGATGATTGATGAGGACCAATGGGAGGTGGTGTCTGTGGAAGGATGGTTCAATGTAACTGAATCAGGGGTGTATGTGTGTGAAGCGCGAAATGGTAATGGAAAGGACAATGCAACTTTTGTTGAATCCAACAGATTGTCGTTTCGAAATTATGGTTAAGTAGTGCTGGTTATTTAACTATACTGAAATAGTTTTTAAATTACTTAGTAATGTTACAGATCAGGAAATTGCAGTTATGGCTCAAATGCTTTATGAGATGAATGCTACCATGGCTGAAATGCAGCCTAAGGCACGCTCTGCTAGTAAGGTAATGTAAACCAGAATGGGATTGAAGCATTAGAAATGTGTTTACTCAATATCCAAAACTTTTTTTATTTAGACTACTGGCTAATGAATAGGCTATCCAAAACCTAAATTAACATTTCCTGTACAAGTTAAAATAAAATATTTTTATTCTGAAATTCTTAAATTTAATGTAATCAAGAATAGTCAACATTTAATCATTTCTACTTTTTTTGGAGTTACTTTAGAATATGGCTCGCTTCGGAATGGGCCCAAAATTTGGTTACTTATCAAAAAAGGTACGCTGATACCAAAAATGACACTCAAAAGTGTCGGACGTAAAGCTTTTTGGTTTTATCATTATCTGGTTTGCATCAGCCATGTATAAGCCAAGAGACGGTGTGGCCGCCATTTCCACTCGAAGCGGCAGGTACTTTGGGTGAGAATTGCGTGTTTTTTTCCTAACATTGGGGGATAGCCCCCCCCCCTTGACCCCCCCCCCCCCGCGAACTTTACCTTATCCGGTTTTTTTTAGGCGAACCAGACAGGGATAATCGAGCAACAATGGTGGCCACACAGCCCTTTGGCTGATGTAAACGAGAGCTTTTACTCAGCATTTTCAACCAGGTAACTTAATTTCCGACACTTTTGAGTATCATTTTCGACTCAGCAGGGCTTATTTGGTAGGTAACCAAATTTTGGGCCCATTCTGAAGCGGGCCCTATTCTAAAGTAAACCCTTTTTTTATATACATATTGGTCCTTAAACACCAAGCACAATTCCAATTTTTCATTATTTTAGTTTTTGACGTAGAACTACGTCTCTCCGCACTAAGCGAGAAAACGGGGAGGGGGGGCGGGGGGAGGGCTACAACAATTGATGCAGAGAACTGAAATTTGACTAGAAAACGGAGAAAATTAGTTTAATTGTACACGTAAATAAAAATTTTCTTTGAAAAGTAAACTTTGGCCTATTTCCGATTGGCTGAGCCTCATAACACATTCTGTGCTGCCACCAGGAAAAATAGTTCAGAGTGGTTTAAATTTGTTTGATGATTTTAATCGTTGAAATGATGTAATGTTGTTCGTATTTTCTAAGAAAATGTATCTTGAAATCATAAAATAAAGATTTATGTTGGTTTATTTCAACATTCCTGTTTATTAAGTTCATTGCTTGCTTCTTCCAGGGAAGAAAACAATTTTCAAATTTTTTTATTGGTTGTTTTGTCTGTGTTGTTTTGACTCATAGCTGCAAGCCTAAAATAGAAAATGCCAATTAATAAAAATGGATTTTTCTACACGTTGAATGAGAATGATAAAACTAAACCATACGTTTGTGATAACAATTCAATTTTCTTAGAAAGAATTTGATTCATTCTTGCAAGTTCCTTATCTAAAATAGAAAATACCAATTAATAAAAATGAATTTTTCTACATGTTGACTGAAAATGGTAAAACCAAACCATATTTTTGTGATGACAATTCAATTTTCTCAGAAAGAATTTGATTCATTCTTGCAAGTTCCTTATCTACAATAAAACAGCAAAGAAAATGCGAATAAAAATAAAGCCGTCTCGACACAGTAAAAAATTGCACTTGACCATAATTTCGAAATGTCAATTTTTTTGATGTCACAATGAAATTTTCCGTTTGAGATTGAGTGTTGTTTTCAATATAATTTCGTGCTTCACACACGTACGTTCCTGACTCGGTTACGTTGAAAATTGTTTCCGTAGATATCGTTTCCCATTCATCATTATTAATTCTTTTTTTGATGAGAATGTCAGTTGGAGCAGGATAGCCATTAGGTTTGCAGGATAATTGCCTCGCTTCGCTATCTACAATGTTTCGATCTTTCACATTAGAGGTGTCTTCGAGTAAGACTTGGTTTGTGGTATCTGCAACAAATGTATTGTTAATACTGTTACGTGGCTAAATGGGGATTGATTTAGTCCTACGTGACATGAATTTAGTCAAGAAAGACACAGAGTTTTATATGTAAAATGCCTGTTGGCTTTATTATTCAAAGTCGGACATTTACTAATGTAAATGTTCGGTCATCAGCTCTTATTACATTTGTTCATTTATTAAACCTAAAACACATAAATGATTCATTCAAATAAATAAGGATGATGCTGTTGTCAATTCAATTCAATTTAGGAAACCTAGTCCTGTCGATCCGCAAACCGGCTGACAGTAGTAGGCGAAGGTAACAGTTTGAGAATCAAAAGAGATCTGAGCTCTCTGGCTTAATCAGCTCACTAAGTAAACTCCTATTCCCCCTATCAACTAAGTTGAACGGTCTGTGCATCTAATTAGGTGCACAGCGCCGTTTAGTGAGAATTCATTGCATTAAATGCCTAAACAGAGCGAGCAGAGCCAGCCGATACACGGTACGGCTCTACCGCGTAACAATACCGATTAGAAGTAAGTTTATGCCATTATTTTTTTAAAAATGGTGATTTTTTGGCGGTTAATCGGGGGCCGGCGCTAATTAATGGAAGCGCCGCTGACTCTCTGGCATTTAACCCTCAGAAGGACAACCCTGTACCATTTTGGGGACAACACTCTTCTTGAATAGGAAAGCCTTTTTTTGGTTTAATATAATTATCAGAAAATTTCTGACTTTGTTGACACAACGATAAAGTGTGTTTGAAAAAAATTTCGGAGTGTTCTGTACGTTATTTATTTACTTATTCACCTTTGAAAATTCTGCCCCTTAGAAATCCCAGCTTAAATGTAAGTTGGCTTCTCCTAATTTTATAAAAGCGCTTCTACTTAGTGCTTCCAATTTTTACCAGCAGGCGTCATATGGCGCTAGTAGTCCAACACAAGTGATTACGTTATGATTACGATTCCAATTTCGTTCCAATTTGTCACACTGCCCTAACAGCGCTTAAGCTACCGGCCTTCCGGATTTAATTATTTTGTCCCCAAATTGGTACATTGTGGGTACCAAAGCGTCGTCTTTGGAGATTGTCCATCTGAGGGTTAAATGCTTAATAGGATGCCGGCCGCTGGAACACGGCGTTAATTCGAGGCATTACAGTAAGTAAATTTGAGCATAGAAGGAGTTCTTCGCTTTGATTATAGGTTAGGGATTCTTAATTCTATTACTCACAGGGTATTCCAAATTTTCCAATCAGAAGTGTGTGTATAAATTCAGTCTGAATTTGACATGCAATTTCTTTTCCATTTTCACCCGCAAAGATATAAAACTCTTGCTTTGACTCAGCTCTCCACACATCATTATGTTGTTGAGTGATTTGAGAATCTCTTGCTATTATTCTCTCATTGTTCAGCACCCAGACAAAATAGACTTTTGTTTCCGCACTTGTGTAAAATTCACATTTAAAGTTTATATATCCATCATCACTAATAAAATGGTCTGAATTATTTGTCCACAATTTGTCCCCATAATACAGACTGAATGGAATCTCTGAAACTAGAATTAGAAATGAGTAAAAAAAAAGATTATTGTTAGCTGGTTGTGGAACTGACATTTGATTTCCACATGATACACCTCGTATTCTTTGTCAGTGACGCAGTGGTATTCACCAGAATCAATCAACTTGATGCTAGTAATGTCTACAATGCAAGAGTGTGAATCTCTGATTTTGAAATTTTCTACAAATGAGTCGAATCTGGTGATTATTGGCACTTTGCCACGCTGACCGTATAAGTATAATTCACACAGAGTGGTGCTTGTACTGCATTCAAATGCTATTGATTCTCCCCTTTCAGCTTGTATGAAATGTCTTCCAGCAGAAACACCTTAAACGAATAGGAAAATGTGATGATGTTAATGTACTAATTCAAATTTACCTCCAGCCAGTAGAACAATGAGTGCAAAGCTGAAGATAATCATTCTCATTCAACCCTGTGTTGCTTGAATGTTGATGATTTTCCATTCATGAAATTACTTTACATTCTGATGTGAGCACTTGGAAGTATTTCAGCAACAGTCGACTTTGCAACTTTGACTTTATCTACGAGATCAAATCAAAACCTGTCTGCACTTTGGCAAACCAAAAAATTGTGATTGGTACAAACCACTGAAAACAACCATTTTAGGCAGTGTTTGATGTCATTTCTTGGGTTTTTGTTTTCTTGTATAATAATAGATGCAAAAAGTTGTAAAAAGTATTATATAATGTTGGAATAGATTTTCTTCAAAAGAGTTGGTTTTGATTTTTAAAAAATTGAATATCAGAGGTCAACACTAAATCATACTTTGACTTGTAAACAAGTAAATATAAAAAAAACCAAGTTTTTGGAAAAAGGCTTTTACTTACCCAACATTCTATAAAACATATGTTTGCAAGCATATTTTAGCAATTGCCGTAAAGGAGGGTTTTCTTGTTGTGCCACCCGAGGTCTAGAATGTCCCAATTGTGACATCAACAATTATTTGCAAGTTGGTTAAATACCCAAACACATCGGGAAAATATCTCCATTTTCCAACAAATACAGTGTACTCGCCTACATTTGTTGAGAGCAAGAAAAAGCTTAGTTTTCATTGCTTTAGGTTTAGCTTTTATTTATTGTTAATTGCTCAATTGTTATGTAATTTACCGTGCTTTTGTTTTGTCACCTTTGTTGTAAATTACTGCTCTGTTGCCATGGTGATTCATGCCTTTTGAGAATTACTATTTTGCTCATTTTCTATGTTATTTCTGACTTACTGTGTATATTTCTTCATTTTTTGTAATGGTTTTTCTATTTGTGCTTATTCTTAAGGTTTCTATGTTGTTTTATGATATTTCAAGAATTCCCATGTTAAACCTAGTATAAGCCTTTTCTGTGAACTGATATTGTTAGTAATAATGAGATGATGCCGTGATTAAGTGATGTTATTGTTTAAGGTTTCTTTGGTGATGAAATTACATTATTAAAGCAGACTTGAATTGGTTTTCACACTGAACTGATGTGTTTTCTTGTCTCTCTTCCCCTGGCACCTGGACCTTTAGATTCTAGAGCCCTTAGGGCTAGTTAAGTTAGCATTCCTCCATTTCCATCCTCCGAGGTCGCCTCTGGGCAACTACGCCACCTTGGTGACGGGTTAGCCCATTGTCGCGTTGGTGCAACCAGCCTCACCCCTCTCCATCTCAAGCAAGACCGGGACAAGGCGAGACCATCCGCCACAACATTTAGCATTTTCCAAAAAATGGCCCATTTATGCAATTTTGACCTGAAATGTATTGTGTGTGAAAGAAAAGATCCATTTTTGAAGCTACCATAAAAGGTACGGAGTACATTTTATTTTTGCCACAAAGTATGATCACAGTACTATTTTTATATAATTTTTATATATTATATTTTATTTATCTTTCATTTATGCTTATAAAAAACTAATTTTCAATGCTGTCTAGTGTCTAGTCAATTACATATAAGAATTTGGTTCCAGCTGGCTATTTGCGCAATTTTGACACACTTTCTTTGATGTCAGACAGCAGTTGAGTTATATCTGCAAGCTCCTTGTCTGAAATAGAAAATACCAATTAATAAAAATGGGTTTTTCTACATGTTGAATGAGAATGGTAAAACTAAACCATATTTTTGTGATATCGATTCAATTTTCTCAAAAATGATTTGATTTTCCTTATCTAAATTAGAAAATACCAATTAATAAAAATGGGTTTTTCGCTGCACGTTGAATGAGAATGGTAAAACTAAACCATATTTTTGTGATAACAATTCAATTTTCTCAGAAAGAATTTGATTTATTCTTGCAAGTTCCTTATCTAAAACAGCAAAGAAAATCGCAATAAAAATAAAGCCGTTTTGACACAGTAAAAAATTGCACTTGACCATAATTTCGAAATGTTAATTCTTTTGATGTCACAATGAAATTTTCCGTTTGAGATTGAGTGTTGTTTTCAATATAATTTCGTGCTTCACACACGTACGTTCCTGACTCGGTTACGTTGAATTTTGTTTCTGTAGATATCGTTTCCCATTCATCATTATTAATTCTTTTTTTGATCAGAAAGTCAGTTGGAGCAGGATAGCCATTTGCTGTGCAAGATAATTGCCTTACTTCGCTATCTAGAATGCTTCGGTCTTTCACATTAGAAGTGTCTTCGAGTAAGACTTCATTTGTGTTATCTGTAACAAATGTATTGTTATTACTGCTGATCACCAACGGTAGTAGAAAGGCTTTTAGTGACAAAATTGGTTTATTTTCTTTTATTTGTTTCTACTTTTGGTATTGATGTAAATTACTGAATGCAGCTATACTCTGTCTGACCTTAAGAATAGAGAAAACTCCAGCCTTATTACTCCTTACTGTGGAGTGTGTGATCGCGATCATGCTATTTGCACAAAGAATTCCATTAAAAACAACAACAAAGTGTTTAATAAGACTTGATGTTTTATTAAAACCTGGTGTATTGTTCTACTTTTAGGTATCGCTACACCAGTGAAAAGGTCACGACCGATGGGAGTTTTCTCTATTCTTAAGGTCAGACAGAGTATAGCAACGAGCTTTGGCCTTTTGCTGTGAAATAGTTGGGAATAAAAACCAAAAAATAATTACTGTACGGCCTCAATTAAACGCCCGGGCGTTTATTACTATTTTTGACCCGATTCCCTTAGTGTCTATTTGAAGCCCGCCGCTTATTTGGGTCGGACGGGTGTTATAAAAATTGTCGATATTTGTTTAAAAATGGGGATCTTTGGGCAGTTAATCAGGGCTGGCGCTAATTAATGTAAACGCCGCTGACTTTCTGGCGTTTAAACGCTTAATAGGATGCCGGCCGCTATTGGAACACGGCGTTAATTCGAGGCATTACGGTGAGTAAATTTGAGCATTCAAGGATTTCTTCACACTGACTGTAGGTTAGGGATTCTTAATTCTATTACTCACAGGGTATTCCAAATTTTCCAATTAGAAGTGTGTGCGTAAATTCAGAATCAATTTGACATGCGATTTCTTTGCGTTGTTGACCCGAAAAGATCTCAAGCCGGTAGTTTGACTCAGTTCTCCACACATCATTATGTTGTTGAGTGAGTTTATATTCTCTTGTTATTTTCTCATTGTTCACCATCCAGAGAAAAGAGACGTCTGTTTCCGCACTTGAGTAAAATTGACATTTAAAATTTATATATCCTTCATCACTAATAAAATGGTCTGAATTATTTGTCCACAATTTGTCGTCGTAAAACAGTTTGTATGGAATCTCTGAAACTATAATTAAAAATTAGTAGAAACAAGTAAATATCTGTCATGCATGGGGAGGGGAAGCATTACATCTTAGACTTCTAAACCCCTGTCCGTCTGTCGCTAAATAAAACACCCCAAAATAAAATAAAATAAAATAATAAAAAATCATATTTTTGGCCAAAATAAAGCAAGAACAAACAAAATTCCACCAAAATTTGATCGACTGCCATCAGCGACTGTCAGCGGCAAATATAAAAAAAACCCGAAATGACGTAAAATATTTTACGTCATTTCGGGTAGAAGTTTGTAATAGAAGGCTAAAAGTCTAATAAAACCAGTTTTTTTTATTAAACCGGAGGTCGGAGAAATACGAAAATACCTTAGGAACCTATCAAAGGTACAGTATGCTGAGTTCATTGCAGTTGCCCGTTTGGCTCTAGCTGCTTTCGTTTTGGAGGAATTGATGTGGACAGACGGACGGACGGATGGACAGACGGACAGAACCGTTTTATTAGACTTTCTAAACATAGAGTTTAGAAGTCTAAAAAATGATTATTTTTGGCTGGTTGTGGGACTGACGTTTGATTTCCACGCGATACTCCTTGAATTCTTTATCAGTGACGCAGAAGTATTGACCAGAATCAATCAACTTGATGCTAGTAATGTCTACAATGCAAGATTTTGAATCTCTGATTTTGAAATTTTCTACGACTGAGTCGAATCTGGTGATTACTATCACTTGGCCACTCGGATTGTGTAATTCACACTTAGTGCTACTTTTACTGCATTCTAATGATATTGAATCTCCCCTTTCAGCTAGTATGAAGTGTCTTCGAGCAGAAACACCTAAAATGAATACTACAAAGTGATGATGTTAATGTGTACTAATTGAAATTTACCTGCAGCCAGTAGAACAATGAGTGCAAAGCTAAAGGTAATCATTCTCATTCAACCCGGTGTTGCTTGAATGTAGATGATTTTGCATTTATCAAATTACTTTAACCTTCTGATGAAGTATTTCAGCAAAAGTTGACTTTGAAACTTTCACTTTATCTACGAGATAAAGTCAAATCCAAAACCGTTTGCTCTATGGCCAACCAAATAAATGAAATTGGTACAAACTACTAAAAGCAATCATTTATGCAGTGTTTGATGTCATTTCTTGGCTTTCGGTTTTCTTGTATAATAATAATAGATGCAAAAAGTTGTAAAAAGTATTATAGTGTATACTCTGTAATCTTGTGTCGCGCTCTCAGTCTTCTGTACTTCGAACCAGCTGGCCACTCGTGGTAAATGAGATTCACTTACCGTAATAAAATATGTACCACTCGTTAAAGCACTCGTTAAAGCCCAAGAATATCATACGAATGTACTTGTACGGTGTAGCGGCGTCCTGGAGCGGGGTTTCTTCATTTCGTCGCCCTTCATTTCGTCGCCGTGTCATTTTGTCGCCGTTTTTGGCGACTAAATGACATCCAAAACGGAAAAAAGGCGACGAAATGAAGGGCGACGAAATGATACGGTTGAACAACCAAAACAACCCAAACCGAACAGAAGGGCGACGAAATAATACTGCTAAGTAACTGAAACATTTGCCTCAATTTGACCATAATTTGGCCACAAGTTTGCCATAATTTGGCCAGAATTTGGCCAGAATTTTGTCAGAAGTTTGCCAGAATTTGGTCACAAGTTGGCCATAATTTGGCCACAAGTTTGCCACAATTTGGTCACAAGTTGGC
Source organism: Strigamia acuminata (assembly GCA_949358305.1). Taxonomy (NCBI): domain Eukaryota; kingdom Metazoa; phylum Arthropoda; class Chilopoda; order Geophilomorpha; family Linotaeniidae; genus Strigamia; species Strigamia acuminata. Next base: position 2,867,806 of record OX442315.1, on the reverse strand, counting down.
CATAATTTGGCTACAAGTTGGCCATAATTTGGCCACAATGTTGCCACAATTTGGTCTCAATGTTGCCACAAGTTTGCCAGAATTTATCCACAATTTGGCCACAATTTTGCCACACTTTGGTTACAAGTTGGTCATAATTTGGCCACAATGTTGCCACAATTTGGCCTCAACGTTGCCACAATTTGGTCAGAATTTGGCCACAAGTTTGCCAGAATTTATCCACAATTTGGTCAGAATTTGGCCACAAGTTTGCCAGAATTTATCCACAATTTGGCCACAATTTTGCCACACTTTGCCCACAATTTTGCCACAATTTTGCTACAGTTTGCCCACAATTTTGCCAGAATTTGGCCATAATTTGGCCACAAGTTTGCCACAATTTGGCCACAAGTTGGCGATATGCCACAACAATGACATGGCGACGAAATGTTATGGCGACGAAATGATAGGGCGACGAAATGATATGTTGTTGAAATGAGGGCGACAAAATAAAAAAAAAATTTTCAACGAGGCATTAATTTAAAAAAAGGACGGGGGCAACGAAATGAATGGCGGCGAAATGAAGTGACTTCCCTGGAGCGGCTTTGGTAATTGCTTCGTGTTCGTCTTTTTGGTCCGTCTTTGGGCTCACGCTTTGTGCGAGTGGAATGCTCTTGCGAGGCTTATATCCTGGTTAATGTTGTCTAGAGTTTTGTGTTGGCATCCGGCGATGCACACAGCGGCGGATGCTTCTTTTTTCCGGCGATACACACAGCGGCGGGAAAGACGTCTTTGTACCTCAGTTAGGCTTGCAAGGCCGTTTTCCTCGTAACTCACTAAGTGTGGTTGTTTTATCACTTCTGGCAGGTTTGCCAAAGTGATGGTTAGATTGGTACGCAGCTAACACTGCGGAGGTGTACACAAAAGTAACGTTACTCACGTATGAAATATCCTAGGTCCCTCGTCACTCCTTGCTAGTTGGCTAAGGCTTGATCGGTAGGACGATGTATTTTACGTGTGTTCAGTTCGATTTTTGTGTTGGTTCTGCAGTTTGGACTGAGGCAAATTTCTCACAACAAAGGCCTTCTCATCAGGTGACATCCATCACCCAATGAGGATCGAATAGAGGCCACCCCACCTCCACCAGGGCAGACGCTCACTCACAAAGGAGCTTGTGACTCACCAGGGAAGACAAAAGAGCCCCCACTCTCACCACGAGGCGAAAATGGGTCAGACAGGAGCGAACTCTCCTCAATGACCCCCTCATGATCACTACACTCAGAATAGATTTTCTGCAAAAGAGTTGGTTTTAATTTTTAAAAAATGTATTTGAAAATGAAAACAATAAAAAATTTGAATATAACACCATGGTGTTATAGCATATCGCATATCGCGCATGATAAATGTTTCAAACAATATAAAATGGTTTCCTATCATTATTAATACAGTGAAATTACTGAAGGCAGTTTGTGGTTGCCAATTGTTCCTTATAATTATGAGTTAGAAGCTCATAACGTCTCGATTTTCCGACAAATACTAGTACAGTGTACTCGCATACATTTAGCATTTTAAAAAAATGGCCCATTTATGCAATTTTGACCTGTAATGTTTTGTGTGAAAGAAAAGAGCCATATTTAAGCTACCATAAAAGGTACATTTTATTTTTGCCACAAAGTATACCGTACTGTCTTGAACAATGGCCGGGCACAATTAAGCGCCGACTTTTGATTAAGCGCCTGGCAACCGCCAGCTGAAGAACCAATAAGCGCCTGCCTCAAATAAACGCCGGGTGTGTTTAAACGCCGAGTTTATTGTAAATTTGTAATTCGTTTAGATGACGTTTTATGTCTACCGTACACGTACACGTAATGTACGGTAGAAATGAGCTATTTAACACTCCTTCATTGTTTCACTGCTGCATTTCTACCAATAATACAGCGGTATGGCTCCAAAAAATTTGAAAAAACGTGCATACGACCACAAATTTTTTATAACTTATTTTAAACTTTTTTTTTGGATAGAGGCCTGGCTTGAATAATCGCCTGGTTTTGAATAAGCGCCTGGCGGGCGAGTCGAAAATAAAATTAAACGCCCGGGCCATTGTTCAAGGCAGTACGGTACTTATTATTTTTATATAATTTGTGTATATTATATTATATTTATCTTTTGTTTATGCAATATCAATTACATATAAGAATTTTGTTCCAGCTGGCTATTTTTGCAATTTCGACACAGTTTCCTTCATGTCAGACAGCTGTTGACTCATAAATGCAAGCTTCTTATCTGAAATAGAAAATACCAATCAATTAAAATGGGTTTTTCTACACGTTGAATGCGAATGGTAAAACTAAACCATATTTTTGCGATATCAATTCAATTTTCTCAGAAAGAATTTGATTCATTCTTGCAAGTTCCTTATCTAAAACAGCAAAGAAAATCGCAATAAAAATAAAGCCGTCTTGACACAGTAAAAAATTGCACTCGACCATAATTTCGAAATGTCAATTCTTTTGACATGATGAAATTTTCCGTTTGAGATTGAGTGTTGTTTTCAATATAATTTCGTGCTTCACACACGTACGTCCCTGACTCGGTTACGTTGAATGTTGTTTCCCATGACATCATTTCCCATTCATCATTATTAAATCTTTTTTTGATGAGAATGTCAGTTGGAGCAGGATAGCCATTAGCTGTGCAGGATAATTGCCTCGCTTCGCTATCTAGAATGTTTCGATCTTTCACATTAGAAGTGTCTTCGAGTAAAACCTCATTTGTGGTATCTGCAACCAATGTATTGTTATTACTGATTGGAAGTAAGTTTATGCCATTATTGGCGCTTTATCATAAATAAATAAAAAAGAATTAAATTTTTTGATTCAGTGACTATCATCACCGGTAGTGAATCGAAAGGCCTTTAGTGACAAAATTGGTTTATTTTCTTTAATTTGTTTCTACTTTTGGTATTACCATACCGCCTCCTTTAAACGTCCGCGTTCATTAAGACGCCTGGCCCGTTTTAGCGTCAGGCAGTCATCGGTGATCTACGGAATTGGCGCCGATTTATTAATTATACGTCGGGCCCGGATAAACGCCGGGCTTCAAATTGGCGCTGGGAGGGTCGGCTCAAAAAAATATTAAACGCCCGGACATTTAAACAAGGCGCTTAAAGGCTTATTATTGGAACACGGCATTAGTTCTAGCTAGGACGATTTACCACAGGACTTCACATCCGCCATTTTTTTGAAATCTTGTCGCGCTCAACTCGATCTGTCGCTGATACGTGGTATGAGTCACTCTCTAATCTCGCAATACCGCTTTACTCAAGCGGTTACCCAAATAATGCGAAACGGCAAACAATGTAAAATGGTAAATATAATAAATGTATTTATTATACGGGAATGTACAGGTAAAAGGAATAAAATATGTAAGGGAATAAAAAGGTAAAAGGTTGGGGTGTGTGAAGTTGGCGGGAAACTGGTCGAGGTCGTCCTTTGTAGGCGCTCTGGATCCAAGATGGCGTCCGCGTGGCAACGTGGTGTCGTCTTGGGCCGGCGTGGCAATGAATGGCGTCCTCGTCTCACGTTTCTCGTTCGGTCCTTCGGGCTCACGCTGGTCGGGCGCGAGTGAATGCCTAAAAGGTCTTACTTCTGGTCTGTTGTCTAGGTTTAGGGTTTTGTGTAGGTGTCCGGCGATCACACAGCGGCGGACGCTTGGTGGTTCCCGGCGATACACACAGCGGCGGGAACGCTCGTCGTGGTTACTGCAATTTAGGCTTGTGCGACCGTTTGTCTGCACAACTCGCTAAATTGGAGTAGGTTTACTATTTCTAGCTGGCTTGCTAAAATAGTGTGGTAATCTTGTTTCGCAGGTTACTCTGCGGAGGTTAACACAAATCAATCGTACTCACGTTGAAAGTCCCTTGTCCTAGGTCACTCCTGAAGTCTTTGTACTTAGGCTTGATCGTTTTAGGACGTTTGGCTTTTACGTGTATCTTGGTTGATTTTTGTGTTGGTTCTGCCCGCTCAGTGCAAGGCGAATTCCTTTGCACAAAGCGGGGGGTGACAGGTGACTAAAGCCACCCAATAGTGGAGAAGACGAATCTCCCCCACTCCCCCAGGGCAGACGCCCGTCCATTGACTGGATGTCAATGCTCTGAGGGAAGGGAGGCGCGCGTGCGACTCCCCTTCTTTACCCGTATGTAGGCCACGAGAGAAACTCTTCGTGCCCCACCCCAGTCGGGTCACCACACGTCCCCCTCCCAGCTCTGACCGCCGGTGTTCGGAGCGATCAATCCTTCTTGCTGGGACCCGACGCTGGATCCATCGCCTGGGCGAAACTCACTCCAGGGACGGGCGGCTCAGCGCCGGGCGGCACACCGCCGGGCGGCAAAACCAGATCTCCAACCAAAGCTGAAGACTGGTCGCGGGGGTCCTCGTGCTCGGAAATGAAGCACAAAGCGTGGCCGCCGGCTGGCTCGTACGGGGCACGTCTCCTCTCATGCAGCCAAACCCGCGGAATGAACGCCGAAAACCCGGAATTGGTGTGCCGGATCGCGTTCGCCTCCGCGGCCGTTCGAGGCGCACGGTGGGCCCTCAGCAAACGCTGATGGAGGATCAAATCGGTGGTCTGGCGCACCTGGTTGTGCAACCAAACGAAAACCGATTTCCCCTTGTCTCTCTGAGCGAGGATGAATTTTCGCGTCTCTGTCGTCATCGACAGTTGAGAGAACTCGTCGCATAACTTCTCATAGTAGTTTGTCGGAGGCTTCGCCGCTTTCGCTGGCTTGGCGCTCTTCGAAACCACTGCCTGCTGGACAGTCTCTTCCCGCGCTTCTTGGGCTGCGGGAGGCGTCAGGCTCTGGCGAGCGGCGGACATCGTTGGCGGCGTCCGGCACAGTAGGCGTCTGGGCTTACCCGCCGCATTTGATAGGACGGGTGTCTGTGGTGTCGCCGCTGGTGGCATCGGTGGCGGCGGCGGAGGTGGAGTTGGGGCTCCACGTGAAGCAGTCGAAGAGGCGGCGTCGCTCTCCATCGGCTCTTCACTCGTGACCATCATTGCGTGTGACTGCGCTGACGGTGTTGGCTCCCACGTGGTAACAGCGTGGCGGAAGGCCATGCTCCGCAACTTATACCCCTCCCATTCGGGGTTCACCACGTCCCGGGTCAGCTCGAAGCGAGTCATCGCCGGGTTGGGGAGAATGGCGCTCCATTCCCCAACGAGTGCGCGAGGTATCTGCACACCCTCTCTGTCTACTACGGACCAACAGGCCATCGCTTGTCGTCCGACCCCAAAGAGCGAGGGGGTCAATAACTGGACCATGATTTTCGTCAAAGCCAGCTGTAGACTGCGCCGATTTACAGGGTTGCTGCGATCAGGATCTGCAGCGAACGCGCGCGAGTGGTGCCGCATCATCGAAATCCCCCACTCGATGAAATGGCGCTGAGTGACGTCGGCGCCCTGCAGAGCAGCGGCGGCGGCCCTCGGGTCCTCCATCACAAATGCGAAGGCCAAGAGCTCTTCGATCGATGGATTGGCTGCTTCTCGAGCCAGCCGTGCGTTTTCGTCACGCTGTTCATACCACATCGCGGTGCGGTCGTGTCTTGCCTTGCTCGGGTAATATTCTCCGAAGCGGGCGTTATGACATTCCCGCGCAATGCTCTGGTGCACGGGCAACATCACGGAGGCGTCGATGGTCGGGTTCGGCGTGACGCTCGAGCCCGGCATCGGTGGCGGCGGCGGCGGCTGCGTCGGCGGCGGCAGCGTCAAGGACTGCTGTGCCGGCAGCGGTTGCGACGCCGATGGTTGCGTCGGCAACAGCAACGTCAAAGACTGTTGTGCTGGCGGTGGCAACGTTGCTTGCGCCTCAGTCGTCGTGACTTGAGGCGCCGGAGCGGGCGTGACGGTGCTCGTCGGCGGAACGACGGCCGTGGGTCGCGAATTCACATACTCGCTCAACCACCGTGCCACTTCGTGTGGAATCACGGTACCATCCTCGACGACGCCCATCTTGCGGGCGAATTGCATCGCGGGGTCGAAACGCGACAATTTCTTGCGTTTCATCTGAGTGATGATCTCGCGAAGGTCCCGCGTGTCTGGCGCTAGGACGCGACGCTCCCCGGAAGATCTGCCACTCGACTTCGATCGTGCCTCTCTCGCTTCCTTCGCTTCGATTGCTTTGAGAGCGTGTTCGGGAAGGGGAATTCCCCGCGTTTCGCAGCGAGCGAAATACCGCTCTTTGCGGTCTCGTTTCCGCTGCTCACGGTGAGTCAGCGGATGTCTGCCGACACGGGGACGAGAGACTCGCTCTTCGTCGCCCGAAATCCAGACTTCTCGAGTCTCTTTACCGTCTTTCATCTGACGGTTGACGAACACCCTTGGTCTGGTGTAATTCGCGGGGTCGCGCGGTGGCTGCGCTGACGTTCCCGCTCCATCGTTGACGGTCGAGTGCTGTTCGACGCACTGTTTCTTCGACCGTCCCGGGGAGCGCGATTCGCTGCCCCCGGTTCCCTTGGAGCGCTTGCGCTTCCTTGGGAAATTATATTTGGGGTCGAGAATTCCCAAATAGTGGAGTTGCCACATTTCAGCTTGTGACGTGAGAATCCCCATTCTCGGTCGCCACTGTGGCGTAACTTCTCCCTGCCGAATCTGCTCGCACCACAGATGTATATCGGCGGTGCTCATTCCGTCGTCTTGCAAAATCCGCTCTGCAACCGCCGGCGCAGTGTCAATTAGCTGCTGGCGGTAGTGTTGATACACTTCTTCGCGGGCTTCCTCGGTCTCGGCCGCTTGCCACGCGAACAACACATGCTCCTCCGCCGGCCTGCCGGAGTATTGGCTCGACAGGGCCGGGTGGAAGATTGGTGACTTCGGGTCATCGATGCGAGCGAGCTCTGCAGCGACGACGTTTCGCACCGACTCCGGGAACGCGTCCAGGAGTGTACAATCGTTAACCCAGCGCTTGGCGAGGGCGCGCGAAAATAATACGCGCAGGCGGTATGGCTTTGCATCTTCGCCAAAGCAGCGGCGCAGAAAATCGGGCAGTACGCCTCGATAAATGCCCGCTCGCACTATGCATGCGGGGCTGAGCGCTCCCCACGTGTCTCGGAGCTCCATCTGCAATGATGGAAACAAAATAATTAATAAAATCGCCAATAACACGGAGATAAATAGGGGGTGGGCTCGAGGAACGTCGCTGAAACGTGCGACCGTTCGTCGAGTCCTATTCCTGTTCATTGATTCGTCCTTGTCAGGAAGAAAGAGTCTTCTTGGCACATCTGGCTCACGTCCAACGATAACCACGTGACGGAATCGAGCGTATTAATCCGGAAATTTTCTTCGGATTATTTAATTTAAAATTAAACTGTAAATTCGTATTAAACCAATAAATTCGCGAAATCGTTCGTGAAAATCTCCAATGACAATTTTAGAACATGTAAACAAATGTTCTTGTCGTGAATTAACTTGTAAAGAAATAAATTTATTTAATAATAACTCCAAAATTCGGAGTTAAAGTCGAGTTAAAAACGAATCTAAAATAAATTAGTGTCATCGGAAAAATTCGCAAATAAAATAACAAATAAAAATAGAAAACAACGTTCTATAAATTATTCCAAACAATAAATTATTCCCATTTCTGGAATATAAAAAGAAAGCTCGTTTCCTTTGTCTCGTTCGTGTCAATTGTCGTGAGTCATCTTCAAGGAGCGAGGCGACAGTTTGTCTGCTATCGCGTCCTTGAAGACAAATAATAGGAGAAAATACAATCGCTCTCGCGATCGTGGATATTAGTATAATAATTATACACTATTTCGAACGCAGAGCGTTCATGTCAAGTATTAGTCAATTGTATCTTTAATTCGACCGCACGGAGCTAAATCTCGTGCGGCGATGCCGACTACTACCTGATCGGGTGGAACTACGTTAATGTCCTGGTCCCAATTCTCGTCATGATGCTCGATTTCAAGCATTTCCTCATCCCCTCCTTCCTCAGCCATCGTGAGGATTGCGCGTTCAGTCAGACCACGATGAAAAAACTTAAAAACTCCTCGTAAAATGGATCACAAACTCGGTTAAAAATAAACTCGATGCGTATCACGTGCGGACGACGATCAGCTGGTTTAGCGGAAGTCCGGGTGAAAACGAGGCAATCGTGGTGGGTTCTGGGTAATTTTACTCCAGAACCAGGTGTTTATGACTTGTGCGCAACAGCCCGCGCGCATGTTACGCTACGGGGCTCCTTTGTTTCTACGCCCGTGCGCGATCGCTGCTACGGGGTCTTTTGCACGCGGTATCCGACCCGTGCCGATAATTTTGCTACGGGTCCCGCGTTTCCACGCCATCTCGTGACGCGAATTCGACCGATATCCGCTTTGTTGGACTTAGCGAAATTTTTTCGAGTCTCGGATTTTGATGGCTAGCGCTGTCGATCGATTATTTTTTGTGTTTTCAGCGTCGCCATCGACTCGTAACGTTTTTCTACTCCTTTCCTACGACCTTTCCGTCTTGTATAAACGGATTACTTCTACGAGGCCGCAGGTGATGAGTCGAGACAGGTACGACATTTTTTGTTGTTTTTTGTGTCTGTACCTCCTCATGTGTATTTCTTTTTTTATCCGTGTTTTTTGTGTTTGTTTCAGGAGTTTCTCCTGTTTCCCCCCCGACCAAAATTGGATCCGGAACGGATTCAACTATCTCGTTTACCGGAGGTGGAGGGGCGTCGAAATACTCCTCGTTGTCACTTGGCGGTGCTTTCTCCGACTCGCCAGCGAACATATCGACGATTCGGCCGTCAGTTTTAGACTTGACTTGGCCTTTTGCCCACATTTCTTGCGGGAATTCCGGAATGTACGGAGTTAACTCTCGTACCTGGATCGACTTATGCTCGGTATTGTCCTCGAGCTTACGTAATTTATACGCGTTACCGCCATGCTTGCCGATGATCACATACGGACCATCTCTCTTGTCGGCCAAGCTGGCGGTGATTCCTCTCGCTGCATTTGAGAGGGTGTGTGCATCTTTCCACACCAAATCATTGATCTCGAAATTCACAAATTTTCTACCGCTTTTATCTTGTAAAATGCGGTCGCGCATATTAAAAATGTGCGCCATCATGTGCTTGTACGTGTTGGAGATGGTTTGCTCCAATTTATACACGTACTCATGTGGTTTCTCAGGGTCCACCACATTTACTGACTCTGCCACTCGTGGGTCCCAAGGCACTCGTAGCTCCCGGGCGAAGTTGAGGTAGGCCGGAGAAAAATCTCTCGTCCTCGAGACTGTTGTTCGTATGCTGAACGCGATCTCCCTCAAGTATTCATCCCACCTATTGTGGATGTCAGTGAATATGCTTAGTGCATATTTAATGTCCCTGTTGAGTCGCTCAACGGGATTTGTTCTGGGGTTGTAGGTCGAAGTATGTGACGCCACAATCCCGAATTTCTTACAAAACTTACCCCAAATTTTCGAGATAAATTGGGGTCCGTTATCGGATATAATTTTACGTGGAAATCCGTAACGTAACGCTACGTCGTAGATACATTCAACGATTTTTTCTGCTGAAGGTCTAGCGACGGCGTACAACTCGGGCCAACGAGTCGCCACGTCCATTATAACGATAATGTACGCATTTTTATTTCCCGTAACGGGTTTTGGGCCCATCACATCGACACTTAAACAATCAAAAGGCGCGTAAGGCCCTAAGAAAATAGTTTCGAATGGTGATTTACTCCTCGGCTTGCACGCTTGACATCGCTGACATTGGTGGACAAAAAGAGCAATATCTTTTTTTCATCCCTGTCCAGTGAAAAAGCTGCGTAGCACGATAGAGTGTTCTGCTTACTCCCGCATGGCTCGCAAGCGGGTGCCCGTGTAACAACCACAGCACGCGACCGATTAAGGAAGCAGGTATTACTACCTTTACTGCGGTGTCCGATTCACTCAAGTCATCTTGGTGATTTGGGTGATGTTTCACCAAAAGGCCGTCATCCAATAGATAATCTATGGATTCGTGTGCATATCGACGCTTCTGCCTTCTGGTTAAGTTGGGCGGATATTTTCCTGTCAGTACGAACTTAGCTCTATCCTGACATTTCTTGTCTAATTTTTGTTGCACAATTATTTCCTCCCTTGTTGGGGGATTGCTTCGCATTTGCTTGCCGACATGAACGTGGAAGGCGCTTAGAAGCGGGTCATTTATTCTCCGCTCTAGCTTAAATTCCTTCTTTGCATCTGGGTAATTGTCAGCAGCTGGTTGGTATAACCGCGTCCAAAATCCACAGAATTTTACATCTGCCGGAGACGCGGTAGGAATTTCATTCATTTTCCTTAAATCCCAACGGTGACAACTCGTAGGGCAATAAATGATGCGGGAGTCATCCTCGCCATCATCGTCAGCGTCGATTGGATCTGACACTGGTGCCCTCGACAGAGCGTCAGCCACGACGTTATATTTGCCGGGCTTGTATTGAATGGTCAAGTCGCATGCCATCAGTTCTAACTGCCATCTGGCTAGTCGACCAGCTGGCTCCTTTAATTTCATCAGCCATTGTAACGCTTGATGATCTGTGTGGACTACAAATTTGGTATATTCGAGATAATCTCTGAATTTCCTTATGGCCCACACAACGGCCAAACACTCCAACTCTGTGGCGTTGTAATTTTTTTCAGCGCCTTGGAGTTTGCGACTTATAAACATGCACGGCAGGTCTTGTTCGACTCCGTCGCGCACGTGTGTTTGGAGCAACGCCGCTCCTAACCCAACTCTGCTGGCGTCCGTATGTAGTATGAACGGCCGGTTCAAGTCGGGTAGAGGCATTACGCCGACTTCCGTCAGCATCCTCTTTATCGCATTAAATGCGATGTTGCACTCATTTGACCATACAAATTCGTTTTCATTCTTCAGGAGGTCGGTAACTGGGGCTGCCACTTCAGCTAGACCCGGTAGCAACCTGCCGAAGAAGTTTATCATTCCCATAAACCGTTGGACACCTTTAACGTCCTCGGGTGGTGGGAAACGATTAATCGCATCGATTTTTTCGGGGCCAATAGCTAAACCATTGACTCCAATGCGATAACCCAGGAAGGCAAGCTCCTTTCGACAGAACTTGCTCTTGCCCGGGTGAACGTGTAACCCAGCTTTTGCCAGCCGGGTGAGCACTTGGTCGATGTGCTCAATGTGTTCTTCGAATGTTTTTGAGGCGATGACAATGTCATCTAAGTATGCCCACACAAACTGATGCAATATATCACCCAATACGCTCTCGATTAGTCTCTGAAAGGTACTGGGAGCATTCACTAAACCAAATGGCATGACGTTGAACATCAACCGTCCAATTGGCGAGTAAAATGCTGTTTTTAGCTTATCCTCTGGCCTCATCTCAACTTGCCAGTATCCCTTCGACAGATCCATCGTCGTAACCCAAGAAAAGGGGCTAAGCTCTCTCAAAATGGATTCGATAGACGGCATCTGTATGGGATCTATCTCTGTCACCGCGTTTAATGGGCGGTAATCAATGCATAGACGCGGATCCGAGCCCGGGCGCATCACGAGCACAACTCGCGTCGCGTATTCTCCCTGGGCCTCGGAGACAATGCCACTGTCTAGCATTTCTTGGCACATTTTTTGTACTATTTCACGTTTTTGTGGATTCATTCCCTTATACGCAACTCGTATAGGTTTATTATCCGTCAATTTAATTTCGTGAATAGCCCTATTCGTTCGGCCCGGTTTTTTCGACAGGATCCCCTCATATTTAAGTAGGACCCTTCGTAGGGCTGCCGCTTCGTTTAATTCTAAAGCGGCGTCGGCGACAAGCGTTTCCACTACATTGTCCCGTTGCAATTCTGCTACGAATGCTTTAAAATCGTAGTCTTGAACGAATTTCTTTAGGCCTTTCTCCCACTGTGTCTTGTCGGCCGCTTCTTTTATAAGAGCTGGTGGCACGACAATTGCGGGTCTTTCTCTATCATTTCTGATATAATTCCAAGATTTCGTTATTGGATTTGGTTGTATTTCCATTGACGCCATGAGGTCTAAGCCCAACAGAAAAATTCTGTCGCACGTGGGCAGGACCAGGAAAGGGTGTTGTTCTACCCCTCCGAGCCACTCCATGGTCAATAGTATGACTCCTTTTGGACGCGCCATTCCGTTGGCGGTTTTTAGACGTACATTTTTATTAACGCCTTTTATCTTATCGGTGAGACCCAATGATGCTACTATGTCTTCGGAAACGAACGAGCGATCTGCTCCCGAGTCTAGCAGTCCCATAATTTTTTCGCGTTCTATTGTCATGGGCAGCATACATAGGCGGCTGGTATATTCGACCGCTACGTTGCACATGAAAACACGAAATTCTTCTGTGTCTTTGTTGACTACTTGAGGTAATTCTTCAAGCAGTAGGTTCGGTTCTTCCGCCTCAGCCTCAGCGTTTGCGGTAATTACCTGCAAAGCGTTGTTGGCCCTGTCTTGGATCTGGGCGTTAGCTATGTCACTACCCATTTCTTTGACTGGTGGCGGTTTATCGAACCCTTTGTTAAACCCCTTCTTCTTCATGAATAGCGCAGACGGTCGAGAAGTTATTTCTTCGCCGCCTGCGCTGACTCGTTTTTTGACTCGTTTTTTGCCATGGCGAGTTTAATCTCTGCCATCTGCTTCATTATCGCGTCAAATTTAGCGTCTTCTTTCGCTGTTCTTGGGCACTCATTGGAGTAGTGTCCCGGTTGGTTACACTTGAAACAGCGAATATTTGATTTGTCTCTTGGGGCTTCAATCGATTTTTTCTTTTCAGGGTCTACTTTCGATGGTGGCGTGTAATTTTTTCGAAAATACTTCGGAATTCGGCCGGCATTTGGTTTTAACCTGGCGCGAAATTCTTCTACCGCTCTATCTCGATGGATGAGATGTACTAGCGGTCCTTCTTCATCGCAACCCGTTGATAAGGTGTCGCGATAACTTCGTATTTCTTCGTCCGTCGAATAATCGTCTTTTTCTTCTTTTTCGTCTGATTTTCCGACATTTTGTTCGGCTTCCTCCCCCTCCTTGACCTCCTCCAGTGTCGCTTGCATGGCTGACGTTGTCGGTGCCTTTTTAGGGGCGGCCAAAGGGTTGGAAGGCAGCGTGGATGTCAGTTTATTTTTTATTTGTAAACCAACGCTAGCTTCTGCCAGCTCCATTATACCGCTAAGATATTCAGTAGGGCGCATGATTTTGTCTGTCGCCCCATATCTTTCCGCACTCAACTTGAGACGTTTAGCGGTTGCTGCTTTCTCCGCTTCTGGTAAAGCGGAATAATATCTCTTCTCGATATCTATCGTGTTCTCGAACAGGAAGGCGCTCATCTCCTCGTAGCTGCCTCCTGTCGGTGCCCTTTCTTCAAGTAACACCCGTTGCGAGTACTCCGACAAACCGCCGAGAAAGAAAAGGTTGAATCCCGTGGCATGAAATTCCATCGGGGCCTTTTCGAACAACAATCTGGCGCGAATGTCGTAATCCATTATGGTTTCACCAGGCATCTGGCGAAGACCTCGCATCTTTTGGCTCACCTCTTCGGGTGTCTCGCCGTAGCGCAGGTCGAATCTCATTAAAAAGTCGTCCCAATTGACGCCTTTCAATCCTTGGTACCACTCACGTGCCGAGCCTGTCATTAGCTCGACAATACCGTGGGTGAGCATGTCTCCTACGGTGGCTTTAGTGGCAGTCTTAATTCGAATTACTTCGTCAAGGAAGCGATCTCCCGCTTTCCATGACCCGTCGAAACGGTTCTGAATATAAAATTGCCACCTAATATTCCCGGTGACACTCATTGTATCACGCCGGGAGACAGCGTATTTTTTCTTTACGCGGTCACCAGTGTTACGATTACGATTATTTCGTTTGCTCAGATCGATTCCTTCGGCTTTTAACGAGCCAAGCAGGGCTCTTCCAAGCTCTCCCATCGTATACTGTCGACCCGTCGAATCGGTAAACGCGCTTTGTCGGGGAAGGTCCTGAAACTCCTCCCGTCGGTGGTCGCTATTTTCCGATCGACGTCGTTTCTCTCTATCGCGCGGAGAGTTGGATCTCTTCCGGCGATTACTTGATTTATCATTTCGTCTGTCGTCGTTGGATGAGGGGTCGGAGCTGGGGTCGGGAGACGGTGAGCGGCGTGGCGGGTTGCGCCGTGAAGAGTTTGACTCTTTCCGGCCCCTACGACGGTCGTCACGTTCCCTTTCCCTGCGTTCATCGCGTTCTCTTTCCCTTCGTCTCTCTCCGGAACCTCTCTCCGAATCGTGATGACTGGGTGCATTCGACTCCAGTCCATCCGACGACGAATCACTGTTTCCGTAGTGATACTGTTGCTGTCCTCTCTCGCGTTGACGTTCCTCTCGTGACGAGGTGCGGTCTTCGGAATGTTTTCTCGAAGGTCCGTCGTCTTTGAGGATGGGCACTGACTGTGGCCAGTCGCTACCCCGCGGGTCGTCGCGTTGTCGGCTCGTGTGAGTCTGTTCTTCGTTACGACGCGCGTTGTTCGCATTTATTAATCGGTCGATAGCGTTGTTAGTATTATCGTCTAACGCCATCATGCGAGGTCGAACGCGTTGTCCGGTTGAAACTTCCCGTTTGCGTGGAGTGACTGGCACTTCCTTTTTTCGCTCGGGTTTGGGGCTGACCTTCGGCGTGCGCTTCGGGTCGCCTTCGACGCTCTCGTCGGACAATTCGGACGAGCTAACTTCGGGCTTGCGAACGGATTTTGGTTTGTCTCGTTGCAGCCTAGCCATGAAAGCTTGTTCAGCTTCTTGCTGAGAATGGAATGCATAACGATGTGCACGTAAGGCTCGATCAACTATTTCCACCTCTTCTGGAGTGGTTGGAACGCGCTGGGATTTGCCGTACTCGAGAGCTCGCGCTTCTCTTTCCGCCAGCTTCCGCTTTCTCTCGCGGATGGCTTGTCGGGCCTCATTCTCGACATCCGCTTCGAATTGAGCGGAATCTACCATTTGTTGAGCGTATGCGCCTTCAACAACGGTGATTTCTGGGGATAACCTGTGCGCTCTTAAAGCTGCACGTACGATTTGTAATGTTTCGTACACAGTTATTTTTCCCGTTGGCAGAGTGTATCGTACACCTTCTGCCTGTGCCAACTGCATCGTGTCAACCAATGTGGCCGAGACGCTGTAAGGCTGGCTCGAGACACGCTCAGTATTTGACGCATTGGACTTGTGTCCTTCAGACCTGACCGAAGCTGGGCGGCTTTGCGTAATTGGCGTGTTTAGTGCCGAATTAGCTGTCGTATTTGAGGCCGTCTTTTGTATCGGAGACGCCGCTTTCGGACTGCCCACCTCGGTGTCGTGCGTTAGACGAGGCGATTGGTTACGGGATAAAACCTCGTTTCCGCTCGTCTCGCCGTCACGGTTAGAACGCGGCAGTTTGGAGTGAGATTGCTCTTCACCCCGCTCTGTCTCGTCCAATCGCTGCCTCGTCTCGGAACGGGACGGGTGCGATGCCTCTGATGCGCTTCTACGATCGGGTTTAGGCTTGCGCCGTTTTTGCCTCGCTTCGTGCGCTGAGGCTTTGGGTAAGGGACCTCCAGATCGCAAATGATAATCGGCGCCTTTACGACTGCCGGCTCTCTTGTTTGCGTCGGAGTCGGAATCCGTTACTCGGATATTGTCTGCCATTTTTGGGTATGAAAATGATCTCAAGTTCTATTCGAGTCGTTTAAATCGATCCCGGACAGGCCCCCACGTGTCGCGCTCAACTCGATCTGTCGCTGATACGTGGTATGAGTCACTCTCTAATCTCGCAATACCGCTTTACTCAAGCGGTTACCCAAATAATGCGAAACGGCAAACAATGTAAAATGGTAAATATAATAAATGTATTTATTATACGGGAATGTACAGGTAAAAGGAATAAAATATGTAAGGGAATAAAAAGGTAAAAGGTTGGGGTGTGTGAAGTTGGCGGGAAACTGGTCGAGGTCGTCCTTTGTAGGCGCTCTGGATCCAAGATGGCGTCCGCGTGGCAACGTGGTGTCGTCTTGGGCCGGCGTGGCAATGAATGGCGTCCTCGTCTCACGTTTCTCGTTCGGTCCTTCGGGCTCACGCTGGTCGGGCGCGAGTGAATGCCTAAAAGGTCTTACTTCTGGTCTGTTGTCTAGGTTTAGGGTTTTGTGTAGGTGTCCGGCGATCACACAGCGGCGGACGCTTGGTGGTTCCCGGCGATACACACAGCGGCGGGAACGCTCGTCGTGGTTACTGCAATTTAGGCTTGTGCGACCGTTTGTCTGCACAACTCGCTAAATTGGAGTAGGTTTACTATTTCTAGCTGGCTTGCTAAAATAGTGTGGTAATCTTGTTTCGCAGGTTACTCTGCGGAGGTTAACACAAATCAATCGTACTCACGTTGAAAGTCCCTTGTCCTAGGTCACTCCTGAAGTCTTTGTACTTAGGCTTGATCGTTTTAGGACGTTTGGCTTTTACGTGTATCTTGGTTGATTTTTGTGTTGGTTCTGCCCGCTCAGTGCAAGGCGAATTCCTTTGCACAAAGCGGGGGGTGACAGGTGACTAAAGCCACCCAATAGTGGAGAAGACGAATCTCCCCCACTCCCCCAGGGCAGACGCCCGTCCATTGACTGGATGTCAATGCTCTGAGGGAAGGGAGGCGCGCGTGCGACTCCCCTTCTTTACCCGTATGTAGGCCACGAGAGAAACTCTTCGTGCCCCACCCCAGTCGGGTCACCACAATCTAAGTTGTCCCGTAGAAATGCGAAGAAAGAGCCATCTGTCTTTGCATTGTTAAAATTTTTTGCGGGCAAATGGCGGACAATTGACATCCCGCATTTACATTTTTGGAGGACGTTATAACGTAGTTAAATTTTATTTAACATTTGATTTAAAAATTGTGGTGTATTAACACCACAAGGAATTAATGCAGGTTTTAATGCATTGAAAAAGTACATTGTATTGACAACAATACAAGGTATAAAGCAGCATGCAGTTTCCATCTTTTTCCCTTAGTGACAGTTGGTCAGGTTACATGACAATAAAGCATCTACTTTGTTTAGAGAAGTAGAGAAGAAACCTTTAGGCCAAACAGCTGGTCCTGTTCATTTCTCATCTCAGGGCAAAGATGGAGAAAAAATAATATCTAAAAATGTAATAAATAATTTTCAGACATTATTTTTAACTTAAAAATAAAATATAAATGTCTTCTAAAAATGAAAATACGGAATGTCATGTCACTTGTCCGCCATTTGCCCGCAAAATAACGTTATTTTGTCCCATTACGGTCGGATGGCGCCACGATCACAAGACAGAATCGTTTACAGTCTAACAATGAAATTTTGCTAGATGTGAAGTCCTGTGGTAAATCGTCCTACTTGTAGGTTCGAGGCCGTACAGTAGGTAAATTTGAGTAGTGAAGATGTTTTTTGCTTTGACTATAGGTTAGGGATTCTTAATTCTATTACTCACAGGTTATTCCAAATTTTCCAATTAGAAGTGTGTGTTTAAATTCAGATTCAATTTGACATGCGATTTCTTTTTCATTTTCACCCGCAATGAAATAAAACTGGTAGTTTGACTCAGTTTTCCACACATCAGTATGATGTTGACTGTATTGAAAATCTCTTATTATTCTCTCATCGTTCACCGTCCAGACAAAATTGGCTGTTGTTTCCGCACTTGAGTAAAATTGACATTTAAAGTTTAGATACCCTTCATCACTAATATCTATCAAATGGTCTGAATTATTTGTCCACAATTTCTCGCCATAAAACAGTTTGAATGGAATCTCTGAAACTATAATTAAAAATTAGTAAAAAAAAATTAATGATTATTGTTATGGGACTGACATTTGATTTCCACATGATACACCTCGTATTCTTTGTCAGTGACGCAGTGGTATTCACCAGAATCAAGCAACTTGATGCTAGTAATGTCAACAATGCAAGAGTGTGAATCTCTGATTTTGAAATTTTCTACAAATGAGTCGAATCTGGTGATTATTGGCACTTTGCCACGCTGACCATAAACGTATAATTCACACAGAGTGGTACTTGTACTGCATTCAAATGATATTGAATCTCCTCGTTCAGCTTGTACGAAGTGTCTTCCAGCAGAAACACCTTAAAGGAATAGTAAAAAGTAATGATGTCAATGTACTAATTCAAATTTACCTGCAGCCAGTAAAAGAATGAGTGCAAAGCTGAAGATAATCATTCTCATTCAACCCTGTGCTGCTTGAATGTTGATGATTTTTCATTTATCAAATTTAACCCTAAGAATTATCTTAATTGTCTAATCTTTTATGGAAGATTATATTTCATTCATATTTTTAACCTTCCCATAGCCATGGTGGGTCAAAAAAATTACAGAAGTGAAAAAATCACTGTAATTCTTTTTTTTCTGAAAATTAATTAATGAGGTTAACTTATTCCTCAAAAACCTTTTTTTCTTATTTTATAATGTCGAAATACGAATAGTTTTTCAATTATTATTAAGATAATTTAATATTTATAACACAAAACACCCTTAATGGGAGTGCGATACACCACTTTGCCATCTGTTTGCACAAGGTGGCGTATTAAAATTAGTCTTAAAACATGTGCTTTTACCAGGAAAAATGCGATTGCACCAGGAAAAATGTGATTGTGCACATGTGCAGAAGGATTTTTTAAAAGAAGACAGAAATGACCGACCATGGCTGCACATGTGTAGTAAACACCATGGCTATGGGAAGGTTAAGGAACGAACAAAGTTATAAATATTGTTCAAATTACCCTACATTCTGATGCGAGCACTTGGAAGTATTTCAACAAAAGTCGATTTTGCAACTTCGACTTTATCTAGAAGATAAAGTCAAATCCAAAACCGTCTGCTCTATGGCCAACCAAAAAAATGTGATTGGTACAAACCACTGAAAGCAACCATTTATGCAGTGTTTGATGTCACTTTTGAAGAAATTCTGTCTTCAAAATGGTTGGTTTTGATTTAAAAAAAATTGAATATCAGAGGTCAACACTAAATCATACTTTGACTTGTAAAAAAAAAGTTATTTCATGGCCTTACTTACAACCGACTAAGGACAGCATTCCTGTCGCTCTCCCATTGGCTCAGAAATCTGACCTACTTTCTCCGGTGGCTGTTGTAGACACATTTCGAACATGTAGAAAATGGCGGGACAATTTTTGGGAAATTAGCAAGATCAAATTATTTTTTAATCCATTAAAGCACTCGGGATCCGCCAGGTGGTGCTCCGGTTTGATGAGACATTGCGCCGTAAATGGCTATTTTCTCCCTCTTAACTACTTTTAATCCAAATGTTATCGTATTAATTGGAAAGTAGACCAAAAACTGCATCAGAAAAGTCTACTTTCCAAGCTTATGATGAAGTTTTTAATTCTATTTTTCTCCAAATTACACAAACCAACAAACATTCAAGCCAAGTTGAATAAAAGCATTTAAAAAGACATGAAGAATATGAACAAGTAGGCAGTTTAGCTGAAAGAGTTTGAAATGTGATGATCATTGTGAAATGAACTTCTCTTTTGACATCGGGGAGACATCCGCAGCTCCAATCACAGAACTCCACACATTCCCGCTAAAACCAGCCAATGACAGTGCAGCTTACTAAAGGTAATGACATCATTGTGAGCATAGCCGGAAGTTTCATTTTCCATTAGATCACAATGTCTGAACCACGGTGATGCCGAGCAGTCTGTGCCCAACTAAAGGAAACAAAATGAAACATTTAGATGCAAAAAGTAACATTAGTGGGTGTATTGTTGATTGCCTTTGATGTCATTGCGCTGCTCGAAGCCACGAGCCACGACTATTTTTTAGTTCAGACATTGTGATCTTAATGGAAAATCAAACTTCCGGCTATGCTCACAATGATGTCATTACCTTTAGTAAGCTGCACTGTCATTGGCTGGTTTTAGCGGGAATGTGTGGAGTCCTGTGATTGGAGCTGCGGATGTCTCCCGATGTCAAAAGAGAAGTTCATTTGAATTAACTTCTAAATTAACATCTAAATTCAATACGAAACTTAAATATATGTAAAAGTTTAAATTAACTAATTAACTAATTAACTAATCAAAGAATAGACACGACGAAGCAAGATCTGGGACCTTTGCAACTAAAATGGCTGACCACGCTAACGAACTTCACTCAAGTTCGTCCCGAGAATGCATCTTCTCGATCCATCTCGTCTTTGCAGACGGAAACTAATAAGAAGTAAGTCTATCGGCAATATAATAAAAGCGTGTGAACTTTTATATTAATTCGAGTCTCCGATTACAGCTACATAACCGATCATTGCATGGCTCGGCTCGTGTAATGCACGTTCCTTGAGTTTTACAGCATGAGAATCTCTCAAAACGACTACAATAAACGATAATTAGATAAATAGGTGTCAATAATAACTATAAACAAAAACACTAATTCTAACTTCTCGTTTTTAGACGAACAAAAATCAAGAACCCGACTTGTGAGATCCAGATCAAATGAGCGCGAGAATGAAAGCAGATAATTACGGTAATTAATCGACCAATTGCTAACAAAAACCGTGGATTGAAATTTTGTAATTTTTGATGCACTTTTTTCTGTCTACCGAAGACACGAATCGGCGTACCGTGCAAAAGTAAATTAAGCAAACTATTAAGACATTAAAAGTATTTTACGAGTGTAGAGTATGTCATTTGGTGCCATCAAATTGCAATTTTATGTTTTTTACTTTTTTTTGCTGTCTACTGCTGTCTACACTAAATGGTCTACCGTGCTGTTTATTAAACTCAAACGTTTGTAGAGGTAGTTAATCAATTTCAATTTGTGTCAGTTTTTTTGTGAATTGTATGCTGCATTTTTTTTGTGTATATCATTAAGAGACATAAACTGAGATGATTGTAACATTAAACTTGAGAAATTAACCAAAAAAATAAATTATAAGCAATTTCACATTTTGCTTCAATGGTATATTACTTTACGTGCTTTGGTCGTTGTTACTATTGCAAGAAATTACTTTTTGCATCGTACTATGTTTTAGTGTGTTTTCAGTAGATAGCAGAAAGTGCAGTAAAGGTAATTTTATCTCAGAATTTTTAATTTTAAATACTTGTAGACGGTGCTAACGTATTTTGGGGACAATAAGACGCATTGGACCACAAGACGCATAGAGGCAATTTTTATGAAAAATGTCATTACACAATATTGTTAAATTTCATTTTCAATTTTTATTTTTATAGTTCCTCGATTTATTTTTATGGGAATCTCCAATTCCCGTCCGAGGGCTCGAGCGCCGCGGCGGTTTCAACCGTTGGCTCAAGTTACATGCTTTAAGTGCCGCGTCAAAGGTCATCATGTTGCTAAATGTCCGAATGGTCAGTGGTTTTTGTAGGAATTTCATTCTGCGTTGACGAAATTGGCGCTGTGTTTGTTTGTTTGCATTAATTTATTGGCATTCCGTTGTCATAAGCTTATGTACTGTCACTAGGTGGACTTTGTTTAGGAAATTACACAACACAATTTATTTTATCTCGTCTGTTCTCATAGGTAATATACCGAGTGCGACGTGTAATTGTCAGGATAATTAGGTTGTGACGATGTCGAACCTGCAGCTAGAGATGGTTGGCTAGTTAAATCAAGTGAACCTATTCTGGGTTTTTCACTGAAATGTTACAAAAGTTAGTGTTTTGATGAGCCATAACCAAGGTCCATACCCACGACCCTGGCTACATGCTAGATGAGGGTTCCACCATAGCCGCAGTCATACCCACAACTCGGCTATAGTCTTGTGGTCCACTGATGAGATTTACCGTACCCAAGATCCATACCCACAATCCCGGCTACAGTCTCCTCACGGTCACACGACCGTCATCGGGAACCCGGACATGGAGGCGTTACTACCATCTCCACGTTAAGTGTACGAGCGATGTAGGTTTTCATAGGCCCGCAGAATAGGGCGCTGGTTTGTGTAAAGTGTTACACGGCCAGCCAGAAGCAGAAGTGTCTTGGATAGGCAAGACATATTCAGGATTATGTCATTGTATTAAGTTGAACTTTGTGCAGGTCCGAGGGGTGGCATAATCCTGATAAGATCTTATCTGACAAGAAGATGAGTGCTGCCTAATCCCGACAATTACTCAAGCGCGAGGTGTATTTGATACGAGAATTTACCACTAGCTTGGGCTATAAATAAATATGAATGAGATTAGGCCTAACAAAACAACAATCGTTCTACCGACCAATCCCGAGGCGCGTAACAAACCGCTTTTGATGTCTGATTGGTTCTTACCGGGAAGAAATTCCTGGCGCCATGCATAATTTCCAGAAATTTTTCTCATGCTAGCGCCCCCCGGTGGGGCCTTTACGAACCAAGCATCAGATGTAAAATGTCATGGGATTGGTCGAGAGAACGATTGTTGTGTTGCGAGGTCTAATCTCAAGGTAAATTCTCATTTTCACTATCTCATTTACACAATCTCATTTTCACTATCTCATTTTCACTATCTCATTTTCACTATCTCATTTTCACTATCTCATTTTCACTATCACATTTTCACTATCTCATTTTCACTATCACATTTTCATTATTTCATTTTCACTATTTCATTTTCACTATCTCATTTTCACTATCTCATTTTCACTATCTCATTTTCACTATCTACATTATTTTCTAACGGTAAATTCTCACTATCAGTTTGGTAGTGATAGTCGTCATCATATTTTTATTGATGAGATATTCTGGTGAGTTTATTACTATTACTGTTATTATTTTTTACAAGAATGACGAGTGCAGTTAAATAAACCACAACGTGATGAAATGTAATGATGAAAAAATATCATTTCTGAATACAAAAAAAGTTTTGTAAAGACTAAAATATTTTCCAGCTAAATATACACCCCGGTAATTATTTTTCAACAAAAAATAATTGGATTTAGTTAAATGAGAGCCCAAATATTAAGGAGTGTGCTTTAGATAATGACGTGTTGTTATTATAAACGTGTTAAAGTCAAAAAGGATCAATAGACATTTCCCTTCTTCTCCGTCGCTATGCTAAATTTTCAATTTTGATGTAAATTTTACTTATTTATATTTGTAAATTTATTTTACTAATAGGAATAATGGCTGGCCCACCAGCACACCATATGTATGCATGGAAACCAACTCAACTGAAAAATAAAAAGAAACAAACACACACATTTTGGCGTACTAAACTGTATAAAAATGCATTTCAAGCAATTCGTGTTAGCTTGTGTTTTCTTTCCGTTCTCGTGTGCGGCTGGCAAGTGTCAAACTGCTTAAATCGGTATTTGCTGCAACCAATCAGCACTATTGTTGTCATGGAATACAATATTGATAATTACACTTTTCCCACAATCGTCGTTTGTCCCAATGAAATTATCCACCACGTCGTTGAGGAATTAAAAAACGGAAAGTCCAACTTTTCTTTTAATTTTGAATCTTGGAAGGAAAACGATTTGGATGGTTCGATGATTGGGCAAAAGGTATTCGAGTCTCGTGCCGTGATTCGTATACAGTGTAAGCTCTGTAAACCGGACATAGCACCGTCTGGACAGCTGTGTGGACTGGACAGTTTGGAGGTCCTGATTTGGTCCCAAACTATACTCAGCAATACTAAATCCCCTCTCCCATCCGGACAGCCTTTTAGTCCGGACAACTTTCTTGGACCCGTCCTATGTCCGGTCTACGGAGCTTACACTGTAGATAATATTTTAATATATTTCAGTGCTCCGAAGCAATTAGCGACAAATGTATTGAAGGCAGGGCACTGGGAGTTCCCATCGACATGGTTGAGGGTCGTTGCTACAAATTCGTTAACGGTAGGATTGAATTTGAAAATTAATGTTGGCAAATGGGAATTTTAGATTTGTTTTTGCCGTTTAGATAATGTTTATCGTTTTACTGGAACTGATTATTGGCAGTCGTACTTAGTTTTTCCGAAGATGAACGCATCAGCATCGGCTCAGGTTATTTTGTGATTTGAAGAAATAGATTTTGATTGATGCGGTTTGTCAAATGTTTTTTTGTTTCAGATATTTCTTTCATCCAAAGTGGTGTATAAATACAATCTGCAAAATATAAAACTTGGTCGACAATTGTTGAATTTCCTTTTTTTCAGAATTACTGAGGTAAATCTTATACACATTGACATTAGCAAAATGTTTTCATGTGCAGAGTTTTAGAAAGCAGCTAAGTCGTACAGAGAAGTGAGTGTGCTTTACAGAGAAATGAGTGTGCTTTATAGAAAAGCGAGTGTGATTTACAGAGAAGTGAGTGTGATTTACAGAAAAGTGAGTGTGATTTACAGAGAAGTGAGTGTGCTTTACAGAGAAGTGAGAGTGCTTTCAATTGACAAATCCAAAATTCATGATATTTGCAAAGCATTTATCCACAAATTTATGCACAGGTAATTGCTGAAATTAAATGCAATATTTTACTCAGTTTCAGAACATCAATACAAACCACAATCCGTGCTGGTCCGAAGACAATGTCACCAATTGCTTGAATTCGTGCATGGATAATATACTTCTTCATACAAATATGACTTGCGTGGTATGATAAGTTTATAGTACAGGATGAGCCAGAGAGACCTGATGGTTTTGAAACCCCGTTACTAATTCAAATTTTCATTTGAAACTAAAACCATAACAGGGTTTTAAATGCAATTTTTATATCTGGGAAACTATTTCACTCGGATGCTCTCCTTGTGAGCAAGTAAGACCTGAATATTTTTGTACGCTTATGTTTTAGCCACCATTCTGACTAGAGCAGTCATTGTTGGGGAAAGCAATTTAAGTACCTCAACCAAGGCCATTTCAGTAGTCATGGAACAATGTACAAAGCAAGGAACGCATGTGAGTGGTATAATTTTCCAGACAATGGCATTTCAAACTGAACAATGATTTCACTTTAAAAAAAAATGGTAATTATTAGCTACAGTGTAATTTTGAATTCTCAAAACTACTTTGAAGTGAAAAATTAGATAAAAAAGACTAACTTCGAACTACTGTATATCTTCCAATTGTCCGCAGGTCTCGATTAACGTGCGGGGAAAAATTCTTTGGTGTAAATAGTGCGCGGACATCGAACAACACGCGGGTTTGAAACGTTTTGCATATGTTTTAGCAGGAAATTACCGCAACGTATGGAAAACGTTTTATTTGTCACACTTTTTTGCCGTTTTTTATTCAAATACATTCAAAAAACCCAGAATTGGGTTTTTTTAACGTATAAATAACCCGCGGCCTCTAATTCTGCGCGGACCTCCAATTGCGCGCGGGGTAAAATTTTTTTTTGGCAAATAGCGCACGGGGGCGCTATTGGAATATATACGGTAACTAGTGAATTTCTAACTGAATTTCTTAGGAACTGTCAAAAACGTGGTTAGGTCTCTCTAGATCACTTTGTATAAGCAAAGTATATACCTGGGGGCCCAAATAAAACCTGCCTTGACAATGCAAAGAGGGTCACTAAGGATGTCTCAAAAATGTATACATACAGAAAACTGAGTTTTTGAAAAGAAAAAGTCATCAAAAACTTAGTTTTCTGCCCATTTCTCTGCAACGGTGCCAGATGTGCACATTTTGACACTTTTTTTAATTTTGGCCTTTGACTTGTGTCTACTTTAGGAAATTGCAATTTTCTTTAAAAAATGTAGTACAAAAGATTTGAGGAGTGGTCATTTTAAACTAAATTAATGTTGCTCTACAAGTTTACAATTGGAAATTTCTGTCTATCTGTAACGATTTCCAAGATAATTTTCCAATGACCTTGAAGAAACATTCTGAGGTCAAATTTTGGGTCACCAAAAAATTGCCCCACCCAACTTTAATACTTTACGATCATTAGATTAGATGCATTGTCAGCACTTTCAGAAATATTTAGTAGAGTGACAGACTTTTCTTCCACCCTACATATTGCCATTTTTACCGCTCTTTCGTTTTGATGATCGAGCTTTCGTTCTTGAGATATTTGCATTCTTAATCAATTTTTGTCCCAATTCGCCGATTAAACTATATTCAATTGAACAATGTACACATTTTTTTGTGACACCATGTATTGTCGGACCGGTTTTATTTGGTCCAACGGGATAATTTTTTAATATTTAAAAATGAAATTTAAAAATACTCCGTAATTATTATGTGGCTTCCGTAGTTGCCTTTCTTGAAAACAGAACTGCCTTTTTGTTCAACTTGGGAGAAAGTTTCTTATTTTTACGACCACATCTTGAATGAGGCGTACATGGAACACCATACGTGCAAATGCAGACGACCTTGCAATTCAGCCACTTATACGACAGTGGTACAGGGAAATTCCGATTTTAAAATAACTGAGAAAACGGTCCACATTTTCATTACAACTCCAAAAATAGTTGTAATTGAAGTTTTGTCTTATCCTTTTTCTTCACTCATGGCTGACATATTGTTACGTGGATTCTGGGCTTCAATCCGAGTTCCACGCAACTGTATTTTGACTGAGTGATAGAGAAAGAATGAGGCGTGTTTATATTTTAAATCCCAAACTTAAACTTTATTAGATCGGACAGACAAAGTCTGTTCGACCTTCAATAATTATGCGCTTTACAAATCGAATAAATCATCATCAACAACTTTGAATGAAATGGCATTTATATTATATTAACTCAGTACAACTAAATAACACTTTACAACTGGGTGATAAATTGCATAAATCATAATATCAGAAGATAGCCGTCAGCCGTACCCTTTGTTTATCGGGCGACATTAGGCTAGTAAGTTAAATTGATGTTCTCTGAAAAGCAACATAAGATTAAGTGAGCTGTCTTAGAGTGGGTCAGTTCATAGGAAATCTCCTATTCTACCCTTAATCGAATTGATCGGTCTAACAGACGACGATGACGGTTTCCAATCGCCACGCCATCTGTTGCCGAAATTTAGCAACACTAAACCAATAATGGATCAAATTACGTGTTACGAATCGCGCATTAATCGACACGGTTCGTACACGTGACAACTCCCTTTTTTGCTGTGATTTGGACCCCAAATTACAAATTTCGGTCCAGACAGGTCTCTTTTAAAGTCGGACATTCTTAAGGAATGTTCGGTTGCTCTTTGCTTTTTATACAAGTTATCACTCAGCTGTTTTACAATTATTTCTCAAAATCAAAAGAAAATTTCACAATTTTTACATGTACTCCCTTTTAGTTTAATTTATACAGATCTTTTGTATTTCTATGTTTTATTTTACATGTTTTTTTTCTGAAATGAAATGAAAAGTACAAAACTCAAATAACTCAAAATAAAAAATAAACTTTAGATTTCTTCAAAAGGTTCGAATTTTCCGTGCTGGATCTCGTACAGGATTCGAACTCGCAATTCCGAGCCCTCCGCTAGTTTCATCAGGTCTCGGCACTCAACGTATCTACGAGCAAAATGTAAAATCATGGGCCCGCAGCTGTCCCCATCAAGCTGGGCTGCTTTTGGTGGTTCCCATGGCTCGTAACTCGGTATTTCGTATCCAGCACCTATTAAATTGAGTTTAATATTACACCACCACGTGAAATGATCCACGTGTGGCTTTCCCGACGAGTCGTAGAACCCCACACACGGCGGAGAACGCTCCATATCGAACACGTATATGATCCAGTGTTCCTCCGCCGGTATGGGGAAGAACCAAATCTTGTGCTGTTTTTTCGGTTGGTCGACCTGGTCGCGGAGCCAACGCCATGTAAACCAATAATGGATCAAATTACGTGTTACGAATCGCGCATTAATCGACACGGTTCGTACACGTGACAATATTGAGCAATGTGGGTTTTTTCATTGGCATCTCAATGCTGAGTATATTCGATTTTGTTTTGAATACTATAAAAAGAATTGGATTGCGCATTAAAAGGATGAAAATTTGATTGGAAATAAATAAAAAAAATGCGTACAAACTCTTTGGGACCCTGCTGGAAGAGGAATGACGCACAGATAATGGATGCAGCTTTTTCCCCACAAGCCACAATTTTGTTAATTACCATTGTTTTAAAATTATACATATACTGTATAATACACTGAAAAAAATTAGAGAAATGAATCCACTCTTGTATAGTATAAAGGAGTGCACATTGTTTTAGCGATTTTTACTTTAGCGAATCCATTTTAGCGCCCAAAAATTCGCCAAAACGATGTGATCGCTAAGGTTAGGCGGCGCTAAAATAAAATCGCTAAAACGACGTGGTCGAAATTTTGTCGGTGTGATCAACTCGTTTTCGTTCGTCTTCAATTTCACCAGCAGTGGTTTGAGCGCAAGTTCCAGCAGTAACTTCAATTACGGCGGGAATTCAAGTTCCAGCGGGCTTTCCAATTTCGGCGGGAATTCAAGTTCCAGCAGTAACTCCAATTCCGGCGGGAATTCGGACTCGGACTCGGTCACGGACGGACTGAAGCAGTTGGAGAAATCAGTCGGAAATGCGTTTAGTGAATTCAATAAACTATTATAGCAATTTATTCTTGTGTGATTTCCTAAAAAATGATTACACAGCAAGTAGAATGATAGATTGCAGATAAAAGAAACCGTGGCAGCTTATCCTTCAACACTTTCAAACAACTCGGGTAACTTCTGGAGAACCGAAGTGGACGCCATTTTCGCTAAAACGAGTCTTCGCTAAAACGGGCTTTGCTAAAATGTATCCAATGTAATCTACTTTCTGCTAAAATGAGTTTGCTCAAATAAGTTTATAAAATTATAATTCGCTAAAATGGGATTCGCTATTAAGGAGTGATCCGGTATAAAGACATCAAATTAAATTGTAATGTTTGAAAAGTGTGTTTTATACTACTACATTACCTCCAATACAACCTACTGGATAGAAACGGAGACAAACTTCCTAGGGGTGGGGGACATATCTCCGAGGTAAATACGGCCGAATAGTATGGGCTTGGCTTGGAAAATTTATTATTAGTTATTTTATACGTATACACATGCACCAAATAGCAAATTTGAATATTTACTGAATATTAAAATCCCAATAACGTAACAGTATTGTCAAACTAATAGAAAAAAATTTCCATAGCTCTTAAATGAAGCCAAGCCCCTGCTAAAAAGCTGCTTGTTTGTCGTCGATGACTAAGCCTGCTATTTTTGCGGAAAATAAAATTTCCCAAAAATGTTTCCATGCTTGCGGATAGAACAAATGCAGCATTTTGGCACTAAAATTTTTGAATTTTCGAGATACTTTTTGATCTGCAATTTCCGCAATTCGACCGTTGAACCGCAATTTTTGCGGAAAGTCCGCAATTTGCCAATAATAAGCCATTATTGGCCAACAATCGTCCATTATTGGCCAATTGCGGGTGTGATAGATAAGCCTGCTATTTTTTGCGCAAAATAAATTTTCCCCAAAATGTTTCCATACTTGCAGATAGAATTGGCACTAAAATTTTTTAATTTAGAGATACTTTTTGATCTGCGCTTTCCGCAATTCGACTGTTGTACCGTAATTTTTGCGGAAAATCCGCAATTTGTCAATAACGGGCCATTATTGGCCAATAATGGTCCATTATACGTCCACAATACGTCCGCAAAATGGCAGTTTTTTGATCCGCTTTCCGCCCGCAATTGTGTCATTTTAAGCCCGCAAAAATAGCAGGCTTATCGATGACGTCATAAAAAGCGCCACCAACGGCAACTTTTGGAAACTTTCGAAAACTAAAAATGGAGGACATTTAACAATTCTCCAAAGTCTAAACGAATGATTTTACAATCTAGAAACAATTGAACACGTATAAACAATGGATTTTGTCTAATAATGACATAAATAATGGGTACCCGTTCTAATGGCGAATCGTCTAAGGGCGAAATTCCACAATTTGCCATTGGAAAGCTATTTTGACGTTTCCAATGGCGAATCTAGGAAAATTCGCCATTGGAAACGTAATTTGCGTTTCTAATGGCGAATCTTGGTATATTTAAATTCGCCATTGGAAACGTTATTTGCGTTTCCAATGGCGAATCTGGGTGCATTGAAATTCGCCATTGGAAACGATTCGCCATTGGAAACGTTATTTGCGTTTCCAATGGCGAATCTGTGGATGTGTTGCGACATGAATCTACAGCGACTTTGAAACTTGTATTTTGTAGCTGTGTGGCGCAAAAATATCGCCGAAATAGGCGATAGGAAGCGTAAAACTGAGTCAAACGCACTTCTAAGTGCGGACAAATGCGCGTGATGCGCGTACGCGAGTTTGAGCGGACTTACGATCAAATTCGCGTGCACTACACTTATAGAAACGTGTAGTGCCGAACTAAATACAATAGTTAACCAAAAATATAACATTTATTAAGAGAAAACTTACATAATGGGTCCAGAATCACTGGACAAACACAAGGAAACACACTACCCGTGTGAGCGGCCATTTGTAATGTGCCAGAGACATCTGGTGGCCGATATTATAAACAATAATAATGAAAAGCATAAGAACAAGATAGAGGATGCATGAAACCTAATGTATTGAGTACATTTAACCCGGTATCATGCATTCTCCTGACAAACAAGCATGAAAACACTAAATAAACACTGAATAACCCAGGAAAATGGAAACAATTACCGATAAATGATAAAAAAAACGTTTCAAAGCCATTTCACATCGAAAAATGATTTAAATAACTCAAAAGTGGTTCTAAAGTCCAACAATTCCCTCCTTCGATGTAAAATGTCGGTGCTAAACAATCGAAAAAAAGTTACTTCGAGACGAAAATCCGAGATAATAAATTTCGAAGACGCTCTGAACTGAGCCACTTGGTGAAAATGTCGGATACATTTATCTCACCCGGAATTTTGCGGAGTTCGAAACATCCGGCAATGTGCCACTCACGAAGCCAGTGAAACTTCACTCGAATATGTTTCGTTTTCGAGTTCTCGATGTCGTTGTTCGTGAACTGAATCGAGGCGAGGGCATCGGAAAATATGATCGGTTTCGATAATCGACGTAAAGGTGGAAACACTTGATAAATACTGTCGAGCCAATAGAGTTCTTTGACGATTTCGACAAGTGCGACAAATTCGGCTTCCATTGTGGAGCAAGCGACGCTGGTCTGCTTCTTGCAGTTCCAGCCAATGGGCACACTTCCGATGTAAACAATGTATCCGCCGAATGATCTCGATGTAGCGATGTCGGAGGCCCAAGAGGCGTCTGTGCAACCCCACAGTTGACTCGAATCGCATTTCGAAAGTTCGATGGCGTACTCGCTCGTGTTCGCGACGTAACGAAGGACCTGCAGCAAACACTTGATATGGCTCTCGGTGTAGCAGTTGTTGTACTGCGATAATGCGATCACCGAGTACA
This sequence comes from Strigamia acuminata, assembly GCA_949358305.1. NCBI lineage: Eukaryota > Metazoa > Arthropoda > Chilopoda > Geophilomorpha > Linotaeniidae > Strigamia > Strigamia acuminata. The sequence goes on along the minus strand of OX442315.1, from coordinate 2,836,516 downwards.
AAATGTCGGGGCGAGTACGTGAAGCCAGGAACAATAAAGATCCGACGAGTGATCGATACGGAAAATCCGGAAGGTCGGTGAGCGGTCCCTTGACTAACGTGGTCCCAGGTGTGACTGGCACCTTGATGAGCGCGTCAGATGAAACATTAAACTTTTTGAGGAGTTTGTCAATGTAATTGCGTTGAGTCATAAAGACTTTCCCGTCACGACGCTCGAACTCGACTCCCAGCAGTTTGGTGATTGGCCCCAGGTCGACGATGTCGAATTTACTCGTGATCAGCTTGAGTATTCGATCCCTGATGTTTTCCGAAGCATAAAATAAAACAATATCGTCGACGTATACCAGCATAATGGCCGAATGTCCGTAGGCGTACACACAATTACATGCTGGAAACTTTTGAAATCCAAGTTCTGTCAATGTTTCATTAAGTTTCTGGTACCACATGCGCCCCGACTGGTGAAGACCGTAAAGCGACTTGGTCAACAACCATACGTTGTCGGGCGAGGAACATGTGGCACCAGCGGGAATCCGCATATAAATCTCGTGGTCAAGGTCGCCGTAGAGGTAGGCACATTTCACGTCGAGGTGCGTGTCCCTCCATCCGAGGAGAATAACCAGCAGACAAAAGAAGAAACGGATTAGGACAAAATTGACTACGGGACTAAAAACTTCATCGTAGTCAACGCCCATTGTCTGCCGAAATCCTTGGGCGACCAGTCGAGCACGATATCGGGTAATCTTTCCGGTAATGTCACTTTTGAACTTAAAAATCCATTTGCAACCGAGCACAGTCTTGTCAGGGGGTCTCGGAACCTCCTTATAAACGTCTCGTTGCTTGAAAGTCGAAAGTTCCTCGTCGATTGCTTCGGTCCATTTCGGTGCTTCGGGCAATTTCACAGCTTCGGCGTATGTGGCCGGTTCCCGAAAACACATGTGGACACGAGGAGGCGATGGCGGAGCATATGGCATGTGGTGTTCTAAATTGCCGAAGAAGAAAACGGACTCATCATACGGTATCCGGTGTGCGAAACAATAAGCGGCGATATCTGTGTGCGACCGCAAGCGGACACCGTGCTCCGGATAATAATAAACGTCGACTTTAATCCTCCCCGGAACCTGATCTTTCCGGAGATGCTCTTCTCTCCTCCATCCGCTGAAGGGCGAAACGCCGCCAACAAAACTCCAAGGGCAATGAAGAGCGCGTAAAGGCGCCAAATTAGGCGTACCCGGAAGTCGGACAGGCAAGGCAGCCGCTTCGTCGAGAAGGTCTTCGTCAAAATCTGAACCCTGTTCAGACATCGCTGCGGTGTCGTCAAGACCCGGGAGAGATGGGTAGGACATCGAACGCCGTAGATGAGGCAAGCGAGGTGGAACGTACGGTCGGTGTAAATTGTCCATGTCCTGCAATGGTCGTAACATTATCGGAGCCATCAGCGACGGTAACAGAGCCATCAGCGTCGGTAACAGAGCCATCAGTCGTAGCAGCTAAGCCGTCAGCAGCGGCGATGAGACCATCAGCTGCAGGAAGAGATGGTGCGAATGAAGCGAAAGACAGAGCACTCGAAGCGACGGAGGGAGCACGACTGGCAATACCATCCTCGTCACTGCTGTCAGCAGAAGAGTCGTTATCCGAATCGTGACGTCGACGAGGCCAAGGCTGAGTTGGAAAGTTATCACGAAAAGTGACACGTGACGGGGTGTGGCCACGAGCAGGCTCCTCCATGGGTGGAGCATTGTCATCCGGATCTAGAACATAAAAGGGCGAGCGCTTAAAGTTCTGCCGTTCATCGATTTGGACGTGAACAGATTCGGTGACGGTGTTCGTAGCCGGATTCCACACTCGATACCCTCGAGTTCCCGAAGCGTAGCCAACGAGAAATCCTTCCCACGCTCGAGGATCCAGTTTGTTGCGTCCAGGTGCGGTGAAGTGTACCCAGCACTTGGAACCAATCTTACGAAAATGTCTGACGGAAAGAGCACGCTGGCGCCACAAAATGTATGGGATTTCGTCGTTGAGCTTCGAATGCGGACTGCGGTTTTTGATATATGTGAACGTCACGGCAAGTTCAGCCCAAAGCGTGTGCGAAAATCCGGTTTCGGAGTTGATGGAGCGGAGATAGTCGCCCATTGTCCGGTTCAGGCGTTCGGCGACACCGTTCAGGCGTTCGGCGACACCGTTCATCTGTGGCGATGCGGGATTGGTCCGTTGAGCAACAATACCCTTGTCGGCAAGAAAACGGTCAAAATCCCTCGAAATGAATTCTCCTCCACGGTCGGTGCGAATTGTTTTAATTCGGCAATCAGCAATACGTTCAACGCGGGAAACAAAGTCTTTAAACGTAGCAAAAACATCAGATTTACGGGCGATCGGGAAAAGCCAGGCGTACCTGGTGGCGTCATCGATAATGGTGAAGGCAAAATTAGCACCGCCGATGGAAGGCAGTCTCGACGGGCCCCAGACGTCCATGTGAAGCAATTCAAGCGGTTTCGTGGTTGAAGGCGCGGAAATTGGCTTATGTGGAGCACGCGTGGACTTGGCAACACGGCACGTGTTGCAGGAAAGTTCCTGGCGAACAGCAGCTGGATCAAGCCCATAAACCTGGGAGTTAGCCGCTAAAGTCCGCATGGCCTTCGTATGCAGGTGACCCAGCCTGCCGTGCCACAATCCCGTGGCGTCTGCGACGTTGGCAACCGAAGGATTAACTGGTTTGGGAGGTAATGCTGCGTTTGACTTGGCAACGGGAGGAGGAGATGTGAGGGCATTGGAATACATCCGGATTTGTTGAGGTTGGGATCCGGGAATAGGAGCAGGACTGGTAGGGAAAAGTGAAGGGACAAGCAAGGTGTTGGAGGAGACGGGAAAGCGGAAATCGGTCATATTGTCAGCCGACTTCTTCTTAGTCTTGTTGGAAGACTTGGGCAATGCGGGAAAGTCCTCTTCCTTCGTCACTAGAGTTGTCGGTGTCGAAGTCGGAAGTGATGATGAAACAGACGAACTCGAAACATTAGTCGGAGCGGCGAATGGCGAGATGAGCCCATCCACGAAATAAAGTCCAGACTTCTGTTTCGCCCGAAGAACACTTAGTTTGATGTCCGTTTCATACGTATGCAATTCCGAGTTGTGAATGTGGATGTGATGTCCGCATTTATCAATCCGAGAAACCGAGATAAGATTTGCGCCGAAGTCAGGTGCGAATAAGACGTCGCGGAGCAATACGGTGCATTCGCAGCCATCGATGAGCGACTTGACCGGAACGTCACCTTTGCCTGTGACCCTCGAACTGCCCTGGCCTAACTCGATGTTGAACGGGACAACGGAAACAAAGTTCGTAAACCACGCTTTGACGTGCGAAACGTGGTCGGTGGCCCCACAATCGACAATCCATTCGTGGGACTGGAGAAAATGTACAACCGGAGCTTCGATCACCGGTGGAGCCGACAACAGGTAAGCGGCGTCCCTTCGGGGACGAGAAACATCACGGTTTTGACCACCGGATTGCTGCGAACTGTTATTCTGCCGTCGTTTGCTCTTACTGCGGGGTCGGCCTTGTTGAGACGCGACCGGTTGCGGTTCCTTGCCCTGTTTGCGAGGGCGGGGGCACTTATTCGCGTAGTGGCCGAAAAAGCCGCAATTAAAACAGCGAACCTGCGAAATCGGACGAGGAGGTCGGGATTGATTGCATCCACGATTGTCCATAGCAAAAGCCGATGTTTCCTTCGTGTACCGATTCCAATTCAAGTTGGCTCTTGCTGTCTGCATTTTTCCGGAGGAAAATCGGAGATAATGGCGATAATGAGCACGCATAAACACTCGAGGCACTAAAGACGTAATCGGAGCACTTTTCACTCGAAGCACTTCACTAAACGTTGTTAGAAGCGGAAAAACCTCGACGGGGAGCCAATGCTAAAATTGGCTAAGAACCTTAGACAAGTGTCCCCCTAACGTCCTTTATGACCACCTGGGGCCGCGGGAATGTTAGGTGGCGCAGGGCTCAGCCTTGTCTAAGAATACAAGCACAGCTTGGACGGAATGTCCGAAGGGCTGTGCCGATACTAATCGGGACCCACTCCAAAAACTTAAAATTAACAAATAAATTCGAAATCTGAAATAAAAAGAAGGAGAAGTTGGTGAATCTGTATGCACAGACGTCCCTGTGCACACCGCGCATAAAAAATGCGGAATTCTTCAAAAGATCGCCGACCGATTTCGAAAACCGGGAAAAACTTCTCGAAAATCGCCGATACTGTCGCACTCCGGGGTGCAGACAGCGGGTTATGCCCGTTTCTGGATGAAAACGTCGCTCAGACGTTGTCGGAACGTGACAAATGATGAAAATCGGCGAAAAAATCTGAAAATAAATGAAATTTCCGCAAAAATCGCGAAAAATCGCGAAATTCACGAAAAATTAGAGGGAAAAAAAAAAGGAACAAGACTTTTCCTAGGTCAATTGTCGCTATCTTGCACAATAAATGCACAAAAAGCAGTGTTTTTAACTCGAAAAACACAAAAAAACAGTGTTTTTAACTCGAAAAACACGAAAAAAGGTTGAAAAAATTCAAAAATCGACGATTACGACCGCACTCCGGGGTTGTGAACGTCATAAAGACGTTGTTGACTGCCGGAAATCGTCGAAAATCTGAAAAAAACAAAAATTTCCGCAAAAATCGCGAAAAATCGCGAAATTCACGGAAAATTAATGGAAAAACGAGGCACTGGTGGCTTTCCAGGCCTCTGCTACCACTTGTAGCTGTGTGGCGCAAAAATATCGCCGAAATAGGCGATAGGAAGCGTAAAACTGAGTCAAACGCACTTCTAAGTGCGGACAAATGCGCGTGATGCGCGTACGCGAGTTTGAGCGGACTTACGATCAAATTCGCGTGCACTACACTTATAGAAACGTGTAGTGCCGAACTAAATACAATAGTTAACCAAAAATATAACATTTATTAAGAGAAAACTTACATAATGGGTCCAGAATCACTGGACAAACACAAGGAAACACACTACCCGTGTGAGCGGCCATTTGTAATGTGCCAGAGACATCTGGTGGCCGATATTATAAACAATAATAATGAAAAGCATAAGAACAAGATAGAGGATGCATGAAACCTAATGTATTGAGTACATTTAACCCGGTATCATGCATTCTCCTGACAAACAAGCATGAAAACACTAAATAAACACTGAATAACCCAGGAAAATGGAAACAATTACCGATAAATGATAAAATAAACGTTTCAAAGCCATTTCACATCGAAAAATGATTTAAATAACTCAAAAGTGGTTCTAAAGTCCAACATATTTTGGGTATTTCTTCTCCTTCCAACTCCCAAGGGGGGGAGCGCAGCCCCCCCACCTTGACCCCCCTGAACCTAACCTTACTGGTTTTTTTATGCAAAACCATTTTTTTGGGACGGCTTGTCGCTGTCGAAGTAAATAATGTCGCGCTAGATGTGCGCCCCTGTGGCTAATTTCTTCCATTTTGCCATTGGTTTAATGTTTACCAATTTGCCATTAGAAAGGTCCAAATACGTTCCCAATGACGAATTGGGAGAAATTTGCCATTGGGACTGCTTTTGGACGGAATAAAACAGAAATTTGCCATTCGTACGAATGGCCAGATTCGCCGTTGGAACGGCACCCCTAAATAATCTTCATGTCAATTTTTATTTTTCTCTTCCTATGACCTTTAAGAGCTCAATTTTTGTTTCCGACCTCTTCGTAGTTGGTTCGACCTGTAATATTTTTTGCCACATCATGCTACTTTAACCTTAAGAAACTTGAAACACGAAAACAAAAAACACTAGGTAAGGTGGCAATGGCAAAGGAGCTGGTAGAAGCAGAAGCAAAATATGCAAAATAACGTAAATATTTGCATTCATTCATTAAAATGCAATAGGTCTTTTTTCCTTTTTAGTGTGATGTTGACATTCTATGAATCGTGCCTTGGATGTGTTTACTTTGCCTACATTCATGCTTTCATGCTTTCATTCTTTCATGCTTTCATGCTTTCATGCATTCAACAAAATGTTTGTTCAAACGTACTCATTTGTATGCTTTAGATGTTGACACAAACTGATGTCAACATTAAATATTTTATGAAATCTAGCTTTGCTTTCATTAAACAGTGCAGTATGTAAATTTACATTGAATTAATTTGCATGAAAAGTAAACTTTCTCACTTGCAATATTTACATTTTCTTTATTGACAATACACAAAGTTAGAGTTTGTGATTCAAAGAAATTGGAATGATAATTTATGATTTACATTTCCAATATTAAGCTACAGTAGAAACAACAACTTCATAGCTGTTGGGTAAGTAATAAATTACAACTTATCTTATTAGAATATATTAGAATTTCCTCTCGATTCTGATTGGCTGTCAAAGTCACAAGACCAAAACACCAGCAAGCTTGAAGCTGGTAAATCAAACTCAGTTTGTTCCGAGCGGGTGAGTACAAACTCGCTTCAAAACAAAACTTTGAATAAAAACGCAAGATGTTGCAACGTTCCTATAACGTTGGAACCATCCTCTGCTACCACTATTGTGTTTCCTCAAGCGGCGAGTTTTTAGCCGCTTTTTCAAGTAAAAGCAAGATTTTAAATTTTACTCGCTCCCTTGTGTTTTTAGTGTTTCCACCTTCAATCGTAGTTCTACGTCATAATGTTTGTTTCAATCAATGGGAAGGGATTTAAACTGATTTAAATTTTTTAATTTTTTTTATTTATTCCAAATGGACAGTGTTTTGATTAGAATAATGAATCAGAAATACAGCACCCAAATTTACAATCTGCGCACTTTGCGCCAGACCAAAGTGAAACCTGTAATGAAAAAGAAACGAAGCGCCGGACCGAAGAGATTGAAACGAGCGGTAGCAGTTGGCTTTTTCGCAATTCGCTTCATATTTGGCTTGATTTCTTTTCTGGCGTGCATTTGGCAAGTATCAATCTGTTTAATTCGCTATTTTTCGGAGCCAGTCGGCACTTCTGTTGCCGTAGAAAATAATATCGGCAGTTACAAATTTCCCACAATCGTTGCGTGCCCATATCGATTTATTGAAATGATGAGAATAAAATTGCAAGAAAGTAAGACATTTCATGTTGATTCAGATGTGTGGGAGAAGAATGATTTGTTGGAAGCAATGGGATTTCATGAGGTAGATAATTCAAGATACAGTGTAAGCTGCGTAGCCCGGACATAGTACCGACCGGACAGCTGTGTGGTCCGGACAAGTTTGCCGGAGCCCGGACCCAACCAATAAGGAGCAATGCTAAATTTGCTCTGTGGTCCAGACAGCTCCCCCTTCTGGAATTCAGACTAAGCGATGCGTCCCGTATAGGAAAAAATCGCTGTGTAGTCTGGACAAAAACCCAAAATGCCGATTTTCTAATGAAACAAATTAGAAAAAAATTAGAAACACTAAAATTTAAATAAAAATTTAATTTATTGCATGTTTAAAAGGGTTGGAAAAGGTTGGAAAAGGTACTGTGCGCCATGTGCACGTCGTAATGTGCACGTGTTCACGAACGTAGACATGACATAACATATGTGCACCTGCAATAAATTAAAATTTTATTAAAATTTAGTGTTTTTAATTATTTTTCTAATTTGTTTCATTAGAAAATCGGCCTTTTTGAATTGTTTTAAGGGGGAAAATTATTTAACCCCTATTTTGACTAGATTTTTCCCCCTAAAGGGGGTTTATTTCCCCCCTCCAAACTCCCCCAAGTAAACTAAAGGACCCCCTAACTGTAATATCCCCTAATATTGCATTTTCCCCCCAACCAATAAACCCCCATTTATTTGTAAACGAACTACCAACATTATTTATATCACCCCCTACGTTTCGTAAACGTTACCCATTGTTACGTCTTGTCTATGGTTTGATTTTGTTGTATATAAGTCAGTCCAGAATAATCCCACAACCATCAAACACTGTTGCACTGTTGTAGTAAGAACAATGGCACCTACTCGACTAGTAATTAACGATTCCGATACCGAATCCGATTCCGATAGTTGTGAGTACGAGTTGATTCTCCGCAAGCTGACCGAATGCGGCACATACCTACACTCGAGAAGTAGTGTGTGGCAGGTTAGCATTACAAATGATGCATAGAGTACGGGAACGTGCACTTGCCCCGTGTTTGCAAAGATTTACATTTGTAAACACATTGTTGGAATAGCTGTTATCGAGAACTTGCTTGTTGTGCCACCGGAGGCTAAAACCATTCCCATTGGCCAAAAAAGGAAACGCGGGCGGCCAGCTAGAGCGAAGAGGGCCTTGTTTACACAGTGAGAAGACAACGTTATGACATTGGGATTACGTGGGAGTACCTTAGAAATTATTGGGTGTAAAATGGGTTGGGGGGGAATACATTATTAGGGGGAAGTAAAGTTTGGGGCGGTTATTTAGTTTACAGGGGGGGTTTTGGTTGGGGGAAAATTTTATACCACTTAGGGGGCAAAATTTAGTAAAAATGGGGGGGGGGGGGGTTTAAATCGATGCCTTGTTTTAATGCAGCAGAAATTGATTTGCTTTAACTCTCTAGTCTGGACATGTGGCATTTGTCCGGAACAGAGAGTGTATATGCCCTACAGAAAGGACATTGTCCGGACCGGACAAGTTTCTGGGTCCCGTCCTATGTCCGGGCTACGCAGCCTACACTGTATTCAAATTTATTTCGGTCAATTATTTGTCTTTAATTGCAGTGTTATGAAGCAATCAACAAAGATTGTGAAAAAAACAAATCGTATGGAATTCCTATAGACACTGTCGAAGGACATTGTTACAAATTCTTTAATAGTAAAGCAATAATAGAAAAGAAAAAGCCAAAATGAAATGTTAAATGTACAATTGCGTTTGTTTTAGAAAATGAATATCGTTATACAGGCGGACACAATTGGCAGACAGCTACAGCGTTTCCCAAACTCAGCTTCACGGCATCGGCCCAGGTTTGTTTTATCATGAATATTTATGGGTTTTACTAGTGGTGAATATAGAGTATTTGTTTTGTCAGTTGTTTCTTTCACCCGAAGCAGTGGATAAATATAATCAGCAGAGTTTTAAACTAACCGCCAGCTGCATGAATTTTGTTTATTTCTCTTTATCTGAGGTAAATAGAACAATTTTGTATTTCTCAAAATACGGACCAACCGGAAACAAAATTAGTTTTTAATAACGAGAATTTTGCTATAACAGTGTTACCAATAGCGAGGTTCAACCTATAATTGTATGAAATTACTTCTTTTCCCGTTAATTTCAAGTTACTTTCGATCACTTCATCGAATCCCGTTGCATCAAATTCCAAATTTTTGAAATTTTTAAAAATTGAGGGTTGTTTCATGAAATCCACTTCGACGGTGACCCAGACGCTGCAGCCAGACTCCTCTTAGACACCCACCCCACACCTGAACCCTAGCCCCTCTGCTATGCCATCATAAGTCGCTTCAATCCGCATTGATTAGACTTCGCCAACAACCGCGTGTGACTGGTATTGTCTTCGCCAAGGCAACCTGGGGACTGGTTACCCTGGTTTGGGACGCATACTCACGTAATAAAATAGAAAACTCGAGATTGTTGGCCTTTAATCGTTGTTCTAGGGGTCGGAGTCTCCCACTTATCCATGTGTCGCAGTGCCGTAAAGGCACGCTACACCAGCAACCGACCCGTCACACGTAGGGATTGCTCCCATTGTATGACGTGGCCGGTCACACAAACACTTGCATCAAACACATCACCTCATCATCAACAATGTGAGAACAATACACTCCTCAGCTAGACCAGTCCACGCCTTGAGGGGGACGGCTTGGGGCCACTAGGCGATGTGTGGAGTAACGCAGGTCACCGAGGGTGGTCAAGCGGTCACAAAGTATCGCCATTTGATGCAACGGGATTCGACGACTTCGTTTATTCAGTTTCAGAACATTAATACGCGTCGCAATCCATGCTGGTCTCAAGATAATGTCACCGACTGCATGAATTCGTGCATGGATAAGTTACTTCTTGATACCAAACCTACATGTATGGTATGAAAAGTATCTGCAAACACATAAGATATCTGTTCAAATCTGTTTATTTGTTAAAAAAAATAGTAATTTTTGAATGCTTTTTTCAGTTGCCATTCCTGAAAACAGATCTTCCTTTCTGTTCAACTTGGGATGACGTTTACACGCTTTTCTACCGTAAATTAAACGAGGCCTACATGAATCGTCATACGTGCAAATGCAGACGACCCTGCAAATCAATAACTTATTCGGCACATGTAGAAGGTCTAAAAGAAGAATCTTGGGCAAAGTGGACATCTTATTTCATTCAGACTCCAAAAACAGTTGTTATTGAGTTTCTATCGTTTCCCTTTTCCTCACTGGCTGCTGAGATATTGAGCAATGTCGGTTTCTTTTTTGGTCTTTCAATGCTCAGTATATGCCATTTCACTGTGCAAATTTTTAAATTAATTCCCCAATGAAGCACATCTATTGTGTTAATTAAACATACCATGCAATTGGTTTTTAATTAAGGGAAGGTGTTATTAGACTTCTAGTAATACCACTAACTAGTCGTGACGCATGTTTTATGGTTTAGCGCCTTTTTATTCAGTTTGTCTCATTGCTTTCACCATATTGCTATGATGCTGATCAGAGTTGGGAGATAGATTAATTCTTGCACATTAACCATGGAGAATAAGTAATATCTCTAAAAATAATAAAAATATTGTTGTTTGTGTTAATAATAATAATGCATTGCAACTAGTGATGTATTTATCATTTATCACCAATTTTTCATCACATTTACTTGTATTATTGTATAAACATACCATTTACATCACATTTATTAGAGAGTTTGTGGAAGCGTACTTGTGTGTTATAAAACGTCAAGTTACTACAGTAGAAAAAATTCGCCCAATTCTTTTGTTAAATTCACGGAAAATAATGCCTACAATTTATATTTTTTATGTATAATACCCACAATTTATAGCTTTTAGTTTCAGTTTATGTTAAAGAATAGAGAAAATAAGTCATCATCAGTTCAACTACAAGATTTATTTGTGAATACACAATAATAATAATAATAATAAACTTGACTTTTTATAAGCCACAAGTACCATTCCATTATATTTATTATATTTATCATTATATTTATCATGAAATTTATCATGAAATACATGAATTTATATCTTTAAGCAAATGGTTTTGAAATGCAGTGTTAAATCAATTACAAAGTTGTTGCTTTATGGCTAATAAAACTCTTCTTAATATCACGGTTAACAGCGTTTCTTAATCTGAAGTACAAACAATTAAATTTGCATTTTTATTTATACACAATTAGTGAATTCTAAATTTAATTTTTTCTCTTATACTGGATCAGTCTGGATCCTAAAGATATGTACATCGGCAGCTGACTTTTCATATTTGCAATTTTGGAAAATACACAACTACTCAAGTCAAGATAGAGGTGTTCAACCAGCGGGCCGCATGTGGTCCAGGAAGGCCGTGGGTGCGGCCCAACATACTTGATTAAATAGGAAGAGATTTTTTTTGGATTCTAATGCACTGCAAAAAAATGAGATTTCTGGTATGGAAAATGTGTAGGAAATGTTATGGAAAGACCTACTTTCCATGAGTGTAAATGTTAAATTTCCCAACTGTGTAAAGGTTATGTTTACACATCACATTTCCACATAAAAAGACATCTTTTCCATACCATCTTTCCATATGATTTCCATACAGTTTGATTTCATATTTCCATTACATTTACATACTGTTTGATTTCATATTTCCATTACATTTACATATTGTTTGATTTAATATTTTTATTACATTTCCATAATGGTATGATTAAAACCAAGCATATGTTGTACTCTTCGGACAGCAAACAGTATTAATATTAGGATTATTACACGAGGAGATTTTTGCTTATCTGTGATGGTGTACATCACGAAAATTATGCTCATCAGCTATCGTTAGTGTTAGTGTATTTTATGTGTGGCCCAAGATAATTCCTCTTCTTCTCCATGTGGCCCGCAAAAGCTGGGATGTTGGACAACCCTGGTATATGACTCAACAAGTCAAAAACATATGTGACAAAGACAAAATACTCACATATGTTTTTGACTTGTGTGACTATAGATGTTTTTCGTTATTTAGACAATTTTAACACAGTGAATACAGCAAACTAAATTTTAAACAATTGAAAGTTAGTATTTTTCCAAGTGTTGTGAATTTCGAGTGCAAGCCTATAAAGTCTAATGTGTTTTAGTTCTGGTGATTGCTTTTAACAATTTTATAATATAATCGCATATAGTGAGCATTGAAATGCCTACGAAAAAGCCAACATTGCTCAACATGTCGGCTGTCAGCGAGGAAAGGGGATATGCCAATGACTCTGCAACCACTGTTGTCGGAATTACAATAAAAAATTCGGCAACTTTTAGCGAATGATTCGATGAACGGGTCTTGACAACTGTTGAATAAATTGACGAGTTGCAGGGTCGTCTACACTTGCAAGTGTGTCGCTGCATGTACGCGAAGTTCAACTCGGTTCCATAGAATCGTGATACTTCATCCCACGTTGAACAAAAACGAAGACCTGTGTTCATAAATGGCAACTTTCGAAGCCGAGCAATATATCTTATTAATTTTCGCCCAAGTAAAAAGTAAAAACCAACTTTGAACTGGACAAAGACTAATGTTATTTTTTCAAATTATGTCCAATTCCAAGTTTTGTATCTGTATATATACGAAGAAATAATAACTTAACAAAAGAAAAGTCTGTAATTGTGGTCTACCATTGCCATTGTTTCATGTGGGTCAGAGACCCATCCCATGTATCGCTCACTGTACCGGGAATGGCTTAACTGTCCGATCTTAACACATTACTATGGTGAAGTAGAGTGAAGAAGGACCAAGATGTGCTACAGTATGTTATTCACATTGTAGCCATCCTGGAACTTTGTATACACAATTAGAATTTACACGGTGTAGATGGTTTTTACAAACTTCCCTATTATGTAACTTACTTTCTATTTATGGTTTCGTACCGTGCATGTGATGTTTGATTTAAGAAGTAAATTATCCATGCATAAATTCAAACAATTGATGACTTTGTCTTCGGACCAACATGGATTACGGTATGAATTGATATTCTGAAACTGATAATAGATTTTAAATTGTGACATTTGAGTTAATAGTGATTGGATTGCATTGAGAGGAATGCCATCAAGAATGTCATCATGCAGCTTCCATATTTTTCCTTTGGAACAGTTGGCTAAGAAGGCCTTTATATCTTACCAATACGGGAACATTTAACCCTTATGCCTCCGAGGGTTAAGAAAGTGTTTGGTATTTTTAGGAATGAATTGGGTTTTGCCTTTTTCCATCTTTGCAAACTTATTTCTCATCATTTACCTGAGTCATTGATATGTATAAATCGGTCCTTAGGTCACGACCAAGATCATTATTATGCAAATTGTATTTATACACCGATACAGATGAAACAAAGAATACCTGAAATTAAACAAAATCTTGCAACTTAATTCTTAAACTTTAATGAATAAACTTTGCCTAGATCGGTGTCAAGTATTTAGCCTTTTGGCAAGTTGTGAATGTGGACGGACGCCATTCCGGCATGGGAATGCCCAAACAGCGCCGGACGCACGACACGTTCATAGAATTGAGCACAAAAGACTGTGTTAATGGTTTTAAGGCCTTTATTCAGTGTCTAGGGGTCAGAATCTCATGTCTCTCCTATTGCTACTGCTGTATTGCTGCAGCAGACCAGCGACCACATGCGGCACATGTAGTTAGGGTTAACCGGTTGTGCAGCGTGGTCATACAGCTGTTCATTCGGCCCATGGATCGCTCACGGTACTGGGACTGACAGACCGGCCAAGTCTCTGAGCATCACCATGGTGAACAAGAGTGGAGAACAGCCAGATGTTAACGAGAGCTGTTCCTAAGTAACTCTGAGCTCTCAACAGGATGTTGACCCTCTTATAGCCCACTCTAGCACCATGGGTACGAGAGTACCGTCTCACATTGGTTGTGGGATCAGTGACCGGATTTGACGTCATCCGGATCATTACTCTTCAACCGTCAACGCCACCTGGCGAGGTGTAGTTGGATTGAACCACATGGGTTCCGTGTTGCGATGGCCGGTTATCGGTCACACACTACCCCTCAACGTTTAAACATGAAAGTATCGGCGCAATAAATCGGACAAAACAACAAACCTGGGCTGTTGATGTGATGTTTAGTCTGGGAAATTCTAATTCAGAATGTAAGGAATCGGTCCCAGTAAAGCGATAGACGTTATCTAATAAAAAGATAAATTTACATTTAATCCGTACAGTTTATTATTGATTGTTGCTTACCATTGATAAATTTGTAACAGCGCCCCTGAACTGTGTCTATGGGAACTCCTGGCCATTCGCCTGGAACACAATGTTGGTTAATTGCTTCCCTGCACTGAAAAGAAAATAAACTAGGGGGTTTCATTATATGAATGATTTTGCAATTTTGTGATTTTGCATTAATCACAAAATCATTATTTTTTGATGCCTCCAAAAATGGGATTACATTGAATTAACCCAGTCAATTTTGCAATTGTGTGATCTGGACAACTTTGTGATTTTTGAGTATTGCCATGTGATATCTGTTCTACCAATCACATTCACATTCAATAAAGTACAAGAGAGTAAAAACACAAAATCCCAAAAACATCTAAAAGGTAGTTTTTGTGATTTTGATAAGAAGTGATTTTGAGGCTTGTGAAACTCAAAACAAAATGGAGGCATCCAAGCTCTATCTAAGTGGCCAACTTGTATCCTTGTATATCATTAATATGCTGATGCATCCATGACTGTATAACAGCTAGGAAACTCAATTAGTGGCTCTGGTGCAATCTGTGAAACTTATATTTATTAAAATGTACCTTTTTAAAAAAAATTTTGTTCCATCACACAGGGTGAGTCCAAAGTCTGGAAACACCTTTTTTTCTTGAAAATAACCGAAGATATATCAATTCTATTGATGTAGGCATATAGGAAGTTGATGGTGGGCTATCCAGTGGTGATCTTAAATTTGACCCGGAAGGTCATCTTCAAGGTCATTCACTTTCTAACTTTTAAACCGTTTAAGATACAGCAAAATTTCCAATTACAAAGTTGTAGAGCACCATCAAATTAGTATTATGCAACTTATCTTAGTCACTTTAAGTAAAATTGTTTTTTTTTAAAAAAATAAAAACAAATCAGCAAATTGAAAATTTTTATTCCTATAAAAATAAAATAATTTAGACATTAAAAAAAGACAGTGGTTTTACTTGTTTACTTACATAATAATGCAAATTTCAATACATTTATTGAAGAAATTTAGTACTTTTGCAGTAGAAATTTAAGTTTTGTCACAATGGCTGGCTTTACTTCAGCTGATTTGTTTTCATTTTAAAATGAAAACATTTAAATTAAGATGTCTAAGATAAATTGTATAGTACTAATTCGATCGTGTTCTACAACTTTGTAATTGGAAATTTTGCTGTATCTTAAACGGTTTAAAAGTTAGAAAGTGAATGACCTTGAAGATGACCTTCTGGGTCAAATTTAAGGTTACCACTGAATAGCCTACCATCGACTTCCTATATGACCACAACAATAGAATTGACATATCTTTGGTCATTTGCAAGAAAAAAAGGTGTTTCCAGACTTTTGACTCACCCTGTAAAACTAGTTATTTTGCATCACATTTTAAAATTGGTTGGATATAACTAAAACTCAATATGATGGATAGGAAGTCATGTGACTATTTAAATAATTGCAAAATTGCAAAATCATGAGATTGTTTTTGCAACTAATTGTTAATCACAATTTGTGATGGCCACTTGGATTGAGCTTGGCTGCTGCCATTTTGCCAAAATAGCAAAACTACCTTTGATTTTGTGATTGTGTATTTTTTCTGTTTTGTGTTTTTGCAATTATGCACACGATTGGTGGAACTGATATCATGTGACAAATCCAAAAGTGCAAAATTGCTAAAGTTGCAAAATTGCAAAATTGCTTAATTAATGAAACCCCCTACTATCATTTTCTACTTTTTATAATGTTGATAATCTACTACCATTTTCTTTAACTTGGAGCCGACCATGCTGTTGTTTGCCCACAAATCCAAAGAAAAATTTGATGTTGTCATTTTCTTGGCCAATTCACCAGTTACAAACTGATGTGGGCATGCAACAATTACGGGGTAAGTGTAATTGTCAAGATCGTTTTCCATGATTGTATTGGTGCTGATTGGCTCTGCGACAAAGAGTTGCACACAACCCGATAGTTGCCAAATGCACACAAGAGCGGAAGCAAAGCACAAGCACAAACCAAGTGCACGAAATCCAATTGTTGATGCTTTTCTCTTTCTTAATTGTCGTCTCATTCTTGGTTTCGGTTTCAATGCGTACACACGTGTTTTGTATCTACCGGTCATCGCGCAACTTCTTCCTAATCTTATAATCTTCTCTTCTGTCTCTAACTATTGAATGCGAGCGCACTACTTATGTACGACTGGATAAATTCTTTTTTTAGTATTGTTGTGTAAGCATGCTCGAATCCAATTGCCCATAATTGGAGAGGTTGGTTCTTTGCATACACCATATTGTATAAGTATTATTATTATTATTATTATTATTATTATTATATACAACCTACAATTTGAAATATCATGTATTTTTACAAAGAGTTTATGTAAAATGTGCATGTTGCAATTTATCTGTTGGCAATTTAAGCAGAATGTGCTGTCAACAATTTCAAACAAAATGTGCAGTCAACAATTCTAAACAAAATATGCAGTCAACAATTTAAAAAAATGTCCTGTCAACAATTTCAAACACGCTATGCAATCTATAAGTGGTAGAAATAAAATAAAATTTTATATTTTAATTAAAGCCAGTTGATCCTGTAAACGAAACAGTTTACGAGGTATATTTCGGGCGTTTTGCGCATTGAAAACTGCATGTAAACACCCGTGCATGCAAAAATTAACAACTTCGATCAAAATATCATCGAATCGTCGTAGTAACGAGACTTAGTACCGAAAACGATGTGAAATGAGCTGAAAACACGATTTTCGGAGTCAGAATTTGATTTGTTTAGGGGCTGAAATAGATCAATAACCATTTTCTTGTTCCAGATAATCAAAATGCATTATGGGTAACTCATATGTGGCGTGATGATTACCAGAAAACAAGGGGCATGTAAACATATACGGTTTTCCGGATAAATTAAATCCGAATTTTAACTTTTCTGGAAAACAGAGTACATGTAAACATTGTAACTATCAGACATTTGTCTCGGGTGTGAAATGAGTCTCGTTGCACCACCTCGTTGATGCGGCGATTTCTACCCTTGTTGATGTTGCTCAACCACTTGGAGACCATGTAGGCCAAATCCCAGGCCGGGTTTTCTTCCCAGCCCGAGACTTGGGCAAATTTCATGAAATTTAGGTAGAGGCGTATCGATGAGACCTGGCTGAGGACTTGACCCTGGTGGCATATTTTCAGCGCGAGCCCCTTGGAACATTGATTTTTGGCCGCTCAGGGTGAAATGAATCAATATTTTACAGTTGAAGTAAATCAAGTATTTATAGACGAAAAAATAAAACATGTTTAATGTATAAGCCATGGAATGTAAATTTCAGTCTGCAGCGGCGATTGCGACCTTAAATGGCTTAGTCACCACTTCGTGACCACAGTCGGCGATAACAACATTTACGATTGGTTTGTCGTGTGCATTTGTCTTTGTTTTTTCAATTTTACGAACTACTTTCTGAAAATACGCCACAAATATATTAAAATATTGAATGAATAATTAATTTTAATCGTGTTCCTTACCATTCCTTTCAGCACTTTGCCAAACACAACGTGTTTCCCATCGAGATGTGGCAGTTTTTTGGCGGCAATAAAAAACTGCGAGCCGTTTGTGTCCTTTCCAGCATTTGCCATCGACACCCAACCGGAGTAGTGCTTCAACTTGAAATTTTCATCAGCAAATCTTTTTCCGTAAATACTCCCACCTTAAATGGATGCTTTTTTAACATTCATTTACATTTGAGTTAGCGCTGTTTTTTTCTTTTTGCTAGACCTGTGGTTCCATCTGCATTTGTGAAATCTCCACCTTGGATCATGAACCCTATGATAACTCTGTGAAAAATGCTGCCTTTGTATCCGACTAATATCCCATCACCCGTCTCCTGTGGGAAAAGAAAAATGACTATCATATTTAATCATCTGCGGGTATCTTTTGTATCTTTGCTTCCAAATTCAAAATCAAAAGGCCAAGAGTTGTGCCTAAAACAACATTCTTCACTAACAGAAGTGAAAATCCTTTATTATCATTACCTGGCCAACCGTTGCTAGGAGATAATATAGAAACTGCATGATGCTTTACTAGTCAAATCCATATATCCTCATACTGCTGTGAAAGTGATAGAAGTAAAATATTTGGATTGACCTCAAATTAAATCTAGTTGTAATTAAACCTTGAAATTTTAAGCAGTTAAATAGGTAGATCTAAAGAAAGTATGAACAAAATTTCATGGCAATCTGGCTTGAAATAAAAAAAATGGAAGCATATTTCAAAATAACATTTTATTCATATATCCTCATACCAGCTTGCACATGATACTAAAATCTTCATACTCTATATTTTAATGTAAGAATATTTACATTCACAAAATAGCTTTATGTAAATATGATCTTGCGAGTAAGAATAGCATAAAACCTTTTAATTATAGATAATTTGTCAGTAAAATATCTCCAGGAAAGGCTGTTGTGAGCGCTGAAACCTGACTCTATTGAACAAGTTGCACATTGACCAGGATATTTTCCTTTTAAAACTTATAGTATTCCCTTTAAGAACAGCAGTATGTTCTTGATTTCATCTTTTATCATACTGCTACTGGTTAGCGAGTTCATATGACCACCGAAAAAACCTGATATCTGGTTTATCAAGGCCTGAAAATTCCACTCACATGTGCCACAGAACCGCCACTCAATTTTTCACCTGTTTGCACATCATCATCAACTTCCAGTCATGCCAATTGCTTCTCCTACATCTAAATTGAGTTATTTTCATGCAAAAATGAGACAAAGTACATTAACACATCTAGAACATTGTTTTTCATATGATGATCAAATGGTGAATTCTCTGCTCGTGGTGCTCTGATTGCTGTGTAATTGTAAGACACATAAAAATAGTACAAGATGTGCCTGAAAGCTCTATTGTATCTGACATTTTACCTGCTACTAGCCTAGCACATGTTACCAGGGCACAAATGCCATTTAGTTCTGATCAATGTGCAACTTTGCTATTCCACTCATATTTTAGTGCTGTAATCTCTTTTTCCTAGTGCCATTTTACTGACAAATGATCTATAATTGAAATATTTTATGCTATTCCTACTAGCAAAATCATATTTATACAAAACTATTTTGTGAATGTAAATATTCTTACCTTAAAATACAGAGTATGAAGATTTTTGTACCATGTGCAAGCTGGTATGAGGATTTATGAATCAAATGTTACTTTGAAATATGCTTCTAGTTTTATTAATTCAAGTCCGATTGACATGAGATTTTGCTTATACTTTCTTCAGATGTATCTATATAACTGCTTAAAATTTCAAGGTTTAATTCAAACTAGATTTAATTTGAGGTCAATCCAAATATTTTATTTCTATCACTTTCACAGGAGTATGAGGATATATGGATTTGACTAGTATACAGGGTGTTCTAAAAGTCTGTACCCCTCCAAATATTTCCTGAGCAATTGCATCTAGGCCAATTTTGATGAAGCGATTGTATAGTAAGTTGGGTGAGAGCAATCCAATGACGTCATCAAATTTGACCTTGAAGGTCATTTTCAAGGTCATTCACTTGCTAACTTCTAAACCAATCAGGTTAGAGCAAAAAAGTCAATTACAAAGTTGTAGAGAACCATCAAATTAGTACTATCCAATTTATCTTAGTCATCCTAAGTTAAATGTTTTCTTTTTAAAAAGTAGGCAAATTAGACAAAAAAATCCGCAAAGTGAAATTTTTTATTCTTGTGATAAAATAATTATTGAGGCATTAAAAAAAGGCAGTGGTTTTTCTTGTTCACTTGCATAATAATGCACATTTGAATACATTTATTTAAGTAATTCAGTATTTTTCTAATAGAAATTGAAGTTTTGTCACAATGGCTGGCTTTATTTCAGCTGATTTGTCTCCTTTTTAAAAAGAAAACATTTAACTTAAGATGACTAAGATAAGTTGGATAGTACTAATTTGATGGTGCTCTACAACTTTGTAATTGGAAATTTTGCTCTAACCTGATTGATTTAGAAGTTAGCAAGTAAATGACCTTGAAAATGACCTTCAAGGTCAAATTTGATGATGTCATTGGATTGCTCTCACCCAACTTACTATACGATTGCTTCATCAAATTTGGCCTAGATGCAATTGCTCAGGAAATATTTGGAGGGGTACAGACTTTTAGAACACCCTGTATATTGTATTGTTGCCAATACAATGTATTCCCTAACTGTGCTCAAACCAGCATAATTCCTTGTGGTGCAAATACACCACAGTATCCAATTGCGCGCGGGGGAAAATAAACTTTTTGCAAATAGCCAGTGTTGTGCGCGGTCCGCGGTCCTGGTACTGCGGTCGCGGTCCGCGGTCCTGTTCCGGCAGCTGAAAAGGACCGCGGTCCCGGTCCACGTTGCACCGCGGACCGCGGACCGGGAACGCGGTCCCGGTCCAGGACCGGGACCGCGTTTTTGCGGTACATCTCACGGTCCACGAGAAAACACGAGATTGCGTGTTTTCTCGTGGATCCCGAGATTATACCGCAAAATACGAGAATCTACGGCACAAAATGCTCAAAAAGACTCGAAAAATGGCACAAAATCCTCAAAAAGACTCGAAAAACGGCACAAAATACTCGAAAAACGGCACAAAATACCCGAAAAACGCAACAAAATACCCGAAAAACGCAACAAAATGCTAACACAGACTCGAAAGTCGAAAAACGGCACAAAATACTCGAAAAACGTCACAAAATACTCGAAAAACGCAACACAATGCAAAAACAGACTCGAAAAACGGCACAAAATCCTCAAAAAGACTAGAAAAATGTAGCAGAGGAGTGCGCAATTATCAGCGTAATTGCTGATCGGAAGCGTGAAAATAAACAAGCGAGTTGTACTACGCGTACGAACGGGCGCGATACGACGCGTATCGACTTCAGCAAATGCGCGCGGCCTAATGCCGCTTATAAGCGCTAACAAATGCACTGAAATGTGCACTAAATGAACGACAATGTTTAAAACAATAAAACAAGTTTAATATAAGCATAATACATTACAAAAGGGTCCAATCTTGGAAGAAAATCAGCTAAGACACACACGGCTGTGTGTGTCGCCATCTTGGATTCAGATAACAGTGACGGTGGCACTCTGGTGCCGGAAATTAGCATTAATTGAGAACAAATCACTTGGTGATAGAATAAATCATATGTGAATGGGATAAAAGTATGGAATTACATACGGGACAGCGTTAAATAAAAGGTAACATCGAAATCAATAGAGAATAAACATATTCATCGATAAAAACACGGTCTTTAGACCAACAAATCCCCTCTTCGATGAAAATATTTATCAGGGGACAAGACAAACGCATACTGGAATTACAGTTGATCAGTGGCGAAAAAAAGAAAAATAATAAATTCGAATCATCGAGCCGGGTACTGTCGTGGTTATCACTTAACTAAGCTCGGAATTCCCACAGAAACTCGATGATCCTCGAAATCGGGTGAAACTAAATCAGGAATGTCACGATAAAGTTATGCTCGGAAGATCTTCGAAATGAGTGACCGCAAACGTTCGGATGAGAGCCATTTCGTAAAAATGTCTGCGATATTCACTTCGGATGCAACTTTTCGAAGATCGAAGACTCCTGTCGTATACCACTCCCTGAGCCAATGATACTTCACGCGAATGTGTCGAGTCTTCGCGTTCTCAATGTCGTTAGACGTGAATTGGATAGCGGCCAGGGCATCGGAGTAAACAACAGGTCGAGCCAATCGATTGAGAATCGGGAAATCGGTGTACACGGAGTCCAACCAGAAAAGCTCCTTTACACACTCTACCAGGGCGATAAATTCCGCTTCCATAGTAGAGCATGCAACGGTCGACTGTTTTCGACAGGACCAGCCGATAGGGACATTGCCGATGTACACGATGTATCCTCCGAAACTCAAGGAGGTTTCCGGGTCGCTCGCCCACGATGCGTCGGTGAAAGCCGATAACTGGCTCGATGTGCAGCCAGATAACTCGATGCAAAGGTCTGCAGTATTTGCCACGTACTGGAGAACCTGGAGAAGAGCGCGGATGTGGGTTCGGTTGTAGCACGTGTTGTATTGTGCTAGGGCGATCACGGAGTATAGGATATCGGGACGAGTTCTCGATGCCAAGAACAACAGTGAACCGATTACCGATCGATAGGGGAAATCTTCGAGGTTTTCGGTGGACCCTCTGACGAGCGTTGTTCCCGGTGTCACTGGCACCTTGACGAGGTTATTGGTCGATGTCCCGAACTTCTTTATAATCTTGGCGATGTAAGCACGCTGGGTGATAAATGTGCGTCCTGCGTCGCGGATGAATTCGACGCCTAGAAGTCTCGTGATCGGGCCAAGGTTCACGATGTCGAATTTCGAACTGATGAGTCGAATCAGTTGAGTGAAAACATTGTCGGATGCGTAAAATATAACAATATCGTCCACGTAGACCAGCATAACAGCTGTGTTTCCGTAAACGTTGTTGTGACCCGACTGGACCGGGGTCAACGAAGAGTTTCTCTCGTGACCTCGTTTCGGGTGTAAGGGGAGCCGCAAGCGCGTCTCCCTTCCCTCAGTGCATTGACATCTAGTCAATGGACAGGCGTCTGCCCTGAGGGAGTGGGGATGGCTCGTCCACCCCACCATTGGGTGATTCCGGTCACCTGTCAACCCCGCTTTGTGCAAAGGAATGTGCCTTGCACTGAGCGGGCAGAACCAACACAACCATCAAACGAGAAACACACGTAAACCCGTCGTCCTACAAGATCAGGCCCAAGTAAAATATACTGGGATTGACCAAGGACAAAGGACAATTTACCGTGAGTACGTTTGGTCAGTGTCAAACTCCGCAGAGTAACCTGCGAGATAAGATTACCACACTATTTTAGCACACCAGCTAGAAATAGTAAAAACCACTCCAGTTTAGCGAGTTGTGCAGACAAACGGTCGCACAAGCCTAAACTGCAGTTAAACCACGACGAGCGTTCCCGCCGCTGTGTGATCGCCGGGAGCCAGAAGAGTCCGCCGCTGTGTGATCGCCGGACACCACACAAAAACCTAGACAACAGCCCGAAGTAAGCCTTTTAACTAAGCATTCACTCGCGCCCGACCAGCGTGAGCCCGAAGGACCAGCCAGAGACGAGCCGAGGACGCCATATTGCCACGCCGGCCCAAGACGACATCACGTTGCTACAACGAGGACGCCATCTTGGACACGACCGAGACAACAGACGACCTCGCCGATTCCAGCCAGCTTTCATCATACCTTTACCTTTCCATTTCCCTTCACCCATTCCGATTTACCTTTTACCTACCTTTTATATATATATATATATAAGATATATCTGTACATTGTCCCACAGAATAAATCTATATTATATTTTACCTTTTATATCTGTGTAATCATTTCTTTGGGTAAACCGCTTGAGCAAAGCGGTAGTGAGTTAGTCGAATTAAGTAATCAACCCACGAGTTAGCGACGGTTAGAGTTGAGCGCGACACGTGGGGGCCTGTCCGGGATCAAGTCGAATAACTGATTCTAACCTGTGATTACATCATACCCAAAGCAAGAAATGGCAGATAATACCCGAGTAACAGATTCCGACTCCGACGCAAACAAGAGAGCCGGCAGTCGTAAAGGCGCCGACTATCACTTGCGATCTGGAGGTCCCTTACCCAAAGCCTCAGCGCACGAAGCGAGGCAAAAACGGCGTAAGCCTAAACCCGATCGTAGAAGCGCATCCGAGGCATCGCACCCGTCTCGCACCGAGACGAGGCAGCGATTGGACGAGACAGAGCGGGGTGAAGAGCAATCTCACTCCAAACTGCCGCGTTCTAACCGTGACGGCGAGACGAGCGGAAACGAGGTTTTATCCCGTAACCAATCGCCTCGTCTAACGCACGACACCGAGGTGGGCAGTCCGAAAGCAGCGTCTCCGATACAAAAGACGGCCTCAAATACGACCGCTAATTCGGCACTAAACACGCCAATTACGCAAAGCCGCCCAGCTTCGGTCAGGTCCGAAGGACACAAGTCCAACTCATCCTCTGTCAAGCGTGTTTCGAGCCAGCCTTACAGCGTCTCGGGCACCTTGATTGATGCGATGCAATTGGCACAGGCGGAAGGAGTGAGATACACCCTTCCGACGGGGAAAATTACCGTGTACGAAACGTTACAGATCGTACGTGCAGCTTTAAAAGCGCACAGTGTATCCCCACAAATCACCATTGTTGAAGGTGCACACGCTCAACAATTGGTTGATTCCGCTCAATTTGAAGCGGATGCAGAGAACGAGGCTCGTCAAGCCATTCGCGAGAGACGGAGGAAGCTGGCGGAAAGAGAAGCGCAAGCTCTCGAGTACGGCAGAACCCAGCCCAATCCGACTACTCCCGAGGAGGTAGAAATAGTTGACCGAGCCCTGAGAGCACATCGATATGCTTTCCACTCGCAACAAGAAGCAGAGCGAGCATTTATGGCCAGATTGCGACGAGATGACCCGAAATCCGTTCGCAAACCAGAGATCAGTTCATCCGAGCTGTCCGACGAGAGCCTAGAGGGAGACCCAAAGCGCACGCCGAAGGCCAAACCCAAACCCCAGCCGGAGAGGGCAACACCAGCTACTCCGCGCAAGAGAGATGCGTCGGCCAGAGAACAACAAACTCGGCCCCGCATGCAAGCTCTCGATTCAGCCACAAATAATGCGATAACGCGATTAATCAACGCTAATAATGCTAGGCGAAATGAAGAGCAAGCTCTCACAAGCCAACAGCATGATAATCCACAAGGGACTGAGTGGCAACAACCAGTGCCCATCCTTAAAGACGACGAGTCGTCAAGGAGACAATCGCATGATCGCACCTCTTCGCGAGAAGAAGGCAAACGCGATGAAAGACCGAAATATTTTCACTACGGAAATAGTGATTCGTCGTCAGATGGACTGGAGTCAAATGCACCCAGTCATCACGATTCGGAGAGAGGTTCCGGAGAAAGACGAAGGGAAAGAGAACGCGATGAACGCAGAGAAAGGGAACGTGACGACCGTCGTAGGGGCCGGAAAGAGTCAAACTCTTCACGGCGCAACCCGCCACGCCGCTCACCGTCTCCCGACCCCAGCTCCGACCCCTCATCCAACGACGACAGACGAAAGAAAAAATCAAGTAATCGCCGGAAGAGATCCAACTCTCCGCGCGATAGAGAGAAACGACGTCGATCGGAAAATAGCGACCACCGACGGGAGGAGTTTCAGGACCTTCCCCGACAAAGCGCGTTTACCGATTCGACGGGTCGGCAGTATACGATGGGAGAGCTTGGAAGAGCACTACTTGGCTCGTTAAAAGCCGAGGGAATCGATCTGAGCAAACGAAACGATCGTAATCGTAGCACTGGTGACCGCGTAAAGAAAAAATACGCTGTCTCCCGACGTGACACCATGAGTGTTACCGGGAATATTAGGTGGCAATTTTATATTCAGAACCGTTTCGACGGGTCATGGAAAGCGGGAGATCGCTTCCTTGACGAAGTAATTCGAATTAAGACTGCCACTAAAGCCACCGTAGGAGACATGCTCACCCACGGTATTGTCGAGCTAATGACAGGCTCGGCACGTGAGTGGTACCAAGGATTGAAAGGCGTCAATTGGGACGACTTTTTAATGAGATTCGACCTACGCTACGGCGAGACACCCGAAGAGGTGAGCCGAAAGATGCGAGGTCTTCGCCAGATGCCTGGTGAAACCATAATGGATTACGACATTCGCGCCAGATTGTTGTTCGAAAAGGCCCCGATGGAATTTCATGCCACGGGATTCAACCTTTTCTTTCTCGGCGGTTTGTCGGAATACTCGCAACGGGTGCTACTTGAAGAAAGGGCACCGACAGGAGGCAGCTACGAGGAGATGAGCGCCTTCCTGTTTGAGAACACGATAGATATCGAGAAAAGATATTATTCCGCTTTACCAGAAGCGGAGAAAGCAGCAACCGCTAAACGTCTCAAGTTGAGTGCGGAAAGATATGGGGCGACAGATAAAATTATGCGCCCTACTGAATATCTTAGCGGTATAATGGAGCTGGCAGAAGCTAGCGTTGGTTTACAAATAAAAAATAAACTGACATCCACGCTGCCTTCCAACCCTTTGGCCGCCCCTAAAAAGGCACCGACAGCGTCAGCCATGCAAGCGACACTGGAGGAGGTCAAGGAGGGGGAGGAAGCCGGACAAGATGCCGGAAAATCAGACGAAAAAGAAGAAAAAGACGATTATTCGACGGACGAAGAAATACGAAGCTATCGCGATACCTTATCAACGGGTTGCGATGAGGAAGGACCGCTAGTACATCTCATCCATCGAGATAGAGCGGTAGAAGAATTTCGCGCCAGGTTAAAACCAAATGCCGGTCGAATTCCGAAGTATTTTCGGAAAAATTACACGCCACCGTCGAAAGCAGACCCTGAAAAGAAAAAATCGACTGAAGCCCCAAGAGACAAATCAAATATTCGCTGTTTCAAGTGTAACCAACCGGGCCACTATTCCAATGAGTGCCCAAGAACAGCGAAAGAAGACGCTAAATTTGACGCAATAATGAAGCAGATGGCAGAGATTAAACTCGCCATGGCAAAAAACGAGTCAAAAAACGAGTCAGCGCAGGCGGCGAAGAAATAACTTCTCGACCGTCTGCGCCATTCATGAAGAAGAAGGGGTTTAACAAAGGGTTCGATAAGCCGCCACCAGTCAAAGAAATGGGTAGTGACATAGCTAACGCCCAAATTCAAGACAGGGCCAACAACGCTTTGCAGGTAATTACCGCAAACGCTGAGGCTGAGGCGGAAGAACCGAACCTACTGCTTGAAGAATTACCTCAAGTAGTCGAAGACACAGAAGAATTTCGTGTTTTCATGTGCAACGTGGCGGTCGAATACACCAACCGCCTATGCATGTTGCCCATGACAATAGAACGTGAAAAAATTATGGGACTACTAGACTCGGGAGCAGATCGCTCGTTCGTTTCCGAAGACATAGTAGCATCATTGGGTCTCACCGATAAGATAAAAGGCGTTAATAAAAATATACGTCTAAAAACCGCCAACGGAATGGCGCGTCCAAAAGGAGTTATATTATTGACCATGGAGTGGCTCGGAGGGGTAGAACAGCACCCTTTCCTGGTCCTGCCCACATGCGACAGAATTTTTCTGTTGGGCTTAGACCTCATGGCGTCAATGGAAATACAACCCAATCCAATAACGAAATCTTGGAATTATATCAGAAATGATAAGGAAAGACCCGCAATTGTCGTGCCACCAGCTCTTGTAAAAGAAGCGGCCGACAAGACACAGTGGGAGAAAGGCCTAAAGAAATTCGTTCAAGATTACGATTTTAAAGCATTCGTAACAGAATTGCAACGGGACAATAGGGGGTTTCATTAATTAAGCAATTTTGCAATTTTGCAACTTTAGCAATTTTGCACTTTTGGATTTGTCACATGATATCAGTTCCACCAATCGTGTGCATAATTGCAAAAACACAAAACAGAAAAAATACACAATCACAAAATCAAAGGTAGTTTTGCTATTTTGGCAAAATGGCAGCAGCCAAGCTCAATCCAAGTGGCCATCACAAATTGTGATTAACAATTAGTTGCAAAAACAATCTCATGATTTTGCAATTTTGCAATTATTTAAATAGTCACATGACTTCCTATCCATCATATTGAGTTTTAGTTATATCCAACCAATTTTAAAATGTGATGCAAAATAACTAGTTTTACAGGGTGAGTCAAAAGTCTGGAAACACCTTTTTTTCTTGCAAATGACCAAAGATATGTCAATTCTATTGTTGTGGTCATATAGGAAGTCGATGGTAGGCTATTCAGTGGTAACCTTAAATTTGACCCAGAAGGTCATCTTCAAGGTCATTCACTTTCTAACTTTTAAACCGTTTAAGATACAGCAAAATTTCCAATTACAAAGTTGTAGAACACGATCGAATTAGTACTATACAATTTATCTTAGACATCTTAATTTAAATGTTTTCATTTTAAAATGAAAACAAATCAGCTGAAGTAAAGCCAGCCATTGTGACAAAACTTAAATTTCTACTGCAAAAGTACTAAATTTCTTCAATAAATGTATTGAAATTTGCATTATTATGTAAGTAAACAAGTAAAACCACTGTCTTTTTTTAATGTCTAAATTATTTTATTTTTATAGGAATAAAAATTTTCAATTTGCTGATTTGTTTTTATTTTTTTAAAAAAAAACAATTTTACTTAAAGTGACTAAGATAAGTTGCATAATACTAATTTGATGGTGCTCTACAACTTTGTAATTGGAAATTTTGCTGTATCTTAAACGGTTTAAAAGTTAGAAAGTGAATGACCTTGAAGATGACCTTCCGGGTCAAATTTAAGATCACCACTGGATAGCCCACCATCAACTTCCTATATGCCTACATCAATAGAATTGATATATCTTCGGTTATTTTCAAGAAAAAAAGGTGTTTCCAGACTTTGGACTCACCCTGTGTGATGGAACAAAATTTTTTTTAAAAAGGTACATTTTAATAAATATAAGTTTCACAGATTGCACCAGAGCCACTAATTGAGTTTCCTAGCTGTTATACAGTCATGGATGCATCAGCATATTAATGATATACAAGGATACAAGTTGGCCACTTAGATAGAGCTTGGATGCCTCCATTTTGTTTTGAGTTTCACAAGCCTCAAAATCACTTCTTATCAAAATCACAAAAACTACCTTTTAGATGTTTTTGGGATTTTGTGTTTTTACTCTCTTGTACTTTATTGAATGTGAATGTGATTGGTAGAACAGATATCACATGGCAATACTCAAAAATCACAAAGTTGTCCAGATCACACAATTGCAAAATTGACTGGGTTAATTCAATGTAATCCCATTTTTGGAGGCATCAAAAAATAATGATTTTGTGATTAATGCAAAATCACAAAATTGCAAAATCATTCATATAATGAAACCCCCTAATGTAGTGGAAACGCTTGTCGCCGACGCCGCTTTAGAATTAAACGAAGCGGCAGCCCTACGAAGGGTCCTACTTAAATATGAGGGGATCCTGTCGAAAAAACCGGGCCGAACGAATAAGGCTATTCACGAAATTAAATTGACGGATAATAAACCTATACGAGTTGCGTATAAGGGAATGAACCCGCAAAAACGTGAAATAGTGCAAAAAATGTGCCAAGAAATGCTAGACAGTGGCATTGTCTCCGAGGCCCAGGGAGAATACGCGACGCGAGTTGTGCTCGTGATGCGCCCGGGCTCGGACCCACGCCTATGCATTGATTACCGCCCATTAAACGCGGTGACAGAAATAGATCCCATACAGATGCCGTCTATCGAATCCATTTTGAGAGAGCTTAGCCCCTTTTCTTGGGTTACGACGATGGATCTGTCGAAGGGATACTGGCAAGTTGAGATGAGGCCAGAGGATAAGTTAAAAACAGCATTTTACTCGCCAATTGGACGGTTGATGTTCAACGTCATGCCATTTGGTTTAGTGAATGCTCCCAGTACCTTTCAGAGACTAATCGAAAGCGTATTGGGTGATATCCTGCATCAGTTTGTGTGGGCATACCTAGATGACATAGTTATTGCCTCTAGAACATTCGAAGAGCACATTGAGCACATCGACCAAGTGCTCACCCGGCTGGCAAAAGCTGGGTTACACGTGCATCCGGGCAAAAGCAAGTTCTGTCGAAAGGAGCTTGCCTTCCTGGGTTATCGCATTGGAGTCAATGGTTTAGCTATTGGCCCCGAAAAAATCGATGCGATTAATCGTTTCCCACCACCCGAGGACGTTAAAGGTGTCCAACGGTTTATGGGAATGATAAACTTCTTCGGCAGGTTGCTACCGGGTCTAGCTGAGGTGGCAGCCCCAGTTACCGACCTCCTGAAGAATGAAAACGAATTTGTATGGTCAAATGAGTGCAACATCGCATTTAATGCGATAAAGAGGATGCTGACGGAAGTCGGCGTAATGCCTCTACCCGACCTAAACCGGCCGTTCATATTACATACGGACGCCAGCAGAGTTGGGTTGGGAGCCGCGTTGCTTCAAACACACGTGCGCGACGGAGTCGAACAAGACCTGCCGTGCATGTTTATAAGTCGCAAACTCCAAGGCGCTGAAAAAAATTACAATGCCACCGAGTTGGAGTGTTTGGCCGTTGTGTGGGCCATAAGGAAATTCAGAGATTATCTCGAATATACCAAATTTGTGGTCCACACAGATCATCAAGCGTTACAATGGCTGATGAAATTAAAAGAGCCAGCCGGTCGACTAGCCAGATGGCAGTTAGAACTGATGGCATGCGACTTGACCATTCAATACAAGCCCGGCAAATATAACGTCGTGGCTGACGCTCTGTCACGGGCACCAGTGTCAGATCCAATCGACGCTGACGATGATGGCGAGGATGACTCCCGCATCATTTATTGCCCTACGAGTTGTCACCGTTGGGATTTAAGGAAGATGAATGAAATTCCCACCGCGTCTCCGGCAGATGTAAAATTCTGTGGATTTTGGACGCGGTTATACCAACCAGCTGCTGACAATTACCCAAATGCAAGGAAGGAATTTAAGCTAGAGCGGAGAATAAATGACCCGCTTCTAAGCGCCTTCCACGCTCATGTCGGCGAGCAGATGCAAAGCAGTCCCCCGACAAGGGAGGAAATAATTGTGCAACAAAAATTAGACAAAAAATGTCAGGACAGAGCTAGATTCGTACTGACAGGAAGATATCCGCCCAACTTAACCAGAAGGCAGAAGCGTCGTTATGCACACGAATCCATAGATTACCTATTGGATGACGGCCTTTTAGTGAAACATCACCCAAATCACCAAGATGACTTGAGTGAATCGGACACCGCAGTAAAGGTAGTAATACCTGCTTCCTTAATCGGTCGCGTGCTGTGGTTGTTACACGGGCACCCGCTTGCGAGCCATGCGGGAGTAAGCAGAACACTCTATCGTGCTACACAGCTTTTTCACTGGACAGGGATGAAAAAAGATATCGCTCTTTTTGTCCACCAATGTCAGCGATGTCAAGCGTGCAAGCCGAGGAGTAAATCACCATTCGAAACTATTTTCTTAGGGCCTTACGCGCCTTTTGATTGTTTAAGTGTCGATGTGATGGGCCCAAAACCCGTTACGGGAAATAAAAATGCGTACATTATCGTTATAATGGACGTGGCAACTCGTTGGCCCGAGTTGTACGCCGTCGCTAGACCTTCAGCAGAGAAAATCGTTGAATGTATCTACGACGTGGCGTTACGTTACGGATTTCCACGTAAAATAATATCCGATAACGGACCCCAATTTATCTCGAAAATTTGGGGTAAGTTTTGTGAGAAATTCGGGATTGTGGCGTCACATACTTCGACCTACAATCCCAGAACAAATCCCGTTGAGCGACTCAACAGGGACATTAAATATGCACTAAGCATATTCACTGACATCCACAATAGGTGGGATGAATACTTGAGGGAGATCGCGTTCAGCATACGAACAACAGTCTCGAGGACGAGAGATTTTTCTCCGGCCTACCTCAACTTCGCCCGAGAGCTACGAGTGCCTTGGGACCCACGAGTGGCAGAGTCGGTAAATGTGGTGGACCCAGAGAAACCACATGAGTATGTGTATAAATTGGAGCAAACAATTTCGAACACATACAAGCATATGATGGCGCACATTTTTAACATGCGCGACCGCATTTTACAAGATAAAAGCGGTGGAAAATTCGTGAATTTCGAGATCAATGATTTGGTGTGGAAAGATGCACACACCCTCTCAAATGCAGCGAGAGGGATCACCGCCAGCTTGGCCGACAAGAGAGATGGTCCGTATGTAATCATCGGCAAGCATGGCGGTAACGCGTATAAATTACGCAAGCTCGAGGACAACACCGAGCAAAAATCGATCCAGGTACGAGAGTTAACTCCGTACATTCCGGAATTCCCGCAAGAAATGTGGGCCAAGGGCCAAGTCAAGTCTAAAACTGACGGCCAAATCGTCGATATGTTCACTGGCGAGTCGGAAAAAGCACCGCCAAGTGACAACGAGGAGTATTTCGACGCCCCTTCACCTCCGGTAAACGAGATAGTTGAATCCGTTCCGGATCCAATTTTGGTCGGGGGGGAAACAGGAGAAACTCCTGAAACAAACACAAAAAACACGGATAAAAAAGAAAACAATAATGAGGAGGTACAGACACAAAAAACAACAAAAAATATCGTACCTGCCTCGATCCGTAACCTGCGACCAAAAAGAGATAATCCGTTTATAAAAGGCGGAAAGGTCGTAGGAAAAAAGTAAAATAAATTACGAGTCGATGGCGGCACTAAAAATAAATGTAATCGACCGATAGTGCAAGCCATCACGTCGCAGAAAATTTCGCTAAGTCCAACAAAGCGGATATCGGTCGAATTCGCGTCACGAGATGGCGTGGAAGCGCGGGACCCGTAGCAAAATTATCGGCACGGGTCGGATACCGCGTGCAAAAGACCCCGTAGCAGCAATCGCGCACGGGAGTGAGAACAAAGGAGACCCGTAGCGTAACATGCGCACGGGTAGGTGCGCACTAGTCTCAAACACCCGGGTTCTGGAGTATATTACCCAGAATCCATCGCGATTACCTCGTGTTCACACAGACTTCCGCTTTTCACAGCTGATCGCTGCATTCGTGCGTGATCCTCGTTTTTAACGTTTTACCGAGTTTTTCACCGAGTTTTTGAGATAGTTTTATCATCCTTTTTAAATCGTGATTGAGATTTTTGTGCGCGCTCCTCGCCATGGACGAGGAAGAGAACGACGTGCTGGCCATCGAGCACGAGGACGAGGAAAACTGGGACCGCGATGTAAACCAAGTCCAGCCCGATCAGGTAGAAGTCGGCATCGGCACATGAGAACTAGTTCCGTGCTGCTGAAGAAGAAATTTTGTTGACTAATACCTGACATGAGTGCTTTGCACTCGAAATAGCGTATAATTAATTATTAACCGCGATCGCTCACACGATCGTATTTTTTTCCTTGTTAATTTGTTTTCGAGGTGCGAGCGCAGACTTCACGTCGCCTCGCGTCTCGAAAATTCCTCATGACTTGAGTCACGAGCGAGACAATGGGCTCGAGCCATATATAATTTTATGACAAGGGGAGAATATTCTGTAAAAGAATATTTTTCTCCACAAGTAATTTGACGCATCAAATTGATGCAACTTCACATTCGTACGATGAATTTTTCGATGTGTTAGATAAATTTAATTTGACTTTAACTTTTTTTAAAAATTAGACAAAGTCCGACTTCGGAATAATTCTTTATTAGGTTTATTTATTTAATAAAATTTCGACAAGCACATTTATTGTGCAATTTTAGTAATAATTTACACCCGACGAATTCTTTTTACGAATGACTGATAATTATTAATTTAATTATTAGTAATGTTCTAATTAATGTTAGAATTAATTTGAAGTAAAATCTGATGATAAAAATCCGGATTAAAGGCTCGATTCCGTCTCGCTGTGCGTTTTGGACATGAGACAGATTTTTCACGTGATGACTTCTCTTTTTTTTCTATCCGACGAGGGACAATTCGTCCTACGTTTGCACCGATAGACAGGAATCGGTCTCGACGGACGGCTGCACGTACTGGCAACGTCCCTCGAAACCAACCATTTATCTACGTATTTAAATATTAACTTTTTATTAATTGTTTATTTCTCCATCCTTCCAGATGGCACTACGTAAAACATGGGGACCATTAGACCCCGCTTGCATCTCTCGTGGCGGGATATTTCGAGGCGCGCTGCCCGATTTTTACCGACGATGTTTCGGCGAAGACGCCGACCCTTGGCGCCTGCGAATACTACATTCCCGATGCATCGCCCGACGTTGGGTACGAGACTGCACGCTCCTGGATACGTTCCCGGAGGGAATGCGCGAAGGCATCGCCACAGAGTTAGCTCGTGACGATGACCCGAAATCGCCGATTTTCCACCCCGGATTGTCAAGTCAGTACACTGGCAACCCGGCAGAGGAACACGTGCTGCATGCGTGGCGAGCAGCCGAGACAGAAGAGGCCCGTGAGGCCATCTACCAGCATTATAGACAACAGCTGGTGGATACCGCTACGGCAGTGGCCGAGCGCATCCTCCAAAACGAGGGGATGACCGCGGATGATATTCATCTGTGGTTTGAGAGGCTGCGATTGGGAGAGAGTACGCCCCAGTGGAGACCTCGGATGGGAATTTTGACGTCCCAAGCCGAGATGTGGCAGCTCCACTACCTGGGGATTTTGGGGCCCAAGAGCAGCTACCCGCGGAAGCGCAAGCGCTCCAAAGGCGCCGGGGACAGCCAGTCGCGTTCCCCGGTGACAACCAAGAAGCAGCGTGTCGCTCAAAACACGACTGAAAGCAACGAAGCTGGGCCATCCACTAGTACGGTGCGTGACCCTTCGCAGTATTCCCGACCGCGAATTTTCGTAAACCGTCAGATTAAAGACGGTAAGGAGTACAAGGAGGTTTGGATGTCTGGTGACGAAGAGCGAGTCTCTCGTCCCAGCACTTCTAGACGTCCGCTGACTCATCGCGAGCAGCGGAAAAAAGATCGCAAAGAGCGATACTTCGCGAGGTGCGAAGCTCGGGGCCGTCCCATCCCCGAACCCGCCTACGCCTCCAAGAGAGCGGGTCGACGAGGTGGTAGCCAGTCAGGTGAGCGAAACGTCCCAGCGGCAGATACGCGGGACCTTCGCGAGATTCTGACTCAGATGAAGCGGACGAAACTGACACGTTTCGATCCCGCGATGAAACACGCCAGGAAGATGGGTGTTGTCACCGACGGGAAGGTGACCCCACACGAGGTGGCAAGGTGGCTCGCAGACTACATTAATTCGCGACCACGACCCGATGGCATGCCAACCGCCATCGTGCAGCCTTCAGGCTCCGGACAACATCTCCCGGCGCTCCAAGTCGCAATGACTGGAGTGCAGACGACGGAGACGCCACCACCGCCGACGCAGCCAACACCACCGCTGCCGACGCCGACGCTGCCGACCAAGACGCAGCCGCCTCCGAACCTGCCGCCGCCGTCGTTGTTGAATTCGAGCGATCCGCCGGATTTACCCACCGACCGCTCAGTCCCTCTCCCCGTTGGACAGAGCATTGCGCAGGAATGTCGAGCCAATTTGACCGGCATTTACAGGCCGAGCCAACCCCGATCCGGTTCCTCGGCCCTGTTTTTCGAGAGGCGAGACGAAGAAGCGCGACTCGCGAGAGAAGCCGCCAATCCGACTATCTCCGAGCTCTCAGCGTTTCGCTTCGTGATGGAAGACCCAAGAGTCTCCGCGCCCGCCTTGCGAGGTGTGGATCAGGCCCAGCGATATTTCATCGAATGGGCAACGGCGATGATGAGTAAGCTCTCGTGTGCCTTCACTGCGGATTCGGAGCGATCGAATCCAGTGAATCGTCGCAGCCTACGGCTATCATTGACCAAGGTCATGATGCAGCTGCTAACCCCAGCACTCTTCGGAGAAGGGCGTCAGGCGATGGCCGCATGGTCTGTCGTGGACAGAGAGGGTGTACAGGTTCCCCGTGCACTCCTCGCAGAGTGGAGCTCCATTCTGCCCGACCCTGTGTTGACTCGGTACGAGCTAACCAGGGATGTGGTAAACCCCGAATTTGAGGGGTACAAGTTGCGAAGCACGGCGTTTCGTTATACCTCCGCCACCTGGACAGCGGCGCCTACCCAACAACTGCGCGCCTTGACCATCCAGACGGAAGAATCGGCAGAGGATGTAGAAATGGTGATCTCGCCGACGAGCGGAGTTCCGATTCCGCCACCGATGCCTGCGGAGGTATCCCCGCAAGGACCCGCCCTGTTCGAAGTGGCGGGTAAACCAAAGCGCTTGCTGTGCCGAACGCCACCCGTCAGGTCCGTCGAGCAAACGAAGCCGACACCGCCCGGGACCTCACCGGCCCGAGCGGCGACAACGACGCAAGCCGCTATTCCCGCGGCCACCCAGAAGCCGAAGCCGGCACCGCCTCCGCCAGACTATTACGGGCGAATCATCGAAGAGTTTCCCCATCTCTCGATGACGACGGCGACCAGGAGGTTTATCCTCGCGCAGCGGGACAAAGGCAAATCAGTCTTCATCTGGCTTCACAACCAGATCCGGAAGACTAGAGACCTCATCTTCCACCAGAGGTTGCTGAGAGCCCACCGTGTGCCAGTGACGCCAGCGGAAGCCAATGCCATCCGGCATACGAACACCGGCTTCTCCGCCTACATCCCGAGCGTTTGGTTACACGAGAGGACGCGTGCCCCGCATGAGCCAGTTGACGGCCATGCATTATGCTTCATTACGGAGCATGAGGACCCCCGAGATCGGTCCTCGGCGTTAGTAGGCGATCTACCCGCGCCACCCGGCACTCAACCGCCTGTCCCTGGAGTGAGTTACGCCCAGGTGACGGACTCAGTGTCGGGTCCCCCAGGAAAGAAGTGATCGCTCAGCCCCACGGTCTGAGCTCGGAGGGGGAAGTGTTGTGACCCGACTGGACCGGGGTCAACGAAGAGTTTCTCTCGTGACCTCGTTTCGGGTGTAAGGGGAGCCGCAAGCGCGTCTCCCTTCCCTCAGTGCATTGACATCTAGTCAATGGACAGGCGTCTGCCCTGAGGGAGTGGGGATGGCTCGTCCACCCCACCATTGGGTGATTCCGGTCACCTGTCAACCCCGCTTTGTGCAAAGGAATGTGCCTTGCACTGAGCGGGCAGAACCAACACAACCATCAAACGAGAAACACACGTAAACCCGTCGTCCTACAAGATCAGGCCCAAGTAAAATATACTGGGATTGACCAAGGACAAAGGACAATTTACCGTGAGTACGTTTGGTCAGTGTCAAACTCCGCAGAGTAACCTGCGAGATAAGATTACCACACTATTTTAGCACACCAGCTAGAAATAGTAAAAACCACTCCAGTTTAGCGAGTTGTGCAGACAAACGGTCGCACAAGCCTAAACTGCAGTTAAACCACGACGAGCGTTCCCGCCGCTGTGTGATCGCCGGGAGCCAGAAGAGTCCGCCGCTGTGTGATCGCCGGACACCACACAAAAACCTAGACAACAGCCCGAAGTAAGCCTTTTAACTAAGCATTCACTCGCGCCCGACCAGCGTGAGCCCGAAGGACCAGCCAGAGACGAGCCGAGGACGCCATATTGCCACGCCGGCCCAAGACGACATCACGTTGCTACAACGAGGACGCCATCTTGGACACGACCGAGACAACAGACGACCTCGCCGATTCCAGCCAGCTTTCATCATACCTTTACCTTTCCATTTCCCTTCACCCATTCCGATTTACCTTTTACCTACCTTTTATATATATATATATATAAGATATATCTGTACATTGTCCCACAGAATAAATCTATATTATATTTTACCTTTTATATCTGTGTAATCATTTCTTTGGGTAAACCGCTTGAGCAAAGCGGTAGTGAGTTAGTCGAATTAAGTAATCAACCCACGAGTTAGCGACGGTTAGAGTTGAGCGCGACAACGTATACGCAGTTGCATGCCGGCATTCTTCGAAATCCGAGGGCCCGTAACGTCTCGTCGAGTTTCTCGAACCATTGTCTACCCGACTGGTGGAGGCCGTAAAGTGACTTGAGGAGCAGCCACACGTTGTTTGGATCGGAGCATGTGGCACCCGCGGGGATTCGCATGTAGACTTTGTGCTTTAATTCCCCGTATAGGTACGCACCTTTCACGTCGAGGTGGGCGTCCTTCCAACCACGTAATACGACGAGAAGACAGAAAAACAGACGAATCAATATGAAGTTCACGACTGGGCTAAACACCTCATCAAAATCGACTCCGAGGGTTTGATAAAAACCTTGCGCTACTAAGCGTGCTCGGTATCGAGTGACGGTTCCGGCTGCATCAGTTTTGAGTTTAAAAATCCACTTGCAGCCAAGAATAGTGGTGTCGGGTGGTCGGGGAACTTCTTCATAGATCTCTCGCTCTTTGAACATATCGAGCTCCTCTCCAATTGCTTCACGCCATTTCGGAGCATCAGTGAATTTCGGTATTTCGGCGAATGAAGCCGGTTCGGTTCGGCACAGATGAGCCGCGTGACGAACGCCCGGAAGTGTTGGCAATTTGTGTTCGAGATTACCGAAGAAAAACAGTCCGGGGTCGTAATCAATATTGTTCAACATACAATACTCCTCGATGTCGTGATAAGATCTTAGACGAATCTTCGGAGTTGGAAAATAATAGACGTCGATTAAGATCTTCCCGGGTTTTTGATCCTTTCTCAGATGTTCCTCGCGTACCCATTCACGGCACTCGCCATCTCCACCGACGAATCGCCACTTATGAGTAGTGTGGCGCGCAGTCGCTGGTGAATTGGGATCGGGGTCGAAAATTTGGAACCCTTGCGCAGCCTGATCATCAACACGTTGCTGACGACGCGTCGTAATAAATCTCGGCGTCGGTATCGGCGTTTCACGTGGGAGAGGAGGCGCTGTCGAACGTTGAGGTGAGGGTGGTGCTGATGGGCGAGGCGATGGTGGGGCAGATTGACGAGGTGTCGAAGGAGGTAATTGATGCGACGATGGTTCCGCTGACGCGTCAATGAGTTCGGACGTCTCGGGATAAACCGATAGCTCATCCATGTCTCGGATATCGTGGTCGGTGTCGCGTTCCTCTTCGTATGAAATGTGATGAGATTGTCGAAGGGATGCGGAACCCGGAGGTAATGTCGCACATAAATCCAGCAAGACCCGTTCCGGAGTCGTCGGAGGTGGAATGTTGATATGCAGAAACGCAGGAGGTGTGTGCATCGAAGCGGATGCCGTTGATACATGTTCGGAATCGTTCGCAGAGTGTTCCGACGCCTCGGAGTCGGATCCCCTCGGCCATTGATGGTATTGGAGATTATCATCGAATGTGACGGATTGCTGTCCAGGGCCGGTGAACGATTCTTGAGGTCGTTGAGACGAAATTTTAATCGATTTCCGATAGGATTGGCGTTCATCGACTTTGACATGAATCGACTCGTAGACTTTGTTGTCAGTTGGGTTCCAAATTCTGAATCCGCGGGTCCCTGTGGCGTAGCCGACTAAATATCCCTCCCAGGCCCGCGGATCCAGTTTCTTCCGGCCTGGTGCGGTGTAGTGCACCCAGCACTTTGAGCCGACTTTGCGGAGGTGTCGTAACGATAGGGCTCTCTGTCGCCAAAGGATGTACGGGACCTGATTGTTAAGTCGAGAATGAGGGCACCGGTTCTTGATGTATCCGAACGTAACTGCGAGCTCGGCCCAGAGCGCATCCGGAAGTTTGGTTTCCGAAATGATCGCGCGGACGTTGTCGAGCATTGTCCTGTTTATGCGCTCGGCCGTGCCATTCATCTGTGGCGATGACGGGTTCGTCCGTTGCCCTTGAATGCCTTTATCCTGAAGATATCGGAGAAATTCGTTTGACATGAACTCTCCGCCTCGATCCGTCCGAATCGCTTTTACTCGAGAGTCTTGAATTCTTTCCACTCGAGCAACAAAGTCCTTGAAGGTTGCGAAAACTTGTGATTTCAGCGCTAGCGGTATAATCCAGCAATAGCGTGTCGCGTCGTCGATGACAGTAAGGACGAAACGCGCTCCTCCAAACGATGGGATAGGGGCGGGCCCCCAAATATCCATGTGGAGAAGGTCCAAAGGCTTCGTTGTTGAGGGGTTCGGATCGGGCTTGTGAGAAGCTCTAATCGATTTGGCGATCCGACAATCGTTGCAGGCCAATTCCCTGTTGACTTCCCCTGGTTGCATTCCGTAGACTTGGTCGTTTGCGGCCAACAACTTCATTCCCTTGGTGTGAAGGTGGCCGAGTCGGCTGTGCCATAAGCCGGTAGCGTCCTTGACGGAAGCTGGATTGGCAATGACCTTCTTCTTCAATTGAGACGGATTGCCGAGGGGAGGAAAGGAATTTGCGTTCTGAATCGCGGTTGGATTTGCCGTTGGGATTGACTGCAAGGCACCCGCATAGGATGGAGGAGTGGTCAGGTTATTATGGATTTGCGTGGGAATGGGAGGAGGAATCGGATTGGTTTGAGGAGCTTGTTGTACAGAAATTTGCTTTACATGTTCAATGGCTGGCATCTCAATCCGGAAATCCGTTATTTCTCGCTGTTTCGACCCTTTTCCCTGTCTATGCTTCGGAATGTTCGGGAAATCTTCTTCGGTTGTCACGTACATTTGCGGTGGCGACGCGGGAATCGTCGGTTGTGTCGTAGGAGAGACCGTCGTCGCAAATGTCGGATTCGAACATAAACCGTCCACATAGTAAAGACCACCTCTCTCCTTTGCACGGATGAGAGGGCTGCGAATGTCCGATTGGTAAACATGAATCTCACTGTTGAAAATGTGGATATGATGCCGAGCTTTATCAATCTTGGACACGGAGATCAAGTTTGCCTCGAAATTCGGCGCATATAAGACATTGGTCAAATTAACGGTGCATCGCGTCTTGTCAATCGCTAGGAGAAGTCGAACCGTTCCTTTGCCCGTTACTTGGGACTTGCCCTGTCCTAACTCAATGTCAAATGGGATCACATCGGTGAATTCGGTGAATCCCGCACGCACGTGAGACACATGGTCTGTGGCGCCGCAATCCAGTATCCATTCATTGGATTGCATGAAATGGGCTACTGGACGTTGGACAACTTGCGGCGCATTGACAAAGAATGTCCCCTCTCGATGTGGAAGAGAGTTTTCACGGGGTCTGGTATTATTGACCTTCGCGGCAGCGTTTTTGTTACGCCTGCGACTTTTGCTGCGAGAATTACGTTGCAGCGTGACCGTGGGTTGATTCTGATTTTGTCGAGGTGGACGTGGACATCTGTTCGCATAATGTCCAAATTGATCACAATTAAAGCATTTCACGGTTGATAAATCACGTGGACCAGATTTATTACGCGGCCGAAATTGTCCTTTAGAAGCATGAGCTGACGATTCAGATGATCCGAGCAGCCCAGTTGATTTAAGACGCATATGTTCGGATATCAGTTGCTCGGCAACATCCTTCGGCGTAAACTTTGGGTCTGGCCAATGATAGATCGCGAAGGTAGCCTGCGCGTATTCAGGCGGCAAACACTTTAAGTATTGATACGCGTGATGAATTGGGCTGATGATTTCATTAACATCCCTTAATTGGCGCACGTAATTGTCCACGCGGGCAATAAAATCTGGCATGTCCTCGTTGGGTTGAAGCTGCAGATTTAAGAAGTCCCAGCGCATGGCCGCTTGACGGGCCCTGGAACTTGGCGCGTAAATCTTGGCGAGCGTCTCCCACGCCTCCTTTGGCGTGTTGCAAGTCTCAAGAACTGTGCGCTTGCTGGGGCTCACGTGAATGTAAATGTGCCCTAGTGCTTTGTCCTTCTTTATCATATAACGGTCGAGTTCCTTGGGCGTCAGGGTTGCAATGTGGTCCGCCTCCTTGTCTTCTGTCACGTGTCTCCAGAGCCCCTCGGATTTTAACAGGAACTGCATCGCCATCCGCCAGTCCTCGTAATTTCCGACACCGAGGACCGGAACTAGAGCACTCGAAGCTGCTGCTTTTTGCATCGTGAATCGCTAGACAAAACACAACGCGGAGAACACAAAGGCTCAGAGAATGGCACTGATGTGGTACACTTGATCGGAGCACTGCACTGAAGCACGTCACTAGCACTTTCGAAGCGGAAAACCACGAATTGGGAGGCAATGCTACAATTGCCTGATAACCTGTGGTGAGTGTCCCCCTGACGTCCTTTACGACCACCTGGGGTCACGGGAATGTCAGGTGGCGCAGGGCTCAGCCTCACCACAGAATACAATGACGCGGTGCTCGGAATCGAGCGTAGGGCGCCAAGGAGTCTAATAAACCCACCAAAATCCCCTCTTAAAATTAACAAAGGTAATTGCGAAAATAGGAGAAATAGGTGAATCAACTGCGGTTGCAGTCCTCGTGCAAATGAAGGCACGGCGCGGTTTTTCTCGAAAAAACCGGAGAAAAAGCGCAATTTGGATTCGAAAATCCAAATTCTTCTCATAAAATGAGGCTCTTCGCAAGAAAAGTGCAAAATCGTCGTAAATAAATCAAGATCGGCGATACTGTGCATACGCCGGGGTATGACACAGCGAGAATCGACTCGTTTCTCGGTGAAAATAATTATTTCGACGTTGTCGAATCGCAAAACGTCGAAAACCTGAAAATAAAAAGAAAATTCGACACGAAATTCGCGAACCCGCGGAATTTCGACCGAAATTAAGCGTAGAATCGAATGGGAAGCAGCACGGGCTTCTGCGGAACGTCGATAGTACGTCGGCGGCGTTCTCGAGACGAAAATCCGGTCAAAATGGCGGCCGAAAACCTGAAAATATAAATTTCCGTGCAAAATCGCGATTTTCGCGAAAAATGCGCCGAAAATTGGGCGAAAAATTAGTAAACAACCATCCTCTGCTACCAATGTAGCAGAGGAGTGCGCAATTATCAGCGTAATTGCTGATCGGAAGCGTGAAAATAAACAAGCGAGTTGTACTACGCGTACGAACGGGCGCGATACGACGCGTATCGACTTCAGCAAATGCGCGCGGCCTAATGCCGCTTATAAGCGCTAACAAATGCACTGAAATGTGCACTAAATGAACGACAATGTTTAAAACAATAAAACAAGTTTAATATAAGCATAATACATTACAAAAGGGTCCAATCTTGGAAGAAAATCAGCTAAGACACACACGGCTGTGTGTGTCGCCATCTTGGATTCAGATAACAGTGACGGTGGCACTCTGGTGCCGGAAATTAGCATTAATTGAGAACAAATCACTTGGTGATAGAATAAATCATATGTGAATGGGATAAAAGTATGGAATTACATACGGGACAGCGTTAAATAAAAGGTAACATCGAAATCAATAGAGAATAAACATATTCATCGATAAAAACACGGTCTTTAGACCAACAAAAAATGGCACAAAATTATCAAAAATGCTCAAGAAAAAAAAAAAAAAAGAGAATCTCGTGTTTTCTCGCGGACCGCGAGATGTCCCGCAAAAGCGGTCCGCGGTCCACGGAATTTTAAAAGGAGCGCGGTCCCGGTCCGCGGTCCTGGACCGGTCTTTTAAAAGGAGCGCGGTCTCGGTCTGCGGTCCTGGACCGACCTTTTAAAAGGAACGCGGTCCCGGTCCTGGATCGCCGGTCCGAGACCGGGACCGCGCACAACACTGCAAATAGCGCACTTGTGTACATACGTTTACGTTAGTTAAGTGTTTCTTAGACAGTTCGGCGAAGTTTTTGACCGTTATTGGAACGATTTTGCCGAATAAACCGATTTCTATTTGTCCAATCTCTTGCACTCCAATTTCGATGTCAAACCAAACCTGGAAGAAGAAATTTGCGTAAAGGGAATTGTAAACTTGTGTAAAGTTGTGCGTGTGTACTGTATACTTTATCCGTTACTTCTGGCTCTTCCTTATTTTCTTGTCCAAATACCGTATTAATTAAACTAATACACACAACTGCAGTGAGGCAAACCGTAATGTACTTCATTTTAGGTTTGGATCTTTAAACACTACGGATGTTAATCGTGTTGGTGTGGAAGGTGGCGAGTCGTGATTGGTGGACAGAGAAATAAGAACATTCCGGTATCATAGTGTTAGCAGATGGTTTGTAACTATCATATTTTTATTACACTGTGTATGTTTCTTCGGCTGCAATCTGACTATTTACGACTGCAAGATCGAGTAATGTAGAATTACTTTTAAGTGCTTGGCATAAAAGGATAGTGTAATTTGAATAACTTAAGCTCGATTTAGTATTTTTTAGGGGTTTTAAAATTGTTAAAACTATACAGTATTGTACAGCATTTGTCGTTTTGGTGGGAAATTATATTTATTACACCACCAGACACAAACCTGGTCTCCAAAACAAAGCAGATATTTTGTCAAGGTTATTGCCTCCAGAAAGTTCAAATGAGGCCAATAAATTTCTGGTTTTAAGGTCTTTATTCAGTGTCTAGGGGTTCAGAATCTCATGCTTCTCCTATTGCTACCGCTGCATTGCTGCAGCAGACCTGCGACCACATACGACACGTGTGGTTATGGTAAACCAGTTGTGCAGCATGGTCAGATAGTTGATCATTCGGCCCATGGATTGCTCACGATACTGGGACTGACAGACCAGCCAAGTCTCTGAGCATCACCATGGTGAACAAAAGTGAAGAACAGCCAGATGTTAACGAGAGCTGTTCCTAAGTAACTCTGGGCTCTCAACAGGATGTTGGCCCTTTTATAGTCCACTCTAGCACCATGGGTACGAGAGTACCTTCTCACATTGGTTGTGGGATCAGTGACTGGATATCACGTCATCCGGGTCATTACTCTTCAATCGTCAACGCCATCTGGCGAAGTGTAGTTGGATTGAGCCACGCGGGTTCCGTGTTGCGATAGCCGGTTATCGGTC
Source organism: Strigamia acuminata (assembly GCA_949358305.1). Taxonomy (NCBI): domain Eukaryota; kingdom Metazoa; phylum Arthropoda; class Chilopoda; order Geophilomorpha; family Linotaeniidae; genus Strigamia; species Strigamia acuminata. The sequence goes on along the minus strand of OX442315.1, from coordinate 2,791,638 downwards.
ACACACTACCCCTCAACCTTTAAACATGAAAGTATCGGTGCAATAAATCGGACAAAGAAACAAAACTGGGCTGTTGATGTGATGTTTAGTCTGAGAAATTCTATTTCAGAATGTACGGAATCGGTCCCAGTAAAGCGATAGACGTTATCTAATAAAAATTTTCATTGAATTAGTAATCAGTCGTGCTGGGATTAGCAGACCAGCCAAGTCCGTAAGCATCTCCGTGGTGAACAAGAGCTGTTCCTAAGTAATTATGGCCACAAACAGGATGTTTGGCCTTATATAGTCCACTCTTTTACCATGGGTACAAGTGTACCCTTTCCCTTTGGTTGTTGGTCAGTGATCGAATACGATGTCATCAGGGTCGCTAAACCTCAACCATCAACTTCACCTGGCAGGGTGGTGTTGGACTGGCCTTGCAGGTACTGTGTTGCAGTGTCCAAGAATCAATCACAAGGATATATTGTTGATTGATTGGACCCAGAAAGGATTGTTGAAGTCCAATTAGCAATTCTTTCAAAGTATTAATTTTTAATGGATGCTTCAAAAGAGAAAATGGTTCAATTTAAAGTAAATTTCCCACCTGGGATTAATATTACTACTACTGTATAGTACATGACTGATGTGCACGGTTTGTTAGGTGTGTTACGGTTTGTTAAAACAATTATATTGTATGAATGATTATTATTGGGTAATGTATATGATTATGAGTGAGTGATGTATTTTGACTGTAAATCATGGAGTTGCCTCCTTGCGTGAGGTGTGATCCCACGATTGCTGTTCTATCTACAAGTATAAGTGATTTTTCTTCAAACCTCCCGGGCTTACCGTACCGCCCCGTTTAAACGCCCGGGCGTTTAATTTGTTTAGCCGCTTCCCCAGGCGCCAATTTAAAACCAGGCGTTTAATTGAACCCGGCGCATGACCGGGCGATTTTAAGATGGCGATTTTTCGGCAAAAAGTTTATCACATAAAAAACACTACGCAAAAGCTTTAAAATAAATGTAAATGGAGTGTCTTACTCCATCGGTCAATCTTGACCAATCGTTATGTTTCGGCGCTTTTAAGAGCAGCGCCAACTATATTGTAATTCGACAATAAATCAGTTAGTTTAGTTTACTATGGCCGACATGTTGTCTTTCTTGACCACCATTCATCAAATCATAAATACACACTAATTGGCGACGAGGAGGATCGCAATCGACGACCCACAACCAGATGCAGCTTCGTATCTACTTTTTGTGAGTTTTTTGTGACTTTTGATGAACTTTTTCGCCGTTTTTGACCGTCGCTGACCACGCCGTCCCCGAAGTAGGCCTAGTCGTTCTGTGCTTCGAATTTTCGTGTTTCTCGTGTCATATTCCGTCTCCTTGCCATCAAGATGTCGACGTTGAAAGGTACACTTCGCGAATACGATTCCAGTGATGATTGGGAACTTTATTGTTTGCGTATGGCGAGTATTTTCGCCTGCAACAAGATTGTTGACGATTTGGAGCAGGTTCACACGCTGCTCGCGTACGTGGGCATGCCGACGTTGAAGTTATTGGTGTCGCTTACAGCACCCAAGAAGCCGGCCGAATTCAAGTACGCCGAATTGGTAGCGCTCATGCAGAAGAACGCCCGCCCGAAGCCGCTCGTTTTGGCCGAAATACGCCGATTTCACCGGCGTGATCGCCAAGCAGGGGAGACCGTCACCGAATACTCGTTGGCTCTCCAAGACCTTGCTCAAAATTGCGACTTTGGTGATAATAAATCGGACGAGCTGCAAAATCGTTTTTTATGTGGCCTGCAAAATGAGCAAGTCCAACACGCGTTAACCCTGAAAACAGGACTGACTTTCGACGACGCCGTTGCTTTTGCGGCCTCCGCCGAGGTGTCATCGAAGGAGTTTTCGACCATTGCTGCCCAGAATACTGCCGCCACTCCTGTGCATAAACTCCACGAGTCAAAGCCGCGATACGAGCCGAACAAACGAGGCGGGAAGCGTTTCGCGAAGAAAAACGTTGCTTTTCCAACTCCACACCAACCATCCAGTAAAGGAAATGCGTCGGGGTGCTCGGCTTGTGGGAAATCGAACCACTCGCGCGATTCGTGTCGTTTTCGGGACGCCAAGTGCCACGGCTGTGGTAAAACTGGACATATTCGTCCGGTGTGTCGTTCTCGTGTTCCAGCATCGGATTCCACTCACGTTGTTCGTTTTAACGAGGACATGGACTTCTATCGAGTTCACACTGGTCCCGCAACTGCAGTTAATTCCGTGCATTTGCCACGTGTGAAGCCGGTTATGATCACCATTTGTATCGATGGTGTCAATCTCGATATGGAGATGGACACGGGGGCAGGTGCTTCAATTATTGCTCTTGATTTATATCTAAAACATTTTTCTCATTTTCCATTGCAGACCATCCCGTGCAACATGTACACGTACACAGGCGATCAAATACAGATGGAGGGAGTTATTGAAGTTCCAGTCAGGTTCAAAAATCGTAATTTTCAATTGCCACTCTGTGTCGCACGGGATGGTCCGGTTCCGTTGTTGGGCAGGGGTTGGCTGTGTATGTTCGGCCTTCTTTCAAAAACTGCCGAAGCGGTCGGCGCGAAAATTTATAAGGCCGATTCCGTTGTTCCTGAGCCCGAGGTCCTTGATTCCACTTCCGCCAAAGCTCTGGAAACGTTGTTGCTGAAGCACGAGCACACTTTCCGCGATGAAATTGGTTGCTTTAACAAGTCCACAGTCCACATTGACGTTGATCCAACGGTGCAGCCGATTTTTCTAAAAGCTTATCCAGTCCCCATAGCAGTTAAGCCATTGGTCGAGGCTGAGTTAGCGCGTTTGCAAGCGCTTGGTATTATTTCCCCAGTTGCATCATCACGTTGGGCAACGCCCGTGATGCATGTTAAAAAGTCTGATGGCACCATCAAATTGGCTGGTTGCTATAATCGGACAATTAACAAAGCTATTTTTCCCAACTCATATCCTTTGCCTTTATTTGCAGATGTGACCGCCAAATTGTCGGGGGGGGGAAACTTATTCAGTATTAGATATGAATTCAGCCTTTAATCAACTGGAATTAGATGAGGAGAGTAAAATGTCATGTACGATTAACACGCATTTGGGCCTTTTCAGAGTAAATAGGTTATTTTATGGAATTTCATCCGCTCCCGCTCTATTCCAACAAACGATGGACCAGTTGACCGCCAAGGTGAACAGCGCTCAGCCGTTTATCGATGATTCTGCCGTGACAGGTGTGACTAACACAGTTCACCTGCAAAACTTGGATGTGCTCCTGTCGACATTCGGCGGAGCCGGGCTTACTTTGAATCGCCGGAAGTGTCGCTTTATGCAACGGTCGATTCAGTTCCTAGGTTTGAATATTTCTAAACATGGCATTTCTCCGATAGATTCCAAACTCGCTCCTTTACGAGATGCAACGCGCCCCAGTGATGTAACCTCTTTGAAATCGTTCCTTGGTCTCATCAATTACTACGGTCGCTTTGTTGCAAATTTGTCTACTCTGCTCGAACCGTTATATCGTTTAACACGTGACGATGTCGAGTGGAAGTGGACAGAGGAGCACGAGTCCACCTGGAAAAAGGTTAAGGTTGCTGTGTCCACAGAGTCAGCGTTGGTTCACTTTGATCAGTCTAAAAAATTGTTTTTGACAGTCGATGCTTCCCCGGTAGGCGTGGGAGCGTTCTTGTCGCACCTCGATCCAGACGGTACTCACAGGCCAATTGCCTTTGCGAGTTCTCTTTTATCGGCCGCGCAGAAGAACTACGCACAGATAGAGCGTGAGGGATTCGCCATTATTTATGGCATAAGGAAATTCCATCACTACCTGTTTGGGCGTCGTTTCTTCCTGCGTACGGACCACAAACCCCTTGTTTCTATATTTGGAGAGAAAAAGGGATGTAATCAGATCGTGGCTGCACGACTGCATCGTTGGGCGGTATTTCTTTCCGCATATGATTTCGTTATTGAACACGTGCCTGCTGTGGACAATGCCATTGCCGATGGTTTGTCTCGTAATCCACAACCGAGTGTGGACAGCAAAGAAGATTTGGAAGTCGGCATTAACAAAATTTATTCTGCTTTCATTTCAGATTTCCCCATGACTGCTACTTCTCTGAAAGCTGCATATGCAGCCGACAAAGTATTGCAAGCTGTTTTGCGACATGTTCGCACCGGATGGGAATCACGCACGCCGGACACCGCTGAATTTTACAAACATCGGGACTCGTTCTCAACCTTTGACGAATTTTTATTTCTCTCCGACAGGTTGGTGATTCCTAAAGCTGTTCGCTGTTCGGTGTTGGTCGAGCTCCACTCAGGTCATTACGGCATTGTCCGTACCAAATCGTTGGCGCGAGCCACTGTTTGGTGGCCTGGAATCGACGCAGACATCGAGCGCACAGTTAAGAATTGCGATGTATGCCAGCGAAGCTTACCCGATCCACCCAAATCAAACACCGTCAGTTGGCCAGTTTCCGACCAGGTGTGGGGCCGAGTTCATTTGGACTTCGCCGGCCCGTTTCACAACTCGATGTTCCTGTTGGCCGTTGACGCCAAAACCAAGTGGTGTGAAGTGCGCAAGATGTCAACGACGACAGCCGCCGCCACCATTGAAGTAATCAAGTCTTGGTTCGAAAATCACGGTTTGCCATTGCATTTCCATACCGACAACGGGCCACAGTTCACCTCGCAGGAATTTCGCCAGTTCTTGGCGATAAATGGAATTCGTCACACTCTCTCACCGCCATACCATCCAGCTACAAATGGCGCGGTTGAGGGTTTTGTGAAGACTTTTAAAAATCAAGTTGATAAATTTCTAACCTTAAATTTCTCCTTGTCGGATGCCGTATCACGCTTTATCTCATCGTATCACTCAACACCTCACGCCACGACGAAAGTTACACCAGCTGCCGCCTTTCTTCAACGTGAAATCCGAACTCGACTACACTTGCTGAACCCACGACTATTGCCTGATGTCGACCAGATTGACATTCCGCGCCGTTTCGACGTTGGGGATCTCGTGTTTGCTCGAGATTATCGCGGTACGCCTAAGTGGATTCCAGGAATAATAAAGAAGAAAACTTCCTCATCCACGTACGACGTAGAAGTTGCCCTTGATGTGACGTGGAATCGCCACATTGACCAGTTGCGACGTCGCGCGGATCCGAGTTTGTTGCCACAAAATGGGGGGAAAGATTGTAGAAGTTCCCTGCTTCCCTTCGCACTCACTTCACCGCCGACTGCACCGCCTGTGCCCGTGCTTGATCCACCACTCGTCATTCCACCAGCTGTCGTACCACAGAATGTTGTGCCAACACATGCACCACCGCTGCCCGTTCGTGCGCCATCGCCTCCTGCAATTGCTGGCTCGAGTGCTCCAGTTCCTTCAGCGCTTAGCCCTCGACCAGTCCGAAACAGGAAACAAACGGACTTTTATGGTTTCCCACCGAATTGATGTTTGTGTTTGTGTTTTGAAATAATTGATTTCATTTTGTATTTGCTTAAATTTCAACTTTGTTCTTTATTAGCTTTTATTACATGTGTTTAATGTTTAATTTGTTTTATCCTTTTCTTGATTGTATAATTGGTGTTTCTCCCAATTAAAGGGGATGTTGGAGTGTCTTACTCCATCGGTCAATCTTGACCAATCGTTATGTTTCGGCGCTTTTAAGAGCAGCGCCACCTATATTGTAATTCGACAATAAATCAGTTAGTTTAGTTTACTATGGCCGACATGTTGTCTTTCTTGACCACCATTCATCAAATCATAAATACACACTAGTAAATATTTATTCAACTAATTTTAAAACTCTAAATTAATTCGTGACTTTTGCGTCACAACAACACGCATGAACCTTGATCAATTTGTTGAAGGGAAAAAAAAATCTTATCAAATTTCACCTTTTCAATTTATCGAGTCACAAATTGCATACGACGTCGTTAACTGGCTGACATGAATATTGTTCTGAAAATGACCTTCCTGAACATTCTGGTACTGGTTACATTGGCTGCTGCTACAGGTATGCAAAAGACTAATTGTCAATTTATTACTGTGTGACGGTTACACTGTCATACACTTTGTTAGTATAGGACGATTATTTCACCAATAGATGGCGCTGATGCGTTTTAGCGGTAAATTCAAATTTCGACAATTTTTGAGTGAATAAAATATAAATTACTATTTATATTTTATTCCACTGCAACTTTAGACACTTTTAAATACTTTTGGATGTTTAGAAACTAGTTGATTTATTTGTCACATAATTCTATTGAATTATGTGCAAACTTTACACCTGGTGAAGTCACCCTTCATCACCCACTGTGAGTTGGACTCCTTTCGGATTATAGTCAAAGGGACTTAATCCAAAGTGTGTCCTGTGTATCCAGTTCCTGTAGTGGACCTAGTAGAAGACTATGTCCTGAGTATCCACTTCCTGTGATCTGGGATTGGATGGATTTGACTGCCCAGTGATCCCATTGGATCACTGAACAGCGATTCTCCTCACCGAGTATATATCCCCCTGCAAAACGGATATAGCTCGCTCTTGTTCTGTTTTTGTTTGATACTGATATTACTTGAGCACATACTATACTTCTCTGCGTTCCGACAATCCGTTGTAGAAATACTTTGTATTTAGTGTAAGTATCTAGAGTGGGTAGAAGACTCACAGACACACTGCCCGCCTCTTCATGCCAACATTCCGTTGTAGAAATGTAGTAACTAGAGTGAGTAATTCACAGACACATTTAAGTGTAGTATCTAGAGTGGGGTACAACCCACAGACGCACTCCCTCCATCTTCATGCCAACATTCCGTTGTAGAGTGCAGAATCTAGAGTGGAGTAAAATTCACAGACGCATTGGTAATGTAGAATCTAGAGTGGAGTATTTATATTTCACAGACGCATTATCAGAGTGATCGACGCGGAGTAATTTCCCGGTTACTCTCCCGCCAGCCAGGACCGAGTGGAGTAATTTCCCGGCGATGGATAACCTTTCCTGCGAGATATTTCGATTCAATTCGTTATTGGTTTGACGGAACATTTAAGTCTAACTTAGATGTTGATTGCACTCGGGGCAAAAAATAGCTCGGCGCTATTTTAATATATTTTACTTATTTTTATTGAGTTGTGGTGGAAATATTGTGTGTTTGGTTGTTTGTCGCCATATTGTATAGTTTGTGAATATTTACATTACACACTTTCCGGATATGTGTAATGAATGTGCTGCTATTTAATGTCTCGATGTCGCGTTCAATCGATCTCGATTTTTATTAATGCTGGTTCTGTACCGCGGTTGAACGTTTCCATTTAGCAGCATGCGCTGATAACATCGTCTGCTCAAAAGAGCGAGTCCTGTATTGTTATTATTGCTTAGTTATCGATTATGAATGTCATTGCTTTTATTTTATAATGTAAAGGACAAATCATTGAAATCCAACAATGATTTATCCTATTTTTCCGAGTGCAGTTGTTAGCCTCGAAGCGTGTACACTTTTATGTGATATTAAACATGGCGCACGCATGTCGGTGTCGCGCACCTGTTTAGACACTCGTCAACTCCTTTCTAACCGATGTTTTGGCCAGGAAATCGCTTTATATGGTAGCAGAGGATGGTTCTCGACGGCCTGACCAGTTTGTAAAGGATTTCCGACCTTTTTGGACGCGAGACGAAGCCAAGACGTCGCCCGACTTCGCCGCAAACGCGAACCGACCGACGCAGACGGATTTTCTTCGCCAAATCGATTGGAAACGATCGGCAACGTGTGCGGACATTACTACGGACATTTTAGTGTGTAAGCAGCTTTATTTCGAAATTTTTCTGTGCGAAATAAGCACTTTTTCCGACGTCGTTGTGAAATTCTCCTGCGGCGGCCATTTTGGATTCGGCCGTGAAGCGAATCGCAGCCCAGACGTGCATCTGAACCGATACACGCCAACACGACGTTATTTTGCCGAGGCAATCAGTATTGCCAGCGAGACGACGCCCATTCACGTCGACACGACGGAGTTTCGACGCAAAACGACCGATATTTGTCGTAGGATCGTCGAGGACGAAGATTTGTTCTGTGGCGACCATTTTGATCGTTTTTCATCGCCATCGACGGTGAATATTCGTTTTGGAGCTGTGTTTACGTGTAAGTCCACGTACACAGCCATATTTAGCACGAAGAGCCGTGATTTACACCCGACGTGGAATTACGAAGGCGCGGACGTGCGCAACGACGATTTCAAGAGGAAACCCTGGTTTTGCACGCAGGGTGCACCAGTTGAGAGGGTTTCTCCTCACATTAGCACCCCGGCGTGCGTGTGAGTTAATTCGACACGTGAAGCCGACGTTGAACACACCGTGGGAACCGATTACGGCGCAAGGATCCCGTAATTGGCCAACTTCACATCTAGACTGTTTTGATTTATTTGCATACTTTCGTGAAACTCTGTATAGTTTTAAGTTTTTGTTGTTGGTCCCTTGTTAGATTCGGTGCTACCCTACGTCCAGTCGGGCACGTAGCACTGTATTCTTGGCTGGGCTTATCCAGGGCCCCCAACCATCCCGCGACCCCAGGAGGTCGGACGGAAGAGTTGGTGGATTGCCAGTCAAGGTTTTCCAATCTCACTTATTGAGATTCCCCGGGTTGAAACTGTATTTTCGCCTTCCTTTTTGGTTTTTGGGACTAGAGACAATTGTGCATTGTGTGATTAAGTGCTCCTGTGAAGTGTGTGTGCGGAATAAATTCCGAAATTGTGTTCTCTCTGTGCATAACCAATTATTATTGTGCATTTTCCTGGTGTCGTCGTGATGGCTTCAAAGCACGACGATTACAAGGATATTAAAAAGCTCGATGGCACGAACTATGCCACCTGGTCCGTGCAGGTCCAGTTATTGCTCAAATACAACGGCGTTTGGGGACATGTTAGTGGCTCTGAGCCACCACTGGCTGCAACAGCCACTGCAAAAGAGAAGCGAGAGTTTAACGCTCGAGAGGACAAGGCAATGTCCACTATCTGCATGAGTTGCGCTGAGCCGCAGCAAGTGATAGCTGTTGCCTGCCCCACCGCTGCGAAAGTTTGGGAAGCCCTAAAGGACGCTTATCAACCGACGACGAGGGCACGTCGTGCTCGGTTGCGACGTGAATTCCTCAACATGAAACTTCGAGATAATGAGGAAATGCTAGTTTTCACCGGGCGGGTCGACCGCAAAATCGTCGAACTGAAGGACGTTAAAATTGAGGTCACCGATGAATTCCAGGCATTCCAATATTTAGATCTTCTGCCCCCACAATACGAGGCTGTGAAACAGACCGCGTATCACTGGTCGGATACGGAATTCACAGCGAAAAACGTTAAAGAACGTTTACTTGGCGAGTACAATCGCCTTTATGAACAGACCAATGAATTTGGCGTCCCACCTGTATTGGCAGACAATACTACCGCTTTCTATACTAAAGGGAAATGGAAACCTCGTGGAAAAACCCCAAATTCCCCCGGAACTTCGCGTGGAACATGTTTTACTTGCGGTGGGTCGGGACACTTCGCCAGGGAGTGCCCATCGCCGCCGAAACAGCAAGGGACTTTCCCCGCCAGCGCTGGCTCGCCAGCCCAATTGAATCGTGGAGGCACCCGTGGCAAAGGACGAGGCAGAGGGGGTCCACAGAGAGCAAATCTCACACAACTGGACCCCTATACAGATGAGCCCTACACTTTGTATTCTGCGGTGTCGGAAGAGAAGCCCACAGTGCCCTTATCTCTTGTGTCGCACGGAAACTACGATTCACAGTGGTACGTGGACACGGGAGCGACCGACCACTTTTCCTTCAACCGGAATTGGTTTTCAAACTTCAAACCGTTGTCTAACTTCAGCGTTCTACAAGGAGAAGGAAAATCGAAGATTGAAGGTGTGGGCAACATCGTCCTCACTTCGCTCTATGGACAAAGAACGAGGAAAATAACTTTGACGAATGTATTCTTCGCACCGAATTTTCGGAAAAACCTTATTTCGCTCGGGCGCACCGATGAGGCTGGGTTGTGCACAATTGTTAAAGATGGGAAGATGAGTATTTTCAAAGATAAAATCGAGGAACCATTGATTTCGGCAGTTCGGACTAGCGACAGGCTGTACAAAGTCAACTGCCGGGTCGAGGTTAATTCTGTAAACACAGCTGCATTAACTGCGCAACAGGATACAGCTGCTGTCCTCGATTTAATCAAATCATCCGTGAAGGATGAAAAATTTGTACAACCGCTACTAACCATTTTAGATTTTAAGTCAGCTTTACTAAAAAGTTTCTGTAAGCCGGATATGGGAAAATCCGCATCTAATTTGAGTACGCAAGTAAGCGAGCCAACCAAAGCGAATGCGCCTGCGGCGATTAATTTACAGAAAACAGTGAATGAGGTTCAGACACCTCCTGCTATTGTTCCCGAAGCTAATGCGACTGCGAAAGTTAACAAAAGCGGGGATACTGGGATCAAAATGAGAAAGAAAGAAATATCCCAGAGTATGGACACGTGGCATTCCAGAATGGGCCACCATAATGCTAAAGGCATTATTAAATTAACCGAATCCGAGGACGTTTTTGGGATCAATTTGTCTAACAAAGAATTATCCACTTGTGACGCATGTGCCCGTGCTAAGAGCACTAGGGCGAGTTTTCCCCCGATAATTACCATTTCCACTAAGGGAGTATTAGATTTAGTGCACATGGATGTTTGGGGGGCATCACAAGCTACTTCCTTGGGTGGGGCTAATTTTTACTTTATATTGGTTGATGATTATTCACGTTATATGTGGATCATAACGATGAAGACCAAAGGGGAAGTTTTGGGCCATTTTAAACGTTGGTTGACGGAAGTCGAAAGAACGACATCACGGAAAGTGAAATGCATTAAAACTGATAATGGAGGAGAATTTATTTCGCGGAATTGGGATGATTATGCATCCAAAATTGGTTTGAAATGTATTCGTACGAATACATATAGCCCGGAAATGAATTCTGTTGCAGAACGTGCAAACCGTACCATTGTCGGTGGCGTCAGAGCTTTAATGTTGGAAAATGATTTCCCCTATCCCCTTTGGGCTGAATTAGCGACGACCATAGTTTACTTAAAGAACCGATTCCCCCATGAAGGGCTTGGAGGAAAAGTGCCCTATACCGTGTTTTTCGGCAAAAATTGTCTTTGCGACACATCAGGTGTATTGGGTCGAAGACATTTGTACATATCCCGTCCCAGGTCAGAAAGGGCAAACTGGAAGGAAGGGCTTGGGCGGGAGCACTCATTGGATACGCAATATCAACTAGGGGCTACAGGGTTTGGGATCCTGTACGGAATCAAGTTTTTGCGTCCAAACATGTCCGAATTTTCGAAGACTCATATTGGTATGAGATTGGCAAACGGCTACAACAGCCCATCAAGCAACCGCAGGGTGGCCAATTCAAACATTTTGGGGATTCTTCCTCGGACACCGAGGGAGATGATGATGATTCCGTTGCCCCTATCCCTGAAATTGTTGAGGAAGTGCAAGAGGCACTACCACCTCCTATTCCGCCCCCTGTTGAACCCCCGGTTCCGAAGGAGAAGCCTCCTTTACCCACAACCCCAAAGCCTGTTTTCAGACCTGAATTGAGGCCGCTTGTAAAACAAGCGATACAACAGCCTGCGATAGAAACTGTTGAAGGTGACTTGGTTGGGGATGCTGGTGCTGGGGATAATCCAGTTGAAGAAATTGGTGGGGCGAAGGGGGATAACGGCGATGGCGAGAATTACTTCAATGTTTATCCTGACGACGATGAGGAGGTTGATCTTCCTCCTACGATACAAGCTCGTCGTGGTTCGGGCAAAAAGGGAAAGAAGGTCAAAGATCCTTTGTCGCTGCCGCTGGATATGACTAAGTGGAGACGGGTCCAGTCTGTCCGGAAAGCCGGGGCAACGGCTGGGAAAATTGATGTGGTTTATTTCTCGCCCAATGAAGACAAACTTAGAAGTCGGACTGACGTTGCGCGATGGTGCGACGCAGAGGGTTACCACTACGACCCAGATCTTTTTGACTTCAAAACCTTAGAGGGTGAAGAACCCGAACTCCCTTTTGCCGGTTTCTGTGCCGTAGAGCCTGATACCTACGAGGAGGCAATGAGGCACACCAACAAACGGGACTGGGAAAAGGCGATGAAAGAAGAGACAGATATCTTCGACGATCGAACTGTCTATAAAGAAATTGATAAGCCCGAAGGAGAGTTGCTTTTGGGATCAAAATGGATTTATAAAATGAAAAGGGACCAGTCGGGTGTAGTCGCGCGCTACCGGGCTCGCTTGGTAGCACAAGGCTTCAAGCAGAGGCCGGGCATTGACTTTACGGAGGTATTTTCCCCCGTAGTCAATTTCGTCCTCGTTATAGTGTTTTTCTGTACCTTGGTGATACTGAAAGGTTGGAGAGATGTCCACCTTGACATCAAGGCCGCGTACTTGTACGGGGACCTTGATAAGGTCCAATTCATGGAGATTCCCAAGGGCTACAGAACAGCCGAAAACCAACATAAGTGTTGGATGCTGTTGAAGTCATTATATGGACTACATCAGAGTGGACGGATGTGGTACCAAGCCCTCCACGACCGTCTACTCCAACTGGGATTTGTGCCCTTGTTGGGTCTTAACTGTGTTTATGCGTTAGACAACGACGCAATTCTTATCTTTTACGTGGACGACATAGTTCTCTTCTCCAAGGATGACTACGTCGAGGAATGCGTTGTTCGATGGATTAGGGAATCCTTTGACACGGTTGATTTGGGTCCCGTGACCCTCTTGTTAGGCATAGCCTTTGATAGGTCTGGGGGCCAAATTAGGATCCATCAAAGGGCATACATAGAAAAACTTTGTAAGTTGTATGGGGTCGACTCATGCCTTCGGATTAGAGTACCTGGGACGCCAGGAACGATTATTCAGGGCGTGACGGAAAAGGAGCGGGTTGATTCCACTTTCCCCTATCGCAACTTAGTGGGAAGTCTCTTGTTCTTGGCGAGCAGGACAAGGCCAGACATCCTGTTCTCGGTCATTGTCCTCTCACAATACAATGAGAAACATTCGACGCGTCACATTAGTATGTTATTGCAAATTTTGCGATATCTGGCAAATACGTCGGATTATATGATTAATCTTTCCAATTGCCGAAATGATAATCTAACTGTGTATACCGACGCGTCGTTTGCCCTCGATGCAGACAAAAGGAGAAGCTTCGGGGGTCACATAGTCTATTTGGGTGGCGTTCCGATCATGTGGAACTGCCATAAGCAGTCAATGACTGCGTTATCGATCATGGAGAGTGAATTTCTGGCCGTGGTCGATGGCGTAAAGGAGATTATATGGCTAGAGAGGCTTTACGATGCCGACATCATGTTCAGCATCAATCGGAACACCCCATGCGTGTACGCGGACAGTATGCCCGCGATACAATACGCCAAAAACCGAATAGAGAATAGGGCGAATAAACATATCGACGTAAAGCTTCATTTCCTCAGGGACTGGTTTGAGCGCGGAACGTTTGCTATTAAGCATATTCCAGGGGCCCTGAATGTCGCCGATGTGATGACCAAATGGTTACCCAAGCCCAGACTTAACACCTTGTGTGAGCATTTATTTGTAAGGCGCAAATAACCAAACAAAGGGGGATATATTGAGTTGTGGTGGAAATATTGTGTGTTTGGTTGTTTGTCGCCATATTGTATAGTTTGTGAATATTTACATTACACACTTTCCGGATATGTGTAATGAATGTGCTGCTATTTAATGTCTCGATGTCGCGTTCAATCGATCTCGATTTTTATTAATGCTGGTTCTGTACCGCGGTTGAACGTTTCCATTTAGCAGCATGCGCTGATAACATCGTCTGCTCAAAAGAGCGAGTCCTGTATTGTTATTATTGCTTAGTTATCGATTATGAATGTCATTGCTTTTATTTTATAATGTAAAGGACAAATCATTGAAATCCAACAATGATTTATCCTATTTTTCCGAGTGCAGTTGTTAGCCTCGAAGCGTGTACACTTTTATGTGATATTAAACATGGCGCACGCATGTCGGTGTCGCGCACCTGTTTAGACACTCGTCAACTCCTTTCTAACCGATGTTTTGGCCAGGAAATCGCTTTAATTTTCATAGCTTTAGTTAAGTTTGTGACTCTAAAATATCATGATTAATTCCATAGAATTAATATGAATATTTATTCTCACATTGTTACATCTCGCAATAATTATTGATTTCAATAATTATCTGCGATGCGATGTGTGTGACGATACAGAAAAGTCAACCGCACCTCTCGGATATAACCCACCCAGCCTAACCATTTACACGCCTTTTTAGAACCAAACCCCGGACCACTTAGAAGCCAAAGCCATTCATAGATGACATCTTTTACGTCACAGCAATAAGACCGTTACAAATTCTTATTGCATGACTGAAGCCTTCAAATGATATTATTTCAGGGCTTTTGCCAAATAACTGTATAGTTTAACTTCTCGTCATTTTAGCCACTTGTAGGCATAGTACTTATATAAGGTTCAAACCGGAATAAATGTTATATGTTTTGAGAAAACATCAGGTTTGCATATTTTACATTTTCACACGGATAGTTCACACTTTAGTTTAGCAATTGCTATCTCCAGAAGGTAATCGTCACACGTGGAGGTCCCACCGAGATAGGTTGCATTTTATCGAAGTGAACTCTGTGATCAAAGTGTAAAAATTGAAAAGCGGATTTTTGATTATTTATGTAAATATTATAATCAGAAAATTTCCGATTTTCTCCTTGAATTTACTGCGCAATATCCATGTGTTTTCAAAAAATTCTCATTATCTTTTGGAAATATCTGAATTCGAATTTTTGGATTATTTTGAAAAACTCATTATAATTCCGAATCTCTTACGAAAAATCTATTATGATTTTATTGAGTTTCCCAGAATATTCGGCTATATTCTGGAAAATTTCGAAACCTTGAATTTCGAGCAAAAAAACGAATTTGACTAGAAATTCTGCTGACTAAAAAATAAAAAGTTAAAATATTTTATGTTACTGGTTGAAAACTTGACTAGTTTTCTATTGTTCTGTCAATGTTAGGAATTATGATTTTTTAATCCCTGACAAGGTAAAGAATGTGCCAAAGAGAGCCACTCACGATGCAGCTCGGAGTAGGTCATCCAGATGTGACATTGTTGAGAATTTCGGGTTAGAAATTATCAGAAATTTTTCAACATCGCCAATCGCAGCAGACTGTCTTAACAAAGGAGATTTTCCGGAAGCTAGTTTGACAACCAATATTCAGCCACACTTGCTTTTCGACAGTGCGACCATCCAGTTGTGCCTTTGTGACCAGTGCCCGTTTGGACCATTCTTGACCACGCAACAGGACAGTTTTTTCCCGAAGCCACTTCAGTTTTAGCAGATAAGGTTGTATTTTTTTCAAATTATTTCTTAGTTTAATATTAAGCGTGTTACATTTACGCTAGTTCAGTTAAAGTTTATTTTTTCTTTTGTACGTGTATTTCTTTGAGTATTATGGCCCGTAGACCTGTAAGAGTTCGTGGAACACGAGGAAATCGTGGGGCACGACGACGTGGTGGTATGTGTGAAACACCAAGAGGAATTGTGGAGTCTGATCTAGAAAGCCAGGGGGAAGAAAATGTTCCTAGAGACGTTTCCAACCCAGGTAGTTCTCGAACGGATCCACTATCAGTCCCACATGATTTAGAAGTTTACTGTCGCCATTACCAATTGGAAGTGACGCAGTTTTCCTCTTTGTGTGAAGCTCAACAATACACGGCGAATAATCAACACGAGAGAAATCGTGTAATTACTCCCGATGTAGTTGTAACCAACGAACGAAGTGTTTCTGTAGATCGAACTGGCCCTCGTTCGCCGGCCACATATCGCTACCAGCAATTGCCTGGATGGCGAATGAATGTTGCTCGTGACGACAATGGGCAGTTAAATTCTTCACTATCTGTTCAACCTTCGATTCAGTTACCAACTAGTTCTTGGCGATCGAATTCGGCCGAAAGAATGGGAAATTCCGGACAAGGAAATATTTCTGCGCCAATTTCCCGAAATTTACCAAGTGCGACGGCTGTAAATAATATTTTACCCGCTCCCACTGGGAATTTGAATGATTCTTTCAGAGTTCCACAGCCTCGAACTAATCTGTCGGTCCAACCAAAGGGGAGAAATGAAAATTATCAAAATTTTCAATCTCACACCCAATCTGATGGAGATTTTAGGAATTATAGAAATTCCCGCTCTCAAGGTGGACGAGCTCCGCCGAGAAATCAACGATTTCCCGGAGCTCCTGGTGATCCTCGTGACTCCGATCCTAACTCGAGTAGTGACGAATCTCACGCTGGTAGAGGGGGAAATTATAACAATAATTTCCACCGACGAAATAATTCGCGTTCTCCACCGCCACCGGATAGACATCAAAATTGTCAAGGAGAGCCAAATCCGCCACCCAGAGACCAAGAAAGTCGGTCTACACCCAATTCGAACTCTGCTTCTAATTTGTCGGACGAAAATGTAAAACAAATTATTCAGGGTTTAGTTGGTCAAATCCGAAGTCCGAGTAATCCCAGTCCGAATTTTGGAAAAGGAATCGAGATTCCTATTTTTGACGGGAAACAGACAGAGGTTGCGCGATTCCTTGAAATCGTCAAAGCTGTCGCACTCGGGAAAGGCATCCCTTTAGACGACATGGTACACACTGCTGTACCTGGACGACTATTAGGCCATGCACAACGTTGGTTCCATAAGCAACGCCATACTTTTAACAGTTGGCGAACTTTCGAAGCCTCTTTTCTCGATTGTTTCGATCTCGTTCCACTTACAAGAGAAAGGCGACTTCTTAATGTAAAACAACGAGCCGACGAATCACTTTATAGTTTTCTTCTGCGTTATACGCAAGAACAAGGTGAAGTGCCGCCAGGTGATAAAACTGGACGTGCGCAATTATTCGACAATCTAACTCAAGAAAGTTTCACGGCGTTATGTACACAAGGAATGTATGGTAACTTTACAGTAGATGACATTCTACAATATGTAGGAGCAAATCGCTCTAAGTTTGAAAGTTCTCAACTTGCAGCCAAATTGGAGTACGATAATCGAGAGAATCATCCTACTCCCAAACTTCACGAAAAATCTAAGATTTTTCCATCCAAAACTTCACTACGTTTAACGCAAACACAAGATGAAGTTGAAGATGAAGACGAGTCGGAAAATGACGACTCAACTGACGATGGTTCAATGGAGCGATTATTTGCCGCCCAGTATGAAAAGACTACTGGAAAATGCTTTTTCTGTCACGAGCCTGGACATTTTAAAAGAGAATGTCCCGTTCTTGCTAAAAAATTAGCAGGGAAAGCAGACTCGTTAAACTCAAATAAAAGATTTAACCACTCTGCTCCCAACCCCGAGTTTAAACGACCCAAACAAAATTGGGTTACGTCAGAAACTTTAGACTCCAAATTTACTGACTTTCAGAAAAACATGGTTGACCTGTTAATTAAGCATTTACCAGCAGCCACTGAGTCAGTCACTCCCGACGAGACAAAAAACTGATTCAGGGGGTTGTTCAAGTTGTCCAACCCCCGCTTAAAGAGTTGTTTCCTCTCTCGGAATTGTCAAATGATTTATTTTCACGAAAAGATGAATTTAAATTAAGACATAAGCCTAGTCATCTCACAGTACCTTATGTTGACGATTCGAAGAATAAACCACCATCGTTGGTCATTTCTTACGAAGCAGTGCCTGTCTGTCGGAAAGCTAGTAGTTCCACTGGTGGTGTTGATGAAGATTTAAAATTCATGACCGACCAATTAGAAAATTTGAGTATTTTCAGTGGAAGTTGGAGTGCACCGAAAAAACCGCTTGTACCCAAGGTTTTCAAGTTAAGAAAACTTCTTAAACTTGAAAAATGGAACAAGAAAGAACGAAAAGTATTGCTTGGCAAACTTTGCAATAGCAAATTAATCAATGGTGGCAAAGATGATCCGCGTATGAATGTCCAAATTGGAGGTTTGGATTACAACGCACTAATGGACTCTGGAGCCACCCAATGTTTTATTGGAGTACAACTCCTCTCAAACACAGAAATTCCGGTGGAATTCATACAAGAATGTCCCCGGGGAATGCGTGTCTGCGCGGTCGGAATAGATCACCGACCTATCGGTCAAGTTTGTCTTTGTGTCAAATGGGCCGATAAAAGGAGAGTTACACCTATGACCTTCATAATTCTACACAAGAATGTATGTGGGTTGATTTTGGGTCACAATTTTATGCGTAGAACGGGGATAAACCCTAATCCCCGACGGGCTGTGTTCACCTGTGATGACATGCCCGGATGGACAGCACCATACGAGACCACTGAACTTAACTGTTGTTTAGCAAGCATTAGGACTTTGGGTCTCCAAGGTGAAGGAACTCCCACTTCACCTGACTGGGCAGAAAAACTCGTCGAAGGCTGCAACAGCTCGGCGGAAGAAAAACAGCTACTCGTAAACGTTCTTGTGAAATTAAAAAACGTATTTCGAGACCAATTGGGCTGTACGAAGGTGGCCAAGCACAGCATCAAGTTTAAACCTGGTGCTACTTGGAAACACCAGCCATATAGAATGTACAACCCGGCCAAGAAGGCCATTATGACGGAATTGGTCGAGGAGTTAGAGGCCGATGGATTAATCGAACCTGCCACTGGCCCTTATATAAGTCACCCCGTCATAGTGGCTAAACCCGGCGGGAAGTATCGATTATGTATTGACTACCGCTGGTTGAATGCGATCACAGAAGTTGATGCAATTCAAATGCCAAGTATTGACCTATTAATTCACCATACTAATCAGGCCAAGTACTTTACATCCATTGATTTAACTAAAGGTTATCATCAAATGGAAATGGAGGAAGAGGATAAGAGCAAAACTGCTTTTTACACCCCAAAAGGCAAATTTCAATTCAAAAGATTGCCATTTGGTCTTTGTAATGCACCTAGTTCTTTTCAACACCTCATGACTACCGTATTGGGTGACTCTCTATATAAACATGCTCTAGTTTATTTAGACGATATAATTATTTTTTCCGACACATGGGAAAATCATTTATTACATATTAAAGACGTACTTGAGAAGTTGGATGCCGCGAATCTAACTATCAATAAAGACAAGTCAAAATTTGGTCGAACATCATTACGATTTTTAGGCCATTTAATTTCGGAGGGATCTCTTCTTCCAGACCCTGACAAAGTCTCGGCTGTAAGGAATTTTCCCAAACCGACTTGTTCTAAAGACATTCAAAGATTTGTAGGACTTGCGAATTTTTTCCGAAAATTCATTCCTAACATCGCAAATATTGCTCGTCCATTGACCAATATTATGCATGATCAAGCAAAGTTTGTGTGGGATGATTCACAAACAACTGCATTCGAAACTATCAAAGATATTTTGTGTGACAAGGACCAAGCCCTTCTTCACATGCCAGATATGAATAAACCTTTTGTCATTTTGACAGATGCTTCTCATTCAGGCTTAGGTGCAGTACTCTGTCAAGACGTAGAATTATTCTGTGAAAAGAAACAGAAATTAATAATGGTCCCGAAAGCAGTCGCGTACGCCAGTCGAGTGTTACACGGGGCCGAAGTAAGGTATTCTACGCCGGAATTGGAGTGTTTGGCTGTTGTATGGGCAATCGAAAGATTTCGCCCATATATTGAATACACGACTTTCACTCTCGAGTCCGATGCTAAGGCCCTTAGCTGGTTGATGAGTACGCCGGAACCATCGGGAAGGTTTGGTCGTTGGGCCGTCAAAATACAATGTGGCGCGTTTAAAATTATTTTTAGACGCGGCGCAATGAACCAAGTAGCGGACGCATTATCACGCGCTCCACTGTCTGCACTAGACACTCCGGATTATGATTATATCGAACCAGAGGAAATCACCCATTTCTATCCAACTTGGAATGGAAACAGGTGTGCATCTTTACAAGTGACGGAAACTGAGCGCAAACATTTTCTTACAAATGTTGGCCTTAGTTTAGATTTTTTCTCAGAATCATATAATCCAGTTAGATTTCATGATTCTGGAGAAAAGGGGGAGGAAGAAGGATGTACGAGAGAAAATTGCAGACATATAGATGTCCACAATTGTAATCACGAAAATGTACACACTGCGCTAACAGATATCTTAAAAGTAGTTCCGCCGACGCGAGACGAAATTATTGAAGCGCAGCTAAAAGATCCAGCATGTAGTAAAATCCTTGTTTACCTCAAAGGAGACGAAAAATTAAAAAATCGTATCACGGATAAACATTGGTTAAATGCGATTCGTGGCTACACTCTCGACGAACCGGAAGAAAATAAAGGTGTTATGCTAATTTATTTTGCTCCGACCGATGAGGAGGAGTTAAACGACTCCGGCAACGGGTTTAAGGCGGTAATTCCACGCTCTCTTGTGAGACGTGCATTATTCGCATGCCATGGCCACCCACTTACAGGACATGCCGGCATGAGCAAAACCCTAGATAGAGCAAAACAGATGTATTTCTGGCCTAGAATGAGCAAAGACACTCGAAACTACGTTCGCAGTTGCACTCATTGCCAACAATACAAACCTAGTCAACACCAAAAGCATCGGGCAAGCTATACACCCCACAACATGACCAACCCGTGGGAGACAGTAAGCATTGATCTGATGGGACCAAAACCAGCCGGTCGTTCACAATTAAAATGGATTTTAGTAATCATTGATAATTGTACAAAATGGATTGAAGTCTTCCCACTAGCGACTGCATCAAGTGAATGCATCGTTAATAAAATGAGCGAAGTTTTCCACCGTTGGGGATATCCAAAAAAGATAATCTCCGACAACGGCAAACAATTTGTGTCGACAATATTTAATGATTTTTGTCGAAAAAATCACGTAGATATTGCTCACATTAGCCCATATCACGCTGCCGCTAATATTACAGAGCGGGCTAACAGGACTTTAAAAATGATGTTAGCTTTATACTCGGACATTCACTCCCACTGGCCAAAATATTTAAATTCTTTTGCCTTTGCGATGCGCACCGCTAAGTCCGAGGCAACAAATTGTTCTCCGATGATTCTTAATACGGGAAGAATCGTTCCTTTGCCATTTGACCCGCGTATTACTAAACACGCCATCAAATTCGACAAAGAGAATCCCGAAGCTTATGTCTATAGTATTTTAGACGTAATTAGACGTGCACACAGCGAAATGCATCGAAAAATTCAATCGAATTACGAAAAGCATGATCGACTACATAAAGACAAATATTATATTTGTCAATTCGCCAAAGGAGATCTCGTGTGGAAAGCCACACATATTTTATCGAATAAAGATAAAGGGATTTCGGCAGGATTCGCTGAGAAACGTGATGGACCTTGGGAAATTACGGCTGTTCTCGGCGGAGGTTCCTACACACTACGGAAGCTTTCTGATAACACGAAAGCACAAGCGATCAACATACAGGATTTAATGCCTTATATCCCAAGTTATCCGATTGAGGAATGGACATTAGATCAGAAAGTCGGTACCAACGAGTCACACCCGACTCCAGATTGGATGGCAGGTCAGGTTATTAATTCTCCAGAATTAATAAATGAACCTGTGTCCATGGAAACAGAGGATTTAGTTGAAGGAAAAGAGGAGGAAACTTCTCAGATTTCTTCTAAAGAGGACGAAACTCCTCAAAATCCATCTAAAAAGAGGAAAAGATTTCCATCTCCCGTTCGACAGTCTAAACGAAGACCCAAGCCGAACACAAAATACGTGACCGATTTTGTACAACTCATAAATTGTTTAAAACAAGTCAAGTTGGGTTAGAACACAATATATTGAAAATATTTTATTTTAAATAAATATTTCCAATCATATTCACGAAGGATTGTTAAATTTTATTGATTAAAAACATTTTTTTTTGGTGTGAATAAAATCTAACAAATGTTTGAGTTATTTTTACACGGCCGATTATATTTAAATTAATCTACGTGTAAACATTTACTTGAAACTATGTTTCCCCCTTTGGGTTAATAGAAACTTCGAGATGAGTAATTACAAACCAATCAAATTACTCCTCGAAAACTCCCCTTAACCCCTGGTCTGAGATTATCACTCACTTGTTCGCCAAGTTTTGTACTGGACTGAAATCAAGGATTATTCTCGACTTTTCGACACTTCAACGGATTTTCGCTGGAACTTAGTGAGTTAAAATCTAGATGATTTTGAACACTTATCGTTTGTTTTAACTGATTTTTCTCATTTTGACCAATATCAGTTTAAACTTAGGAATTACCGATACACTGCTTGTATATCGAAACCATTTCGTGGCAGAATCGCAAGGAACCTTCCCGCGAATTCACTACGTGATTTTCCGGTAAATATTTAAGCAATATTCTGTCAAAATTAATAATATTTTGACATTAATTGACGACATTTATTTTGGTTAAGCGTCCATTACGGCAGACTTAGAGTTCGCACGCGCCGCACAACGTTTTTATCGGCCAACGTCGCCGGAACCGAGCAGCCCTCGCAAATACGTGAAGCTAGACGTTAAGCTAGCCAAATATACCCTTTTAGGACTACACCTAGTTAGTAAGTGTTTATTTTATGAAGGATAAAATATCTCTTAAAGTTCCTTGGAAATTGGTGAGCATACATGTGTTAACAAGTCACGTGTATGATAGTGACAAACGCCACCAGATGTCGGTGATGGATTATTTACTCGGACGAATTATAGAGTTATTCGTACAGTTAAAATCATGAAAAGTGACTATTGTCAAGTACTAAAAATACCTGCAAAAATATTTTTTAATATTTTGACAGGTTTTTTAGTTATTATGTCGTTTAGATGTAAAAATTAGGTTTATTTTATTTAATAAACACTAATTTGAATATTTTGTCAACGATATTGTTTTAAACAGATAAGATGAAAATATCTACCGAGTCAAGAATAATTATTAACTTTAATAATTATTCGACAAATGAAGGAAACACGCTAACAAAAGGAACTTAAGAATTAATTATGAAATTAATCCAGTTGTTGGTCGACAATTAATTTAATTTGAAATTAAATTAATTACCGACGGTTCGATTCATGTTCTCAAATAAAATTTATATTTTTCTTGAAGATGCAATGAGTCGCCGAGGTCGTGCTAGCAAGCGACAATACGTGCATTGGGATCCAGAAGAGTCGGAAGAGACGGATTATCGCTTTGTTAATCCCTCCTCTGACCCCGAGCTCGTCGCCAACTGGGCCCGTGATAACCCGGATCTCGTACCGCCACGAATTAGGAGCGCCATGGGCGTTAGTCCGAACGACTCGCGTCCTTCCAGAGGCCGTCAAGCTAGTCAGCGCGTCGTAACCTATGATGCGCCTCACGAGACTCCGAATTGGGATTTTTCTGACGACTCGTCACAATACTCCCGTTCTGCTTCAAGGAGACGACGCCAAGATGACTTCTCACAAGAAGAAGAATCGGTTGAAGAAGCTCCACCTCAGACCTCCAGCAGGCAGTTTGCCCGACCACGAAATCCTCGCGATACCGCTAGTCGAGGCAAAACTGGCAAGCCCAAAGGACCCACCAAGTCCACGCTGGCATCTTCATCCGAAGCGTTGACTCGTCCAACCTCGCAGGCTCGCTCGATATCCGAGCTAAATTTGCCAAGTTACCGTAAGCAGCGAAGAGAACATGTATTCCGCGATATGGAAGCTGCCGCCTTGGGGACAAACATCATGCCAAAGTCGAAGCTTATGTTCTGCCCATTATGCGCAGGATGCGGATGGTTGTCGTCCTTGTTATCCGGCATTCACGCCGTAGTCTGCGTGAACTGTCACGGTGGTAAGCGCGTTGCCATATCCAGCATGTGGAATGAAGAAATTCTTCCATTTATCGTCAAGGGGCTAAGTACGCCGACAGCACGCAATTGGGCGATGTGTCGCGAATGTGGCCTCATCCACCAGGGCCCGGAGCAGGCTATTTATGTAGACCCGGCGCAAATGTCCAGCACCTCGACTCCTCGAGGAGGATTTACGGAGCCTCAACCCGAGCCGGCTACCTCCGCCAAGATGATTGATGGGACTCCAGTTGTCTCAGCAGAAAGCATTCCGGCAAACGAACCAACGTCAATTACTGCGTCTGATTCTCCGCTGGTTGCATCCGATTCTGGTCCGCAAGCCGCCGCTTCTCCAGAGGGAACATCGGCTAACAACATGATTGTAGCGACTATTCCGCTCCCAGAAGTAAACGACGCTGCTGAACCAATTATTTTACTGGTTCACCCATACATGCCAAGACCGAACATGTCGCTCACGGAACAAACTAAGGCGGAAGTGGAGCATTATTTCCCAATTTTATTGGAAGCAGCCAAGCGTATTAGCGTGTCGATTTCAAACGACCGAATTCCAGATTTGAGCGTGCCACTGGCCGTGATCCAATGGATTTTTCATCCATCCCGGCCGGAATCTTTTCAAACTCGCTCTTTTATTTGGTGTAAGATTTTGCAACAGGTCTCAGCAGCAGCACACCCGTTGATTCGTGAGGGATGGCACTCTGGCTTACCCGACCATCACTTGGTTTTCTCCGAGCCAACCAGCGCTAACACCATTCCGTTAGGAGGGCCTGATCCCCTGGAAGTATTCACCGAGGAACAACACAGAATGCTCCTGAATCCACTGGCCCATGACGTTGAGCCAGATGTAGTACCGGAATTGGTAGCTATTCAACTTAATTCTCCACCCGCAGCCGTCTCGGAAGTTGTTACATCCATGGAGGGATTTATTGAGGATGAAGAGTTGGACTAGAAAAGCGTCAACGATGTCGGGATCCGTTACTTTCCCGATATCTTCCCTTTCAAGGCAAGACCAGAAGTAACGAGTCCATTTTCTCCATCTCCATTGCTTGACCCGAGATGAAGCAAAATTTAGTCAGGTTCAGGTGTATTTTATGCCATTTTTTTGTGAATAATTCAAAAGATCTTTAATATTTAAACTAACAATTCTGTTAAAATTTGATTACGAGTCAATGTGAGTCTGTTGTATGAATACTAATTTTAATACTTGAATTTTAACGTGTAAAGTGTTATTTTGCAAATCATTATATTTCCAGTAAGAAGTTAAGTTTGTGAAAATAATTGTTAAATTTTATTAATCATTTGTTTGATACAAGAGTTTGATGTTAGTTTAAGTTATCGCCTTTTCTTGATACAGTTGTAAGTCCACCTGTAAAGAGAGATGGAAGTTATTATTGATAATTAGAAGTTTTATAACCCTAATAAATATTTTTTGAAGCATTTGATTAAGAAATACGCTTTATTTATACTATTAAGATATAAAATAAAGGTTTTTACTTACCAAGGATTACAGCTCCAGTTCCATAGATGACAGTGTGGTCTTGATCCTCAAGATATTCGGAATAAATAGTATGTTAATACAGGTATTAACATATATTTAAGGGGGACTTGTGACGGTTACACTGTCATACACTTTGTTAGTATAGGACGATTATTTCACCAATAGATGGCGCTGATGCGTTTTAGCGGTAAATTCAAATTTCGACAATTTTTGAGTGAATAAAATATAAATTACTATTTATATTTTATTCCACTGCAACTTTAGACACTTTTAAATACTTTTGGATGTTTAGAAACTAGTTGATTTATTTGTCACATAATTCTATTGAATTATGTGCAAACTTTACACCTGGTGAAGTCACCCTTCATCACCCACTGTGAGTTGGACTCCTTTCGGATTATAGTCAAAGGGACTTAATCCAAAGTGTGTCCTGTGTATCCAGTTCCTGTAGTGGACCTAGTAGAAGACTATGTCCTGAGTATCCACTTCCTGTGATCTGGGATTGGATGGATTTGACTGCCCAGTGATCCCATTGGATCACTGAACAGCGATTCTCCTCACCGAGTATATATCCCCCTGCAAAACGGATATAGCTCGCTCTTGTTCTGTTTTTGTTTGATACTGATATTACTTGAGCACATACTATACTTCTCTGCGTTCCGACAATCCGTTGTAGAAATACTTTGTATTTAGTGTAAGTATCTAGAGTGGGTAGAAGACTCACAGACACACTGCCCGCCTCTTCATGCCAACATTCCGTTGTAGAAATGTAGTAACTAGAGTGAGTAATTCACAGACACATTTAAGTGTAGTATCTAGAGTGGGGTACAACCCACAGACGCACTCCCTCCATCTTCATGCCAACATTCCGTTGTAGAGTGCAGAATCTAGAGTGGAGTAAAATTCACAGACGCATTGGTAATGTAGAATCTAGAGTGGAGTATTTATATTTCACAGACGCATTATCAGAGTGATCGACGCGGAGTAATTTCCCGGTTACTCTCCCGCCAGCCAGGACCGAGTGGAGTAATTTCCCGGCGATGGATAACCTTTCCTGCGAGATATTTCGATTCAATTCGTTATTGGTTTGACGGAACATTTAAGTCTAACTTAGATGTTGATTGCACTCGGGGCAAAAAATAGCTCGGCGCTATTTTAATATATTTTACTTATTTTCATAGCTTTAGTTAAGTTTGTGACTCTAAAATATCATGATTAATTCCATAGAATTAATATGAATATTTATTCTCACATTGTTACATCTCGCAATAATTATTGATTTCAATAATTATCTGCGATGCGATGTGTGTGACGATACAGAAAAGTCAACCGCACCTCTCGGATATAACCCACCCAGCCTAACCATTTACACGCCTTTTTAGAACCAAACCCCGGACCACTTAGAAGCCAAAGCCATTCATAGATGACATCTTTTACGTCACAGCAATAAGACCGTTACAAATTCTTATTGCATGACTGAAGCCTTCAAATGATATTATTTCAGGGCTTTTGCCAAATAACTGTATAGTTTAACTTCTCGTCATTTTAGCCACTTGTAGGCATAGTACTTATATAAGGTTCAAACCGGAATAAATGTTATATGTTTTGAGAAAACATCAGGTTTGCATATTTTACATTTTCACACGGATAGTTCACACTTTAGTTTAGCAATTGCTATCTCCAGAAGGTAATCGTCACAACTGAAACAGAATGTTACGTTTCTGGTGTAAGGCGAAAAAAAAAACTCCTCCACTATCCAATTTCGTGGTCGGGAATTCCCCGTCCTCATTTTAAATGCCAATGTGTAATTTAACTGTGAGATTTTTTTTATTTCCAAGGTGTTACTGCCGAAAAACACTTTGTGCATGCGGGAAGAAATGATTCAATATCAATTACGTGCAGCACATCAGTTACGGGTCAATGTGAATTGTACAAGTACACAAACAGCAAGCAACTGCTCATTAAAAGAACGCAGACTACCAACAAACGCTTTAAAATTCGAGATTCGGAATTTTGCGTTATAGAAATTACTAATCTCAGAACGTATGATTCTGGTGAATACCACTGTATCACTGATAAGGATTACGAGGTGTACTATCTTGACGTTAAAGGTTAGTTCTGCAACAACAACAGCTAATCAAATAAATAATTTAATACTGTGTTGGAAATTTGTTGAAACTTTTTAGGAAAACCGTCTAACCTGTTTTATGACAACAGACTGTGGAAGAATAATTCAGAAAACTTGATCTATCCAAACAAGCAAGGGAATGTCAACTTCAAATGCTACTCATTCTTGCAGAAAAGTGGTAATGCAATGGCCATGTTTGAATGGTCGGAGAACGACAAACAGATACGAAAAGAAACTCCCTACAATGTAAGACAAAACGATGACTTGTGGGAATCTGAATCAAATGTACAAATCCAATTCAAAACGGGCGAAAAAGAGAAAGAAATCAAATGCAGAATTCAGTCAGGAACTGAAACCGAAATTCTTATTGGAAAGTTTGGGATACCCTGTAAGTAATACAACCAACGAAATACAGTCGAAACTCTTTATAACAAATCGCGATATAATGAATTATCGAGATATCGAATACCTAAAATTGCCTGATTTGGTTGGCTGGCCATAGAACACCATGTTAAAAAATTTCGTAGTCCCCGGATAAATGCATAAATGCATAGAAATATATTTATATTGAATAAAAAGCCGAGATTGGCTTAAATTGCATATTTCGCTAAAATCGATAAATAAATGTATAAATCGCCATTTTTCCGGGAAAAAACAGTGATAGAAAAAAATGAATTGTAATTACTAATTATAATTCATTTACATCAAGAACACTTTGAAATGGCATTAAGTTGTTATTTAACACCTGATTTCACTCAAATAAATTTTTTTATTTTGCATATTTTTATTTTCATTTTGCATAAAATGGAATTTTTGGTGCATATTTTATGCGCATTAAACGAATTTTATTTTGTATAAATATCCGGGGTCTAGATATAACGAATTCTCGTTATAACGAATCAATTTTTTGGGTTCCTTGCGATTCGTTATAAAGAGTTTCTACTGTAAATGAAATATTCTTATTCTTAGCACTTATTTGTTGCAGATTCCACAAATGAAGTGTCACTTGCAGACACTACTTTATCCATTAAAGATAGAAACATTCTGGAGGGCGAAGCAAAGCAATTAACGTGTACAGGTAATGGGTTTCCGTCTCCGAAAGACGTTTTGATGAAGAAGAAAACTGAGGATGAGGAATGGGAGGTGGTGTCTGTTGAATCGTCATTCGCTGTAACGGATTCGGGAACGTATTTATGCGAAGCACGAAATGAGAATGGAAACGGAACCAAAATGGAAACTTATGTTACGTCCAACAAACTGTCATTTCGAAATTACGGTTGAGTATAATGCTGATACTACTTGGAAACATTTTTTCAATTGATTATAGTAATTTTCTAGACCACGAACTTGCAATCATGAGGGAAATGCTTTCTGACATGAACGCCACTGTAGCAGAATTGCAGAAAAAGGTACGCTGTTGAAATTCTATTGTACATTAAAAACGTACGCATCCAATAATCCAAAAACCATTGCATTTAGGTTATTGACATCAAGTGACAAGTGAATGAACTGGATTACATTAGATAATAGTTGTAGATGCTAAAATAAAATAAAATAAAAATTTCTCGTTGGTAATTCTATCCAAATATCATCACCCACTAGTGTTTATTGCATTTTTTGCATATTAGAAGTTGACTCCCGTACTGCCTCATTACTGCCTTCGCTGTTTCTGATCATTTATTAGCTCAATGGGATGTGTTGCAAAATATAAAAATAAAAATTTATTTCCAAAAAAAAATATTTTTCTGCTACTTTGTTTTCTCGATAACTTGTTTTTGACACCTGTAAACGCCTGGCTCGAATAAACGCCTGGTATAAAATTACCGCCTGGCTGTAGGCCCAAAAAAAATTTGGTTTGGCCATGATGGCAGTGAAATGAAGTCATCAAATGATGGTCAGTTATGAATATTGTTGCCATCATTCAGATAAGCAATGAAATTTGTACAAAAATTGCATTGTTACATCTCATTCTGTGACAAAATTGGTCTGGTCTAATTTTTTTGTCCAGAGAACAAGGTGGTCTAATAATTTTGACGAGAGTGAGATTTTTTCAAATCAACTTTTTTGGGGTTTAATTTGATATTTTTATAAGTTTCTTTAGTTTGTTTTGAAGGGGGAAAACAGATCTTTCCAGTGCATTTTTATTTTTGTATCTATCATTTACCACTCCAAAGTTATTGGGTGAAGAATAAAATTTTGTGTTAATTTGCTGGTGTGGTCTAATACTTTTGGCCATGGATAGTAAGTCCATGCAAGCGTGAGCCTCAAAACTAAAATTCCACTTTCTAGCATACGTGTATAAAATAAGCTTAAATGCCAAGAATATATATTTTTTTTTAACCCTGGGAGGCGTAAGGATAAAATGTGCCGTTCTGGTATAAGTCATTACGAATTTATGGACAATTTTTAGGTCAATAAGTTAAAGCGCCGTTTCGATTTTTGAAAGTTTGCAACCAATTTTATAGAGGGCGCTAGTTGTGAACAGTGAAAAAATATATTTTTTTTACCAACTAGTGGTTGGTTTAAACACTACTGGTAAAGACGAAAAGCAGTTAACTGAAGTGCTCTTTCTTAGGCAGCAAAGCCAGCACAATAGTTTTGCTGGAGTTTTAAAGGGCAGAAAATTTGCATTTAGCATAATTAATTAAATAAATGACCAATGACTTAAAATTTCACCTGAGTTAAGGTTCGGTATGATATAAACAAAATCACAAATTTTCAGCCAAAAAAATGTACTTAAGAAAGAGCTTGTCCCTAAATCCGTATAAAACCTAACCTAGGTTAAAGAAACCTACCTCAGCCACCTATTTGTGAGTAAAATACAATCAGAGGTCACCACAACTAACTTATCTAAACTTACATTTAGTATTTACGTTACAGATGCCACAAATTCAGCGCAGCTTGTTGATAATTCGGATTGTGTTTGCGGCGAACAGATCATACTGGATGGTCAGACGAAACGAATGACGTGCGATGAGTAAGTGATGTATTTTGACACTAAAAAACAAGTATTCTTTAGTTGATCTGTAAATCATGGAGTTGCCTCATTGCGGGCACACGTCTATAAGCGCTGCCCCTGAAAAGCTCCTCGGCATTGCAATACACATTAGAAACTTCACTGTACAACACACTATTGTACCAACTAGCAGTATCAAGCCAAGACAGTTGCTCTCATAGCCACCTCTTAATTTCACCATTTGGTTATACACACTGTGCGCAAGTTTAAATTTTGAATGCACAACCGAAGATTTGACTTTGCGACACGTGATCGGAAAACGCTTACTTGTTAGTTCGATACGTTAACGACTTTCACTGTTTAATTCAGCTTCGATCGTGGTTTAGCCATGATGAAAGATCTGCATTCGTTGTTATAGATGTTTTGGGCAACAGGCATCGATCAATCCAGTGTTTAATCGACCTGACGGTGAGGTGTGATACCACGGTTGCTGTTCTATCTGTAAGTAATTTTTCTTCAAACCTCCCGGGCTTACGCCCCGTTTAAACGCCCGGGCATTTAATTTTTTTTCAGCCGCTTTTCCAGGCGCCAATTTAAAACCAGCCGTTTAATTGAACCGGGCGCATAACCGGGCGATTTTAAGATGGCCATTTTTCGGCAATAATCACCAATTTTTTGCAAATAATCAATGATTTTTGGGGCTCCGGCGCTTATTCGGGGCCGGCGCCAATTCAGTAAATCGCTGATGACTGCCCGGCGCTAAAACGGGGCCGGCGCTTTATTGAACCCGGCATAATACAAATACAAAGGATAATACAACTCTCAACGACGTCATGATAGAATCGCAGAAATTGTAAAACTAGTTTAGCTATATCATATATCATATAAAAAACACTACGCAAAAGCTTTAAAATAAATATAAATATTTATTCAATTAATTTTAAAACTCTAAATTAATTCGTAACTTTTGGGTCACAACAACACGCGTGAACCTTGATCAATTTGTTGAAGGGGGAAAAAAAATCTATCAAATTTCACCTTTTTGTATTATCGAGTCACAAATTGCTTACGACGTCGTTAACTTGCGCACATGAATATTGTTCTAAAAATGACTTTCCTGAACATTGTGGTACTGGTTACATTGGCTGCTGCTACAGGTATGCAAAAATCTAATTGTCAACTTATTACTGAAACAGAATGTTGTTTCTAGTGTAAAGCGGAAAAAAAAACTTCTCCACTATCCAATTTTCTGGTCGGGAATTCCCCGTCATCATTTTAAATGCCAATGTGTAATTTAACTGTGAGATTTTTTATTTCCAAGGTGTTACTGCCGAAAAACACTTTGTGCATGCCGGAAGAAATGATTCAATATCAATTACGTGCAGCACAGCGAAAACGGGTGAATGTGAATTGTATAAGTACACAAACAGCAAGCAATTGCTCATTAAAAGAACGCAGACTACCAACAAACGCTTTAAAATTCGAGATTCGGAATTTTGCGTTATAGAAATTAATAATCTCAGAACGTATGATTCTGGTGAATACCACTGTATCACTGATAAGGATTACGAGGTGTACTATCTTGACGTTAAAGGTTAGTTCTGCACGATGCATCAACAACAGCTTAATAAATAACAATCTATTACTGTGTTGGAAATATGTTGAAACTTTTTAGGAAAACCGTCCAACCTGTTTTATAACAACAAACTGTGGAGAAATAATTCAGAAAATTTGATCTATCCAAACGAACAGGGGAATGTCAACTTCAAATGCTATTCATTCTTGCAGAAAAGTTATAATACAGGAACCATGTTTGAATGGTCGGAGAACGGCAGAGAGATACGAAGAGAAACTCCCTATAATACGAGACAAAACGATGACTTGTGGGAAACTGAGTCAAATGTGCAAATCAAATTCAAATTGGGCGAAAAAGAGAAAGAAATCAAATGCAGAATTCAGTCAGGAACTGAAACCGAAATTTTAATTGGAAAGTTTGGGATACCCTGTAAGTAATACAACCAACTCTTTATAACAAATCGCGATATAACGAATTATCGGAATAACGAATACCTAAAAATGGCTGATTTGGTTGTTAAAAAATTTCGTAGTCCTCGGATAAATACCTAAATGCATAAAACATATTTATATTGAATTAAAAGCCGAGATTGGCTTAAATTGCATATTTCGCGAAAATCGGTAAATAAATGCATAAATCGCCATTTTTCCAGTAAAAAACGGCGATTTATGGCTTTTTTTAACATGTACGTATCAATTTTTGCCTTTTTTTAAAGACACGTATCGTGTACGTATGCTTGCGTTTGGAAAACTGAGGATTTTGCCAAAAACAAACACCAGGGGAAGTCACTAAATTAGTGCCTGGAAAAAGTTTTAAGAAATAAACAAATACACAAATAAAAAAATAGAAAAAAATGAATTGTAATTATTAATTATAATTCATTTACATCAAGAACACTTTGAAATGGCATTAAGTTGTTATTTAACACCTGATTTCACTCGAATAAATTTTTTTATTTTGCATATTTTTATTTTCATTTTGCATGAAATGGAATTTTTGTAACATATTTTATGCGCATAAATGAGAATGGAAATGGAACCAAAATGGAAACTTATGTTACATCAAACAAACTGTCGTTTCGAAATTACGGTTGAGTACAATGCTGATACTACTTGGAAACATTTTTTTCAATTGATTATAGTAATTTTCCAGACCAAGAACTTGCAATCATGAGGGAAATGCTTTCTGACATGAACGCCACTGTAGCGGAATTGCAGAAAAAGGTATGCTGTTTAAATTCTACTGGACGTTTATGGACGAAAAAATCTTCACATGCTGTCAGGCTGCTTCAGTTCCAAATAAGTAGTTCATTTTTCTGCCACCGTCGGCTGGAGCAGTTTACTTTTTCTGGGGGCAATATAAAGTTTAAATGCGACTACAGAGCACTAAAAATCTGAGTGTTAATCGCATGTGAAGATTTTTTTTGTCCACAGGTGTACTGGTACATTAAAAACGAACGCATCCAATAATCCAAAAACCATTGCATTTAGGTTATTGCCATCAAGTGACAAGTGAATGAACTGGATTACATTAGAAAATAGTTGTAGATGCTAAAATAAAATAAAATAAAATCTTCTCGTTGGTAATTATATCCAAATATTATCACCCACCTGCGTTTACTGCATTTTTTGCATACTAGAAGTTGACTATACATTTGTTTTAATATTATTTTAAAAAAAAATTCCATCCTGTTGGAAACTTTGAGAGTGATTTATGCATGCCGGTAATAAGTCCATTCGTGAGCCACAAAACTAAAATTTCACTTTCTAGCACCTGTATGAAATATGCTTAAATGCCAAGAATATTTTATTTTTTTTAAAAGAAACCTATCTCACTTATTTTTCTCACATGAATGATGGTGACCAGAGTCAGTTACATGGAATAAAACGGCAAATTGACAGCTGAGAATGCTGATAATGATCAGATAAAATAAAATAAAATAAAATAAAAAATAAAAAAATAAATAAATGAATAAGACTTTCCATCCTGGCAATGTATTTTGACAGTGATTTATGCATTGAGGCCAACCAAACCAAACTAAAATTCTAACCTTCCATCCAGCACGCTAATGCAATAGGACGGATATGAAAAGAATGGCAGGTTTATCTTCCACTGAATTCCTACCAGAAAATTAATATTAGTATTTTGCAGTTTTCACCAACAAACGAAAAGTCTCCCACATCGCAGACTCCATTCTCGACAAACATGAACTTTATTCTGAAAATGAGTATCTTGAACGTTACAATACTAGTTGCATTGACTACAGCTACAGGTACGAAATTTGAGGATGGGCTACTCTATCAACTCATTTTTGAAAGAGTTTGTGTTATGTGTTAGGATATGATATATCATTACCATGCATAATATACATATCTCTAGATCGTATTAACAAGTGATAATGCGCTCTTTAGTTTGCACTTTGTTTATGTTTGCTTTTGTAAACAAACACAATGTTTGTTTACATATTATTTATATATGCTGCCTAAAGGTGGCGCTTGTTGTAAAAGAGTCACGTGACAAGCTAATAAAACCTCACTTGATGTTATGTTTCTCACCTGCAAAGATGGCATCTCATTATTTCACCTGTTAACTTTTCCAATCCACTGCAGCAACTAAACTATCTGCATGAGTTCACAATTAAAACTCAACATTATGGACAGGGGTCGGCAACTTTTTGAGACGGAAGAGTCAAAAATTATAATTTACAAAATTTTCCAGTTTTTAAAGATCAACTAACATTTTTGTTTCAATATTATGGTATTTGATTAGGATTAGGTATATAAATTTGATTTTTTTTGCAATATAATATTTTTTATGAGTTTTGAAAATAAAATAATATAATTATTAATATTTGCGCATGGAACTGGAGAGCCGCATCTTGACATCGAAAGAGCCGCATGCGGCTCGCGAGCCACAGGTTGCCGACCCCTGACTTAGGACGATCAACTACAGGACTTCACATCCACAATTTTTTTGTAATCTAAGTTGTCCCGTACAAATGCGAAGAAGGAGCCATCTGTCATTGCAATGTTAAAACATTTTGCGGGCAAATGGCGGACAGTAGTGAGTTTGCGGTTGCCAATTGTTTCTTATAATTATGAGTTACAAGCTCATAATTATAATTATAATTCCTTCTTGAAATAGGCACTTGCGGTGCAATAAATATATTTTATAAATTATACTTATAAATACCATGTAATGGTAGAACAAATCCCTATGCAAAACAAAATGAAAATCTGTAGTTTTACTAATTTGACAGTTTTCAGACATGAAATTGTCTTCCAGTTTATTTATTTGCTTACCTGGAATGATTTTAGTTGTTTCTATCTTTCGATGGCAGAAAGAAATTGTGATTGAGGCTGAATGTTGAAACAGGTCAGGCAGCCATTTTGAATTGCCATTAGCACCATCGGCGCCATTTGCAATAGTGGGAGGAGCTTCAAATAGTGTTAAGCGATATGATTGGCTCCCTTATTTTACAAAATAGTGTAAAAGTTGAGGAGTTACGTTATGTTATAAGTCCATTTTTATAATTATGAGCTTGTAACTCATAATTATAAGGAACAATTGGCAACCGCAAACTCACTAATGACATCCCGCACTTATATTTTTGGCGAACGTTATAACGTAGTTCAAATTTATTTAACGTTTTATTTAAAAACTATATCTAAAAACATAATAAATAATTTTCAGATATTATTTCTAACTAAAACATAAAATATAAATGTCCTCTAAAAATGCAAATGAGGGATGTCATGTCAGTTGTCCGCCATTTGCCCGCGAAATAACGTCATTTTGTGTCGTTTCGGCCGGATGGTGCCACGATCAGAAAACAGAATCGTTTTACAGTCTAACAATTAAATTGAGCTAGATGTGAAGCCCTGAAGTTGATCATCCTAGGTGTTATTAATTATCCGTTTTATTTTATTTCTCTCACGAGGTGTGACTGCCGATAAGTGTTGAAACTGAATTTCAAAGGGGACATAAATTGGGAGTAAATAGCAAGTGACGCCATGTTTGGTCGCTAGAAGGTCACTTTGGTGACCCCAATGTAAAACGAGGAGTTTATGACTTTTAGAGGGGGAAAAGTTGGTTGGCTTGGTTTCCTGTCATAAAAATAAAGTTCACTGTCCAGATGTAATTCTGTGAGTGTGTACGTGTCTTTTTTGTCACCGGTAAAATCCAGTGAAATCACATCCATTTGGCTTTCTAAAACTATTTCAATCAAACTCCCAACAAATAACGAGTTGCTGCCGCAACATTTGGTGCCGAAACCCGGGAAAATTCGAGAAATAACCAAGGAAATTACGAGGAATGGATGAGTTGGAAAGAAACCGCACACAAAGAGATGCAATGAGGGCAAATATTCGAGCGCTGTTCAACACGTTGAGGAACGAGTTAAAAGCGGATCCGTTGGATGAAGCCAAACTCCTGTGCATCCAGGCACAGATGCGTTCGAAATGGACGAAGATTGACAAACTAGATATCCTCGTGACCGACGGAATAACCGACATAAACGAAGTCGCAAACGATACGACGGAGGTCGAGGATTTTCAAGACGAGTTAATTGCCGCAAACACTCGATTGGAACTGACTCTGAAGGAGTTAGCTTTGATAAAAACGCAAGTACCACCGTTAATTCCACCGCCCAACCCGAACCCCAACCCGGACCCACTCGTACTGAATTTGAACCAGCAATACAGTAATATGAAATTACCAAAGTTAGAAATCGTCAAGTTTCAAGGAACTCCAGAAACATGGACCGATTTCTGGGCGAACTTTCAGCTGAGTGTACATAATAATCTCGCTTTACCCAAAACCGCAAAATTTGTTTATTTGAGATCACTAGTGGAAGGTTTGGCAGCCAACGCAATAAGCGGTCTCACCGTGACCGATGCAAACTACGATACAGCGATCGGCTTGCTAACGACCAGATTCGGTAAGAAAGAATTAATAATCAACGCTCACATGCAGAAATTTTTGGAGATCGAACCAGTGAAAAATAGTGACGATATTGCTGCGATGCGGAAATTATACGACTTTTGCGATCTACACGTGAAAAGCCTGGAAAATTTGGGAGTGGAGGCGACGACATTTGGCTCACTCTTGTATCCGATTTTGACACGAGCAACTCCGGACTCACTCCAACACGACTTCACACGCCCTCGAGGAGATTTGCCATGGTCAGTTAAGGAATTTCTAAGTTTTTTCCGTTTTGAGATCGAGATGCGAGAGAGGACGAGCGCGATAAAGAATAAAACCACGATAATGGAGAAGAGGGAGCCCACCGTCAAGAAAATGGAGGAGGTAACGAAAAAATTAAATTCCAAACCTAACCCAAATGGCTCCGCTTCGGCGTTGTCAACTTTCGTCTACAAGTGCACCTTTTGCCAAAAGGAAGAGCACACAAGCCCAGACTGTCCTTTGACTGTTCCAGAACGAAAAGCCGCCTGTTTGAAATCGAGGCGATGTTACCGCTGCCTAAAGGAAGGACACATCGCATCTAAATGCAAAACTAGGTTTAGATGTAAAAAATGCGAAAAGAGTCATCACACATATTTGTGCGATACGGAAGCCACGAAACCAAAAGAAGTGACGAAACCAAACGAAGTCACAACAATAACATCTGTTGCGAGTGGCGTGGGCATGGAATCAACCTTGTTTTTGCAGCTCCTGATGGTCGAGGTTGAAGGACACACGAAGAGAAAGAAGGTTCAATGTTTTTTGGATGGCGGGTCGCAAAAAAGTTTCGTGACTGAAAAATTGGCCAGCGAATTGGGATTAAAACAGACGGGAGAACAAGATATTACTCTGCTAACATTCGGAGAAATTGAACCGAAAACTACCAAACGCAGAATATTAAAATTGAATTTGAATAATTGTCATGACACTACTTGTAGTTTGGAATTAGAAGCGCTCGAATCACCGTGGATCATGCAGTCAATGAAGACGAAACCCGACACGAAAATTTTGGACGAGTTAAAGAAGCGAAACATTCGATTGACGTACGATAACAATACACGAATGGACGACGGAATCGCCATACTCATCGGGGTAGACAACTTTTGGCGTGTAACTACAGGACGACAGGAGAGAATCGATACGAATTTGATGGCCATCGAGACTATATTTGGCTGGACGTTGCATGGCTCATCTGGGGAGAACCAAACCGTTGTTTCTTCCATTGTTCGGGTAAACAAAGTAGAAATAATTGACAATAATGCTGAACTCCTAGAACGCTTCTGGAACCTCGAATCGATTGGGATCAAACACGAGACTATGGTTGACCAAAACGAGGACGAACAAAAAACGATTGAGAATTTCGAAAAGGAGATCGAATGGGTTGACGACCATTACGAGGTCAGCCTGCCCTGGAAAATAAATCCCCAAGAACTAGACGACAACCGAGAACAAGCAAAACGAAGATTTTGGGCCTTGGTAAATAAATTTAGAAAAAACCCCAAGTTATATCTCCAATACAAGAGCGTAATTGACGAACAATTGAGGACGGGAATCGTGGAGAAGATCCCAAGTACGGACAACAACAGGGACCACCCGATTTACTACATCCCACACCGTCCAGTTATCGATGAATCTCGCGCAACCACAAAACTCCGGATTGTATATGATGCGTCGTCACATGAAAAGGGCTGTTATTCTTTAAACGATTGTTTGTGCAAGGGACCAAATTTATTGCCAAAACTTGTTAACATTCTCTTGAAATTTAGAACAGGAATAATCGGGATGCTCGGAGACATTGAAAAGGCTTTCCACCGTATTTGGCTGAAGATGAAGGAACGTGACGTAACACGATTTTTTTGGTTGGAGGACGGGTGGGATGGCAGTGAATCCGTGAAGATTGTCGAACTGCGTCAGACACGAGTATTATTTGGCTCAAAACCAAGTCCGTTTTTGCTGGGAGCAACAGTAAAACACCACGTAGAAGAATACGAGGAAGAGAATCCAAACACCTGTCAACGCTTAAACGATGATTTGTACGTGGACGATTTCATTACGAGTTTGAACGAGGTAACTGAGGCAATTCAAGTGTATCACGAAAGTAAAAACATTCTCAGTGAGGCTAATATGAACTTAACTAAATGGAAGACTAACTGTATCAAACTAAGAGAAGAATTTATAAAAGATGACCCGACCTGTGCCGAATTGGTTTCCCAAACAGAAACTAAAGTTTTGGGGGTGAGGTGGGAAACTGAAACGGACGAATTGAGTCTAGATATTTCAGAATTACTTAATGAAGTAAAATTCACTAAGTACACTAAACGGTTTATAATTAAAGTAACAGCAATGGTGTTTGACCCATTGGGATTTGCTAATCCCTTTGTGGTCACCGCTAAAATTATATTTCAAGAGTTATGGAAATTAAATGTTGGTTGGGATACACCAATTCCAGAAAGTGTGAAAAAATCGTGGGAAAACTGGTATGTACAAATACCATACTTGGAAAATTTAAAATTTAGTAGAAAATTATTAAACTGGGGAGGAATTTGCGTTGAAAAAAGGATTCACATTTTCTGTGATGCCAGCCCGCGAGCATATGGCGTAGTAGCCTATGCTCGAGTGCTGGATTCAAAAACAAAGTGTGTTAACGTTGATTTTATCATTTCTAAGTGCAGAGTGGCGCCATTAAAAGAGCTAACACTACCAAAACTGGAGCTCATGGGCGCATTGTTAGCAGCACGACTGATACCAACACTTCAGTCGACTCTTGGATGCGACAAGTTCACCGTGTGGACTGATTCGAAAATAGTCCTGCACTGGCTACGTGAACCAAAGAATCGACCGGTGACGTTCGTCCACAACCGAGTTCGCGAGATTGGAGAAGTCATCAAAAAGGAAGACTGGAGACACTGCCCAGGAAAAGACAACCCGGCAGATTTGGTGACGCGAGGGGTGAACGTGAGCGAACTTACCAACGACACGATGTGGATGAAAGGACCTTCCTGGCTGACCCAAGATGAGTCCACATGGCCACAAGAAGTCGAATCAACACAGCAGATCGAGGAAGAAGACAAGATCGTCGTGAGCGCAACACAAATGGAGATCACAGTTCCTGAAATCGATTACAACCGCTTCAGTTCGTGGGAGAAATTGAAACGAGTGACCGCGTGGGTTTTCCGATACCTCACAAACTTAAAAACAAAACGTAAAAACGGAGACGCGATCACAAATGAAGAATTACAAACAAGCGAACAATATTGGGTGAAGTATCTACAACAAACCAACTTTAAAGAAGAAAACAAACGACTACACGAGGGGAAATTGTTAGAAAAAACTTCATTGATATATAAACTTTCACCCATTTTAGATGAAAACGGCATTATTCGAGCGACACACCGGTGGGCGTTAGCAGACCTGACTCGAGACGTTCGTGAACCCTACATCATTCCTCATGCACATCCACTTACCAGACTCATAATACGTGACGAGCACGAGAAAACATTACACGGTGGACTCGCAGATACGTTGGCCAGTTTTCGCGAGAAATTCTGGATATCGCGAGCAAGAAAAACGATTAAGTGCGTGCTCAACAAGTGTGTGACATGCAGGAAAGCACAGGGACGTTTAGCGAGAGAAAAATGGGGTTTGTTACCTATGGATCGTGTCTCGCCCTGTGAACCATTCGAGATTTGTGGTGTTGACTTTGCCGGCCCCCTTTACACAAAAGTGGGAGCCAAAACATACATCGCTTTGTTCACATGTGCAGTTACGAGGGCAGTTCATCTCGAGTTGGTCTCAAACTTGTCAACAGACCGATTTATAGACTCGATGAAACGATTTATTTGCAAAAGGGGAATTCCAAAAACAATTTATTCTGACAATGCAAAGACATTTAAAAGAACTGAAAAGGAACTTAACATATTTTTATCAAGTTTGTCACAGGAACAATTCCAGGGTTTCCTGACCATGAGGAACATAACGTGGAAATACATTGTTGAAAACGCACCTTGGTGGGGGGGGTTTTGGGAGCGAATGGTTCGTTCTGTGAAGCTCGCCCTTAAGAAAACCATCGGGAAGAATGCGCTTGATTTCGAGGGACTCGCGACGATATTGGCTGAAGTCGAGGCAGTGGTTAATTCCCGACCACTGACCTACGTTTACGACGATCCGAGCGAACACCCGCCCTTAACACCTTCACATTTCTTAGTAGGAAAGCGTTTGACGTATTTGCCGACTCTACCAAAGTTCTCGGTCGTTCCAGGCCGAAAAGATGAGATCCTGAGAGCCTGGAAACATCGTCAAAACTTGCTACAACTTTTTTGGAACCGATGGACTAAGGAATACTTGGTGGAATTAAAACAACACCGAGGAAATTCGAACAATTTCAAATTCAAAAGTGGAGATGTCGTGCTGATCGAGGACCAAAACCGACCGCGGTTAACCTGGAAATACGGACGCGTTGTGTCAACTAAAACCGGACGTGACGGGAAGATTCGGTCATGTGAGTTGAAACTCGCAAATGGAACAACCATGAGAAGACCCATCCAACGACTGTGTCATCTCGAAGTGGAAACGGAGGTCCACCCCCCCCCCCCCCCGGGGACGGGGGGACTGTTGAAACTGAATTTCAAAGGGGACATAAATTGGGAGTAAATAGCAAGTGACGCCATGTTTGGTCGCTAGAAGGTCACTTTGGTGACCCCAATGTAAAACGAGGAGTTTATGACTTTTAGAGGGGGAAAAGTTGGTTGGCTTGGTTTCCTGTCATAAAAATAAAGTTCACTGTCCAGATGTAATTCTGTGAGTGTGTACGTGTCTTTTTTGTCACCGGTAAAATCCAGTGAAATCACATCCATTTGGCTTTCTAAAACTATTTCAATCAAACTCCCAACAAATAACGAGTTGCTGCCGCAACAATAAGCACTGGTTGGAAGTGGAAAGAAATGTATCAGTGTCGTTTGCGTGCGGCAAAGTGAAAACATCCGAATGTGAATTGTATAAGTACACAAACAGCAAGAGTTTGGTGATTAAGAGAGGAGAGACTATCAACAAACGCTTCAGAATCCGAGATTCGGAATTGTGCGTTATCGAAATCGATAATGTCAAAGTGTACGATTCGGGCGAATACCATTGCACCACCGATAAAAAATACGAAGTGTATTATCTCCACGTCAAAGGTCAGTTTTACTAATAATAAACTAACAAACGGCAAAATTTAGATTGGAAATTTGTTCAAACTTTTAGGAAAACCTTCCAGCCTGTTTTACAACGACAGATTATGGAGAAACAATTCAGAAAATGTGATCTATCCAAACGAGCAAGCCACAGTTAAGTTTATATGCTACTCGTACTTGCAGAAAAGTTATAGTTCAAAAACGAATTTTAACTGGTATTCGGATGGTAGATTCATTGGAAGGGCCAGCTCTTCCGGTAGACAAAACGATGACTTGTTTGAATCGGGCTCAAGCACTGAAGTACATTTTGTAAACGGCGAAAAAGAGAAGGAAATCAAATGTATTATAAACTGGGGGAACGAAACGGATGTTCTACTTGGAAGATTTGGCATGCCCTGTGAGTAATGAAGCATTTTAAATGCTAAAATAATTTAATTTGTACCACTCAGAGACCTGATTTCTTTTATAACTCTCAGATTCCACAAATGAAGTGTCACTTGCAGACACTACTTTATCCCTTAAAGATAGAAACATTCTGGAGGGAGAAACGAAGCAATTAACGTGTAAAGGTAACGGGTTTCCTTCTCCGAAAGACATCTTGTTGAAGAAGAAAACTGGGGATGAGGAATGGGAAGTGGTGTCTTCTGAATCATCAATCAATGTAACGGATTCGGGAACATATTTATGCGAAGCTCGAAATGAGAATGGAAACGGAACCAAAATGGAAACTTATGTTACATCCAACACACTGTCGTTTCGAAATTACGGTTGAGTACAATGCTGAAACTACTTGGAAACATTTTTTTCAATTGATTATAGTAATTTTCCAGACCAAGAACTTGCAATCATGAGGCAAATGCTTTCTGACATGAACGCCACTGTAGCGGAATTGCAGAAAAAGGTACGCTGTTGAAATTCTACTGGACCGTCTATGGACGAAAAAATCTTCACATGCTGTCAGGCTGCTTCGGTTCCAAATGAGCAGTTCATTTTTCTGCCACCGGCGGCTGGAGCAGTTTACTTTTTCTGGGGGCAATAGAAAGTTTAAATGCGACTAAAGAGCACTAAAAATCTCAGTGTTAATCGCATGTGAAGATTTTTTTGTCCACAGGTGTACATTAAAAACGAATGCATCCAATAATCCAAAAACTATTGCATTTAGGTTGTTGACATCAAGTGACAAGTGAATGAACTGGATTACATTAGAAAATAGTTGTAGATGCTAAAATAAAATAAAATAAAATCGTCTCCTTGGTAATTCTATCCAGATATCATCACCCACTAGCGTTTATTGCATTTTTTGCATACTAGAAGTTGACTATACATTTGTTTTAATATTAGGTGTGTTCAATCTTAAATGGATTTCCGAAATCGTGATTTTCTTGATTTTCAGAAATCAAGGAAATCAGATTTCAACTTTAAACAACCTTAAAATTTCCAAAAATCTAACTGCTGCACATGCGCAATGTGAACTGTTGGATCAACTTCCTGTTTGCAGTGCAGGACATTAAAACAGAGTCAGCCGCGTTCGAGAGCTCAAACGCGGC
The DNA here is from genome assembly GCA_949358305.1 of Strigamia acuminata. Classification (NCBI taxonomy): domain Eukaryota; kingdom Metazoa; phylum Arthropoda; class Chilopoda; order Geophilomorpha; family Linotaeniidae; genus Strigamia; species Strigamia acuminata. Next base: position 2,747,890 of record OX442315.1, on the reverse strand, counting down.
CAAAATATCCCAATTTTCCCAATTGCAATTATTAAATTGGAAACAAAAATAACTGCCCCAATTCAAGATGGCTGACAATCAACTGGGAAATCAAGGAAATCAAGGAAATCAAGGAAAGCGACCCTACCCGTGAATTTTCCAAAATCGGAATTTCTGAAATCAGATTTAGTTTTCATGACGTAAAAACCGTCACTTCCGGTCTCCCGAAATCAAGAAAATGAAGAAAATTAACGAAATCAGCGAAATCCATTTAGGATTGAACGCGCCTATTATTTTTAAAAAAAAAAGTCCATTCTGTTGGAAACAGTGATTTATGCATTCCAGTAATAAGTCCATTCGAGCGTGAGCCTCAAAACTAAAATTCCACTTTCTAGCACAAGTATATGAAATAAGCTTAAACTCCAAGAATATTTTTTTTTTTTTTAAAAGAAACCTACCTCACCTATTTTTCTCACCTGAATAATGGTGACCACAGTCAGTTTCATGGAATGAAATGGTAAATTTAAAACTGCGAATGCTGGTAATGGTCAGGTCTTAGAGAACATTCTATTTCTTCTAGATTGGTTAAAATAAAATAAAATTAAATTAAATAAAAAATAAATAAATGAATAAAACTTTTCATCCTGGCAATGTATTTTGACAGTGATTTATGCATTGAGGCCAACCTAACCAACCTAAAATTCCAACCTTCCATCCAGCACGCTAATGCAATAGGACGGATATGAAAAGAATGGCAGGTTTATCTTCCACTGAATTCCTACCAGAAAATTAATATTAGTATTTTGCAGTTTTCACCAACAAACGAAAAGTCTCCCACATCGCAGACTCCATTCTCGACAAACATGAACTTTATTCTGAAAATGAGTATCTTGAACGTTACAATACTAGTTGCATTGACTACAGCTACAGGTACGCAATTTGAGGATGGGTTTCTCCGTCAACTCATTTTTGAAAGAGTTTGTGTTACCTAGGACAGGGGTCGGCAACATTTTGAGACGGAAGAGCCAAAAGTTCCAATTTACAAAATTTCCCAGTTTTTAAAGAGCCACTAACATTTTTGTTTCAATATTATGGTATTTGATTAGGATTAGGTATAAAAATTTGATTTTTTTTGCAGTATAATATTTTTTATGAGTTTTGAAAATAAAATAATATAATTATTAATATTTGCACGTGGAACTGGAGAGCTGCATCTTGACATTGAAAGAGCCGTATGCGGCTCGCGAGCCACAGGTTGCCGACCCCTGACTTAGGACGATCAACTACAGGACTTCACATCCACCATTTTTTTGTAATCTAAGTTGTCCCGTACAAATGCGAAGGAGCCATCTGTCATTGCTATGTTAAAATATTTTGCGGGCAAATGGCGGACAATGACATCCCGCACTTAGATTTTTGGCGAACGTTATAACGTAGTACAATTTTATTTAACGTTTGATTTAAAAACTATATCTAAAAATATAATAAAAAATTTTCAGATATTATTTTTAACTTAAACATAAAATATAAATGTCCTCTAAAAATGCAAATGCGGGATGTCATGTCAGTTGTCCGCCATTTGCCCGCAAAATAACGTCATTTTGTGTCGTTTCGGCCGGATGGCGCCACGATCAGAAAACAGAATCGTTTTACAGTCTAACAATTAAATTGAGCTGATGTGAAGTCCTGAAGTTGATCATCCTAGGTATTACTAATTATCTGTTTTATTTTATTTCTCTCACAAGGTGTGACTGCTGATAAGCACTGGTTGGAAGTGGAAAGAAATGAATCGGTGTCGTTTGCGTGCGGCAAAGTGAAAACATCCGAATGCGAATTATATAAGTACACAAACAGCAAGAGTTTAGTGATTAAGAGAGGAGAGACTATCAACAAACGCTTCAGAATCCGAGATTCGGAAATGTGCGTTATCGAAATCGATAATGTCAAAGTGTACGATTCGGGCGAATACCATTGCACCACCGATAAAAAATACGAAGTGTATTATCTCCATGTCAAAGGTAAGTTTTACTAATAATAAACTAACAAACGGCAAAATTTAGATTGGAAATTTGTTCAAACTTTTAGGAAAACCTTCCAGCCTGTTTTACAACAACAGATTATGGAGAAACAATTCAGAAAATGTGATCTATCCAAACGAGCAAGCCAAAGTCAACTTTAAATGCCACTCGTACTTGCAGAAAAGTTATAGTTCAAGAACGGATTTTAACTGGTTTGCAGATGGTAGACACATCGGAAGTAGCAGCTCTCACGGCAGACAAAACGATGATTTGTTCGAAACGGAGTCGAGCATTCAAGTACATTTTGTAAACGGCGAAAAAGAAAAGGAAATCAAATGTAATATAAAATGGGAAAACGCAAAGGATGTACTAATTGGAACATTTGGCATGCCCTGTGAGTAATGAAGCATTTTAATTGCTAAAATAACTTAATTTGTACCACTCAGAGGGTTGTATTTATTGGCACACTATTTATTCTTTGTTTTTCACTAAAAGTAATTTTCGTTCGCACTACTTTTCTCCGCACTATTTTTTCCAATTTCACACTACAGATTACTTAACGACACACTAAAGTTTTTACACTATCACTATCACTATCACTATCGAGACCTGATTTCTTTTATAACTCTCAGATTCCACCAATGAAGTGTTACTGGCGGACACTACATCCGCCATTCAAGATAGAAACATTCTGGAGGGAGAAGCAAAGCAATTAACGTGTAAAGGTAACGGGTTTCCGTCTCCGAAAGACATCTTGATGAAGAAGAAAACTGAGGATGAGGAATGGGAGGTGGTGTCTGTTGAATCGTCATTCGCTGTAACAGATTCGGGAACGTATTTATGCGAAGCACGAAACAAGAATGGAAACGGAACCAAAATGGAAACTTATGTTACATCCAACAAACTATCGTTTCGAAATTACGGTTGAGTACAATGCTGAAACTACTTAGAAATATTTTTTCAATTGATTGTAGTAATTTTCCAGACCAAGAACTTGCAATCATGCATCAAATGCTTTCTGACATGAACGCCACTGTAGCGGAATTGCAGAAAAAGGTACGCTGTCGAATTTCTACTGGACGTCTATGGACGAAAAAATCTTCACATGCTGTCAGGCTGCTTCGGTTCCAAATGAGCAGTTCATTTTTCTGCCACCGGCGGCTGGAGTAGTTTACTTTTTCTGGGGGCAATAGAAAGTTTAAATGCGACTACAGAGCACTAAAAATCTCAGTGTTAATCGCATGTGAAGATTTTTTTCTCCACAGGTGTACTAATACATTAAAAACAAACGCACCCAATAATCCAAAAACCATTGCATTTAGGTTATTGACATCAAGTGACAAGTGAATGAACTGGATTACATTAGAAATTAGTTGTAGATGCTAAAATAAAATAAAATAAAATTGTCTTGTTGGTAATTCTATCCAAATATCATCACCCACTAGCGTTTATTGCATTTCTTGCATATTACGACTCCTTTTCATAAGTTTAGAAAAAAATGTAAAAATAGCTAAGATCAAACTTTATCAGGGGTCTGCCTGTTCGTATTATAGCATCGTTTTCCTTGATTCGAGTTAAGCACTTGAAAATGCTAGATGTGGATCGATTAAGAAGATCGGCAATGTTTTGGAGCTGCAAAATTCGAATCTTTTCGTCACGTGTCAGTTGCTTTTCTTTTCACAGATTACTTTTTGGGTAGATTTCTTCCTTTTGAACTATTTTATAACACTGTATAAAAATGTGGGTGCTAACTTCTTTCAATTCTAGCTTTAGCAGCCCTAAAGTTTGATCTTAGCTATTTTTACATTTTTTTCTAAACTTATGAAAAGGAGTCGTAGAAGTTGACTATACATTTGTTTTAATATTGTTTAAAAAAAAGTCCATCCTTGATTTATGCATGCCGGTAATAAGTCCATGCAACCCAGGTAAAAAAAAATCTGCAGAATCCTGCAGAAAAATTGCCTGCCGAAAAAGTTCTGCAGAAAATCTTTTTTCTCTGCAGAATCCTGCAGAAAATTTGCCTGTCGAAAAAGTTCTGCAGAAAATCTTTTTTCTCTGCAGAATTCTGCAGAAAAATTGCCAGCCAAAAATATTCTGCAGAAAAGATTTTCATTTTCCTTCAGAATTCTGCAGAATTTGGTAATTTTTCCTGCAGAAAGTTTTTCTGCCGAACCTTTTTCTCCTGAGTAGCGTGAGCCTCAAAACTAAAATTCCACTTTCAAGCTTAAATACCAAGAATTTTTTATTTTTTTTAAAAGAAACCTACATCAGCCACCTATTTGTGAGTAAAATACAATCAGAGGTCACCACAACTATATCTAAGCTTAAATTTAGTATTTACGTTGCAGATGCCACAAGTTCAGTGCAGCTTATTGATAATTAGGATTGTGTTTGCGGCGATCAGATCGTACTGGATGGTCAGACGAAACGAGTGACGTGCGAGGGAACCGCGTTTTCTTTAGCCGATGATTATCTCACAGAGAAAATTGATAAAAACGGGTGTGCGTGACCGAGTAGGAAACTTACGTGTGCGAGGCGGGAAACGATGACGAAAACAAGCGTATCCTGTTTCGAGAGCGATCCAGAGAAGTGAGTGTCGTCAACGTGCGCGTATCAACTTCCGTGGCTGGCGGATCGTAAGCTGGGGTCCGGGGTTCGTGATGAACCTGGGAGGAAACACGGTAGTTGAATGTTCGTTTTAGTATCTTTTATCCGCTTACTCACCGCGATTTGAGACCCGACGGTTGATCGGGAGGCCAACTCGTCGAAGTGTCCGTTTCTGGGAGGCCATGTTACTTACCTTGTGTTGCGCGTCGGCGCTCACGTCGCCACCTGGTGCACAAGTCAAAAGGCGTCTAGTTTATATTTCCGAGGAAGTTTCGTAGAGAAATTATGGTTGAGTCTTGAGTGTAGTGTTACTGGCGTGTTGTTTGATTGTATATTGACACGATTTCTCGTATTTCAGATCGTGAACTCGCATTCATAACTCAAATGCTTTTTGATATGTGCGCCACCGTGACCGATTTGCAGCAAAAGGTAGAGTAGGAATGTTTATTATTTATTAAAAGCAAGAAAAGAAATACTTAAAATAAAATAAAATAAAATAAAATAAAATGGAATTTTTTTGAGTTTAACTAAGGGTTTAGGTTGTAGAAATAAAGGATGTAAAATTGAGAGATTTTAGGACGAAAACATCAAAACGAGGTTTGCAATTTACATGGAATTAAAATGGAAAAGTGACAACTGCGTGATAGAAATCAGAAAGCAAATGCTGGTAATGATCGTGTCAGGTGTTGGAGAATATTCTATTTCTTCTAGATTGGTTAAAATAAAATTAAATAAAATAAAAAATAAATAAATACCAGTACGGTAAATAAAAATTCCCATCCTGGAATTTACTATAAGTAAATATGAATTAAATTTAACTTTCGCATTAATATTTAACATACGTTTAACATCATATTTACTTAACGCGTTAAATATAAATTTGCACTTCATATTTACTTACATTTAAATTTTGTAAATATGAAACTTCAAGCAGTGACAGTGATTTATGGATTGCGACCAAGTCCATTTGTGCGTGAGCACCAACATAAAAATCTAATAACCTTCCATCCAGCACGCAATGCAATACGACGGATATGAAAAGAATGGCAAGTTTATCTTCCACTGAAATCCTACCGGAAAACTAATACTAGTATTTCACAGTTTTCGCCAACAAACGAAAAGTCTCCCACACCGCAGACAAACATGAACTTTATTCTGAAAATGAGTATCTTGAACATTTCAATACTAGTTGCCTTGACTACAGCTACAGGTACGCAATTTGATCTTTTCACCTAACCCTTTACTCATTTTTGAAAGAGTTCGTGTTACTAATTGTTTTGTTTTATTTCTTTCTCGAGGTGTGACTGCCGAAAAACACTGGTTGCAAGTGGAAAGAAATGGATCGGTGTCGTTTGCGTGTGGAGAAATGAAAACATCCGAATGCGAGTTGTATAAGTTCACAAACAGCAAGACTTTGATGGTTAAGAGAGGAGAGAATAGCGACAAACGCTTCAGAATCCGACATTCGGAATTGTGCGTTATCGACATCGATGATGTCAAAGTGTACGATGCGGGCGAATACCATTGCACCACCGATAAAGAATACGAAGTGTTTTATCTCGAAGTCAAAGGTCAGTTTTACTAACTGTGGTGATCTCAAAGTATTTCACCACTTAGGAGATGAATTTATTTGTCTAACAAACTAGCGAAATTTTTATAGGAAATTTGTTCGAACTTTTAGGAAAACCTTCCAGCCTGTTATACAACAACAGATTATGGAAGAACAATTCAGAAAATGTGATCTATCCAAACGAGCAAGCCAAAGTCAACTTTAGATGCCACTCGTACTTGCAGAAAAGTTATAGTTCAAAAACGGATTTTAACTGGTTTGCGGATGGTAGACACATCGGAAGTGACACCTCTTACGGTCGACAAACCGATGACTTGTTCGAATCGGAGTCGAGCATTCAAGTACCTTTTGTAAACGGCGAAAAAGAAAAGGAAATCAAATGTAATATAAAATCGGGAAGCGAAAAAGATGTTCTAATTGGAACATTTGGCATACCCTGTGAGTAATAAAGGGTGTCCCAAAATTAACGCAAGATTTGAATTTGCCGCCATTTGTGCAGTAAATTGTTGGCAATTCTGAAAAAATGAGAAAGATGTGTCTCCATGCTTACAAAATTCAATTAACACAACAACTGAAGCCTAATGACCACGCACAGCATAGAGTGTTTGTTGAATGGATTCTTGAACATCAACAAGTGGATGCTGATTTTACGAGCGATGAAGCACATTTTTTATTTTCTATTTAATTCAAATCTTGCGTTAATTTTGGAACACCCTTTACAACCAAAAGAAGAATTTTAAATGCTAAAATAGTCTAATTTGTGTCTTATTTCTTTTATAACTTTCAGATTCCACAAATGAAGTGTTACTGGCGGACGCTACTTTCGCCGTTCAAGATAGAAACATTCTAGAGGGAGAAAGGAAGCAATTAACGTGTAAAGGTAACGGGTTTCCTTCTCCGAAAGACATCTTGATGAAGAAGAAAACTGAGGATGAGGAATGGGAAGTGGTGTCTTCTGAATCGTCAATCACCGTAACGGATTCGGGAACGTATTTATGCCAAGCGCGAAACGAGAATGGAAACGGAACCAAAATGGAAAATTATATTACATCAAACACACTGTCGTTCCGAAATTACGGTTGAGTATTGTGACGCGTGTGGATCGTTCCGATTGTCGGCCGATCCGTAGCACGCTATTTGGCTAAACTAAATGTTAAAGTTGCTAAATTAGTCAATCAGTCAGATGACGAGGCGATGACAAAGCCAAACGCCAATGCCATCTTTTGACGAAATTTAGCAACTTTAACATTTAATTTAGCCAAATAGTTACGCGTATCAGCATTACTGTTAAGCATATTTTCAGAACGTTCAATTTGTGTGATATTTCAGATAGAGATCTTGAAACCATGAAGGAAATGGTGAGTCAAATCTTGCTTCTAAACCAAATGATTTCCGACATGAATGCCACTGTGGCTGAATTACAGAAAAAGGTAAATCTAAAAATCTAGACAGTAAAATTGAAATTAAAGCACAATACTCAATCATTATATTTAGGTTGACGGCAATCATGTGAAAACTGAATAACTGGATTACATTGAAATGTGTTGTACTACAAGCTGAAATAAAATCTTACTCGTTCGTCTATCACCAATTACTTATTTTAGCGATGGGAAATCGTATTGTAAACGTAATTAGTTCTGGCCTAAAACCGGCTAGTTTTCATAGTACAGTCGAAACTCTTTATAACGAATCGCAAGGGACCGGATGAATCGATTCGTTATAACGAGAATTCGTTAAAACGAATTAGGTGAAAAATCAAATTTTAGCACCAAGAACTATTTTTTTTGTAAACCTTGATTACCACTTGCAAGTTTCATGTTAATTTTATCCCGATTCCTTAAAATTGTTGAAATTGTAGAACGGGGACAAATTAAACTCCTCTGCTACAATTGATGGCTTCTTGGCATTGTCAATGGCATCAATAATGTTCAGCTTGTCGTGAACGAAATTGCCTTTCATTTGGCAGACATTTTCATTTTCCATTGTTTTCTAAATATGGGCATCGGATGTTGTGAGTGATGTGATCAGTTTTGAAAATTCGTTATAACGAGAGCTTATGGGTATTATAGTGTACCTGAAAACTTGTTTGTTATAACGAATAATTCGTTATATCGAAATTCGTCATAGCGAAAATATTTAACATGGTGTTCTATGGCTGGCCAACCAAGTCATTTCCAACAATTCGTTATAGCGATAATTCGTTATATCCCGGTTCGTTATAAAGAGTTTCAACTGTAATTACATTTTCAAAATCATGAAGTCTCTCTAGATCACCTTGTGTAAGCAAAGTATATACCTGTTGGCCCAAATAAAACCTGCCTTGACAATGCAAGGAGGGTCACTAAGGATGTCTGAAAAATGAATACAAACAGGGTGTTTCGTTTAAGACGCTCCAGTCAATTTCCAGAAAAAGCATATGCTTTTTTAAAAAACCAAGCAGACTAGCCTAAAGCAAAGTAGGGATGACGAATCCAATGGTTTAATCAAATTTCATGCCAGACATGCAACAATGCACTTTTCATTCGCTAACTCGTTAGTTGGTCGAGTTAGAGCAAAATTTCCAATTACAAAGTTGTAGAACACCATCAAATTAGTACTATTTAAATGGAGCTATGAAATCGGATTTTTGAGAAGATAAAACTGGGGGGGGGGGGGGAAACAAAGTTTTGAAAAAGAGGTAAGTTATCTGAGGAGAGAAGACAGGAGTCTGTCGACTTACCAGCCAAGCACAGGCTAGAATTGCAGCCATCTTAAAAATAACCATAAAATTTTAGGTGAAGAAGATAAAGAGATTCATTTATATTAGGAAAAAACGGGTCCCACCTGTCAGATAAGAGAATATCTCAGGTTAGAGGTGTTTGCTAACACAACGGCTGTTAAGACTCCTTGGATGAGGGGATGAAAACCTAACAGTTTCCAAACTGGTATTTATCTAATTTCACCTTTAACTTACCAATGACTTTTGTTTTGGAAATCCAAAATTTTTTGCAGTCTAGGAATTAGGTTTATGGTTATGTTTAAGGCTTATTTAGCGAACAAAATACAACAATTAGAGTTAAACAAACAGGGAAATGCGCGTATTTAACGCGTAAAAACCTAGACCGTGACAATTGATTCAAACCCAGAAAAGAAATTCTTTAAATTCATAAAATAAAATAAAATGGAAATTTCTAGAGTTTAATTAAGGGATGTAAAATTGAGAAATTTTAGGAAGAAAATATCAAGCCTAGGTTTGCAATTTACATGGAATAAAATGGCAAATTGTCAACTGTGTGACAGAAATGCTGGTAATGATCGCGTCAGGTCACGGAGAACATTCTGTTTCTTTTATATTGGTTAAGATTAAATTAAATTAAATTTAAAAAAAAAAATACGGAGTAATAAATAAATAAAAATTTTTATCCTGGAAATGTATTTTGGCAGTGATTTATGCATTGCGGCCAAGTGCATTTGTGCATGAGCACAAATCTAATTAGCTACCATCCAGCACGCAGTGCAATACGACGGATATGAAAAGAATGACAAGTTTATCTTCCACTGAAATTGCTACTGGAAAACTAATACTAGTATTTCGCAGTTTTCACCAACAAACGAAAAGTCTTCCGCATCGCAGACACCATTCTCGACAAACATGAACTTTATTCTGAAAATGAGTTTCCTCAACATTTCAATACTAGTTGCCTTGACTACAGCTACAGGTAAGCAATCTGTCAAACACACCGCCTGGTTCTCCGGCTGTGGGGGGCAAGTGGACTCGTTCTGAGGTGATTCGGCAGTCTATGGTTCACACGGAAGTGTATTTTTTCCCACCAGATCGTACCAGATTGCGGAGTCATGGCGACATAGAGCGATATTACGTCGATAATCGTTTGGCATACGATCGTGACTCCTTTGACTTTAGCACCCGAAATGTGCCAGTTCAAATGGTTGATCCCCCACCGGTAGATCTTAATGCTTCACTTCCTGCTTACTCATTTTTCGTGTTACTAATTGTTTGATATGATTTGATTTCTCTCTCGAGGTGCGACTGCCGAAAAGCACTGGTTGGAAGTGGAAAGAAATGGATCGGTGTCGTTTGCGTGCGGAAAAATGAAAACATCCGAATGCGAATTGTATAATCACACAAACAGCAAGAGTTTGGTGATTAAGAGAGGACAGAATAGCAACAAACGCTTCAGAGTCCGAGATTCGGATTTGTGCGTTATAGAAATCGATAAAGTCAAAATGTACGATTCGGGCGAATACCATTGCACCACCGATAAAGAATACGAAGTGTTTTATCTCCACGTCAAAGGTCAGTTTTACTAACAAACTAGCAAAATTTAGATTGAAAATTTGTTCAAACTTTTAGGAAAACCTTCCAGCCTGTTATACAACGACAGATTATGGAGAAACAATTCAGAAAATTTGATCTATCCAAACGAGCAAGCCAATGTCAACTTTAAATGTTACTCGCACTTGCAGAAAACTTATAATTTAAGAACGAATTTTAACTGGTATTCGGATGGTAGATTGCTTGGAGGTGCCAATTCTCCCGGTAGACAAGACGATGACTTGTTTACATCGAGGTCAAGCATGGAATTACATTTTGTAAACGGCGAAAAAGAGAAGGAAATCAAATGTATTATAAACTGTGGGAACGAAACAGATGTTCTAATTGGAAGATTTGGCATTCCCTGTCAGTAATACAACCAAAAGAAGCATTTTAAATGCTAAAATAGTCTAATTTGTGTTTTATTTCTTTTATAACTCTCAGATTCCACAAATGAAGTGTTACTGGCGGACACTACTTTCGCCATTCAAGATAGAAACATTTTACAGGGAGAAACGAAGCAATTAACGTGTAAAGGTAACGGGTTTCCTTCTCCGAAAGACATCTTGATGAAGAAGAAAACTGAGGATGAGGAATGGGAAGTGGTGTCTTCTGAATCGTCAATCGCCGTAACGGATTCGGGAACGTATTTATGCCAAGCACGAAACGAGAACGGAAACGGCACCAAAATGGAAAATTACATTACATCCAACACACTGTCGTTCCGAAATTACGGTTGAGTATTGTGACCGGTGTGGACCGTTCTGATTGTCGGCCGATCCGTAGCGCGCTGTTTGGCTAAACTAAATGTTAAAATTGCTAAATTAGTCGATCAACCAGATGACGAGGCGATGAATAAGCCAAACGCCAACGCCATCTGTTGACGAAATTTAGCAAAGCCAAACGACATCGCCATCTGTTGACGAGATGACAAAGCCAAACGCCAACGCCATCTGTTGACGAAATTTAGCAACTTTAACATTTAGCATTACTGTTAAACATATTTTCAGAACGTTCAATTGGTGTGATATTTCAGATAGAGAACTTGAAAGCATGAAGGAAATGGCGAGTCAAATCTTGCTTTTAAACCAAATGATTTCCGACATGAATGCCACTGTGGCCGAATTACAGAAAAAGGTAAATCTAAAAATCTAGACAGTAAAATTGAAATTAAAGCACAATACTCAACCATTATATTTAGGTTGAAGGCAATCATGTGAAAACTGAATAACTGGATTACATTGAAATGTGTTGTACTACAAGCTGAAATAAAATCCTACTCGTCTATCACCAATTTCTTATTTTCGCCTAAAATAGCGATGGGAAATCGTATCGTAAACGTATACAGTAATTAGTAACGTCGTTGTATATATCTTGCATGTATCTCAAGACCTGTCAGGTCGTAATGGACACATCAGAGAACGTTGTTTGTAAATATTGGTTGCGAGGTGTTTGTGTAAAGGGCGATTTGTGCGAATTTCTACACGAATACGACGTGACTAAAATTCCGGAATGTCACTTCTATTCCCGATTTAATGCGTGCGCCAATGAGGAATGTCCGTTTCTTCACGTTGATCCGGAATCGAAGGTCGAAAAATGTCTTCTGAATGATAATTTGTGTTATAATTATTTACTCGGGTTCTGTCCTGAAGGAAAAACCTGTCAATTTCTGCATCGAAAAATCGAAATAACGACTCAAAAATATTCGAATGAAGCGGGTGGAAAAGACGTTTGTCGTCCGCGGGCTCGAGCGCCGCGGCGGTTTCGACCGTTGGGTCAAGTTACGTGCTTTAAGTGTCGTGTTAAAGGTCATTACGCCGATAAATGTCCGAATGGTCAGTGGTTTTTGTAGGAATTTTATTCGTTGACGAAATTGCCGCTGTGTTTGTTTGTTTGCATTAATTGATTGGCGTTCCGTTGTCATATGTACCGTCACTAGGTGAACTTTGTTTAGAAAATTACACAACACAATTTATTTCATCTTGTCTGTTGTCACTGACAGTTTGGTTCTGATAGTCGTCATCACCTTTTTATTGGTGAGATATTCTGGTAGGTTTATTATTATTACTATTATTATTTTTAACAATGTCTTCACCAAATTGATTACAACAGTGAATGTCATTAATTGTACAGTAAATATCATTTCTGAATAGAAAAAATAGTTTTGTAAAGACTAAAATAATTGCCAGCTAAATATACACCCGGGCATGGAAGTTTTCAATAAAAAATAGTTGGATTTGGTTAAATGAGAGCCAAAATATGCGAAAAAAATTTAATCGGTTTTTGGTTCAATATTAAGGAGTGTGTTTTACATAATGACGTGTTGTTATTATCAACGTGTTAAGGTCAAAAAGGATCAATAGACATTTCTCTTCTTCATGGTCGCAATGATAAATTTTAAATGTAAATTTTGAGACTGCTCTTCGCCAAGGTAACCTGGGGACTGGTTGTCCTGGTCCGGGACACATACTCACGTAAATAATGACAAGAGACTCTACATTGTTTCCCCCCATTTAGCAGTTGATCAATCTGTGCATATACTTAATATAATTATTATCAACGCCATCTGGGGATGGTTTACTGCACTAAATGGTAAACACAGCGCACAGAGCTAGCCGGTGAACGATACCGCTCTGCCACGTGACAATACGTTTGTCTAGGGGTTGGTGAATACCGTCACCTGCGTGCAGGGGTACCGTAATGGCACGCCGCACCCGGCAACCGACCTGCCACACACAGGATGTGAACCCCATGTATGACGAGGTCGGTTAAACATAAAATCCGTGTCGAACTTCCCCGAGTACGACCCATGCAGCCGCTCATGAAGGCTGTAGCAGGCCCATCACCATACTATTGAGCATCACAGTGGTGAATGCGGAGGAGAGTAGAGTCAGCGAAGGGCACGGTTGCCCTTGCTGGCGTCAGGACCTTCTTAACACGTCTTCTCTCTACGGTTATCACGATCGGTGTCCGTCTCTCCTCTGTCACGATCGGTGTCCGTCTCTTCTCTGTCACGGTCGGTGACACTCTGACTCTCTCATCACACCACTCAGCTCCCTCTTTTCTTACTCAGTCCACCCACAAAGGGGGATTGTGAGATCTGTGGTGTGGTTCACTTGTGGAGTTAGGCCTGGAGATTTAGGGCCAAGTTGGAATGCTGTGTCTTTGGGCACAGCAGTTATGAGATGTTAATCATAGAAGATTTTGAGTCAGGCTGAGGTTTTTAATATTCGAGAATAAAAAGAACTCTTGGTTGTCAGGTTTGTCAACTTGACAACCAAGTGATTGTTAAGTACAATGTTATTGGCTACAATAATATGTGATGACTTACATAGCAAACATTGTCGGTACACGACACCCTTCCCCCCTACTATTTGGGCACATTCTGTTTCGGGTATCCAGGTAGTTGCTTGAGCCTCTCAGATCTGCGCAACGATGTGGCATCCGGTGGACCGGTGGGCTGAACTGGAGGCTCCCGGAATCTCTGTAATATGGCACTCAGACGCTGCGTAAGCAAAGCCGGATCAAGCAGAGCAGGTGAAGGTGTGGAGACTGCCGCGACCTGCGATGATGGTCCAGGCCCGCTGACAATTTGATCCGGAAATGTAGGAGCTTGACGATCGGCATCTAATATAAGTCTAACTAATGATGATGAAGGTTGAATTGACGAAAGTAATGGTAGTTCATGAGGTGAATTAGGAGGGATAGAACTGGATGAAAGATGTAACTCGGCGGAGAAATTTCCTGAAGAGTTTCCCCCTGAAGTATGAGGTGAGGTGAAGGCAGATGAGGTTTGTGAACTGGAAACGGACGCCTGAGTTACAGGTAAAACAGTAGGCCGGGGTCTCATAGCAAAATCTATCGCAAAACCACTATGGGGGGCCAAGGTATTAGGTGGTAAGAGGACCGCTGGTGGGGCGCGCGTGGAGAAAGGCGTTGTGGTTGCCGGGGTTAAGATAGAGGGGAGGCGGAGTGTTTCCCCCTGAAATTTACGTAAATGGTTTAAATGTATAATGATGATCTCCCCGGAGTCAGTACGAATCTCATATACCACTTCCCCACGCACAGCAATCACTGAACCCCTGGCCCATTTGGGCGACCGCGCGAGAAAAACTCGGTACCAAACAGGTGCCCCAATGGGGAGGCGCAAAGCTGAAGGCAAGACCACCCCAGATGAATGGAGGGGAGTCGTGAATGCCCAAGCCCGCACCAACTGATGCCACACGTCGGCAATTTGGCGGTTAAAAAGGCGGACGGATGGAGAAATCCCGTCCAGTCTAGAAGGAGTGGCGTGTTGGGTCATCAAGATACGTGGAATGACCGAATCCCATCTATTGGATGAAGCAAGAGATAGCTGCTCCTTTGTCCACCGCACAGCTTTCTCAGCCTGACCGTTAGACTGGGGGCTGTACGGTGGGGAAAACAGATGCTTAATATGATTGGCCCGGGTGAACTCCCCCATCTTGGCGGAGCTAAACTGGGGACCATTGTCCGTGACCAGGACCCGAGGCAGCCCGTGGGTGGCAAAAAGTCCGTAGGGCCACTGGGCGGTGTGTGGGTGCCCAATTTTACTCATTTATATTTTTAAATTTACTTTATAGCAGTTGTGGTGATGAATTAATAGGAATAATGGCTGGCCCACCAGCACACCATATTTACGGATGGATGCAAACTCAACTGAAAAATGAAACGAAACAAACACGTGCACGTTGGCTAACTAAACCGTATAAAGTTGCATTTCAAGCAATTCGTGTTAGCTTGTGTTTTCTTTCCATTCTCGTGTGCGGCTGGCAAGTATCAAACTGTTTAAATCGCTATTTGCTGCAACCAATCAGCACTGTTGTTGTCATGGAATACAATATTGATAATTACACTTTTCCTACAATCGTTGTTTGCCCCAATGAATTTATCCACAATGTTGTTGAGGAATTAAAAAAAGGAAACTCCAACTTTTCTTTTAATTTTGAATCGTGGAAGGAAAACGATTTGGATGGTTCAATGATTGGGCAAAAGGTATTCGAGTCTCGTGCCGTAATACGTGTACATAATATTGTAATATATTTCAGTGCTTCGAAGCAATTAGCGACAAATGTGTTGAAGGCAGGGCAGTGGGAGTTCCCATCGACATGGTTGAGGGTCGTTGCTACAAATTCGTTAATGGTAGGATTGAATTTGAAAATAAATGTTGGCAAATGGGAATTTTAGATTTGTTTTTGCTGTTTAGATAATGTTTATCGTTTTACCGGAACTGATTATTGGCAGTCGTACTTAGTTTTTCCAAAGATGAACGCCTCAGCATTGGCTCAGGTTATTTTGTGATTAGAAGAAATTGATATTGATGCGGTTTGTCAATTTTTTTTTGTTTCAGATATTTCTTTCATCTAAAGTGGTGTATGAATACAATCTGCAAAATATGAAACTTGGTCGACAAATGTTGAATTACCTTTTTTTCAGAATTACTGAGGTAAATCTTATAACACATTGACATTAGCAAAGTGTTTTCATGTCCAGAGTTATAGAAAGCAGCTAAGTCGTAGAAACAGTAATAAAAGTAAAAGTCAGAATTCTTTACAGTAAAGCGAGTGCTTTAGATAGAAGTGAGGGAGCTTTACAGAGAAGTGAGAGTGCTTTACAGAGAAGTGAGTGTGCTTTACAGAGAAGTGAGTGTGCTTTACAGGGAAGTGAGTGTGCTTTACAGGGAAGTGAGAGTGCTTTACAGAGAAATGAGAGTGCTTTCAATTGACAAATCCAAAACTCATGATATTTATAAAGCATTTAATCCACAAATTTCTGAATAAACGATTGCTGAAATTAAATGCAATATTTTACTCAGTTTCAGAACATCAATACAAACTGCAATCCGTGCTGGTCCAAAGACAATGTCACCAATTGCATAAATTCATGCATGGATAATACAGTATACTTCTTCATACAAATATGACTTGCGTGGTATGATAAGTTTATAGTACAGAGTGACCAGAGAAACCTGATGCTTTTGAAACCCTTTAATCAATTCAAATGTTCATTTGAAACTTAAACCATATCAGAGTTTGAAATGCCATTTTTATATATAGAAAACCATTTCACTCGGATGAGCCAGAAAGACTGGTAAATATTTTTATACACTTATTTTTTAGCCACGATTTCGACTAGAGTAGTCATTGTTGGGGATAGCAATACAAGTACCTCAACTAACGCCATTTCAGTGGTCACGGAGCAATGAACGCATGCAAGTAATATAATTTTCCAGACAAACAAATGGTATTTCAAACTGTACAATGGTTTTAGTTAAAAAAAAGTTAATTATTAGCTACAGTGTAATTTTATTTTCAAAATCATCAGTTCTCTGGATCACCTTGTGTAAGCAAAGTAGAGACAGGGTGGCCCAAATAAAACCTGCCTTGACAATGCAAGGGGTGTCACTAAGGTATAAAAAGGTATACATTGTTCAATTTAATATGTATTAATTATTAGTTGTTGGCAGTGTTATTTAACGTTTCTGAGATATTTGCATTCTTAATCAATTTTTATACCAATTCGCTGAACAGTGTATACATTTTTTGAGACACCGTGTGCGGTTTGGCTGGTTTTATTTGATCCATGTGTATAATTTTTTTTATATTTTCAAACAAAATTTAAAAATAATTATTTTGTTGCTTCCGTAGTTGCCTTTCATGAAAGCAGAACTTCCTTTTTGTTCAACTTGGGAGGAAGTTTCTACTTTTTACGACCAAATCTTGAATGAGGCTTACATGGAACGCCATACGTGCAAATGCAAACGGCCTTGCAATTCAGCCACTTATACGACAGCTGTACAGGGAAGTTCCGATTTTAAAATAACTGAGAAAACGGTCTATATTTTCATTAAAACTCCAAAAATAGTTGTAATTGAAGTTTTGTCTTATCCTTTTACTTCACTCACGGCTGACATATTGAGCAATGTGGGTTATTTCATTGGCATCTCGATGCTGAGTATATTCGATTTTGTTTTGAATACTGTAAAAAAAATTGGATTGCGCATTAAAAGGATGAAAATATGAGTTGAAATAAATAAAAAATGTGTATAAACCCTTTGGGTTGGAACCCTGCTAGGAGAGGAATGACGCACAGATAATGGATGCAGCTTTTTCCCCACAGGCCACAATTTTGCTAATTGTCATTGTTTTAAAATGATACATATACTGTATAAAACACTGATAAAATTTGGAGAAGTGAATAGTGAATCCACTCATGTATATAGTTTAAAAACGTCAAATTAAATTGTAATGTTTGAAAAGTGTGTGTTGTACTACTACATAACCTCCAATACAACCTACTGGAGCTTTCAGCAGGTTAGAACTTCAGATATGTAAATTAATCCTGGTTAACGTGATCTGGTTCAGTTTGTTTTGGCTTATTTCAGCGCCCAAAAATTGTTTTTGTTACTAAAATGTCTTTCAGCTCCTAACATCAAATGCTGCAATATCTTTTGCTGGACTTTGGAAATGGCTTCCAATTTGACACTCATTTGAAAAACAAGTGAACTCTGTCAGTCGCCAAGGGGTACGAGGCGAGTCGTCGAACACAAATATACATATTTCCACAATGTTGAAAGTTTACTTTTACACATTATATTTCAACATGACTTTCCACATGGAAATCTCATTTTTTTTGCAGTGAAAGTTGAACATAAACATACCTACGTAAAATACAAAGAAACAGGCCTCTAATGGGTCTTTTCCAACCTGCTTCCCGATTGGTCACAAGGTGAGGATGAGCCAATTATGTAGTCAAAGTCTGAATCATATGACCTCGCACGCCTTAAGAGAGTGATGTGATGGTCCCTCATCACCGCGTCGCATTCACTCAATTTCATTAAAACCCAGCACAAAGCTGTGCACCAACTCGAACAGCGAGAAATGCGAGGTTGACTGTATAATGTTGTTGAGCACGCACACCTGTTCGAGCACATTTTTACCCTACCTGCTCATGACGCCCTCGCAACTTAAATCCGACCCTGGCACCATTGCCCTCTGCTTTGCGGAGTTTCTGTACTAAAGTCTGAATAACACTTTCGACAAGGCCGTTCAAAGATGGATGGTAGCCGTAGAGGAGACATATCTCCGAGGTAAATATGGCTGAATAATAAAGCATTACAGGATTTCCCCCCTGTGTGGCGTGCCCAAGAGGGGTCTCTGACTCCTAGACAACGGATTAAGGGTCACCAAACCCTAGGGTAATGCATCTTGTTCCTATGTTGCCCTGCGTATGACCATGCTGTCACGTAATTCTTGAAAATGTTCTGACCTTGTTAGTCGTTCAGGTGGTGGTGCTTTTCAGTACCACCACCTGCCATTTCCTGTGGCTTTGTTTGTCTGCGCTAATTGATTGGCATTCCGTTGTCATATGTACTGTCACCATGTACACTTTGTTTACAAAATTGAAGAGCAGAGTTTATTTTATCTCGGCAGTTGAGACTTATGATAGGTACTGTACGTTTGGACTGTGGAGGTAACGTTTTAAAGTCCTCTTTTGCTTTCTAATAATGATATATTCTGGTGAGTTGTTTATTATTACCATTATTATTATTAAGAAGGATGGTGAGTGCAGTTAAATAAAGCACCTTGTGTGCACCAAATACAAGTAGATTACAGCATTGAATTTAATTAATTGTAAATACACAATAGGGGGTTTCATTAATTAAGCAATTTTGTAATTTTGCAACTTTAGCAATTTTGCACTTTTGGATTTGTCACATGATATCAGTTCCACCAATCATGTGCATAATTGCAAAAACACAAAACAGAAAAAATACACAATCACAAAATCAAAGGTAGTTTTGCTATTTTGGCAAAAATGGCAGCAGCCAAACTCAATCCAAGTGGCCATCACAAATTGTGATTAATAATTAGTTTCAAAAACAATCTCATAACTTTGCAATTTTGCAATTATTTAAATAGTCACGTGACTTCCTATCCACCATATTAGGTTATAGTTATATCCAACCAATTTTAAAATGTGATGCAAAAAAACTAGTTCTTATTTGTGTGATAGAACAAAATATTTTTTAATAAGGTGCATTTTAATAAATACTAGCTGTTCACCCACATAGCCAAAGCCATAGATCAGACAAATGTATACAACCAAATCATAAAATAACTTTTTGCAAAACTAAACCAAACCCATAATAATGCAACCCAAACCCAAACCACACCAAACCAAAACCAATGCCAATCTGGCCAATACCCAAACACAATCAAACCCAAAAGTTAACCTAAACCCAACGCCAATCCAGCCAATTCAATTTTGACCCAAACCACTGCAACCTGCTATTTTGTCCTCCTTTATTATTCAACCATTTTTTCCAACTTTTTCTTATAAATCAACCCAAAAAGATCGTTTTTTCCAAAATTTAAAATCAACGGTTAATCAGATCAAAAAGTTATCTGTACCATCGTTTTCAGCGGGATTTTCTTCTCTGGAAACCTGTTTTAAACATTTCATTCGGTTAATTTTACGAATTTTTGGTTTTGTCATGGTCGAATCTCGAATCCAAATTCTGCACCAAATTTCCAAATTTTCCCATTCGGTCCCCCGCTAAGATGGCCCGAATCGGCACTTTTCCTCGCCCGAATCAAAAAATAAAAAATACAGGCTTGTGCAGAATTGTCTCCTCGTCAAAATGAGCTTGGTTCCATAATTTTCCGAGCTCATCTTGACATAGAAAACAATAAAAATCGTTACGCGACGAACATTTCCGCCTGAATTTCCATTCGGGCACCCGCTAAAATCGCCCTGAATCGCCCTGAATCGGTACTGTTTTTTACCCGAATCGAAGTATTGAGTTTCCTAGCTGTTATACAGTCATGGATGCATCAGCATTTTGATGATATACAAGGATACAAGTTGGCCACTTAGATAGAGCTTGGATGCCTCCATTTTGTTTTGAGCTTCACAAGCCTCAAAATCACTTCTTATCAAAATCACAAAAACTACCTTTTAGATGTTTTTGGGATTTTGTGTTTTTACTCTTTTGTGCTTTAGTGAATGTGAATGTGATTGGTAGAACAGATATCACATGACAATACTCAAAAATCACAAAATTGTCCAGATCACACAATTGCAAAATTGACTGGGTTAATTCAATGTAAACTCATTTTTGGAGGCATCAAAAAATAATGATTTTGTGATTAATGCAAAATCACAAAATTGCAAAATCATTCATATAATGAAACCCCCTAATGTAAAGTGGGGTCGTGGTGGGGTCGTGGAATGTAATTTTTCATGAAAAATAATTATTCAACCCATCAGATTCAGTTAAATGAGAAACAAAACATGTGCGCAAATTGTTTGATTGATTTTTGGTTCAATGTTAAAGGCGTGGCTTTGATAATGACAAGTGTCCACGTGTTAAGGTCAAAAAGGATCAATAGACATTTTCTTTATTCATGGCCGCATGCTAAATTTTGATTTTTTTTCTCATTTAATTTTCAAAACAAATTTTACTCATTTACATTTGTAAATTTGTTTTATTGCAGTCGTAGTGACTTTTTGTTGATATTTTTCAGTCGCGCCAGAATAATTGATCAAGTTCTTTTATTTCCATTAAGTTATACGAACAAAATTCAATGTCGGAAGATATTTCTTATTACCGGTATACTGTATAAAACACTAATAACATTTGGAGAAGTGAATCCACTCTTGTGTATAGTTTAAAAACGTCAAATTAAATTGTAATGCTTGAAAAGTGTGTGTTGTACTACTACATTTTCGGCAGTTAAATAACAGTCAACAACGTATTGTCGAAACAGTTTTTCAGCGTGTAGGAGTTGATTAAATAATTTTGGAATGGCAAATCTGTAGCAGTAAAATTGAAGCGGACTTATCCGGGCTGGGCGATCTTCTTCTTTCTTCTTTTTTGCATTTCCATTTTGGTCAGCATTTAGTTTGGCATTTATTGCAATTTCTTCCGCAGCCATGGTATTAACTTCTGCATTTACTGCAGTCCGTCATGCTTTTCAGCTCAACAACCTGCGTCAACTTCTTGCCCCTGCAGGTCTCCATATAGGATAGCAGTCTGCCAACGACCCCAAGTCACGTGCGTTAAGTGCGATGACAAAGGGCATTATGCCAATAAATGTCCAAATGGTCGCTGGTATTTCAAGCAATTGTATTCTGAGTTGACAAAATTAGCGCGTCATTTCCTCTGGCTTTGTTTGCCTGTGCTAATTGATTGGCATTCCGTTGTCATATGTACTGTCACCATGTACACTTTGTTTACAAAATTGTAAAGCAGACTTTATTTTATCTCGACAGTTGAGACTTAAAGTACTGTATGTTTGCACTGTGGAGGTAACTTTTAAAAATCGTCCTTTTCGTTCTATTAATGACATATTCTGGTGAGTTATTTATTATTATTATATATAGACAATGTAAAGTGGAGTCGTGGAATGTAATGATGATAAGAATAACATTTCTGCATGCACAAAAAGTCGTTTTGTAAAGAGCGAAAAAATTTCCAGCTAAATATACGCTTTTTTGGCCACCTGGCCACGCTATTTTTAATGAAAAAAATTTTTTTTACCCATCAAATTTAATTAATTAAGAAGCAAAACATGTGCGCAAATTGTTTGATTGATTTTTGGTTCAATGTTAAAGTGGTGGCTTTGATAATGACAGGTGTCCACGGGTTAAGGTCAAAAAGGATCAATAGACATTTCATTTCTTCACGGCCGCATGCTAAATTTTGATTTATTTTCTCATTCAATTTTTAATCAAATTTTACTCATTTACATTTGTAAATTGGTTTTATTGCAGTCGTAGTGACTTTTTGTTGATAGATTGATCTGTTATAGACCCCGGATATATATTGTTACGTGGCCCGCTTGGCCTAATTGGACCACGTAATGTTTACCTGTTTATTACTAAACATCATTTAATTATTAAGAGTGAAATGAACAATCAGAGTTTGAGTTGAAAACAAAACAGTATTCTTTATTCTTTAAATATAAATCATAAAACTAAAGCATGAATACAAATCATAAGACTAAACCTAATTAAACCTGAAACACATATAAATTATGAGATATGATTAACACTTTGATTTCAGTTCAGTTTGGAGGGAAACGATTACTTCATGCCAAATGCTGGCTGATGTGAACCGTTTAAAGCCCGGGATGGACTGAGTTCTCAGAGCCAAGGTGGCTCTTTTATAACCAGATTCCCCCCTCAGTTAATCATAATTGAACAGGCCGTGATGCAATCATCACGCACACTGTCTAGTGATAGATTTTAGTAACTCTAACAAGATTTGTGCTGGTTTGAGGCGATCGGCAGACGACGCGCCTCAACCGCATGACAACTCCCTCTTTTAATTTTTTGGTCTCCAAAAACAAAACTTAATTCAAAATCTAAACCAATCTAATGTCAATCATACCTAAAATATTCTAAATAATCAAAATATGAGTCCCACCCCAGTGTTAATCATATCTTTCACATCTCTTTATAAAACAAAATCAAATTTCAACATTTTAATTTTCTAAAACAATCATAGTGAAATTTCAGCACTTGTCCATCAAAATTACACAAAAATAACACTTTTTGGATTTTTCATCTACCTTATATTACTTTTTTTCTGGTTTTCACAATATTTTCTATAAAATTATAAATTCACATTTTTACTAAAATATGCACAAAAAAAACAATTTTAATTAAAAGTTCACATCCGAGGAGATCTAAGCTGTCCAGTCTCCTCTTCAAACAGCTCCAGTTGTTCTTGGGCTAACTCGTACAAAACTCGATGTCTCCGGTGAATTGACCAATATTCCAAATTAATTCTAGTTGAGTTCCAATTCAATGTCTAATTTATTTATTGCAATTATTATTCAAACTAATGGCTATGGATTAATTAAATATGCATGAAAATTTCTAAGTTTAATAATTCTAATGCAGCTTTCTCAAAATTATCCACGTTGGTCTCGTTTCAAATTCCTCAATTCCCGCAATGTTATTCTTCAATTCAATTGTTCCAAAACAATACCTACTTTCACACGAACACCCGTCGAAACTAAAGCTATTCAGATTTAAACCAAGCTTTGTCTCAGATTGCTACAATATGCTTGTGCTTTCTTTAACAAAACTTAGTAAAATGAGGTGTAATTGCGCCGTTCCTGCTTTCGAAGGTGGCGTGACCGGAAACTGCCAATTTCAGGAGGTCGCGCGTGCGCGTCGTTGTCGACCGCACTTGCGACACCTGGTGACGGTTCCGACAGTTGTTTTTTCTCAGTTTCCACCGGAAGCTCGCTGTCAAATAGGCCTCGCAATGATATTTGATCATCATCGTCGATGAAACGTTCCGTAGCTGCAGAAATAGGTTTGTTTGATGAATTTACGTTGTTTTCCATGGTAATTTCGTTTTGACTCTGTTTCCTTCAAATCTTCGGCAAATGTAACCTTTTTAGATGTTAAAGGTTTCATAATGTCTTCTGAGATTTCTTCTCTTGCTTTATACGGTTTTAATCGTTCTATATTGACAATATCCATCTTCTTACCTGACGAACTTCGAATTTCGTAATCATTCGGCGCTGTTCGTCGCACGATCTCATATGGGCCAGAGAATTGTGGCAGGAGTTTCTCACTCAAACCAACCTTTCGATGTGGTGTTTTCAAATAAACAAGCTCTCCTGGATCGAATTCCACATGTACTCTGTCCAAATCAAAGCGTTTCTTGCTTTTTTCACCTTGTTCTTGTATCCGTTCATTAGAAATTCTCCTTGCCTCCCTGATAAATCTGGAAGTACGCAAAGTGAATTCTTTTCGAGGAAGATTTAAGTTGACATCCACGTTGAGATCAGCTTCATAACCTCGCATTAAATAATAAGGGGTATAACCTGTTGTTTCATGCACTCCAGTATTATAAGAGAAAAGAAGAAATGGCAAAAATTCATCCCAATCCGTGTGATCTTTATTTACATAATTCTGCAACATTTTTGCTAATGTTGCATTAAATCTTTCCGTGAGCCCATTTGTTCTTGGATGGTATCCGGAAGTGCTCTTGTGGAGGGATTTGAATAATGCAGATATCTCCTTAATCATCTCATTTCTGTATTCTGTTTCCTTATCACTCAAAATCTCTCGTGGGCTTCCTTCTTTCAGCATGACTTCATAAACAAGGGCATTCGCTGCTTCAAGAGCTGTGCAAGCTGGTGCTGCTCTAGCTATTGCAGTGCGCGACAAATAATCCGTAATAACGAAAACATACTTGTTTCCTGTGTCAAATGTTGGAAAACTTCCTAATGTATCTATGGCGACTCTTTCGAACGGTCTCGACACTGTCGACCACGGTTGCATCAATCTTTTTGGTGGCGTTGTCATAGTTTTTGCACTTGCACACGATGAGCATGAGAGTACGTGATTCCTCACGTCCCTATAGATCTTAGGCCAGAAGAATCTTGTTCTTATTCTCTTCCACGTTTTATTAAGGCCTAAATGAGCTCCTGTAAGACCGTCATGCATTTCAACTAATACGCACCTGCGTAAATGCTGCGGAACATACAACAATTCTTCCGTGTTTAAGGAATCAAATTTCTTCTTCTTAAACAAAGTGTCGCCTTGAAGTACGAATTGCTTTAGCGTTCGTCTTCTGTTGCGCGGAAGTTGCTCATTTTTCTGCAAGGTTGTGATGATTTCCAAAATCTTCTGATCTTTGCGCTGCTCAGCAGGCAAATTGAGATTCTCGAGAGCTAGTGAAGGAATTTCTATGACTTCTTCTCCACCAACCTCTTCTGGAATTCTACTTAATGCATCGGCATCTGTGTGTTTCTTGCCCGACTTATGCAGTACATCATAATCGTAATCAACCAATTGCAGACTCCATCGTGCTAACCTACCATTTGGATTCTTGACGCTTTTCAGCCATTGCAGGGCTGAATGGTCCGTGATGATGGTAAACTTCTTTCCGTACAAGTAAGGTCGATACTTCTCTATGCCAAACAATATGGCGAGACATTCTCTTTCCGTCGCGTTATAGTTTTGTTCGGCTTGGCTCAGCAACCTACTTGCATAACATATAACGTGCTCCTGATTGTTGATCTTCTGCTTCAGGATAGCTCCCAGACCGTAAGCACTAGCGTCCGTCGATATTATAAATGGCTGTGCGAAATTGGGGTGAGCCAGCACAGGTACCGTTACCAAAGCTGTTCTTAGTTTTTTAAATGCTTCTTCATGAGGCGGTCCCCAGTCGAATTTCTCGTCTTTCTTCGTAAGGTTGACCAAGGGTTTGGAAATATCAGCAAATCCTAAAATGAATTTCCTATAATATGAGCACAAACCCAAAAATCCCCTTAATTGTTTGACATTTAGTGGCACTGGAAACTTTGCCACAGACTCGAGATTTCGTGGATCTGGTAAAACGCCCTCTGAATCAATTACATGTCCGAGATACCGGATGGTATTGGTCCCGAAAGTACATTTACTTAGCTTCACCTTCAAGTTCGCAATTCGCAGTTTTTCAAAAACTGAGTCCAAGTCTTGTAAATGTTGTTCAAATGTTTTAGAAAAAATAATAAGGTCATCAATATAGGCTATACAGACCTTTCCCAAGAGGTTACCCAATACTTTATTCATCAATTTTTGAAACGCGGCTGGGCTGTTACATAACCCCATTCCGAGGACATTAAATTCATAGTGTCCGGTTGAAGTGGTGAACGCTGTCTTCTCTCGATCTGGCATTACTGGGATTTCCAACAATGACTCCGAAATGTTTACGTCGATTATAGTGATGTTATCCTTTTTCCATCTTCTCTTCTTCTTCTTACTTCTATTTGGATGGTAACAATTTCTCTGTGGCCGTTCAGCTAGTTTTCCGTCTGTTGTTGCGTGTTTACTGTAGGATTAGGACCTTCTCTTCTACGTCTTCTTGGTCTTCCAGCATTACTACCCCTATCCTGTTGGTACCTTGGTGGATTATAGAACTCGCAACTAAAATGATGATAGCATCCGCACGAACGAGTATTATTATTATTACTATTGTTGTTATTATTAGTATTATAATTTTGACTACCACCTCTATTAATACCTCCTTGAAAATTCTTGTATTGAAAATTCTGACCTCTTTGCTTCATTGGTGCATACCACTGGCTTCCTATTAAAATGGGTACTTCAGACTCCGGATCCTCTGTCTCATGAGCTAATAACTGTTGCCTCAACCTTGCATTCTCAGCTAAAAGCTCGGCGTGGGTTAATGGGGTTACAACAGTTCCACTCAGTTTACCTGCTGTTACTGGAGTTACCTTTTCGTCCACGACTTTTTTGAATAATGAGAGCAGTACATCCGCTGGATCCTTTACTTGCATGGTCTCATACAACTTAAGTCTTTGTTCCATCTCTGCCAGTTTAGTCGGGAATACTGTCACCATCATTTGCTGCATTGCCGGCTTCAAACCTTGGTAAACATAATTAATTTTTTGTCCTTCAGTAAGTGCCGGCAACACAAAAGCACACTCGGCCAAGACTTTCTTCATGTAAGCATCGGCTGTTCCTTCTGTATGTCTCATAAAATGAAGAGTATTTAAAACATTTTCCTGGCCCCTACGAAACTTTATTTCAAGTTGTGGTTTCCACTCGGTCCAAGTCCATGTTGGATTCTTTTTTAATAACTCCACAAACCATGCCAGTCCATCAGTTTTTAACGCTAATGGTAAATGTTTAACTCTTTCATCATCCGTGCTTATTGTGGCCTCATATGCCACTAGCCATTGGTCGATGTTTCCTTTTATTGTATCATAACAAATGACATCCCGCTTCTGTATCATTACACTCTTGAAAAGGTCAGTTAGAACTGCTATTGGGTCCGCCATCTTGGATTTCGCTCCTTTTGATGTGGATCCCAGAGTATTAGTATTTACTAAAGGTGTTTGTATCTTTATTGGTGTTAATAATTCAAAAACTGATTGTAACAATTTGGGTTTTGTTAACTTCAAAGGTGAAGAAGAATCAAGTTCCTGTTGCGATAATGAGTCTTGGAATTGCTCTTCTTGATTTATCTCAACAACTGGTTCCTCTTGTTTTATTTCAACAACTTGTTCTTCCTCTTCAACTTCAGGCTTAGTGTGTTTTATCTTTCCACTCCCTCTTTTAGTTGTGATATTGCGGTTATCTACTGTCCTTTGTAATTCTTGGTTTTGTAAATCTAGTAGATTATCCGTTTGTGTTTGTGTAAGCTTTACTGTTAAGCTTTGAAATGCACTATAATCTTTATTTTCACTACTCTATAATGCACTTCACACATTCACTAATTACCACAATTCACCAACACACAATCCTGAAATAATTTAATTTATTATTAACAATCGCCAATTTAAATTCAAAATATCAACAACAATATCACTAATTTCCTGAAAAGTAGACAATTATAACTATTAGTCATCAACAGAATCAATACTATTTATCAATTTCCTGGAAAAAAAAAAAAATATTTATTAAAACATTATTAAATATATTATTATCAAAATTATTTCCCTCTAAATATTTAATATTCAACAATTATAAACAACTTTAATAATTAAATCCAAAATATTATTCAATTCAATGTAATCTTATTAAATATTCAATCACTATACTGTCTTCAAACTCTGAGTCACTCTATGATTCACTCTTATTTCTATCTAATATGCAAATTATATTGCACTACTCTTAAATTTTATAAGAATTCTTATTTTTAACTTAGCTTTTCCGGGGTTTTTTAGCTCTAACTTCTCAATTTTAGCACAAAACTGGCTGATTTTACTGTAAATTTTTACTTATTCACTACTTTTATCAACCAATTAGTGGGTCTCAAAAGAAAACCGCAATCTCCACCACTTTGTTACGTGGCCCGCTTGGCCTAATTGGACCACGTAATGTTTACCTGTTTATTACTAAACATCATTTAATTACTAAGAGTGAAATGAACAATCAGAGTTTGAGTTGAAAACAAAACAGTATTCTTTATTCTTTAAATATAAATCATAAAACTAAAGCATGAATACAAATCATAAGACTAAACCTAATTAAACCTGAAACACATATAAATTATGAGATATGATTAACACTTTGATTTCAGTTCAGTTTGGAGGGAAACGATTACTTCATGCCAAATGCTGGCTGATGTGAACCGTTTAAAGCCCGGGATGGACTGAGTTCTCAGAGCCAAGGTGGCTCTTTTATAACCAGATTCCCCCCTCAGTTAATCATAATTGAACAGGCCGTGATGCAATCATCACGCACACTGTCTAGTGATAGATTTTAGTAACTCTAACAAGATTTGTGCTGGTTTGAGGCGATCGGCAGACGACGCGCCTCAACCGCATGACAATATGCAAAATAAATTTCGTTATATGCGCATATAATATGCACCAAAAATTCCAATATATGCAAAAAAAAATTGAAATATGCAAAATAAAAAAATTTATTCGAGTGAAATCAGGTGTTAAATAACAACTTAATGCCATTTAAAAGTGTTCTTGATGTAAATGAACGAAAATTAGTAATTACAATTTTTTTTTTCTATTTTTTTATTTTTTTATTTGTTTATATCTTAAAACTTTTTCCAGACACTAATTTAGTGACTTCCCCTGGTGTCTGTTTTTGGCAAAATCCTCAGTTTTCCGAACGTAAGCATACGTACAAGATACGTGTCTTAAAAAAAAGGAAAAAATTGATACGTACAGTACATGTTACTTAAATCGCCGTTTTTTCCCGGAAAAATGGCAATACCGGTATATGCATTTATTTTCCGATTTTCGTTGAATATGTAATTTAAGCCAATTTCGGCTTTATATGCAATATACATATGAAGCATGCATTTATGCATTAATCCGGGGTCTATATGATCAACTTCTTCTATTTCCATTTAATTATACAAACAAAATTCAATGTCAGAAGATATTTCCGTATTTCTTATTGTTTTTTTTTTTAAAATAACAGCGGTAACAGACTTATTGAATTAGTAGGACTAATGGCTGGCCCACCAGCATACCATACTTACGCATGGAGGCCAACTCAACTGAAAATTGAAAGGAAACAAAAACACGGAAGTTGGCTAAGTAAACGGTACAAACTTGCATTTGAAAAAACAATTCGTGTTGGCTTGTGGTTTCTTTCCATTCTCGTGTGCGCCTGGCAAGTGTCAAACTGTTTAAGTCGCTATTTGCTGCAACCAATCAGCACTATTGTTGAAATGGAATACAATATCGATAATTACACTTTTCCCACAATCGTCGTTTGTCCCAATGAGTTTATCATCAAGACCATTGAGGAATTAAAAACGGGAAATTCGAACGTTTCCTTTGATCTTAAATCGTGGCGTAAAAACGATTTGGATGGTTCGATGATGAAGCAAAAGGTATTCGAGACTCGTTCCCTAATACGTACAGGTATACAGAATATTGTAATGCATTTCAGTGCGCCGAAGCAATTGACGTCAAATGTGTTGAAAGAAGTGTACTGGGAGTTCCCGTCGACTTGGTGGAGGGTCATTGCTACGAATTCGTTAACAGTAGATTAAATTTGAAAATAAGCTTAAATTTGACAAATGTAGATTGACGATTTGTTTTAACCGTTTAGATAATGTGTATCGTTTTACTGGAACTGATTATTGGCAGACGTGCTTAGTCTTTCCAAAAATGGACGCCGCAGCATCGGCTCAGGTTATTTTGTGGTTTGAAGAAATACAGTGTAGGCTGTGTAGCCCGGACATGGGACGGGACCCAGAAACTTGTCTGGTCTAGGGAATGTCCGGATGGAAGAGGAGATTTAATATTGCTGGGTATTGGGCGGGACCAAATCAGGCCCTCCAAACTGTCCGGGCTGCGCAACCTACACTGTAGATATTGATTGATGCGGTTTGTCAAATGTTTTTTGTTTCAGATATTTCTTTCATCCAAAGTTGTGTATGAATACAATCTGCAAAATATGAAACTTGGTCGATATTTGTTGAATTCCCTGTTTTTCACTATTACTGAGGTAAATCTTACAGCAGATTGACATTAGCAAAATGTTTTCATGTCCAGAGTTATAGAATTGTTATGGTATTGTTATTATCTAAACAGTCAATACTTTCTTTATTTAAATGCACCTCTCTTTCACATTGTTACAAACAGTTACAACACACACAATTCTTTACTGTGTGTTGTGATGGCACATGTCTCATGTCCAACAGCTTATTCACCAAGTGTAATGATAAAATTGGCTTTTTTACTTAAAAAATAAAAAAGCAGTGTTACAACACACAGTAAAAGATTCTAGTATTGTACCTCACATTAAGCCGCATGCCGGTGTACTTGTAGTTAGAGTTTTACCGGCATGCCGGTAAACCTTATTTTTAACAGCATGTCGGTGTAAGCGAGTATGAATTTTTCTAAATGAGAATTCAGCCAAAACAAGCATTAAAATCCTTTTTAAATTTCCAAAATGTAAGAAATTTGCTTAAATTTCTATAAATTTACCCAGATTTTAGTAACAATCTGCAGAAAATTAAGAAAAATAAATTTTAGGTCCAAAAATCAACAGAATTATTCATCAAGCCTCTTTAAAGTGTGACTGCGGTATGGTCTGACCCGCCATTGTATGGGGATTTACCACAGCAGGAGGGACGCATACATCACGTAATAACAAGACAGGGACTCAGATTGTTGGGTTTTGGCCTTTAATCGTTGTCCAGGGTTGGGTCACCTACCTTACTGTGTGGCTGTGCTGTTAGGCACGCTACACCCATCACACACGGAACCTAAGACCCATGGGTGACGTGGTCGATCGGGTCGGACGAACATTCTGTCGTACTTACCCGTACGACCCATGTAGCCACTAGGGTGGCCAAAGGGTCACAAAAGTAAAAAAAAAACAAAAAACCTGCTTTTTCACTCATATCGGAATGTTTCGCTTTATACCGGCATGTGAGTATAACTTTTTTGTATGAACCGATGCTAAACCCATGCCCAACGGCATACCGCTTAATCTCTGTAGACCGGACATAAGACTGGCCCCAGAAAGTTGTCTGGACTAAAAGGCTGTTTGGATGGGAGAGGGGATTTAGTATCGCTGGGTATAGGTTGGGACCTAATCAGGACCTCCAAACTGTCCGATCCACACAGCTGTCCGGACGGTGCTATGTCCGGTTTACAGAGCTTATACTGTAACTGTTTGTAACAATGTGAGAGAGAGGTGCATTTAAATACAGAAAGTATTGACTGTTTAGATAATAAAAATACTTTATTTCAAAAAATTTAAACAATTGTGGATTTCACACTCTTGCAGTCTCCTTCAATAATAAGGAAGTCAGAATTCAAAATTTTTTACTGTGAAGGAGTGCTTTTGGTACAAGTGAAAGTGCTTTGCAGACAAGTGAGAGTGCTTTACAGACAAGTGAGTGTGTTTTACAAAGAAGTGAGAGTGCTTTCAATTGACAAATCCAAAACTCATGATATTTACAAAGCATTTAATGCACAAATTTTTGCAATGGCAATTGCTTAAATTCAATGCAATATTTTACTCAGTTTCAGAACATCAATTCAAGCCACAACCCATGCTGGCCCGAAGACAAGGTCACCGATTGCATGAATTTTTGCATGGATAACATACTTCTTGATATAAATATGACATGCATGGTATGAAAACTTAATATTAAATTATAAGAAAAGTTTAAATATAGAAAGAGAGACTTTTGAAACAAAGTTTGATAATAATTGTTTTGCTTCCGCAGTTGCCTTTCGTAAAAGCAGACCTTCCATTTTGTTCCACATGGGAGGAAATTTCTCATTTTTATGATTACAACTTGAATGAGGCGTACATGAAACGACATAATTGCAAATGCGGACGGCCTTGCAATTCAAAAACCTACAGGATAATGGTAAAGGGAATTTCCGATCTTAAAGTCCCTGAGAAAACTCTATCTATTTTCATTACAACTCCAAAAATGATTGTGATTGAGGTTTTGTCTTATCCTTTTTCTTCACTCACGGCTGACGTATTGAGCAATGTGGGTTTCTTCGTGGGCATTTCAATGTTAAGCATATTTAATTTTGTTTTTAAAACAGTAGAATCAATTGCAATGCGCATTAAAAAACAAAAATTTTAGTTAGTAACACGTTGAAATAAATACCGTAATACCCCGCTTATTGCCGCATGTCGGTATAGTGCGAGTATTACCGGCATGCTGATAAACTCTGTAGTCAACGGCATGCCGGTGTAAGTAAATAATTTTTTTTTTTAATTTTGAGCCCAAAACATGCTTAAAACACATAATTAGATGTCCAAGATGTGAAAATCGGGTGATTTCTCATGTAATATAAAACATTGTTTGACTTCCTATTTTGTATTTCATTGCATTGCTTTATTTGTTGTCAAATTATATTGATATTTGATATTTACAATTCTTTACTTCTAGATCAAGTGTTTGATTTGAGTAGTTTTAGCATTTCTATCGTGTTTCTCATTTTTATACTTCATCATGTTCTATTGATTTGATGTTGTGAACTTATATTATTAATAATCTATTATTTCTTATTTTTGAGTGTATTGACCTGTTCTTCACTTGACCTGAGTCCTTTTCACCGTTAATCCTATAATTGGTGTGGTTTTCCCCTACCTTGTGAGAGCAGTTTCATTGGTCACTCACATTCCTTTACCCCTTTGCCTTGTTCTTAAAATAGAATAAAATTAGTGTACTTTTGCTTCTCTAAACGTGTGGTTGTGCTTTATTTTACTCTGACACCATCTTTGATTTTCATCATTCTTTCAACTTGAAGCCATCACATTTGTATTGTGACTGGTATGGTCTTCGCTAGTGCAAACAGGGGACTGCAGACACTAGTTTGGGACGCATACTCACGTTAAATAACGAGAACTCCCCTAATATTGGTTGGTTGGCCTTTATTAGTGTTGTCTAGGGGTATGGGGAATCCCGCTACCCGTTGCGGGGATGCCACGAAGGCACGCCGCACCGGCAACCGACCCGTCACACACTGGGCGCGAGTCCAATGGGTGACGTGGTCGGTTCGACTTAACATTCGTGTCGTACTTGTTAGAAAAATGCCCAACTGTTTGATCTTCTCAGTTGCATGTTTCCGGTTGAATGCAACGTGTGTGTCATTGCAATCCTGTATCCGTGTTGCATTGGTTGATATTGACTTTTAAACCCTTATTCCTGTGCTAAGTGCCGCAACCAATGTGCTTATGAGCAATGACATGCTTATATGCCGTCTGCTCGAATATGAGCGCTTATCCTTTAGTTTCTCATGGCTTTTGTTTACATTATCGATTGTTTATGCCGAGTTTACTTTACTTTTGTTATGTAAAGAATGAATCCTTGCCTGTTAACAATGATTCATTCTACTTCAAGTTTTGTAGCCTCGAAAGAGGTGCGCTTTTATGTTTGTCTCTCATCTCGATGAATAAAGATGGCGGTCGCATGATGCGAGTTCCCGCACCTGTTAATTCGAGTCTCAGCCCTCTTCCTTTGATGTCCGGCGCCTACAAACCTATCATATGGTAGCAGAGGATGGTTGACGACGCGGCCAACCGTTTGTGATACGTTTGCGGCAAGTTTCGGGACGAAACGGACATCGTGGATTCGTCGGTATCGTCGCAAAGACGTATCAGCGGATTCGAGGAGTTTGTGAAGCTGACAACGTGTGCGGACGTTTGCGGAAGCATTTCTGGATCGAACAGTGTAAGAATTGTCGAAATTCTGTGCGAAATAAGCACATTGCTCGATATAAAGAAGATTTTCTTCTGCGGGCGCCATTTTGTTTTGGTTTCATCGCGACCAGTCGAGAAGCCAGCCGAGAATCGTGTATACGGAGCGGTACACGTTCTCATCGTGATTCGACGCGAGAATACGTCGAAATTACGTCGTTTTGTGGATCGTTTTGGCCTGTTTCGCCGTGGGAAAGCACGGAAGACATTGTGCGAAGCGGACCTTCGACAGCGATCGAATTTTTCGTCAAAGCAGACGAAAATCGACGTGATTTTTCCAGTTGAGCAGAGAAGTCCTGTTAGCGGGTTAAACATACGCGCAGGCATTCGACCAGAAGACCAGTTAGCGGGTTAAACATACGCGCTGGCATTTTCCCGAGGTTTTGTGCACGGAGCACATCCTACGAAGGTGCGGACGAGCACGTTGAGTCGACGTGCATCGATTTCACGACGTGGGATCAACGAGGGAATTTTTGCGACGCAAACCAACCCGCAAAACAACGGATTTTCACCTTGCCAACTATTATTTAGTTTTAAGTTGTCGAAATTCCTTGTTAATAAGCTTAAGGTTTTGTTCGGGGGTCTTGTAGTATCCTTTCCACCCTTTACGCAGTCGCGTAGTGGAATTGTATTTTTGCGTAGGCTTTCTCTGGCCACCGAGTGTCCCGCGGTCCTAGGAGTCCGGTCGGAACTCGGGAGATACTACGTAAAGTTTTGCATCTCACTTAGTGAGATTTGTCCAAGGGAGACTGTATAATTTTCGCCTAAACCTTTTGGGGGTTTACGCCACTTGTAAAAGCGTAAAAAGTGTGTTTTGTGCTTCATTTGGTGCGTGCGACGATTTATTTTGTGAAAAAGTGCAATCTCCGTGACGAATCGACTAGATATGGCGTCGGAGGAAAAATACGACGATTACAAGTCGATTAAAAAACTAAATGGGACAAATTATGCACAATGGGCGATTGGTGTGAAGTTATTGTTATCCCAGCAAGGCGTGTGGGACCACGTGACGGGCGACGAGGCCGCGCCGGGTCCCAACGCAACAGCCAAAGAAAAACGGAATTTCAAAGTGCGTGAGAAGCGGGCGTGGTCCACGATATGCTTGAGTTGCGAAGAAGCGCAACAGCTCGTGGCCGTTGCCAAGGATACTTCTAAAGGGGCGTGGGAAGCAATCCGAGATGCTTACCAGCCCACCACACGCGCCCGGAAGGGCAGATTGAGGCGCGAGTTCCTGCAAATGCATCTAATGGACAATGAGGAGATGATGTGTTTTCTGGCCCGTGTCGACAGAAAAGTCGCAGAGCTCGCGAATGTCAAAGTCGTACCGACAGACGAGGAAATTGCATTCCAATATATGGATTTCCTCCCCACAACTTATGAAACAATTAAGCAGATAATGTACTACTGGGACGATTTGGACTTCACCACTGCAAAAGTGAAAGAGCGATTATTAGGAGAGTATAATCGTTTATTCGAAGCTTCAGACTCCTATGGCATGCGTACACAGGATTCTACGGATAATGCAGGCGCATTCTTCGGAAAAGGGCGATTCCAACGCGGAAAAGGCGGAAATCAGCCATTTACACCTCGGACTTGTTTTTCCTGTGGCGGCACTGGTCACTTTGCGAGAGAGTGCCCGTCACCGCCCAAGCAACAAGCGAATATGCAAAGCCAACGAGGTGGCACCTCTGCACAGCTCGCAAAAGGCACTGCACGAGGACGTGGCCGTGGTGGAAAGACCAAAAAGGCCAATTTGGGACAAGTTGACATTTTTGATGAACCATTGACAATGTTCTCGGCGGCAGTTCATCAAACTGAAGAGGAAGTCACCTTGTCGCCACCATTGTCTTTAATGTCGCATTGCGACTTTGATCCGCACTGGTACATAGATACCGGTGCAACAGATCACTTCTCATTTAATAGAAGTTGGTTCGTGACCTTCAAGCCACTGTCCGGCTATAGTGTCCAGCAGGGGGAAGGAAAGTCTAAAATCGAGGGCATTGGCAACGTGTTGATCACATCTTGTTATGCAGGCAGATGTAGGGAAATCACACTCCAAAATGTTTATTTTGCGCCAAATTTTAAGAAGAATCTCTTATCGCTGGGCCGGACAGATGAAGCTGGTTTCACAACTTTTATCAAAAATGGAAAGTTGACCATGTTTAAAGACCGAATTAGTGAGCCTTTTCTGGTTGCAGATAGAACAAATGATCGGATGTACAAGGTTAACTGCAAACTAGAGGCTAATATTGTGAACACAGCTGCACCTTCTGCGCAACAGAGTGCAGCGGTGGGTGGAAATTCGGTCAAAAATGTTGTAAAAAGTGAAAGTGTCATTAATCCTTTACTAAAAACAGTAGATTTTAAGGCAGCATTACTAAACACATTGAGTGGCGCAGTGCAGACTGCAGCGAAGCAGCAAGTGAGCGTAAATGCGCTAGTAAATGCGTCAAATCTCAGGAAAAGCGATTTAAATGATACTAACGAGCAAAATGTTTCGAATGGGGGAAAAATCGAAAAGATCAAAGTGAAACCACAGCCAATGGACATTTGGCACTCCAGAATGGGCCATTTTAACGCAAGTGGGATTGCAAAAATGGAAGTTTCACCGGATATTTTCGGAGTTAAACTCTCCGACAAAGAACTTTCGCCTTGCGACGCGTGTTCGAAGGCAAAGAGCACTAGGGCAACTTTTTCCCCAATCCCGGAAATTTCTACAAAGGGAATTTTGGAAGTAATCCACATGGATCTGTGGGGCCCTCAGCCTTTTAAATCTTTGGGAGGGGCCAGCTATTACTTAATAATTGTGGACGACTATTCACGTTTCATGTGGGTGGAAATTATCAAGAATAAGGGGGATACATTTGAGCGCTTCAAACGATGGCAAACAGAAGTTGAGCGCAGCACCGGGAAAAAGGTCAAATGCATCAAGACAGACAACGGCGAGGAGTTTGTGTCGAAAAAGTGGGATGACTATGCGGCTTCTATTGGGCTGAAGTGCATCCAAACAAACCCCTACTCCCCAGAAATGAATTCTGTGGCCGAAAGAGCAAACAGAACAATTGTTGGGGGAATTATGGCCATGCTCTTCGAAAACAATTTTCCAAAGGGTTTGTGGGCAGAATTGGCCGTGACAGTTGTCTATCTTAAAAATAGATTCCCACATGCAAGCTTAAGTGGGAAAACCCCTTATAACTTGTTTTATAACAAGAAAATGTCGTTGAGACATTTAAGATGTATCGGTTCTAAAGTTTTCGTGCACATTCCTTCGCAAACAAGGAGAAGCAAGTTGGAAGAAAGGGCATGGCCTGGGGCCCTAGTCGGTTACGCGATTAAGACGCGGGGGTATCGAGTTTGGGACCCCAAGTCCAACCAAGTGATTGCTTCAAAGCATGTGAAGATTAATGAAAATGTTTTTTGGCATGAATCGGTGCAATCAAATTCCATTCCACGTGAGCCAGATTTTGTAGCGGCATCATGGGATGAAGATTCAGATGATGAGATTCTTCCTGCTGTACGACAGCAACAGGTGCCCCCTGCTATACAACAGTTATTTCAGTCCTCTAAACGTGCGATTCCGAATCCCCAATTAGTTGAACAGGCTGCTGAGCCTGAAGTTGTGGAAGAAATCGCGCAGGCGGCTGGTGGAGTTCAGGAGGAAGAAGTGGAAACTTCACCTCCACCCGTTAGAAGGAACCCACCACGAGGTGTTAAGTTAAAGGGGGACACAGTGAAACAGCGTGCAGCTGCTCCCGAGGAATTAAAAATTTTAGATATGACACAATGGCAACGGAGAGAAACCGTTAGGCAAAGTGGTGAAACTGCTGGGCAGGTAGATGTGATCTACATAACACCACTTGGCGATAGAATCCGCAGTCGGATTGATGTTGTACGATGGTGCAAAGAAGAAGACTATCAGTACGATGGAGGTTGTTTCGATTTCAAAGCAACAAGTGAGACCATTGGGTTCGCCGGTCATGCATCCGTTGAGCCAGACACATTTGAAGAGGCTATGTCCAATCCCAACAAGTCCGACTGGCAGGATGCCATGGATGATGAAATTAATATCTTCAACGACAGAAAAGTTTACGAGGAAGTTGATAAAACCGAAGGAACGAATTTACTGGGAACAAAATGGATTTATAAAATCAAACGTGACCATACTGGGGCAATTAAACGTTGGAGAGCACGTTTAGTCGCGCAAGGCTTTGGGCAGAAAGAAGGAGTTGACTTCACTGAGATATTTTCACCAGTGGTCAACTTTGTTCTGGTACTGATATTCTTTTGTTCTCTCGTGGTTCTGCAAGGCTGGCGAGATACACATCTCGACATCAAGTCTGCATACTTATACGGAGACCTTGATGTGCCACAATACATCAACATCCCGAAGGGCTTCCGGACCAAGGAGAACCAACACAAATGTTGGCGGCTGGTCAAATCCTTATACGGACTTCACCAGTCCGGAAGGATGTGGTATTTCAAGCTCCACGAACGATTATTGGAAATAGGATTCACTCCGGTTTTAGGGTTGAATTGCGTATATAATTACGGCTCAGATGCCGTACTTTTGTTTTACGTGGACGACATTGTTTTGTTTAGTCGTGATGCTTTCGTTGAACAATGTATCATCGAGTGGATTCAAGAGAGCTTTGAAATTGTCAACCTTGGACCGGTGACTCTTTTATTAGGGATTCATTTTGAAAGGAAAAATGGGGACATTTTAGTACATCAAAAGAGTTATATTGCGAAATTAGTCGAGAAATACGACATTGATCCGTGCCATAAAATTAAAATCCCAGTCACAGTCGGTACCATGATACAGAAGGTACAACCGGGCGAACAAATAAACTCGACGTTCCCATACAGGTCCCTAGTAGGGAGTTTACTTTTTATCGCGAATAGAACGCGTCCAGATATTCTCTTCAGCGTTATTGTATTATCTCAATACAATGAGACCCATTCTAACAGGCATGTTAAAATGCTAATACAAGTGTTGAGATATCTGGCGAATACCCCCAACTATGTTATCAACTTAGCAAATTGTAAGAACAATAATTTAACGGTTTACACCGACGCGTCCTTTGCCTTGGACCAAGACAGTAGGAGAAGCTTTGGTGGCCACATAGTTTATTTAGGAGGGGTTCCGATTTCATGGAATTGTCGAAAACAATCCATGACTTCGCTGAGTATTATGGAAAGCGAGTTTCTCGCAGTTGTCGATGGCGTGAGAGAGGTGATATGGCTAGAACGGTTATACGAGGCCGATATCATCTTGTGTTTTGGAAGAAGCGTTCCTTGCGTCTACGCCGATAGTATGCCGGCAATCAACTATGCGAAGAACAAGATCGAAAACCGTGCAAATAAACATATAGATGTTAAATTGCACTTTCTCCGCGATTGGTTTGAAAGAGGGGTGTTTAACATCAAACATGTGCCTGGTGAATTAAACATCGCGGATTTGATGACAAAGTGGTTGCCGCGCCCCAGATTATGTCAGCTCTGTGAGCATATTTTTGTTGTAGTCAAATAGTTGCGCAAAGGGGGATTTGTTAGAAAAATGCCCAACTGTTTGATCTTCTCAGTTGCATGTTTCCGGTTGAATGCAACGTGTGTGTCATTGCAATCCTGTATCCGTGTTGCATTGGTTGATATTGACTTTTAAACCCTTATTCCTGTGCTAAGTGCCGCAACCAATGTGCTTATGAGCAATGACATGCTTATATGCCGTCTGCTCAAATATGAGCGCTTATCCTTTAGTTTCTCATGGCTTTTGTTTACATTATCGATTGTTTATGCCGAGTTTACTTTACTTTTGTTATGTAAAGAATGAATCCTTGCCTGTTAACAATGATTCATTCTACTTCAAGTTTTGTAGCCTCGAAAGAGGTGCGCTTTTATGTTTGTCTCTCATCTCGATGAATAAAGATGGCGGTCGCATGATGCGAGTTCCCGCACCTGTTAATTCGAGTCTCAGCCCTCTTCCTTTGATGTCCGGCGCCTACAAACCTATCAGTACTTACCTACGACCCGCCTATCCGCTCATGGAGACTGCGCTATGGAATCCGCCATAGCACTGAGTAACAACGTGGTGAATGGTGAGGAGTACAGAGTCCAACCGGGACACGTCTTGTCCCTTAAATGAATACCTTTCTCCTCGGGAACTACTGCGAACACGTCCTTCTCAGTCCTTGTCCAGCAACACACACTCTCTCTCCTCCCCTCACCACACCATTCCTTCCTCCTCGGGCTAGGTCAATCACCCATACAGGGGTTGACCTTTGGGGCCATATGGTAGTGTGTGGCAGTGCCGCAGGTCACACAGGTGGCCTGACGGTCACAGTATCCAGAAACTTTGGAATTTGTTGCTAGATTTGGAACAACTTTATTTTGTTCAAATTTAACACAAGATGTAGGAAATTGGCCTAAATTTCTATAAATTTTCCCAAAAATGCTGCAATAAGCGGGGTAATACGTACAGAATTTGTATAAACCCTTAAATGTCACCGGAAGATGAATGGCGCACTCGCAATGAATGCTGCTTTTTTCTTACAATTTTCTTATTTGCCCACGTTTTAAATGATACATAAATATGACTTTATAAAAAATTGCCAAGATAAATCCAGCAATCCACTCTTATTGTATTACTTTTCACTACATTTAGTCAAAATAAAATTGTAATGCCTTTATAACTGTATAGACTACTATTACTGCCAATACAACCTAATAAATACGGAATGAAATCTCCACAGTTTTACATGTTTAAATTTACTTTGGTCAGTGCTGGACTGGATACCGGGATACCGGGAATTTCTCGGCAGCCCATGACGCTGTGAATTTGTTTTCCCTTTTGTCGTGGTCCGACCTGTCAAGATTTCCCGGTACTAAATTTATTCCCAGTCCAGCCTCGACTCAGGAGCTGTGATCACCCAGACATTGATTTTCTTACTAAAAAATTAAATTTTTTCATTTACCCCATGTCCCCCCCACTGCTATAAAATTCCAAATTTCCCTTCCCAAATTCAGTTAAAATCAGTCAAAAAACCATTGGTAAAAGAGAATATATATTTTTTCTCAAACAACAAACAAAAATAATGATCCTGTGTGGCATACCCAATAAATGCCAATAAATGCCAATAAATGTCAATAAATGTCCAAATGGTCGCTGGTATTTTTAGGAATTGTATTCTGTGTTGATGAAAATAGCGCGCCATTTCCTGTGGCTTTGTTTGCCTGCGCTAATTGATTGGCATTCCGTTGTCATATGTACTGTCACCATGTACACTTTGTTTACAAAATTGTAAAGCAAAGTTTATTTTATCCCGACAGTTGAAACTGGAAGTTGGGCTGTGATCGCTACCTATGGTACTGTATGTTTGGACTGTGGAGGTAATGTTGTCCTTTTCTTTCTATTAATGACATATTCTGGTGAGTTGTTTATTATTATTATTATTGTTATTATTATTATTAACGAGAATGGTGAGTGCAGTTAAATAAACCAAATACAACCAAATACAAGTAGATTACAGTATTGAATGTAATTAATTATAAACAATATACAGTGGGGTCGTGGAATGTAATGATGATAAAAATATCATTTCTACACACACAAAACGTCGTTTTGTAAAGACTGAAGTATTTTCCGGCTTAATATTTTGGTCACCCGGCCATGCTATTTTTCATGAAAAATAATTATTCAACTCATCCGATTTAGTTAAATGAGAAGTGCAAATTTTTTTATTGATTTTTGGTTCAATGTTAAACTAGTGACTTGTTAAGGTCAAAAAGGATCAATAGACATTTCCTTTCTTCACGACCGCATGCTAAATTTTGATTTTTTTCCTTCTGATTTTTGTAAATTTGTTTTATAGCAGTCGTAGTGACTTTTGTTCATATTTATCAGACCGCACTGGAATGATTGATCAACTTTTTCTATTTCCATTCAATTATACAAACAAAATTCAATGTCAGAAGATATTTCTTATTGTTTTTTTTTAACATAATAGCGGTAACAGACTAAGTGAATTAATAGGACTAATGGCTAGCCCACCAGCACACCGTATTTACGTATTGACGGAAACTCACTTGAAAAAAGAAAAGAAACAAACACACCCGTGTTGGCTAACTAAACCGTACAAAATTGCATTGCAAGCAATTCGTCTTAGCTTGTGTTGTCTCTCCGTTCTCGTTTGCGTTTGGCAAGTGTCAAACTGTTTAAATCGCTATTTGCTGCAGCCAATCAGCACTATTGTTGTCATGGAATACAATATTGATAATTACACTTTCCCCACAATCGTCGTTTGTCCCAATGAGTTTATCATCAAGACCATTCAGGAATTAAAAACGGGAAAATCCAACTTGTCTTTTGATTTCGAATCGTGGAATAAAAACGATTTGGATGGCTCGATGATTGGGCATAAGGTATTCGAGTCTGGTGCCGTGATTAGGATACAGAATATTTTAATATATTTCAGTGCTCCGAAGCAATTAGCGACAAATGTGTTGAAGGCAGGACACTGGGAGTTCCCATCGACATGGTGGAGGGTCATTGTTACAAATTCGTTAACGGTAGGATTGAATTTAAAAATTAATGTTGGCAAATGGGAATTTTAGATTTGTTTTTGTCGTTTAGATAATGTTTATCGTTTTACCGGAACTGATTATTGGCAGACGTGCTTAGTTTTTCCAAAAATGAACAAAAAAACATCGGCTCAAGTTATTTTTTTGATTTGAAGGAATATTTATGGATGCGGTTTGTCAAATGTTTTTTGTTTCAGATATTTCTTTCATCCAAAGTGGTGTACGAATACAATCTGCAAAATATGAAACTTGATCGGAAAATGTTGAATTCCCTTTTATTCAGTATTACTGAGGTAAATCTTATAAAACATTGACATTGGTCGAGCCAGTTTACTGGTGTAGTGATCCGGAAAAGTAGACCCAAACACCAGAATTGCATTACAATGTACAGACATTGTAATCGATTGCCTAGGCAACTGCCTAAAATTCAAACATCCGGACGATGTAAGCAATAAACACAACAAATATGAATTTGACATTTTTTAATGTGTGAAACTTCATTTTAATGATGGAAATAACATTTTTTATTAAATAAAATCAAAATAACATAAACTAAATTAGTCATAACAATCACAACAATAAATAAAAAACAAAACTACTTCTCCTAGTAGTAGTATACAGTCTGGAGTTAGTAGTAAAGTGGCTCGACCAATGGGAGTACACATTGTGAGGTGCCTTTTTAAGTGAAACTCAAGTATACTCATAAGTCGTAGAAACATTAGAGAGGTTCTGCCAGGCGTTAGACGGGAACGGCTGACGCCTAGAAAGCCGAAACGTCATGACTTTTTGTGCTGTCGTCATGGCGGCGGAACTAAGTTTCACGTTGAGTGCGTAGGCTTTGTTGTTAGCTAGGTGTAATGGCGGGTCCAGACGTCGTCGGAGAACGTGTAAAACAACAGCAACGAGTGGGCAGAGCTAATTCTTCAAGTTGCTGTTCCCTCTAACGCCGGGCAGAACCTCTCTAATAATAAAAGTGGGAGTCAGAAATCAGAATTATTTTCAGTGAAGCGAGTGCTTTTGATATAAGTGAGAGTGCTTTACAGAGAAGTGAGTGTGCTTTACAGAGAAGTGAGTGTGCTTTACAGAGTAGTGAGAGTGCTTTACAGAGTAGTGAGAGTGCTTTACAGACAGGGCCATCTTTAACATTGGGCTAACTGGGCTGCAGCCCAGGGGCGCCAAGCAGAGAGGGGTGCTGGGCAGAGAGGAATGGCAAATGGAGAGGAACGCCGGGCAGAGAAAGGTGCCAGGCAGAGAAGGGTGCCGGGCGGAGAAGGGTGCCGGGCGGAGAAGGGTGCCAGGCAGAAAGGGGCGCCGGGCAGAGAGGGATGCCGGGCGGAGAGGGGCGCCGGGCGCCTCCTACAGTCCAAAGAGTGTTCAAACATAAGCTGAACTTGTAGGCCCGTTCCTGTACATTGTTGATAGTGTGTAAAACACACGAGCGC
Source organism: Strigamia acuminata (assembly GCA_949358305.1). Lineage (NCBI taxonomy): Eukaryota > Metazoa > Arthropoda > Chilopoda > Geophilomorpha > Linotaeniidae > Strigamia > Strigamia acuminata. Next base: position 2,703,676 of record OX442315.1, on the reverse strand, counting down.
CACAGGTCAGGGGACGCCACCTCTAAAGATGCATTTTTAGGTTTGAAAATGCATTTGTAAGTTCGAAAATGCATATGTAGGTCCAAAAATAAATTTGTAGATCCAAAAATGAATTTGTAGGTCCAAAAATGAATTTGTAGTTCCAAAAATAAATTTGTAGTTCCAAAAATGAATTTGTAGTTCCAAAAATAAATTTGTAGTTCCAAAAATGAATTTGTAGTTCCAAAAATGAATTTCTAGGTCCAAAAATGAATTTGTAGTTCCAAAAATAACTTTGTAGTTCCAAAAATGAATTTGTAGTTCCAAAAATAAATTTGTAGGTCCAAAAATGCATTTTTTGATTCAAATTTATTTTTCACAAAAAATGTGTCACGGGCAGGTTACCCACCCTTCTTTTTTATTCATTTCTAACTTAGACTGACCCAATCTTAAGTTTTCTTATTTTTTCCCAATCTTTCTTTTCATCTAACTTTGATGATTCACCTATTAATACATGCGCAGCTTCATTGCGCGCATCTTATTATTTCCAACAATTAACCTTATTTTATACCTTTCACCCCCTCACCCACTTCAATCGACCTGGTCACATGACTCATGTTTACCTGGTCGCTACTTTTATCCATAATCCACACTTCTCATACTTCTTTCAACGAGTTAAGACCTCTTAGATTGATTTGAGTTTGTCAACGTTTAATTTGCGTCTTAACACGCGCACCTTCAATATTAACCCTTAATAGCGCCTCTTTTTGCCCACATTTTATCACTTCGCATGCCTGTGACATTCCACGCCCTCCCGCATATGAATATTACCGCGCATACTCATTCTTTTTAAACGTAAAGACCCACAATGTGAGATTGAGCCCGTCGAATATAAATAATGTGTGTTACAGCGAGTTAGGTTTATTCACCGTCCGATATCCGCATTTGACGATGGAACAAACAGAGTAAATCTACGAACTTTGCCCACTGGTTTGCGCTAACATCACCTTGCGCGTAAATTCAGATCAAATCAATTAAACATCTAAGTTGATTCGTAACAAATGCTTACCGATACTTCTTTTGCAGGGGGGTGGGAGTGGGGCACCAGCATGCCTAAAAAACATGAGTGCACTACAAGTATACCCTAGGAACGAGCCTGTGAAATTGTAAATGTAAAAATTATTTTTTTAATTACGACAAGGGACAAAGGGCGCCTTATTTTTTTAAGCCCAGGGCGCTGAAAAGTGTTAAGACGGCCCTGTTTACAGAGAAGTGAGTGTGCTTTACAGAGTAGTGAGAGTGCTTTCAATTGACAAATCCAAACCTCTTGATATTTACAAAGCATTTAATCCACAAATTTATGCACAGGCAGTTGCTGAAATTAAATGCAATATTTTACTCAGTTTCAGAACATCAATACAAGCCGCAACCCGTGCTGGCCCGGGGACAATGTCACCGCTTGCATGAATTCATGCATGAAGAATATACTTCTTCATACAAATATGACATGCATGGTATGAAAACTTAATATTATAAGCAAAGTTTAAATATATGAAGAGAGACTTTTGAAACAAAGTTTAATAATAATTGTTTTGCTGCCGTAGTTGCCTTTCCTAAAAGCAGACCTTCCATTTTGTTCCACATGGAAGGAAATTTCTCATTTTTATGACCGCAACTTGAATGAGGCGTACATGAAACGCCATACGTGCAATTGCGGACGGCCTTGCAATTCAGCGACCTACACGACAAGGGTAAAGGGAGTTTCCGGCCTAAATGTATCTGAGAAATCAGTATCCATTTTCATTACAACTCCAAAAACAACTGTAATTGAGGTTTTGTCTTATCCTTTTTCTTCACTCACGGCTGACGTATTGAGCAATGTGGGTTTCTTCGTGGGCATTTCAATGTTAAGTATACTTAATTTTGTTTTTAAAACAATAGAATCAATTGGAATGCGCATTAAAAAACGGAAATTTTAGTTAGTAACAAGTTGAAATAAATACCGTATTACCCCGCTTATTGCCGCTTGTCGGTATAGTGCGAGTATGCCGGTGGAAGTGAATACGAATTTTCTTTTAATTTTGAGCCCAAAACATGCTTAAAACGCATATTTAGATGTCCAAGATGTAGGAAATTGGCCTAAATTTCTATACATTTTTCCCAAAATGCGGCAATAAGCGGGATAATACAGTAAGGAATTTGTATAAACCCTCAAATATCACCGGAAGAGGAATGGCGCACTCGCAATGGATGCTGCTTTTTCCTTACAATTTTCTTATTTGCCCACGTTTTAAATGATACATAAATATAACTTTATAAAAATTTGCCAAGATGAATCCACTCTTATTGTATTACTTTTCACTACATTTAGTTTTAAAACGTCAAAATAAAATTGTAATGCTTTATAACTGTTGTATAGACTACTATTACTTCCAATACAACCTAATAAATACGGTATGAGATCTCCACAGTTTTACATGTTTAAATTTACTCTGGTCAGTGCTGGACTGCATACCGGGATACCGGGAATTTCTCGGTAGCCCATGACGCTGTGAATTTGTTTTTCCTTTTGTCGTGGCCCGACCTGTCCAGATTTCCCGGTACTAAATTTGTTCCCAGTCCAGCCTTGACTCAGGTGCTGTGATCACCCAGAAATTGATTTTCTTACTAAAAAATTAAATTTTTTCGTTTACCCCATGTCCCTCACTGCTATAAAATTCCAAATTTCCCTTCCCAAATTCAGTTAAAATCAGTCAAAAAACCATTGGTATAAAAGAATATATATTTTTTCTCAAACAACAAACAAAAATAATGATCCTTAGAAGGGTAAATGTTCGACCTGCCATCTAAATTCAACAAATTTATCACAAATGTCATTACAACCAGTCAATTCCATTCCCGAAATGTCTATTACTCGTGTAAGCTTACGTAGGTTGAATGTTGAATTGCATCCATTACTAATTACTAATTAAGTCTGTCGGATCTGGAACATTTTCTTTTCCTCTTATGGCGCCAAATCTTTTATTCCCGCCAGCGCGAACATCGTTGGACGTGTTCGCGGACAGCAATTTCGAAGTTACCAACTTGTAGTGTGGATCCGATTCGTCGATGGCTTCGTGCAAACAGTTCTCGTCGATACCAAACATATCGGATGAATCCCGTGCGGATATGCAAGCCCATTTGACCGCGTGATTTAATCGGAGCCGCAGCTTTCTCGTTAGTTTTTGTTCCTTTTCCACGCGTTTTGTATCCCAATCGACGTAACTCGAACACTGGCCACTGTTTTCAGTAATCTTCTCCCGAATAGTTTCCATTTTGGTAGAAATGAGACGTTCTGCGCGACTGCAACTGGAGAAATTCAACGAAATTCAACGTGTGGGTGTTAAACCTAAAATAGAGTAATCAACGTAGATATGTAACGCGTCTTGTGATTGGTTTGTCATCGACAACTATCGCCACCTATAAACATCATACTTTACAGAAATAAAACAAATTTGGTTATTTTAAAAAATTAAATAGAATTTTTAATTAAAATTTCATTCAACGCGTAAGTTCAAATGCTGCAGTATTTTCTGCTGCGCTTTGGCAATGGCGTCCAACTTGATACTCAGCTTGGAAAGAAGTCGACTCGTGGTTGCACGCTCCATGTGCAATTCCGCTATTGTGTTATTCAAAAAAGCAAACATTCGAATCGTCTTTTCTCTGTGACCGAACAATTCCGACACGTCGTCGTTCAAATGAGTCAAACTTTGCGTCAAAACTGCTCGTTTCTTATGCAATTCGATCACAACGTTGTTCACGTCGGACAGAGCTCGACTCACAACTGCAATCTCCCCATCTAAAATCAACAAAAAATCAATAGAAATGTTTAAATAGAGTAAAATAATAAGTTAACCGTAATTTCGAAACGTTAATTTGTTGGAAACGACGTAATTTTTCATCCGGGTGCCGTTTTCGTAATGATTTCTCGCCTCGCACACGTAAGTTCCCGACTCGGTCACGTTGAACGACGACTCCGTCTCCATTATTTCCCACACGCCGTTTTTGTCAATTTTCTCTATGAGATAATCATCGGGTGAAGGAAAGCCGTTTCCCTTGCACGTCACTTGTTTTGTCTGGCCATCCAGCATGATCTGTTGGCCGCAAACACAATCCGAATTATCAATAAGCTGCACTGAATTTGTGGCATCTGCAACGGAAATACCAAAAGCTTAGTAGTTGTGGTGACTAGGGTTGTTTACGAGTGAGAAATATCGCACAATAGTTTTGTTATTTCCAAAACCGCACTGCGATTTTTACAAAAAAACGCAATGCGATTTACCGCAAACCGCAAAAAACTGCGTAAAACCGCAAAATCGTAAAACCGCATAAAACTGCAAAACCTTACAAGTCAAGGACATGCAAGAAAAACTGATTAAAACGGATAGAAACGGTAAAAACGGATAGAAAAAAAATAAAAACGAACAAAAACCAGTGAAAATCAATAAAAACCGATACAAAACTTATTTTTTTTCTGGCTTTGCGGTTTTTTGTGGTTTTGCGATATATCGCATACATTGCGGTTTTTTATGGAAACCGCTCCACACTCGCAAAATAAAATAATCGCGCAACCCTAGTGGTGAACTTTGATTGCATTTGACTCACAGGGAATGCCAAAAGTGGCGACTAGAGTTTCTGTTTCGCTCCCAGAATGAATTTGACATTTAATTTCCTTTTCTTTCTCGCCTAACTCAAAGTGGACTCGAACATTCGACTGGCATTCCAGTAAATCGTCGGAAAGTCGTTTGATTTTGTAGTCGTGTTGTTTCGTGTCATTGTTCTCCGACCAAATAAATGTGGTTGCGCCGGGCCGGTTGTACTGTAAGTAAGTAACGCACTTGAAGTGCACGACTTTTTGCTCGCTGGGATCGATCAAGTGTTGCGAATTGTTTGTCAACAATTTGTTGTTGTAGAGGATTTTTGATGCCGGTCCTGAAATTTATAAAAATATTTATGAAAAAATATACAGGGTGTTTCAGAATTCATGTTACACAGAAATAGGGGGTATAGAGGTATAGAGGACCTAGTTGCACGCGTTGTGGTTTCTGCAGGAGAGGTCACGGATAACCCACACATCTTTAACAGAGTCAGAAAGAATTTATTCCGTTGCTACCAGAATTGATGCATGTAGTGGACATGTAGAGCATCTCTTGTAATAAACTTCTGCTGTTGGCTACCGATTGTGTGTTTTTATTTGAGAATTGCAATTTAAGCTGGCAAACTTGGGCGATATGCGTGACGCGCGATATTTGAAATCTGCCATTGTTTTTGGGGCTGTGACTAAATGGGAAATTTTTTTTGGAATTTTTGATTAGTGGAAACGTGATCTCCTCTATACCCCCTATTTCTGCGTAACATGAATTCTGAAACACCCCGTACATTTAATTTGTATTTTGGGCGCTTTTACTTTTGACTTGTAGGTAGTAGACGTCGTATTCTTTATCCGTTATACAATGATATTCACCCGAATCGAACAGTTTGGCGCCATTCATGTCCACAATGCACGAAGAGGAGTCTCGGATTTGGAAGCGGATGTCGTTTGTGCGGTTCCTGTTAACGATTATGTTCTTGCTGTTCGTGTACTTGTATAGCTCGCATCCACTTGTCTTCACTGCACTGCATTCAAAGGATATTGATTCGCTTCTCTCAGTTTGCAGAAAGTCTTTTTCTGCCATAGCACCTTGAGAAAAATTCAAAATTCAAACGGAAATGTGCAGAAATGCCACTAGGATAACATGCAAGCTAGGTGCATAAGGTTTTAATAGAAAAATAAAATTTATTTTGCATTGAATTCATATATGCGTCATTTGCATCGCGTGCTGGAAGGTGAAATTCTTCTTTTCAGGCTCATGCGAGCATGGACTTGACCTCAATGCATTAATCACTGTCATTGTTTCAAACAGGATGGACTTTTTTTCTTTTTTTCTTTTTTTTTTATATATTTTTTTTTTCAATAAAATTTGTGATTTTTGTTTGATGTTAAAATTAAATAAATTAAATGTAAAATGTATTGAGCGTAATATATTTTTTTGATTTCTTACTTAATTTAGCAGACGAAAAGCTTTGTGCAAGACCTGACACGATGACGATGAAACCTAAGACGTTCAAGTTTGCCATTACAGCGCGAATATCCATTCAAGCACACATGTTATCCACCAACTTTTCAACCTATTTGTTTATTGTGCCAGTCTGTGCTGGTGAAACTTATGTAACGAGCGCCACAGCGGAAGGTGTTGCTAATAAAACATTTTTTTAAAGCATGAAAACATTTTTTTTTTCGTCCGTACAAATTTATTTCATCCAATTTATTGAGTTGCCAAAAAATTACTAGAGTGGTTTGGATTTTTTGAATTCACACATTTATAATCTTTTTCTGCAATTCAGCCACGGTGGCATTCAAGTGAGAAAGCATTTGAATTACGATTGACAGTTCTCGGTCTGAAATAAAAGTTTAATTAATGTTTTGAAATAGTTAATGTATCGGCATTGTACTCAACCGTAATTGCGAAATGACAGTGTGTTGGATGTAATATAAGTGTCCATTTGAGTGCCATTTCCATTCTCGTTTCGTGCTTGGCATAAATACGTTCCTGAATCCGTTACATTGATTGATGATTCAACAGACACCACTTCCCATTCCTCATCTTTAGACTTCTTCTTCATCAAAACGTCTTTCGGAGAAGGAAAGCCATTAGCTTTACACGTTAATTGCTTTGTTTCTCCCTCTAGAATGTTTCTATCATGAATGGATAAAGTAGTGTCTGCAAGTGACACTTCATTTGTGGAATCTGCAACAGATAGATAGTGCTAAATATAAGAATATACCGGTACTCCGTATTATTTATTTCGTTGCTTGTATTACTTACAGGCCATGCCAAATTTTCCAATTAACAGTTCCTTTTTATTTCCCAATATAATATTACATTTGATTTCTTTCTCCTTATCGCCATTAACGAAATTTACTTTCAAACTTGACTGGGATTCCCATAAGTCAACATGTCTAGTATTAAGTCGTTGTTCGGTTCCTAGAAGTCTATCGTTCTCGAACCACTCAAAAATCGTTTTTGCATTATAAATACTATCGTCTCTGAATACGCGGCATTTGAAGTAGACTTCAGTCGATTGCTCGTTTGAGTAGATCACATTTTCTGAATTATTTTTCCACAAAATGTCGTCATAAAACAGGCTGGACGGTTTTCCTAAAAAATTCAACCAAATTCCAGTAGAGTAGAAATTATTTCTATGTCGAAGTCAGATCTAACCTTTGACGTGAAGATTGAATACGTCGTAGTCGTTATCAGTGATACAGTGGAAATCACCGGAATCATACTGTTTGAGATCATTAATTTCTATAACGCATAATTGCGAATCTCTAATCTTAAATTGACTTTCGACAGTTTGCGTTCTTTTAACGGGTCACTACAAAACACGGGGTACACCCCAATTGGGATACCCCATGGGGTATACCCCAAAGTCCTAAAAATAAACAAATAGTCATAAATGTAATAATTATTACGTAAAAATTTTCTTGTTTTCTAAAAAAAAATAAAAATTTCAAATGTTTTCATTAAAAAAAACGAAAATTTCATTTGTGTTACTGTCAGTCTCACATTTTCCAACTATCCTTCATATAGCTTGAAACGCAGACACAAGTGATCAATAATAATTGTCCCCATGGCCAATCACAATCGAAAATTGATTATTTTATTCAAAAATAAATCTTTAAAAAACATTACAGATATAAAAAATCGATAAAAATGGAGAAAAAACGATAAAATTCAGTAAAAATTGATAAAAATGGAGAAAAACGATAAAAATCGCTAAAAATCGCTAAAAATCAGTAAAAATCAATAAAAATCAATAAAAATCGATAAAAATCGATAAAAATCGATAAAAATCTTAAAAAATTGGTAAAAACCGGTAAAAACCGATAAAAATCGGTAAAAATCGGTAAAAACCGATAAAAATCGGTAAAAATCGGTAAAATCGGTAAAAATTGGTAAAAATTGGTAAAACCGATAAAAACCGGTAAAAATCGATTAGAAACGGTAAAAATCGATAAAAATCGGTAAAAATCGATAAAAATTGATAAAAATCGATAAAAATCGGTAAAAATCGATAAAAATCGGTAAAAATCGATAAAAATCGGTAAAAATCGGTAAAAATCGATAAAAATCGGTAAAAATTGATAAAAATCGATAAAAATTGGTAAAAATCGATAAAAATCGGTAAAAATCGATAAAAATCGGTAAAAATCGATAAAAATCGGTAAAAATCGATAAAAATCGGTAAAAATCGGTAAAAATCGATAAAAATCGGTAAAAATCGGTAAAATCGGTAAAAATCGGTAAAATCGGTAAAAATTGGTAAAAATTGGTAAAACCGATAAAAACCGGTAAAAATCGATTAGAAACGGTAAAAATCGATAAAAATCGGTAAAAATCAATTAGAATCGGTAAAAATCGATAGAAATCGGTAAAAATCGATAAAAATTGGTAAAAATCGATAAAAATCGGTAAAAATCGATAAAAATTGGTAAAAATCGATAAAAATCGGTAAAAATCAATAAAAATCGGTAAAAATCGATAAAAATCGGTAAAAATCGATAAAAATCGGTAAAAATCGATAAAAATCGGTAAAAATCGATAAAAATCGGTAAAAATCGATAAAAATGGGTAAAAATCGGTAAAACTCGATAAAAATCGGTAAAAATCGATAAAAATCGATTAGAATTGGTAAAAATCAATAAAAATCGATAAAAATCGATAAAAATTGATAAAAATCGGTAAAAATCGATAAAAATCGGTAAAATCAATAAAAATCGGTAAAAATCGATTAGAATCGGTAAAAATCGATAAAAATCGGTAAAAATCAGTAAAAATCGATTAAATTCGATAAAAATCGGTAAAAATCGGTAAAATCGATAAAAATCGGTAAAAATCGATTAGAATCGGTAAAAATCGATAACAATCGATAAAAATCAATAAAAATCGGTAAAAATCGATTTTTATTTTTTTCCCATTTTTATCGATTTTTATCGATTTTTATCGGTTTTTACCGATTTTTACCGATTTTTATCGTTTTTTCTCCATTTTTATCAATTTTTACCGATTTTTATCGATTTTTACCAATTTTTATCGTTTTTTCTCCATTTTTATCAATTTTTCATATAGATCTGTAATGTTTTTTAAAGATTTATTGTTGAATAAAATAATCAAGTTTTGAGTCAAATAATCGATTTGTGAGTCAAATAATCGATTTGTGAGTCAAATAATCGATTTGTGAGTTAAATAATCGATTTGTGAGTCAAAAAATTAATTTTTGTGATTTCTAACATGTAATGTCATATTTTTGTATGTAATTAAATTTTTTTTTTTGTAATTTTCATTTCAATTATTTTAGTAATTTTTTTCATTTATTACACATTCCAGGACTTTGGGGTTTACCCCATGGGGTACCCCATTTGGGGTGTACCCCGTGTTTTGTAGTGACCCTCTTTTAACGACCAAACTTCCCGAAGATTCTGTGTACTTGTACAATTCGCATTTACTTGTTTTTGTTGTGCCGCACGTAAATGATGTTGATTCGCCTCTTTCAGCTTGCACAAAATGTTTTTCGCCAGAAACACCTTGAAAAATAAGGATCATTCAGTTAAATTATACATTAAACTTTAAAATGAGTACGGGAATATCAAAATCTATTTTCTCGATACCTGCAGCCAATACAACCAGTAGTACAATGCTCAGGATACTCATTTTCGGAACAATATTCAAATTGGCCTTTTGAAGATTTTTTTTAGAACCAAAATATTGATCAAGTTTCATGTGTGTCTCGTCTCTCTAATCTCTCTTGTTCAATTAAACCCAGTGGTAAATATTCAACATAAATCATGGCCTTGGTAATACATTGAACCATGAAAAATTTGATATGAGCGTAATCTGTAATCCAATGATCTAGGTTCAAGAAATCTTTGGCACTACAGCCCCAGTGTCCTGTATGGTGGCCCAGAAGAGCCATCATAATTTTTTCCAAAAAAACCGCTGGAATTGTTTTGGTTTATGCCGGGTTTTAGTTTTTCCAGCCAAATTCAAAGTCGCTGTCATGAAAGTCAGATCAAGGGATCAGACTTTTATGTGCCGCGATATGATCTTCAACAGCTCTGTGGCAAACCGTCAAAGCTGCATTTCCATTGCAGCCAATGGGAACAAAGACAGAACATCTCCAGTCACAAGACTAAAAAGGGTCAGGCAATGGAAATTGGCTAAAAATGGCCGTTTTGTCAAAATTTTCATCGGAATGTAAAGTTTCAATGACAAAAATGAATTTTTAGCAACGTTTTGACAATTTTGGACGGAACCGGTTATTTTTTCAAATTTCTCCGTTCACGGTTCTGTGATTTTTCAACCAGTTTCCCGGGAAATTGGTACCCTGGTTTCTCGGTTCCGAAACTCTATATGGGTCATTTTGCATCGCGTGCTAGAAGGTAGATTCTAGCGTTTGGGCTCTTAAAAGACCAATACTAAAAATCCAGCAGGAATACGGTAGATTTTTATTCTAGCTTTTACAGCAACTTTCTAATTCAATCCAGAATCAATCCTGCACCGATTTACGATTTTCTGCAATTCAGCCGTCGTGGCATTCAAGTCCGAAAGCATTTCGTTCAAGATTGCAAGTTCTCGGTCTGAAATAATAGAATAATCAATTGAAAAAATGATTTCAAATAATTAAATAATGTATCGGTATTATACTCAACCGTAATTTCGAAACGACAGTGTGTTGGATGTAATATAAGTGTCCATTAGAGTGCCATTTCCATTCTCGTTTCGTGCTTCGCATAAATACGTTCCTGAATCCGTTACATTGATTGATGATTCAACAGACACTACTTCCCATTCCTCATCATCAGTCTTCATCTTTATCAAGATATCTTTGGGAAACGGAAAGCCATTGGCTTTACACGTTATTTGCTTCGCTTCGCCTTCTAGAATGGTTTGGCCTTTAATGGCTGATGTGTCTTCAAGTAAAACCTCATTTGTGGCATCTGCAACAAATAAACTGTTAGAATAGAGGTAAACAAAACTATTTTAACCTATTAAAATATTTTTTTTTGGTTATATTACTCACAGGGTATGCCAAATGTTCCAATTAGAATTTCGGTTTTTAGTGGTAGTCTCGAAATAATATTGCATTTAATTTCTTTCTCTTTTTTGCCATTTTCGAAATACAGTTTAATACTTGATCTATATTCCGTAACTACGTCATCGTCGTTAGTGTAATAGTTCTCAGTTTCTATGTGTTGACCGTCCTTCCACCACTCAAAAGACGGTCCTACATCTTCAACTGAGATTGATTGGCATTTAAAGACGATGTACCCTTGCTCGTGTGGATTAATAAAATTTTCTGAATTATTTCTCCACAATCTGCCGTTATAAAACAGGCGGGACGGTGGTACTAAAAGTTCAAACAAATTTACCAATGCGGTTAGAATTGTTTGTTTTGTTGTGCAGAACTAACTTTGGACCTGAAGATTAAACACTTCCGAGTGATTATTATCGGTGATGCAATGAAATTCACCCGGATCGATCATTTTGAGATTATTAATTTCTATGACGCAAGACTCGGAATCTCTAATTTGAAAGCGTTGATCGTCAGTTCCGGTTCTGTTAACGACGTTTGTGTACTGATTCTGATACAATTCGCATTTAGTTGTTTTTGCTGTGCTGCACGTGAATGATATTGAATCGCCTTTTTCAGCTTGCACAGTGTGTATTTCGGCAGTTACACCTTGATAAATAAAGATTAGTATTCAGTTAAATTAGGTATTAACATTTAAAATAAGTACGGGAATTGGACACCATTTTGTTGGCATACCTGCAGCCAATGCAATCACTGCCATAATGTTCAGGACATTCATTTTCAGAAGCAGTTTCTTTTTAGACTTTCTTTTTAACTAAAATGTTGATAAAGGTTCATGTGTGTCTGGTCTCTGAAATCTCTCTTGCTAATCTGAACCAATGGAAAATATTTTTAGAGTGATGAAAGAAGAGATTAAGTCAGTTGGAGTTCGGAGTCTAATTTTTAATTTTTGACCAAGGAAATATACTGGACCTTGAACATTTTGATATACGTGTAATCGCTTATTCTAAGATCTCGGTTCGTGTGAACCCACACTGGGAAAAAAATGAAATTTTCATACATTCATGAGTTAAAAATAAATTGTGAAATTGGAGTATATTTTTAGTTTTACTTTATAATGAACCAGCTTTATAAATTGAGTAAACGCGTTTTGAAATACACGCCGGTTACGATTAAAGGGAGTCTGGCCGTAAACGAGAGCCCGTTTATCGATAGCTTGCCTGAAAGGTGGCAGCAAACTATCCCCTCGCTCGATTAAATCACGAATCTTGCACGGGTTGCTTGGAACTTGTAAAAAAGAAGAAGGATAATGGTAAAGCACAATCCACTAACTAGTTGAGGTTACGTGTCTAACAGTAAGACTGTCGCCAACAACTACAACTACATTTCAAAAGTTTAAACGGTGAGTGAAAAATTCACTCGCTTAGTGAATAACATCAAATATTTGACTTTAAAGTTAAGCAAAACAAATTTATATCACCAGATTTGAATAAAACAATTATTTTGCTAATAATAAATGTTGCTAATAAAAATTTTTTTTTAAGCATGAAAAGATTTTTTTTTCGTCCGTGCAATTTATTTAATCCAATTTATTGAGTTGCCAAAAAATTAAGTGGTTTTGGATTTTTGAATTCACACATTTGTGATCTTTTTCTGCAATTCAGCCACGGTGGCATTCAAGTCAGAAAGCATTTGAATCACGATTGACAGTTCTCGGTCTGAAATAAAAGTTTAATTAATGTTTTGAAATAGTTAATGTATCGGCATTGTACTCAACCGTAATTGCGAAATGACAGTGTGTTGGATGTAATATAATTCTCTATTTTGGTTCCGTTTCCATTCTCGTTTCGTGCTTCGCATAAATACGTTCCGGAATCCGTTACATTGATTGATGATTCAACAGACACCACTTGCCATTCCTCATCCTCAGTCTTCATCTTTATCAAGATGTCTTTCGGAGAAGGAAACCCATTAGCTTTGCACGTTAATTGCTTTGTTTCTCCCTCTAGAATGTTTCTATCATGTGTGACGGTGACGACCACAACTCCTATCGCATGATAGTACCGGGTATAAGTCGCGTGAAATAGTGAATAATACGAGATAAAATAAAGACAACAAGTTTCTCAAAACATAACATTTATTGTTACTAAACAATATAATCAATCCTAAAAGTTATACAAATTCTAATGCCGACATTTGGCAAGTTAAATACAAGTTAAACTATACATGAAATTGGCTGTAAAACAGCCCTAAAATAATATGACTACGGTTATTGGTGATCCGGGGTTCGGGAACGGCAAAACGCCCGCTCGACCGAGTATAGATGTCATCAGATAGCCGGGCTGGCTGTGTCCTCGCGGCTTCCGTCGGCGCGTCGTAATCGTGGAACTGGTTCCTTCGTGTTCCTTCGCGTTCTTGGTTCGTATCTGGTGTAATGGTCCGTGTAATGCTGTTTGGTTCGATCCGAGAGGTGCGGTTGACTCATGTGCACCGCCACAACTAGGGTTGGAAATTGGTAATGAATAAATGAAGTCATTTATTCGCCAAGGTTCCGCTTGCGAATTATATTTAATTCGCGATGTTGTGAGTTTAATAAATTAACTCAATAAATTGTATTCAATTTATTGTTACGAATTTGATTCGTCATACAGTGAAATAAGTCTCGTGACTTACTTCGGTTGTTAACTTGTTGCCAAGTTTAAACAATTAGGGTGTATTTATCAACTACAAAATATAATAAAGGTTAAACATCGCAACACACAATTGCCGTCAAAGTTCGCCTTGCCGAGCAGAACAGTATCGCGCGTGCCCTAAATAACAGTGCGGTGAGAGACGGCACTGGTATTCAGGGGGATATAGCCCGCAGTTCTGCACAACAGAATTAATCACCCGAGATACTACTCATAAGTAGACTGCTTTGGCACCATCACCGAAGAGATATAACTTTCCCAAACACATAGTGCTACTGGCGGTAACTGCATGTTTTGCATGCAGACTGCTTTGGCACCATCAAGTGATGGAGTCAATCTCTTTCAGTAACAGTGCTACTAACGGTTACTAAATACTTTGGTATCACACGTGATTCTATTGTCCGACCACGAGGATACTTATGCGGGAGGCTTTCTCCTCGGCAAGACCGTTTGACGGAAACATTAACAGTCCGAACTTCGCCTTCAGTTGACGGGGGTTGCATGGCTCAGCAGAGCCATGCTATGCATGGACCGGTAGGCCCATGCCCTGAGTAAGAAACAGTTATTTGACATGCGGAACATACCAAATAACCAGAAATCAAGACTAACCTTAACTTCCTGTTGTCAGGGAGTTTTATACTTGGTGGGATTAAGTTCCACCAATCTCGTATCGCAGGAAGTGGATACGGAGATGCAAATTGGGATTATGCTAATCTTTTAGCACAAACCGGAACTGGATACCGGGGACAGGAAATGGATACACAGAACGGAAATACATTCGAAACCGTGTTTCTCGTCATGTGTCGGTGATAAAACAGTAATGCCTATTTTATCTTCTTAAGTATTGATAATATATCTTTATATTATCGATGTGAATCACATTCAGTCGTATCAAACATAATAATATGTTAGTGAACTATTTATATGGAAAATAGTAAGTTCGAGGTTGAATTTGCCGCTAGTACTAGTGGCGCCATCTATTGCTAATTTGTCACTATTCTTTAGGAATATCATTCGTGTCAAATTCATCCATGTTAATAAATATTTTATTTCCAATATTTATAAGGCCCACGAGTGTTTTTAATAAACATGTTCTTATCTTTAGGATGTTCAAAAAATGTTTTTTATTTTCTCCTTTCAGAGACGGTTATAAAAATAATTTGGTTATTATTAAAACAATAAACATGAAGTCATTTTCGTATAACGAAAAGTACTTCTTACAAAAATCTTAGTTAAAGAATTTTCCGGTTACATATTATATCTTTTTATTGTTGTATTTGGGAAAAGACTGGATAACTTCGGATGAAAAGATATGAGGGGTTTTATTCGCACGGCATATACAGAGCACGCGTCTCCAGAAGAACAAGTGACCGGAAGTCACGTTTACGTCACGTCATCCTCCGTGACCCGAAAATACAACCAACTCCCCCTAGCGGTCGGAGACCCTCATTCGGGATTTATACATATTCGGCCTGGTGACACACACGATTATAACATACACCTTCTTCACCTGGTCAATGTGTAAAAACAAACAAATACAAAATCAATGAATGACATTACTAAAAACTAAAAATGGGCAAGTAATAACAGAAATACACTAATACAATCGAATAATAAAAGATCAAGGAATATAACATTGCTGCAAGACATATGAAATACGAAAAATATTAATCCAGTCCACACATCTTTGAACACCAGCACTGCTTCTGCAAAGTCACCGCCTTCGTCAGCATATCCGCGACCATCTTGTCGGTTCCCGCGTGCAGCAACTCCACTTCTCCGTTCTCGACCTCGTCCTTTATAAAACAATAGCGCAAATTAATGTGTTTCGACCGCTGATGCTGCGCCAGTCCTCGTGCCAACATCTCGGCCGACTCGCTGTCGGTGTACAGCCTCGCAGCGTCCCCCATCAATTCGTTCAGCCCCAGCTCTTCCAGAAATTTCTTGAGCCAAAGTCCTTCTTTTACCGCCTCGCTAATGGCGATGAATTCGGATTCGCAGCTCGACATCCCGACACACGTTTGCTTCGATGACTTCCATACTACGCCGGCCCCTGCAAGTAGAAAAATAAATCCGGTTGTCGATTTTGCATCCTCGGTGTTGCAATTCCAGCTCGCGTCCACGTATCCCGTCATCTGTTCTTCGTTTCGTACGAATCGCAACTTCTTCCCCTTCGTCCCCTTCAGGTAACGCAAAATCCTCTTTCCCATCTTCCAGTGGGACAATCCGTGGCTGTGATTGTATCGGCACAGGTAGTGAGTTGCGTAAGCGATGTCCGGTCTCGTTCCCTGCACGAGGTACATTAGCGACCCCATCAGGCTCTGGTACGGCACCTCGTCTGGATTTACGTCGTCTTCGGGCTTCGGTTGGTCGTGTTTGACCATCGGCGTCGACACTGGTTTGCATGGCCCCATCTGGAAACTTTCCAACACCTCCTCGATATAGGCTTCTTGCGACACGGTGATCGATCCATTTTCGATGTCGCATTCCACGTCAAGCCCCAAAATTCTCGTTGGTGTGCCTAAATCCTTGATTTCGACCGATTTTCTCAGCAAGTCCGCCGTCCAATCTTCGATCCCGATATTTGACGTCACGTTCAGCATGTCGTCGACGAAAATCCCCAATATTGTTGTCCCGCTTTGATTGTTGAGCACGTACACGCCTTCATCCGCGTATAGTCGCCGAAATCCATTTTTTCTGAGTATTTTGTCGAGTGTCAGGTACCATGTGCGTCCGGCCTGTTTGAGTCCGTAGATGGCTTTTAGAAGCTCGCACACCCACTCTTCTCGGTCTCGTTCCTCGTTCCCGGGTGGCTGCTCCATGTACACCTTCTCAAGCAGTTTCCCGTGCAGGTACGCTGTTTTCACGTCGTATTGTCGTACTCGCCAATTTTGTTGGACAGCAATGGCTAGAAGTAGTCGCAGGCTCGCAAGTCGCATTACAGGTGAGTATGTGTCCTCGTAATCCAGTCCCGGCCGTTGTCCGCATCCGACGGCCACCAATCTGGCTTTGTAACGCTCGATCTCGCCCTGCTGGTTCTTTTTGATTTTAAAAACCCATCTTGACCTCAGCACATTTGTTGCAACGGCTCTTTTCACCAGTCTCCACGTCTTGAATTCCTCGTGAGATTTCAGTTCCTCCTGGATCGCGCTTTCCCACTTCTTGTGTTCCGGAGAGTCCTGTGCTTGGACCACGGTGTTTGGCTCGACGTGCTTCACGCTCTTGCAGTAAGTGGCGCCTCTTGGCTGCACCACCAGTCGGTCTGGCTTCCTCTTGATGCGCTTTGATTTGCGTGTTGTCGTGTTTTCGTTAGCTTCTTCGTCGTCTCCGTCTCCGTTTCCAGTGGTGGACTCCTCGTCTTCGGTGGCACCGTTGTCCGTTTCGTTGGGCTCTGGATTGTCTGTTGTCTGCTCCCCGGTCTCTTGTTCGGCGTCGTACGGCGACACGAAATTCGAACCCTGAGGCGAAGTCAGCATTTCTCCGCCCCATCTCGCCTCGTTGAATTTCAAGTCGCGTGTCGGCTCTAGCTTCTCAGTTTTCGGGTCGTAGACTCGGTAGCCCTTTCTGTTGACGCAGTAACCCATAAAAATGACAGGTTTCGACTTCGCGTCCAATTTCTTTCGTTTGGAATTATGGATCCACATCTGCGCAGCACAGCCAAATGTTCGAAAATAGCCAACTTGCTGCTTCCGTCCGCTCCAAAGTTCTTGTGGAATCCTGTCCCCGTTTCCTCTTGTCGAGCATCTGTTGCGCACGTGTGCGGCCGTCGCGACTGCCTCCGCCCAGAATTTCGAAGGCAAAGCCGCCGCCGTCAGCATCGTGCGTGCTGCCTCCATCAGCGTTCTGTTGCCGCGTTCAGCGATGCCGTTTTGGGCAGGTGAGAATGGCACCGTAAGCTCGTGGTGGATGCCGTTCGACTTCATGAACTCGCCCATTTCGTGGTTCACGAACTCGCCTCCGTTGTCGGATCGGATACGTTTAAGTTTCGTGTCGGTTTCGCGTTCCACAGCCGCCACAAACTCCTTAAAGTTCTCGAAAACGTCCGACTTCGACCTAATAAAATAGACAAACATTTTGCGACTGAAGTCGTCTATTAGCAAAAACAAATATCGGCTGCCGCCAATCGTCTCCGTCAGCGGCCCGCACAGATCCATGTGCACGAGTTCCAATATTTTGGTCGATTGGTCGCTCACGATCGTTTTGAATGGTTTTCTGGCCATCTTCCCGGCTGCACACTCGTCGCATGCCCGCCCGTCCTTCTGTATTGGCCCCAAACCGTAAACTGCACCCGTTTCGTGCATTTTCGCCAGTGTTCCCGTGTTCAAGTGGCACATTCGGTTGTGCCACACATCGATCTCGGTCGATTGTTGGCACGTGTTCGCCTGCGCGGCCACCACGGTCTCCACGTTCAGTCTATACACGTCCCCGATCTTTGTAGCAGTCATTATCACTCGGTCCCCGCTCGATATCGTACACTTCCCGCTTCCGAAAGCAACGAGTAAACCCGCGTCGTCGAGTTTTGGCACCGAAATCAAATTGTCATTTAAATCAGGAATGTATAATACCTCCTTCGCGATCAAGTCAGCGTCGTTCGTAATGAATTTCACGTTTCCGCAGCCCATGATTGGGATTTGGCGCCCATCTGCCAGCGTCACCTTTCGACTTCCGTCATCTGCCACGAACGATTCGAGAAAGTCCCTGTTCGCCGTCATGTGCCTCGTCGCTCCGGAGTCGAGGTTCCACTGCCGTCCTTCCGTTTGGTCGATTCTGACCTGAAATGCAAACTCTGGTCTGTCTTTCACAGCCCTGGCGGTGGCGTCTGGCTGCTGTTCCTTCTTGGCATTTCCTCTCGACTGCTTGGAATTGTTATCGCGTCGTCCCTCGCTCTCCTTCTGGCTGCGACAATTTCTGGCCATGTGCCCGAATTTCTGGCAATTGAAACATCTTACGTTTTTCAGGTCTCGTTTTCCGTCGTGGTCACCGTTCCGTTCGCCGCCCCGATAGTTGTTCTTCGTGCGGCTGGACAGGTTCACTTTATGCAGTTTCTCGACCACTTCATCGTCTCCAGTTTGTCGCGATTCCTCCTGTATGATCATGTGCCGCAGCTTGACCATCGTCACTTCATCTTCGTCGCACATGTCAAACGCTCTCTGGATGCTGTGGTATGGTTTTGGCAGGTTTTGTATTATTAAAGTTCCCACCTCTTGCTCCGAAATTTCGCCGCCAACAGCTCGTAACTGGTTCACCGTCGACTCCACACGTTGCAGGAACTTCGTGGCCGTCTCAGCTTTTTCCCACCTCGTTTTGGTCAGCTCTCGGCGCAAAATAGTCTGTCTTTGGCGCGCTCGCCCTCGGTGGATTTCCTCCAATTTCTCCCAGCATTCGCGTGCCGTGTCTTTGTTTATCACGTACACTGTCTGTGCTGGCGACAGGGCCTGGACGATTGCGTTCATGGCTTTTTCGTCCTTGCCACGCCACGCGTTCCTCGCCGCCGCTGCTCCGTTCACTGGTGCTTCGTCAACGATGACCGTCCACCATTCCGACTTCTTCAGGAATACTCGCATTTTGAACGCCCACGTGGCGTAGTTTTCATCCTCCAGCTTTTCGATCCTCATCGCATCTCTGTCCGCCATTTTTGAAGGTTGATTGGCGATCTACCACGCGTTGGAAATTAGGCCTAACGTCTCGTGGTCCGGTCAGTGGTCACTCCTTCGTCAAAACGCCCGGAAAATCGATACGAGATGTAAAAACTCACGCAGTGTTAGATGCTGTGGCCCATAACCCTTTGTTGTATTTGGGAAAAGACTGGATAACTTCGGATGAAAAGATATGAGGGGTTTTATTCGCACGGCATATACAGAGCACGCGTCTCCAGAAGAACAAGTGACCGGAAGTCACGTTTACGTCACGTCATCCTCCGTGACCCGAAAATACAACCAACTCCCCCTAGCGGTCGGAGACCCTCATTCGGGATTTATACATATTCGGCCTGGTGACACACACGATTATAACATTTATCACAGAACACACAAACAAACTGCTAATTGTTTTAAATTCGAATCATGGCTTAATCTTGACCTTTTTCGGTCTCCGTGGCGGGCTTTTGCCTATCCTTCGAAGAGGAACCTTTGCCACGTTTCTTGGCGGGAAGAGGTTCTTCCGGTTGCCGATCTATGAAAAATGCAGTGGTCGCAACAACTTCCGTGGTGATGGGAGTCTCGGGTGCTTTATCCCCTGCTTCAGGCTGATCAGTCGATCCGTCTTCTTCATTGATCATCTTTTTGAGATCTTCGTAGATGTCAATCACCGGGGGCAAAACCAAAATCCAGCCTTCACATATTTGGTTTTTCAGTTCATCTGCGATTTTTCCCACGAGCAGATTCCAAAGATGCTCCAAAATGTTGAAGCCCTCAACGCGACGTGGATTCAAGATCATTTGCATGATCCTGGTCACATATCCTACTGTTATTTGATCGGGTAGACCCGTAACCAATTGACGAGAAATGATAATTGCAAGTCGAGCCACGATGGGGTAGTAGTATTCAACCTCCCAAACAAATAACTGTCCTATCTTGGTGCTCGGAGGAACTTGGTAAGGTTCAATTAAGAACTCGTTCGAAATTCCGTGCTCCACAACGTTTGGCATGGTGACTAGTGCGGCTTCGTCCGTTTGAGTCGCATTATCTACACAGACAATACTTGGCATTTTTTCCAAGCCCATTTGAAGGCCAAGGGGCGTTCTTCGCGAATTCATAAATTCAGGATCCTCGTATACAGCTTTGCCATCGTTAGATAATAAAGCTTTACAAAGGTGGCAGGTTGCCCATTTTCGGGGTTGTGGATCGAACAACCCTTTAACCACAAATGAAACAAACTTGGGGTTCCAGGGTTGGATTTTTAATCGTCATTTCGTTCCGAGACAATTACCGCACGATGCCAAATGGCATCCAGTCCCGGAGCCGGACATCCAGCCGACCCCGAAACAAAAAGGGCACGGTATTTCGCCCTTCGCGAGCTCCAAATTGTCGTGTGGAATTCCCAATTCCAGGTCGCGATCGCAGGCGGCTTTTCGACGTAGTGCCTTTTCTTGCTTATTAGCTGCTCTTTGTTGAGCAGTCATCGGCTGCAGTTTGGGGGCTCTGGTGGACACAAACGTACGTTTCCCTCTAGCTGTATTATATCTGGGAGTATACACTACTTCGCGCGAAGTCGTGGGTGGCGGCGAGTTGTAATGAACGTACTCTCGCTGTTTACGTTTGTTGTCTTGGTGGCGATTTCCCTCGGGATTTCGATTCGCCTCTAATTGGACAATCTCGTCTAGACTTCTCTCATGAGAGGTCGACGAATCGTTCATTCGACTCGTACTTGGTTTATGGATCGGCTGTAAAGGATGGCTTTTGGAGAAACTGTCCTTTTTTGGTATAATGAAGGTTTCTTGGGTAACCTCCATCGCCGTTTTGGGTACAGCCGTTTTGGGGCGAATTTCCTTTGGGAGAGCATCTGGGTTGTTTCGGGCCCAAGTTAATATGTCCCATCCCTTTTGGTCGAGCACAATAGGAGTGTTTGGTGCTCCCGGGACCGTTACGATGGTCGGGTTGACTGTTGGCGTATTGTCTTCCTCTGAAGAGCTCGACTGAATCACAATTCGCCGCTTTTTAATTGGTATCTTCTTGACCATAATTCTACAAATATAAAAAACGTCTTAGTTTTATTTGCAATACTTTTGGTATGCGCGCGCCCTCTATTGAGAAAACGCGTAACTGAATTTACGAATTTTATAATTATAATTCGTTATAATTTTATATTTTCGTGTATTGATAATTTTATCGAACTTACGAGAATGTCCTGCTTCCTTTAGAAGCGTATCTTGTGGAATTATGAGTGTAGTCGCCTCGACGACAACTTGGAGTTTAGAGCACGTGGCTTTCAAATCCTCCGCCGCTAATAAACGAATTCCGCTGGTTCGTATTTCTTCGAATATTCAAAGAAATTTCATGATATATATATATAACTTTATATGCATAATCATAATACCTGTATTCGTTGATTAATAGCTAACAATGTCAACGCGTTTGACCGTGATTTTTGTTGAATTCGACGAAGTTCTTCTTCTCTCACGTGTGTGTTAGAAGACTGAGTATAGAACGAATCTTTTACTCTCCACCCGGGGTCATAATTTATCAGGTGACTTCGCGAATTTCGATTTGAATATTCAATAACTGAATTAAATCAATATCTTTTAGAATATTCTTTTTATATTTAGACTCTTTTAACGACGTTCTTGAATCATCTGTACAAAATCCGTTGTATATTTCGGATTTGGCTTCGAAGCTCTTTTCGGTCTCGAGATTATCTCCGGAAGGTCAGCTGTTCGCTTCCGTTTGTTTGAGTTATTACTTCGTGGATCGATAATCTCGTTTCCGTTTTCATTTGAGGTAGGAATTATTCTTTCTTCTTGTTCAAGATTTTCACGAGGGGTTTCTTCCATATCTTGATTATCTAATTCTTGTGAATTAGACTCGTTAAATTCGGAATTTGACGACATCCAATCAGGGTTTGGATGATCTTCCAGTTTTCCTTTTTTCTGACCCAGAGTCCATGTCTCAATCGGGTATGAAGGGATATACGGGGTGAGATCATCCGTATTTATTGATGGTTCAACTGAATCATCTAATAATTTTCGTAAGGCATATGCACCTCCTGTTAATACGGCCGTGATTTCCCACGGTCCGTCTCGTTTTTCCGCAAATCCTTTAGTAATGCCTTTGTCTTGATTGGAAAGAATATGTGTATTCTTCCAGACTAAATCACCTACTTCATATTTGCAAATATGAAATTTATTACGGTGAATTTTGTCGTGTTTCTCGTAATTTAGTTGGATCCTACGGTGCATCTCTTGGTGTGCTCTTCGTAAAATCCCGAGTAAATTAAACACGAATTCTTCAGGGTTATTTTTATCGAATTTATTCGCGTGTTGAATAATTCGCGGGTCGAAAGGTAGTGTTACTATTCTTCCCGTATTTAATAAAAATGGCGTCGACCCGGTTGCTTCGGATTTCGCCGTTCTGGATGCAAATGCAAATTCATTCAGAAAACGTGGCCAGTGAGAGTGCACATCAGAATAAATCGCAAGCATTATTTTGATATCTCTGTTAGCCCGTTCTGTGGGGTTGGCCTGAGCATGATAAGGACTTATATGAGTCATTTTAATGTTGTGCCTTTTACAGAAACCCTCGTAAATGGTAGATGCAAACTGTTTTCCATTATCACTGATAATTTTCCTGGGGTATCCCCATCTATGTACGATATCACCTAATTTTGTTATAATTGCTTCACTTGAAGCTTTGCTTAACGGGGCTAATTCTACCCATTTAGTACATTGATCGATTCCTACTAAAATATATTTATGTTGGTATTGACCAGCGGGTTTGGGACCCATGAAGTCTAAACAAAGAACTTCCCATGGCTGTGCCATATTGTGAGGAGTATAACTCGCTCTGTGTTTGCGGTGTTGACTAGGTTTGTATTGTTGGCAATGAACACAACTACGAACATAATTACACGTGTCTTTGCTCATTTTAGGCCAATAATAGATGAGTTTTGCTCGTTCGAGCGTTTTGCTCATCCCCGCGTGTCCACTTAACGGATGTCCGTGGCATGCGAACAACACTCGTCGTACCAAAGAAGGTGGAATCACCGCTTTAAATCCGTTGCCGGAATCATTTAATTCTTCTTCAAAGGTTGGTTTGAAGAAGATTAACATTTCGGAATCATTACTATTCTCATCTTCATTATCATGATTTTCTTTGAAATCTAGTTGGTAGCCTTTGATGTCTTTCATCCATCGCTTGGTTTTCTTATTTTTCTTTTGCTCAACTTCATCTAATTTTAGATGAGTTATTATTTTTCTACATTCGTAATCTTTGAGCTGAGCTTCGATGATTTCTGCTCTGGTAGGAGGAACTATACTTAGTACTTCGGTAAAGCACTAAATAAAGTTTCTGGTTCTACATGACCTTTCTCCCCCTTTTCCAAAGAATTATCTAATTTTTTGGAATAATCAAACTTTATTGACACGTTTGTTAAGAACTGACAGGGTTTTGGTTCTTCTCTACGAGTAACTTCTTTATTTCCGTCCCACTCGGGCCAGAATTGAGTTATTTCCGTGGGTTCGATATAATCATCCTTCGGAATGTCTTCAATACTCAAAGGAGCTCTTGAAAATGCGTCTGCGACTTGATTTTGAGTACCACGACGATACTTAATTTTAAAGGCGCCGCATTGCAGTTTAATTGCCCATCGGCCAAAACGACCAGAAGGTTCTGGCGTTCCCATTAGCCATTTTAAGGCTTCTGCATCTGACTCCAAGGTGAATGACGTGTATTCTATGTAGGGTCGGAAACGTTCTACAGCCCATACTACAGCTAGACACTCTAGTTCGGGAGTAGTGTAACGTTGCTCGGCTCCTCGAAGTACGCGACTAGCATAAGCTACGGGTCTTGGAGTTTTAATCCATTTGTCCTTGTTTTTGTCAAGAAAATCCACATCTTGGCATAACACCGCTCCTAATCCTGAATGTGAAGCGTCTGTTAGAATCACAAAGGGTTCGAGCATGTTAGGCATTAACAAAACTTGAGTTTCGTCGCATAAGATGTCTTTAATTCTTTCGAAAGCGTCCATTTGCTCTTGTCCCCAGACAAAAGTTGCTTTCTCATGCATTATGCTAGTCAGTGGAGTAGCAATTTCACCGTGGTTAGGAATAAACTTCCTAAAGAAATTTGCCAACCCGTGAAACCTTTGAACATCTTTCGATGTTTTTGGGGTTGGAAATTTTCGTACTGACGCGATTTTGTCAGGATCCGGGGCCAATCCATTTGGAGTGATTAAGTGTCCTAGAAATTTTAGCGTAGTTCTGCCGAACTTAGACTTTTCTTTATTTACGGACAAGTTTGCTTTGTCTAGTCGTTCTAAGACATCTTTAATGTGACCGAGATGTTGGTCCCAGGTCTGAGAAAAGATAATTACATCGTCTAAATAGACTAATGCATGTTTATATAACGCGTCACCCATAACTTGTTCCATTAGGGCTTGAAATGTACAAGGCGCGTTACATAACCCAAATGGCATACGTACAAATTGGTAGTTGCCTTTCGGAGTATAGAAAGCAGTTTTCTGCTTATCTTCGTCTTCCATCTCTACTTGATAATATCCTTTTGTAAGGTCAAGTGAGGTGAAGTATTTTGCCTGATTAGTATTGTGCATGAGCAAATCAATACTGGGCATTTGGATTGCATTGATTTCGGTGATCGCATTTAGCCATCTGTAATCAATACATAGCCTATATGTGCCATTTGGTTTGGCAACTATTACGGGATGACTTATGTAAGGTCCCGTGGATTTCTCAATGAGATTCTCTGCTTCTAGCTCTTCAACTAGTTTGTGTTGAATAGTGTTGCTAACTTCTGCTAATAGTGACAAATGTAGTGGATTGGAAAAATGCATCAGGTGAAAGAAACACACAACATGTTAACAGGTGAGAACCAAAACATCAAGTGATCTTTATTGATTGGTCACATGACCTCAATGCAATCAGCGCCACCTGTAGGCAGCATACAGACACTGTATGTAAACAAACATTGCGATCACTCGCATTGGCCAAACACATACACTAACACTTAGCTACATGATAATACGCAAAGATATATATATACACACGTGTTGTAAATAGTGATTGCTTATCAATATACATTATATCTTAACATTCGGCCCCCCGTATTATCTCATTCCTTATTGAGCCCGCAAAATGCTTAAATCAACTAAGAAGCGATCGCAAAACTTCACCAGGTCAGCTTTGTCAACTGACTTTGTGAAAATGTCGGCATGATTGGACTTTGTGCCTACGTGAACGATTAGAAGATTATCTCTTTTAACAAGTTCTCTTATAAAATGGTAACGGATGTCAATGTGCTTTGTTTTCCTGTTCTCAACACAAGATTTTGTGAAGTCCACTGCTGATATGTTGTCGCACATGACATAATGAGAGAATCTTCCAGCTAATTCCGGGGATATTTCGTGCAGGACACGAACAATCCAGATGTAGTCCTTGACAGTTTCTGTAAGGGCTACGTACTCGGCTTCCATTGTTGACAATGTTACGTTCCGTTGTTTGAAGGTGCGCCAGTAGATGGGTGTGCTGCCCAAAGTCACTAGCGTTCCTCCAACGGAGATCCGGTCGTCTCTGTTGTTTGCATAATCGGAGTCGCTGTATCCGATTACCTCGATCCGATCATTTGGAAACAACATTAATCCGTGGTTTCTTGTTGTTCTCAGATAACTGAGTAAGTCCAAAAGTGCAATCCAGTGGTCCCACCCTGGATTCGATTGAAATTGGCTCAGGATGTTCACTGCATAAGTCATGTCGGGCCTTGTTCTCGACGCGATGAATGCTAAACATCCAAGTAAGCTTCTATATGGAATTCCTTCCATGACTTTGAATTCATCAATTGTGTCCGGACAATCTCGTTTCGTGAGAACAGTTGCTTTTGTCATCGGTTGAGATCGAATCTTCACATGTTCCAAGTAATTTTTGAATTTCAACAACACTTTGTTCACGTACGATCTTTGATGTAGAACCAATTGTTGTTTGTGCGAGTGAAATTCGACTCCCAGCAGCTTCTTCGTTTGTCCGAGAATCACTAAATCGAATTGTGTTCCAATCATGTTGAGTATTTTCATCGCATCTTCGTACTGCTTTCCGAAGACAACGATATCGTCCACGTAGACGATTAAATACGCGACATTCCCGTACTTATAAACGCAATTGCACCAATTGACGTGTTCTAGTCCTAATTTCAATAAAGTCTCCTCCAGTTCTATTCCCCATTCTCTTCCAGATTGGTGTAAGCCATAGATGGCTCGGAGGAGTCTGCAGACATAGTTCTCCTTGCCTTCAATGATGAAACCTTTCGGTTGTCGCATGTAGACGGTTTTATGCAACTTTGCGTAAAGATACGCACATTTGACGTCAGCTTGAATGTACGACCATTTGAGCATACAGACGAGTAGCGTAAACATGAAACGCACGATCGAAAAGTCTACCACGGGTGAGAATGTCTCCTCATAGGATTCGCCGTAGACTTGGGAAAATCCTTGCGCGACAAGTCTCGCCTTATAACGTGCAATTTCTCCCTCTTCGTTCTGTTTGGTCGTGTAAATCCATCTGCAACCCACTATCTTAGTGTTGGGCGGTGGTGGAACAAGTTCCCAAACCTCGCGCTCATGCATAGTGTCAATCTCATCGTTCATCGCTTGGCGCCATTCATCCTTCTCGGGTAAATTCGCAATTTCCTCATAACGTACGGGTACGTGGACTTCCAGGTGATTAGCTTCGAAGTTGATATTCATATCATCAAAGTCCAGGTCAAGATTATCCGCCGTCGTATTCGATTCAGAGGGCTTCTTCTTTCTCTTGTCCTCAAACAGATGCTCTGGTACGCGGAGATTGTGGTCGGCACAATACCGCTTCACGTCGGGTATCGAGCGTAGCTTGGGCTTGTCGTAGCCCTCGATCGTGTACTCGACATCTCTCTGTCCAGTCGGTCTGACTTTCTCCGTTTTCTTCCAAACTAGTGCAGGAATAGTTGGAACTGGATTTAAAAGTCCTTGTCCGGGTTGTGGCAAAGTGCCCTGCAACTTCACTTCTGGTAAATTGTGACGCAACTTGTCGTCTGGCAGTCTAAATTTCAATTTAACTGGGGGCAATTCCAGTTGTGGATCTTCCTTCTTTTTAACTGGTATTGGCGGGGGTAGCGGCGGCCTGACATCTTCATCCGAATAATATTGGCGCTCATTGTCAGTGTCCAAATTGTCGTCCAAATTATCGATGTATGTCGTGTATTTTTCTGGTAGGCCCAGTACGCCTTCAACACCGCGCCTGCTCTCCACGAACTTCACGTCGCTGGTTTCAATTACTTTGGAAAACTCCGGCAGCCATACTCTATATCCTCTCGTGATTCTTGAATACCCGAGCATAATGCCATGCAGACTCTTGTTGTCGATTTTGCCATCTCGAATCCTTTTCTGCACAAAGCATAAACTCCCGAATTTTCTCAAATGTCTAAGCGATGGTTTCCGTCCGTAATACAATTCCATCGGCGTCTTGTCCGAATTCAGCTTTGCGATCCTGTTCCTGAGATAGTTGAAAGTCAGGATGGCTTCTCCCCAGAATCGATGTTCCAAGCCGGCATCGTACACAAGCGCTCGCATTCCATTTGCTAATGTCTGGTTAAGTCTCTCGGAAACGCCATTTTGGACTGGAGTGTACGCGTTAGTCCTCTCGTGGGCGATTCCTAGTCCTTGGAGGTACTCTCCAAACTTGTTCGAGCAGAACTCCATCCCGTTATCCGTACGAATTGCGAGAACCGATTTCCCAAGCAACCGTTCTATTCGTTTCACGTGTTTCTGGAAAATGTCGAATACTTCGTCCTTCTTCTTCATTAAGTAGACTGTGGAGTAACGAGAGAAGTCATCCGTGATAGTTAAGAAGTATACGTTTCCCGAGAGTGTTGGTGTGCCAAATGCTCCACATACATCCATGTGTAGCAACTGGAGTGGCTCTGTCGATCTAATTCCTGGCAACGACTTATGAGAAATCGCCTTCTTCTTGGCTAATGTGCAAACGTCGCATTGCGTGATTGGCACATCCAAAATTGGCAATCCAATCACTGCGCCTCCTTTGCTCATTGCTTGGACGCTAGGAAAATAGATGTGTCCGAGCCGCTCATGCCAAAGCCTTGCTTCCTCAGGATTAGACGCGCTCTTTGTTGTGCTCTGTGTTGAAATAGTTGGCTCTTGTTTCCTTTGTTCGCCGGCGTTCGCCTTGTTATTCGCTTTTTGTCGTAACTTCTCAAAGTCCGGCTTCTGGTCGCTTAGTTTGATGTAATATAGACGATCCTTCTTCACGCCTTCCATCAACTGTCTCTTCCACTGAGGATCGTATATCTTGACCAGTCCCGAGCCAACGGCGACTTTGCATCGTGCTTCGTCGATGCACGGTCCCGACAATAAATTTCTTCGCATGTCCGGCGCATAATAGACCTTCTTCAATGTGATTGGAATTGTCTCACTTCCAACCAAACACATCACGCAAACGTCCCCGACGCCTTGGATTTGAATCAAAGTTTTCTTATCCGCTTGACTTATTGTCCCTGTGGTTTCCTTGAAGTTGAAGAACTGGTTCCTATCTTTACAAAAATGTCCAGTGGCCCCGGTGTCGTAGATCCAACAGTTGTTGGCTGCGCTGCACTGTAACATCTCTTCCTCGCTCAACTCGGTGAGAAATCCGACATCGAACATGTTTGTGTCCAATTCTTCCGCTGTATTCGTGTTTTGGCTGTTGTTTGACGGTAATTGTGCCGTGCAATCCCTCGCCCAGTGCCCTGGTTGATTGCACCGAAAACACGGCCCCCGTCCTGGTGATCCCGTCGTGTTTCCTCGAAAATTCCGCGAATTTTTACCGCCTCGATAATTCGATTTGCCGCCCCTTTGTCCGCCTCGGTTGTTTTGGCTGCTGTTTCCTTGCTGTTGTTGGGATTTAGACGAATTATCATTGTTCTTTGTGCTTGTTCCCATGTTGAAAGCGTCCGTAATTGGCGCTTGGCCCGAATCTCTGCGTTGTTGCGCGAGTCTGCCCTCCTCAGCGACCAATTCCGCTTCAACCTTTTCCAGTGTGAAATCCTTATCGTCCCATCGATAAATACTCTGCACAATTGACTGGTATTCTTGTGGCAGGTATCGGATGAGCTGGAATGCCTGATACAAATTGTCCAAATCGTGTTTGACGTCGGCTAATCGCTTCGCCGCATTGCGTATCTTCGCCGCGAATACGCCGATCGTCTCCGTCGCTGGATCGTATTTTAAATTGAAGAATTCGTCCAACAGACGTATAATTCTCGCCCTCGAGACCGGTTCGAAGTTAGTTTTCAGCGTATCCCACGCTGTTTTCGCGTCCTCGGTCCCGCTGAGCAATTCGTGATATTGCTCCTCGATGGCGTAGTAAATTAGGCTGAAAGCTCGCCCCTTCCGTAGTTGAAAGTCCGAGCGATCCCGCCAAGATGCTCCCGGTGCCAGCGCTTCTTGTGTTCCATCGGTGAAGGCCCAACATCCGTGATGCATCAACAGCACTTTGATTTGCTGTTTCCACGTGTCATAGTTCGTTCGGTTCAAAAGTGTTATCTTCCGGTCGAGTTTTTCCGTGTCCATCGTGAATTTAGTGTCCAACACGCCAGAAACACAGCAAAAACACACACAAGATTGCTCAAAACACTTTGAAATGCTGGTAATCGCAACTGGGTGCAGTGTTGCGATGTTAGTTCGCTCTTAATACTATGTTAGTGTATCCTAGTAACAACACTAAGCTAATAATCGTATTCAACAATATATTCGAAAATAAAACGAAATAAACGAAATAAAGAGTTCATATATGTTGGCTTCCTGCTGCAGATTCACCACTTGTATTGTGTCGACAGCTTCGAATCACACTTCACGTGTGGTTGAGAAAAATCGTCGTATTGTTGATTTTTCCTCGTTTTTCCGTCTTTTTCGCCTCGAAAAATTCGTTCATCAAAGGTTCCCTTGTTTTTGGCAATTCCTCTTCGTTTCCGGCTCGTTCACACTTCCCGTGTGGTTGACGAGCGTCGCCGTCCTCACGTACGTCTTGTTGAATCGCCTTCTCGACGAAAATTAACGCCACGTCGACGTTACGTATCGCGCCTCGCGATATTCGGAGAAATCGTCCGAAAATGGCCAAAATAAACGTATTAAATAAATGTTCTATAATGTTCGAACCCGTTTAGTGTTCCTGCATCGCTTGATGGCCAATAATCGCTTGTGAAACCGTAGATTCTTGGCTGGAACACAGGTTGCTGACTTTCCTCATGGGCGCCGCCATCTTGGATTTTGAGGAGAAACGCCCACTTTTTCACCTGTGGTTGACTTGAAATGTTTCTCTTCACTCTGCCTGTTTTTCCCACGTTGTTTGTGGCCCATAACCTTGTTGAATAGTGTTGCTAACTTCTGCTAATAGTGACAAATGTAGTGGATTGGAAAAATGCATCAGGTGAAAGAAACACACAACATGTTAACAGGTGAGAACCAAAACATCAAGTGATCTTTATTGATTGGTCACATGACCTCAATGCAATCAGCGCCACCTGTAGGCAGCATACAGACACTGTATGTAAACAAACATTGCGATCACTCGCATTGGCCAAACACATACACTAACACTTAGCTACATGATAATACGCAAAGATATATATATACACACGTGTTGTAAATAGTGATTGCTTATCAATATACATTATATCTTAACAGTTTGGTCATGATAGCAATTTTAGCTGGATTGTACATGCGAAACGGTTGTTTTTTCCATTTCGCGTCCTTTTTAAACGTAATTTTATGTTTGGCAAGGTTCGTTTAACCAACTTTGTCCCGAAAGACGTGCTTGATTCCGGAAATTACTTCTAGTAATTTGGCCTTTTCCTCGTCGGAGCAATCACAATCTTTCACCAACAATTCTTCCCAATTGTCGGGTGTATGAGTGACTGTTCCGTCGTCTTTTAGTGTGCGTAACCTCGCTAGACTGTCATTAAATTCGTTATCTACGTAAGGCGCAGTCCAACCAGGTTTGTTGTCACAGTCAAATACAGCTCGTGCTGGATTTAAATTAATTGTTGTACGACGCATAAAATTGTGTCCTAAAATTAGGCCACACACATTTCGGTCTAAAATGATGAAATTCATTGGAGTGAATTCTACTCCATCTGCCCATTGAACACAAAGGGTTATTTGTCCTAGAGGGATATGAGTTATACCGACGGCACACACTTTCATATTTCGTGGACAATCTTGAATGAAGTCAGGGGAAGCACAAGTACTATCAAGTAATTGTAATCCAATAAAACATTGGGTGGCTCCTGAATCCATTAACGCATTATAGGTGAGTCCACCTATTGTTACTTTCATTCGGGGGTCGTCGACACTGTTTCCCAAACGTTTGATGCGTTCAACTACTTCAGCTCTCTTGAGCTGATGTTCTTTGACATATTTACGAAGTCTATGATGTCTAGATAATTTCGAGGAGATATCTAAATTTTCCATCATTGCCTCCAAACTTTCGCATACTCCTCCACTAGAACTATTGGTTTCCTCTCGAACAGGAGGATTTATAGCGTCTTCGATTATTGCATTCAAGGACTCTCGCCAAGATTCGTCCCCCTTATCCGCAGGAAAGAGGTCGTCATCGAATGATGTAAATGGGTTTTCGGTCTCCTCCATCGAAAAAGGAGTGTTGGGATAAGGTTCCTTAAATACATACTTTGGATTCCTTTTCCTAGTTTTACGATTAGGTCGTTTAATTTCCTCATCTTGAATTACTAATTTATTCAGAGTTTCGTTTAGAACATTTTCTAGTTCAGAGGACAATGTACTACTCTGGTTTTTTAGGGGGTTTTCGGTAACCCCCTCTATTAGTTTTTTGGAGCCGATGGACCTTCAATCGCCAAAGGTGGAGTGGTTGCCTTTTTTGGATCCAAAAATTTAGTGAACAAATCCGACATGGATTTTGTCATACTAGTTTGCATAGTAGTTTTGAAGTCTTCAAGTTTTTGGTCCAAAGATTCAGCGGTCACCCAATTTTGTCTCTGTCGTTTAAAAAGATCAGAGGCGGGATTGGTATTGGTATTATTACCAGTACCTTGGGGCTTGTCCTGAACAAATTTTCTTTTTTGTAACGAAGGACATTCCCTCTTAAAGTGTCCTGGTTGATTGTAATGGAAACATTTTCCAGTTGCTTTCTCTGATAAGGCACATACCATGTTGTTGAATCCAACATCGTTTTCAAGACTGTCTGTCTCGTCAGATTCCATAGGTACAACTTCTGGTTCGGCGTTCAACGTCTGAGTAGATCGTATGAGTGGGCGCGAACTCCTGGCGTCTTTACCTTTTTGAGTATTTGACGGGACAGTTTCGTCCTCTTTATTGACAATAGTGTCCACACTAGCATTTTGGGCTTCGAAAAGAGCCCTATTTTGTCGGACAAATTGAAATATGTCATTGAATGATTCTTCATAGAGACCTCTATCGATTATTCGATTGTAACTAACTAAGTTCAAATTCTCGAGAAGAGTGGGAGCCTCATCTCTTTTTGAATAAGATCCTTGAGCTTGTTTAAATCTCAAAAGAAATGTATAAAGTGGCTCTTCTGGGCCCTGGATTAAATTTCGAAGCTTTCGGGCTCGAGTGACAGGGATCATGTCAAACTCCGCCAAAAACAACTTTTCGAAAGTTTTCCAGTCAACAAATTTGTCGATGTTATCGGTATGCCATTCGTGGGCTATACCAGATAAATAAGTTGGTATTCCGCGTTTTACCATCTCATCCAGAGTTAAACCTTTAGCGACAGCGACTGTTTTGGCTGTAGCCAAAAATTTAGCCACGTCCTTCTGTTTTCCATCGAAAACAGGCATATCCTGACCTTTGAAAAAGGTCTTGTTTGAATTGTTCGCATTATTATTTTGCTGTGCATTATTCTGCATAAATTGTTGTACTTGATGTGCACAATCAGTTTGAATATTTTGCACATGGGTAAGGATGGCTCCCAAATCGTCGGTAGAAAATCTCGCTTGAGATGAACTACCAGCGGAGGATGCCGAACCTGAATTTTGTTCAAAATTGGGCAGATTTCCCTTAGGGACCTGATTGTCTTGAGGGATTTCTTTCCTTGGAGGAACATAATTCTCATACTGTGTATGATTACCAGATGGTACATGTTGTCCATGTGGAACACTACTTTCATTTTGTACACGTTCTGGGGGTGTCTGATTTGAACGAGTCTTTCCCGCCGGTAAATTTTGAATAACGGGGGATGGTGAGATCGGATCGGATCTCCTCGGAGTTCGATTTGACACTCTTTTTGACTGCGTTGGGGGGACAAACTGTCCTTTTCCCGGTGTCGGGGGGACATAATGTCTATTTCCAGATGCTGGAGTAACGTACTGTCTATGCCCTGAAGTTTGGGGGATAAAACCCAAATTATTATTGTTAGTCGTTCGATTAACACTAGTCGATCTAGACCTTGGTTTGGCTAGATTTAAAGGACTATTAGAACTGGGTGTTCTTTGTCCAGAACTTTGTTGACTACGGGATCGGCTAAACGATGGTCCGCGTACCATTCTCTCGTTTAGCTGTGGAGTCGACACTATCCGGGCTTGATATCCCAACCTCTTTTTAGGAGTGGGAAAGTCCAGCTTACGATTCGTGGGAATCGTTTTTCGTGGGGTTCGGTGTGAAGTCCGCGAATGCCGACTTTCGTTCTCCGAATCTTCATCTTCATCGGGTCTAATTCTCTGATTTCTTTTCTCAAGTACGCGTACATGATTAACCGCTTCGGTTATTGTTTTGAAATCAGCCCGATTTAGATTATAGAGTTGACAATACTCTGTCAAATCGTCCGGAATTAAATCCGTTTGGTCTTCGAGTCGGACGTAACTATTTTCCAAGTTTCCATCTTCGACCTCTCGTTCATTCACATGAATGTTTTCGTCAGACATAATAAAAGGTTCTAAATTCTTTATTTCTAAAGAACGATAACACACTTTATAAAAATACACTTCAAAATAACAATACACTTCGATAAGGTTAAGCTTAAACTCCACGTGGTGGTTAAACGTGTTAAACTATCGACAAACTTTAAACAAAAGGAAATTAAACTTCGCGTGGTTTAATACGCGTTAAACTATTACCAAACTAGAATAAAATCAAACGAAATCTTCTACAGGTAAACTAGCGTTTGGAAAGAAATACGCTTTAAACTATTATTAGAATAGTAAATGGAATACACTTAACTTTGCTGGTCTACGGCGTGGAAATTTCGAATCGGGACTAAACGGGACGGCGTGGTCAAGATGGCTACTGGAACACGTGTACGCGGGTCTGGTCTGGATACGAATGGTCCTCTGCAGTCTGGATCCGCGTGGCATCGAGGATCGATAATCCTTTAATCCCTCGATATTTTATTGGTGGAGACTAATCCTTTACTTACAGTAGTTTTCTACCACGTCCGCACTTTGGTCTGGTCAATCTCGTTATTGATTGGATAATTCTTTCGAAAATATTCAACCAACATTGAAACTGTTTTACAGACCTTCCGTGAAAATTTAGAAAATAAATTCTTTCAATTATTGGAGTGTTTTATAACACAACATAACATTCCCTTTAATGTTAGATTTCTTACGAATTCCAACGTTTTTAAAGACATTTTCCTACTTCGCAAAAGTAGAAATATATAATTCGTTTCAAAATGTTATAATCTTTATTTATCTCAATTTTCACTTTCTATTAAATTCGGTAAATTTAAACTTTGCAACCTATCTCGGTGGGACCTCCACGTGTGACGGTGACGACCACAACTCCTATCGCATGATAGTACCGGGTATAAGTCGCGTGAAATAGTGAATAATACGAGATAAAATAAAGACAACAAGTTTCTCAAAACATAACATTTATTGTTACTAAACAATATAATCAATCCTAAAAGTTATACAAATTCTAATGCCGACATTTGGCAAGTTAAATACAAGTTAAACTATACATGAAATTGGCTGTAAAACAGCCCTAAAATAATATGACTACGGTTATTGGTGATCCGGGGTTCGGGAACGGCAAAACGCCCGCTCGACCGAGTATAGATGTCATCAGATAGCCGGGCTGGCTGTGTCCTCGCGGCTTCCGTCGGCGCGTCGTAATCGTGGAACTGGTTCCTTCGTGTTCCTTCGCGTTCTTGGTTCGTATCTGGTGTAATGGTCCGTGTAATGCTGTTTGGTTCGATCCGAGAGGTGCGGTTGACTCATGTGCACCGCCACAACTAGGGTTGGAAATTGGTAATGAATAAATGAAGTCATTTATTCGCCAAGGTTCCGCTTGCGAATTATATTTAATTCGCGATGTTGTGAGTTTAATAAATTAACTCAATAAATTGTATTCAATTTATTGTTACGAATTTGATTCGTCATACAGTGAAATAAGTCTCGTGACTTACTTCGGTTGTTAACTTGTTGCCAAGTTTAAACAATTAGGGTGTATTTATCAACTACAAAATATAATAAAGGTTAAACATCGCAACACACAATTGCCGTCAAAGTTTGCCTTGCCGAGCAGAACAGTATCGCGCGTGCCCTAAATAACAGTGCGGTGAGAGACGGCACTGGTATTCAGGGGGATATAGCCCGCAGTTCTGCACAACAGAATTAATCACCCGAGATACTACTCATAAGTAGACTGCTTTGGCACCATCACCGAAGAGATATAACTTTCCCAAACACATAGTGCTACTGGCGGTAACTGCATGTTTTGCATGCAGACTGCTTTGGCACCATCAAGTGATGGAGTCAATCTCTTTCAGTAACAGTGCTACTAACGGTTACTAAATACTTTGGTATCACACGTGATTCTATTGTCCGACCACGAGGATACTTATGCGGGAGGCTTTCTCCTCGGCAAGACCGTTTGACGGAAACATTAACAGTCCGAACTTCGCCTTCAGTTGACGGGGGTTGCATGGCTCAGCAGAGCCATGCTATGCATGGACCGGTAGGCCCATGCCCTGAGTAAGAAACAGTTATTTGACATGCGGAACATACCAAATAACCAGAAATCAAGACTAACCTTAACTTCCTGTTGTCAGGGAGTTTTATACTTGGTGGGATTAAGTTCCACCAATCTCGTATCGCAGGAAGTGGATACGGAGATGCAAATTGGGATTATGCTAATCTTTTAGCACAAACCGGAACTGGATACCGGGGACAGGAAATGGATACACAGAACGGAAATACATTCGAAACCGTGTTTCTCGTCATGTGTCGGTGATAAAACAGTAATGCCTATTTTATCTTCTTAAGTATTGATAATATATCTTTATATTATCGATGTGAATCACATTCAGTCGTATCAAACATAATAATATGTTAGTGAACTATTTATATGGAAAATAGTAAGTTCGAGGTTGAATTTGCCGCTAGTACTAGTGGCGCCATCTATTGCTAATTTGTCACACATGAATGGATAAAGTCGTGTCTGCAAGTGACACTTCATCTGTGGAATCTGCAACAAATAAAGAGTGCTAAAAATAGGAATATTTCATTTATTTCGTTGCTTGTATTACTTACAGGCCATGCCAAATTTTCCAATTAAAACTTCTTTTTCACTTCCCAATACATCGGTAATAATACATTTGATTTCTTTCTCCTTTACGCCATTTTTGAAATACACTTCAATACTTGACCCAGGTTCAAAAATTGAGTCAGTGTAATAGTCGACATTATCTACGCGTTGACCGTCCTTCCACCACATAAAAGACGGTCTTCCAAGTGAGAATGCTTGGCATTTAAAGACGATGTACTCTTGGTCGTTTGGAGTAATCAAATGTTCTGAATTATTCCTCCACAATCTGTTGTTATAAAACAGGCGGGACGGTGGTTCTAAAAGTTTAAACAAATTTACCAATGCGGTTAAAATCGTTTGTTTTGATGTGCAGAACTAACCTTTGACGAGAAGATTAAACACTTCGTAGTGTTTATCGGTGATGCAATGAAATGCACCCGAATCGTCCAGATCGAGATCATTAATTTCTATAACGCAAGACTCGAAATCTCTAATTTTAAAGCGATAATATTCGTTTTTCGTTCTTTTAACGACTAATTTCTTTACATTTGTGCACTTATACAATTCGCATTTACTTGTTTTTGCTGTGCTGCACGTGAATGATATTGATTCCCCAATTTCAGCTTGCACAGTGTGTTTTTTGGCAGTAACACCTTGAAGAATAAAGATTATTATTCAGTTGAATCAGATATTAACATTTAAAATGAGTACGGGAATTGGAGACCATTTTGTTGGCGCACCTGCAGCCAATGCAATCACTGCCATAACTTTCAGGATATTCATTTTCAAAAGCATTACAATTTCATTAGACTTTCTTTTTAACTAAAATGTTGATAAAGGTTCATGTGTGTCTCGTGTCTGTAATCTCTCTTGATAATTTAAACCAATGGGAAATATTTTTAGACTGATGCAAGAAGAGCTTAAAGTCAATTGGAGTTTGGAGTCCAATACCAATTTTTGACCAGGGAAATACACTGGACTTTGAACATTTTGATATGCGTTGAAGTGAACCGGAATCTTATTACTAAAACTGACTCACTATGGATTGCCGTTTATAGGACTTACAAAACTCACTATCACTAAAATTTATATTTAGTCTAATTGGCCTAAGTGAATTTAACTAACTAACTAATTTCAAAGAATACAAATGTTCTTCTCTTTTAAATTCTCACAGGAGATTTATTCTTAGTCTTGAATAAATCACTTAAATTACAAATAATACACGAAATTACAAAGCTTTCTTAACATTACTTTTTACCGTTAACATAATCAAAATACTAAACAAAATACTTATCGAAATTAGGAAAATAGGAATAAAATAAAGAAGATGGCTGCGACGGCGCTGGTTTTCCGTCCTCGACGCTGTTTCGTTCCTCTCTAAATCCGACGGCGATCGGACGTTGGATTTCCTTCTCGCCTCCGTCTTTTCGATCTTCGTTACGACGACGTTCTCCTTACCCACGACGTCTAACAAACTTCCGCACTCCCACGACTAAATCACCTCGATAAACGATTACCCACACGACTCGGGTCTCTGCTCGGCACGACGGCGCGACAGACGACCGTGACGGTGGCGAAAACGTCTCGGTTACGTTACACAAATCCAACTTGGACGACACCCACGACTCGGATCTCACTCGGCACGCCGGCACGAGTGACGACCTTGACGGCGGGTCGCCAAACTTGGCAAAATACAAATATCTCGTCGCCTGTTTAGCGACAAGAAAGAAATCTCACAACAACAAGCAGGTTGTTGCAAGAAACGGGCTCTCGTGATAACAATGTGGTTATCACAAGAAAATATCTCGTAATAGTGGGTTCACTATTACAAGAAATGATGAGTCTTAAAAATCTTGGCAAATTAGCCACAAAATCACAGCAGAGTTTTCAGGTTTTTCTGGATGCAATTTCACGTGGTTGTTTCAACAAGGTTTTCAAAGTAAGACTGAAGTGTTTCTGCTAAATTTCCTCATTAGCAGGAAACACTTCCTGTATTGCTTAGCTTGTGGGTGGGTTGCCCTGGCAACCTCCCACTCAGCTGTTTTCTGCAGACAGGCAGAGTTCTAAAAATAACTATTAATTAGCTTTTAATTGCTCAATTATGCTGCTGTTATTTTGTGGCACAAAATAATAACAAAACTGCCAATTTTGGCAACTTTCAAGACTCAAAATAAATTCAACTGGTTTATAATTCAAATGCATATATTTTATTCGATTTACATACAAAATGGTGACATTGAACTCGAATTAACTTATTTCGAGATAAAATATGAAATAATAATAAAATAAAGCAAACTTTTGCTAAATGCATGAAATAAATAAAATTCGGAATTATTTATTTCCTTTCGCTCGAAATTGACTTATTTTCAAAGCGATAAAATAAAATGAAACCTCTCGGTGGCATCCGGGCCACCGCACTTCCCCTCTTTTTGGGAGGTTTTCCCAAAACCGACATCTTTACCAAACAACCCCTTTCGTCTCAGGAATAGCCACGGGAGTTGCATTCTCGGAAATTGAGAACTTTGGCAATCCGCGGGCTGGGCCAGACATCATCCCCGTATTGACGTGGAGCCAGACGTCACGAATGTCTGCCGCCTTCTTGAGGACGTGGTCGTAATTCATTTCGAATTTCTCTTCCTCACTGCTCGGGGCTCGGCGTACTGCAATGAGTTGGCGATGACGCGATCGGTATTGCAACTCGCGCACAGATTTTTCAAGCCATTTAAACGCCTCTTTGCAAAGAGTGGAGCTGTTCTTTAACAAAGCTCTCGTGCCATCGGAAAACTTTAACTTGGGGTAATAGTACCTGATTTTGCCGTACTCCATATTTTGGATCATGGAAACGGTTTGTACTTCCTCTTTTCCGCTGGCGGACGGCCCCACTGAACAGATTCCTGACTCTGTCGCGTTAGTGGTTGAGGTCAGCGCCCGATACACTGCTGGCACATAGGTGACTGACGGCATGTATGTCACATAAGGGCGGCTGACTTGAGCAAATGCCGTGGTGGCAGGGGCGATTGCAACTGTCGGTGCTGCCTTTGGTCTAAATGGGGCCCCCGCAGGTCTCCACACTGCACAAGCTTGTGCGTCAAACGTTTGCGAGTCTCGACGCTTTTCCATTTCTTCCAACCTCATCGTCCACTCCTGTCTCAGACGTGTTGCGCTCTGATTGCATGTCTCTCCATTCGCCAAATTTGCATACACCAAATTGCTCCGAAGCAACACCGCATCATAGAGGATTGACTTCCAGTTGGTAAGCATTTCAGGTGGAATTCCTAATGGCGTTGTATACAACACAGTATCGCCTATGAACGACGCCTCATCGGTGTAGAATACCCCCGGAAACAGTAGGCGTTGCTGCACTTTCACCGTTTTCTTCTGGAATTTTTGCAGCCAGCGTTCAGTTTGCTCCC
Organism: Strigamia acuminata; assembly: GCA_949358305.1. Lineage (NCBI taxonomy): Eukaryota > Metazoa > Arthropoda > Chilopoda > Geophilomorpha > Linotaeniidae > Strigamia > Strigamia acuminata. Next base: position 2,663,202 of record OX442315.1, on the reverse strand, counting down.
TCAGTGGTACTTGCACAAATTTCCTGGCCAAACGCTTCATCTCGTTCACCGCTTCATTGAGCTGAGCGGCCTGATATCCATCCAAATTTGTGAGGACCAGTTTCTGGGTGTTCAACGGGTATTTCAAATAACCGCGCCATAATCTGTAGAAATCCTTGTCGTAATCTTCTTGGGGTCTCATTGGTTGTTCCCCTGGGCGCAATGCGAGTTCTGGGACCGGAATCGAGTGGTTCATCAGTGGAATGGGTCCCTCCATTGGCAACGTGTGTGGATCCACAGTCGGCGCTTTCTTCTTCTTCAAACGATCATGTTCAATCGATTTTTTCGGCCGTAACATTCTTGGCTTTCCCTTTGCCTTTGGCGGTTTCACTTTCAGCGCCATCAGCTCTTGCAGTTGGGGAGGCGGAGGTGGGGCTTCCAGCTCTACTGATGCCTCTTGAGTCAAGCTTGGTACCTGAATGGTCATCGTTTCCTCGGGTGAGGATGGTCTTGGTGATGGAGTGTCAGGTACATCCTTGTGTGGTGCTGGACTCTGGAACACTGACGAGTCTTCTCCTCCGGTAGCGACTGCTTCCTTCCCTGCGTCCGACGAATACTCCGATTCTTCTGCCTCATCGACAATCACGAAATCCTCTTGCCACGAGTCGTCCCACTCAACCAACGGGATGATGGGCTCGTCGGGGTCGCAGGTGCCCTTGATTTTGATTAAAAGTGCATCCTTTCTTGACATCGGCAGAGTGATTTCGCGTTGTGCTTTCGACTTCTTATGCGACCTTCTGCATTTTTTTGCTCTCTTTGGTGGCGTGACTTCACGGGCTTCTTCATGCCACTCGATGGGAGAATGTCGACTTCTTCTTGGGCGCTGATCTTCGAGACGTTCCCAATCCTTCATCGCTTTAGTTGGAGCATATCGTCTGCGCGGTTGATTTCGGTTGATGTTTGCGACTCGATTTCCCACAGCCCCAGTTAGATGCAACTGATGCATCTGAGTCTGAGTTTTTGCGAAATGTTCGGGTGGTGACGTCACAGGCGGGCATCCTAGCTTTTCCTGCTCTTCTAAAAAAGCTTGTTGCTTGACTATAAATTCTGCCGCTACTGGGCCAGCTTCCGCCTTGATCCTCGACATGACTCGCTTGGCAAACTTTTGCCGATTTGTTGTCGGGTCGCAATACACTTCATAGTCCTTAGCCTCTTCGTAAACCATTGGATATAATTCCGCCAGCAACTCATTGAAAATGGGTCCATGCGGGTCTTCCAGTTCGGATATGATTTGACGTAAGGCGTGCGCTTCCAATGTGTCTCCATGGCAGATTCGCTTCGTGGTCCCCCAATATTTTTTGATTTGGTTGGTGAGCCACTTTCGAGTTATCCAAGCGTCATATCCTAGTCGCTTGAACACTATTTGAATCTTGTCCGGGATCCTTCCACGGAAGATGTTTAGTCTAATGATTGCACCTTCTGGAATCGCCTCCCAGGACGCCATGGCTTGTTCAGTCTATCAAAAGAATGTTATTTAATAAAAAATTTTTTAATATAATAACAATTCCTTATGTGTGTGACATTTATTTTAGCATTTTTCGATAACATATTGCCTTTTAATTTGATTTCGGGCCGCTAGATGGCGTCCCCTCTGCATGGCATGCGGAGTTTTATCTTTTTTGATGAAATTATTTTAGACAATTTTGTCTTTTTTGACTCGAAAATCTGCCTAATTTTTTCTTTTATCGTTACTTCCTTATTTTGTCACACACTTCTCGTTTCTTCCATGTGTGTGTCAATGTGTTTAAGTTTTGTTTCAAACTTCGCCATTTTGGTTCCGTAATTGAACGCAAGATGGCGTCCGTTCTCATGTTATTTATAGCAATTTTCACTTCGATTCCCGTACCCGCATTTAATTTTTTGTTATATTTTTCAATTAAACGTATCAAATTTATGCTTTAAAATTCTTTTTTATGAATCGTTTTGCCTTTTGACTTATGAATAGTAAAGATTCGGACAATTTTTTCCCTTTTACCATTCATTTCTGAGAGTGAGCTTTTTAATTCTCTAATAAACTTTCTCATTTCTAACTTTGATCACATTGACATACACATTTATGTGAAGGAAACGTTTTCTATCGACTTATTTGTCGCATTTTCAATTAAATATTTTCCAACTTTTGACTACCTTGTCCAAAATTTCCTTTTCTTTCTGACGTTCATCATCCGAACCGTCTGCTTGACGTTCTCGCGACATTTTTTCCGATTAATCTCTGCTTTTCGCTGTTGTTGGTCGCCGCAAATGCTTTCTCCGCTCCAGTTGTGGTTGGTTTCAGTCAAGAATATCCAATTTTGTTTTGTTTTTGTCAAATATCCTCAGAGCTTTAATAGTTCACACTTGTTGTTTTGGTTAAGTGTCTCGAACTACAGCTGTTCCCTTCGGCGACCAATCACAACGCAGCAATGACGTCGTCCATTTCCGGACTTCCGAGCGACGTCCTGACTCTATTTTTAGAGATAATCCGGAGGCTTTATCTTCGCTCTGTCGCGAAGTGGGTATTGTTTCAAAGCCTTTTCTTTGTCACGAGAATTTAATTGTTGATATTTCTTTTTGATTTCAACTTTCTTTTCCACTCTCTTTCCCCTCTTTTTGGAAAATGAAGCAACTTGCTTTTCATTTCCAAAAACATCATTTTCTGGGGCGATTAGTGGAATGTCTGCATCCGTGTTGTCTGAACTTTCTGCATCATATTTTTCTGCAAGTTCATTTGCAGCTTCTGCACCTTGCATATTTTCTGCATTTGGTGAATTTTCTACACTTTGTGCACTAGTTTGTGCAATTTCTATATCTCGTGCGACATCTTGCACATTTCTGTGCACAGATTCCACACTTTCTGCACCTTGCGCACTGTCATTATCGTGAACGTTTTCTGCCCGTTCTTCATTTTGCGTGTCGTCTGCACTTTGTGCATTTACAATTTCTTGTATTTCGACGACTGTGTCCAAGTCAAAATTGACTTCAAAATTTTGCGAATTTTGCAAGTCTAACTGTTTTTGTGTTTCTTGTGCATTAGTTGACGTTTGCACATTTTCTGCGACTTCCGTACTTGGCACATTTTCTGCCTCTTCCACTACTTCTGAATTCTCCCCTCTTGCTGGAATGTCATCGAATAAGGTGTTTACCACCTCAGCATTGGGGTTACTTTTAGTTTGGCCTTTTAACCAAATTTCTTGGTTAAATTCAGGGAAGTAGGGTGACAATTCGGATTTGTGAATTGAGTTAAAAATTCGATTGTCTTTTAGCCGGCGCAATCTGGCAGCTCCACCCTGATGTATTTGGGTGATAACATAGGGGCCAGTACGCTTGTCCGCAATACTCGCAGAAATGCCCGCTGAGGCCTTTGAGAGCGCGTGGTTTTCTCTCCAAACAAGATCATTGATTTTGAAGTTCTCAAATTTGGCATCATCTTGATGATTGCGCACTCTCTCTCTTAAGTCCACGATATGCGCCATCATGTGGTGGTACGTGTCGCTTATCACTCGTTGTAATCTTTGGACATACTCGTGGGGCCGTTTTGGGTCAATCCGAAGAATTCCATCGAGAACTCTCGGGTCCCAAGGAATACGAAGCTCTCTGCCACAATTGAGATAAGCAGGAGAGTATCCTCGACCCCTTGACTCCGTTGACCTGATGCTGAACGCTATTTCTCGTAAATACTCGTCCCAGCGGCGGTGCAGGTCAGTAAAAATCGCAATGACGTATTTGATGTCTCTGTTGAGCCTCTCGACTGGATTGGCTTGTGGATGATACGGGGAAGTGAATTTTGGGATAATCTTGAAACGTTTGCAAAACTCCTTGTAGATTCGTGCTTTAAATTGCGGGCCATTGTCGGATATTATTTTTAGAGGAAATCCCCAGTCCATGGACGTGTCGTAAACACAGTCAGATATTATTTGGGCTGTGGGGTCCTCCAATGGGTACAATTTTGGCCAGTGAGTCGCAACATCCAAAATAACCAAAATATAGTTGTTTCCTTCGATCGTCCTTGGTTTTGGGCCTGTCAGATCAATGCTCAAGCACTCAAATGGTGCATAAGGCCCAATTTCAGCCGGCTCAACTTTAGTTTTTGGTCGTGGTTTGCACGCCTGGCATCTGACACAGTGCTTGATGAACTTTGCAGTGTCCCTTTTCATGCCGTCCCAAACATAGACGCAGCGCATCCGGTAAAGTGTTCTTGCAATACCGCTATGGCTGGCCAATGGGTGGCCGTGCATCAACCAAAGTACCCGAAATCTTAGCGACTTTGGTACCACGACTTTCAACGCACTACTATCCTCGCCCAGCTCATCAGAAATCGTTGGTTGATATCGCATAAGCAGGTCTTCCTCGAGGATGTGTCTGGTCGCCAATACTTTGAAATTTCTTCTTTCAAGGCGAGTTTTCACATGTGGTGGGAACTGTTGTGTTTCCAGGTAGAAGCGGATGATTTGGCACTGTTTATCTGCCTTCTGTTCAGCTATAAATTCCTCACGAGTAGGTGGAGTGCAGTTTAACTGCTCTGTCACTTTGGTGATAAAAGCATTTGCCATTGCATTTTGGGATGTTGGCATATAACACCATTGTTTCTCCTCTCGTAGGTCTTGTTTTGTCTCCGTCGTTGGTGCAACATACGAATTACACGAATAAGTGACCATTGGATCGTCAGGTCTTTTGGGCGTAGGCAGCTGATTCCAATTCTTAATTTCCCAAGAATGGATCTCTGTCGGGCAGTAGTGTATATTGAAGTCCGATTCTCCGCATTCTTCCTCACCACTTGTCAAGTCTGTTGGCGCACGCGATAATGCATCTGCAAGCACGTTGGTTGGACCCTTAATGTACTGGATTTTAAAGTCGTACGACATGAGTTCCATTTGCCAGCGGGCAAGGCGGCCAGTAGGTTCATCTAATCCCATGAGCCATTTTAAGGCCTGATGGTCCGTCTGGACAGTGAAATGGGTGAATTCCAGGTATTCTCGGAATTTTCGCAACGCCCAAATTACCGCCAGACATTCGAGGTCAGTGGCGCTATAATTCAATTCTGCAGCCTGGAGACTGCGGCTGACATACACGCAGGGGACCTCAAGTTCTTGCCCGTCGACCATGTTCTTTTGCATTAACGCTGCTCCGAGCCCTTTTTTGCTTGCGTCGGTGTGGACAATAAATGGACGGGTTAAGTCCGGCAACGCCATCGTTTCTGAGTCAGTGAGTAGCTTTTTGACTTCATCAAACGCTCGTTGGTGATCTTCTGTCCACACGAAATCGATACCCTTTTTCAAGAGTGGACGCAGGGGCTCGGCCACAGTGGCCAAATCCTTCAAAAGTCTGTGGAAAAAATTCACCATTCCAAGAAAGCGCTGCAACTCAGTAAGATTGGTCGGCGCTGGAAACTTAGCAATGGCGTCCACTTTTTTCGGGTCTGCGCTTACACCGTTGACTCCCAAATTGTAGCCTAAAAATTTCAGCTCTTTGCGACAAAATTTTGACTTTTCAGGATTCACGTGTAAGCCAGCCCTTTCTAATTTTGATAAGACGTCGTCCACATGGCGCATGTGCTCTTCGTATGTTTTCGACACGATGACGATGTCATCCAAGTACGCCCAGGCGTACTTGCGATATGCATCGCCGAGCACTTTCTCGATTAGGCGCTGGAATGTCATGGGCGCGTTGACAAGCCCAAACGGCATAACGTTAAACATTAAACGCCCAATCGGGCTCCAGAACGCCGTCTTTGGTCTATCTTCTGGGCGCAACTCAATCTGCCAATAGCCCTTGGTCAGATCTATCGTTGTCACCCAATTAAATTCTCCGAGCTCCCGCAGAATCTCCGTGATTGTGGGCATTTGGGGCGGATCATACAAAGTGTGCTCGTTGATCGGCCGATAGTCGATGCATAACCGGGGATCCGATCCGGTTTTTGACACTAATACGATCCGCGCAGCATAATCTCCCTCCGCATCCGACACAAAACCTTTGTCCTTCAACTCTTGACAGAGTTGGCGCAAAATTTCGCGCTTTTGCGGGTTCCAGCTTCGAAATGGCACTCTGATAGGCTTTTTTGTGTCCAATTCGATTGTATGCTGCAAAACATGTGTTTTCTCTGGCGTTTTGGTGAGAATTTTCTCATGCTTTCTAAGCACTGCTTCTAACTGAAGAGCCTCTGTTAGCTGAAGTTTGGCTTCTTCCACCAAGTTGTCTACGCCATTGTCCATTCTCAATCTTGCATTGAAAGCATTGTAACATGTTTCTTTTGCAAAAGTCCGGAATGTTGATTCTGGTTGCTCTAACGTTTTTTCCCATTTATCCAGCACGGACTGCGGAACGTATGGAGTTGGTACTTCCAAAGTGGTTATGAAATTCCACTTTCCGCTGAGGGGATTCGGCTGGATTCTCATTCTTTTCATGACATCATTCCCCATGAGCATGAAGTGCATCTCATGTGGCAACACCAAAAAATAGTGCAACATCATGCCGTGTGTCCATCGGAATAATATTCGAATTGAACCGATCGGTTGAACTTTTTTGTCCGCGGTGTTTATGGCCATGTTAGGCCCGACTTTGGTAATTTTATCTTCCAAACCCATTGCTTTCACTAGCGGCAGTGACACACAGCTTCTGTTGGCTCCTGAATCTAATGTTGCGGCAATGCTTCCGCTCTCAGTGAGGATGTCCATCGTTGTCATTCCTCCTAGTTGTTCGTCGTCGGGGATTAAAACATTGAAGACTCTTATTCTTGGGCCTTCTTCAGGTGCTAGCTTTGGAAGTTCGTATAACACTGGATCCCACACAATTGGTTCAACTGGTGTGTTCATCATCCACGCTGCCTCTGAAGGGTCATTCTCATATGAATTTTTCACATTGGCCCAAAAAATTGTCGCTTCGTTCTCCTTATCAAGTCCCACCTCCTTCAGTGCTTGTGTGATTTCATTCACAAAATATGTGTTGTCAACTTCTTTAATTTCCTCACTTTCTGGAATTGTTGTTAATTCTGATAATGGGAATTGTAATTTGACAATTTTGCCGTCTTCAGGTTTGCAAGTTACTTCATCTTGAGCAACTCGCATTGTCCCTATGGCTTCTGGAGGCGTTAATACACAAGGAATCTTTTCCTTTGCAACAAGAGCATTACCAATTACTTCTTTCTTTTCGACTTTAGGAGATTCTAACTCTGGTGGCGGAAATCTAATTGACACTATTTCTCCGCCTATGATTTCACAAATCATTTCTCCTTTTCTTTTCCCCGTCTCTGGATCGATAGAGGGTGACACTTCTTTTACCTCTGCAGTCGTGCCTTCACTTTCCTGCAATTCTTCCGATTTCTTTGGTGGCGCGGGATCCTGATTTACTGGTCCCGCGCTCGCAAGTTTTTTTGCACGGCTTCAGTGAGGGCGTCCACCAACTTTTCAATGTCCATTTTTGGTGCAGACTGCTTTTTTGGTTGTGGGCACTGTCTTGCCCAATGTCCTAATGCACCGCAGTTATGACAAGGTGCGTTGTCAGGCGTCATCCTTGGTGTAGTAGCTGTTTCTACACTTCCTTCACTTTTAACTGATGCAGTCGTTGCTTGACTATTGCTTTCAGTTTCCTGTGATTGAGTTTTTGCTGGAAATTCCAGTGAAAAAGTTTTTGGCGCTTGACTTTGGCCTTCTTTGGTGTCACTAGAGACTGCTGACTTTGGTTGCATTGGCGGCTTGTATTTGGCCGTTGTCGCATTATTTTTTGCGTAAAATGCGTTTGTTGCTTCGACCAAAGTCTCAATGTGTTCGTCAGTCAATTCCATAGAGATTATTTGGTTACTTGCCATATCTCTTTGATCATCAACTTCCTGTACCCATCTAGCTGTGGGTTTAGTTGGAATTTTTGGAGGAGGGTGGGGAGTTGGTTCATTATCTTTGCCGCGCTGAAATGTGACTTCCTTGCGAGGCATGGTGAATAGTGATCGAGGTTGCATCACTTTCGTACCTCCTCTAGCAAAGTTTGCTTGACGTCGCAGCAACTCCTCTTGTCCCCTTTGCTCCTCCGGTGGTAAATCTTTGATGTATCGATCGTCAATGTACATCTGATTTGTTCTCATAAATTCAGCCAATTTCTCGAAAGAGTTCGCCAAGGGCGCTTTGACCATTGACAACACTCTCTCTGAGAATTCCGTTAAACCTCGACGGAATTGGCGATCAGCTGAAAAGTCATCAGCATTGTATGGTAATTGATCAAGTAATTCCTCCGTCCTTCGCAAATACGAGCGGAGATCTTCACCTAGCATTTGTTTCAAGTTATCCCAATTATGGTATAAAGTCGCATTCGACTCTCCGTATTCCTTCATAAAAGCGCGCACGAATTCGTTCCATGATGCAAATGAGCGACCATAGAACCATTTTGCCGCACCTCCGGTCAGAATCTTAGGGATAATTTTGTCAAGTGTGGTTCTCGGGTCAATGCCGTGACTTCTTGCAATTTGCATTACGTCATCAAAAAATTGAGTTCCGGCTTGCCAAGTTCCATCAAACGGGTCTGGTGTTATTCTATCCCATTTTATTTGACTTGGGTCAGTAACTGTGTGTGACCAATTTCCAGCACAATATTTTCTAATTCTTTTTTGCAAAACCTCTTCCATCTCTTGAGCTTTGGATGGAATTCTTGCTAAACGTTCGTCAATTTGACTATTAATGAATTCTCGCCACTGTGCAGGAGTCATTTGAGACGTGCCGCCATTACCAGCAGGTATTCTTTGCTCATCTGAACGATATTCGGATCTGTGTTGACGATCTCCGAATTTTTGTGAATAATTTCCTTCATTTCGTGAATAATTTCCTTCATTTCGTCGGAAATATTCCGAATCCGAATATTTTCGCTCGTCTCTTTCGTTTTGTGTGCCTCCTGGTGGTGGACTATTGCGGCTTCTTTGCCGTTCATTATGACGAGAGTATCTGTCTTGATGAGAATCACTTCTTTGGCGCGACTCATCTGTTGTTTATCGATGCCAAACAGTCCTCCATACTTGTTTTGTGCATTTCTTAAAGTATTACTGCATTATGCAGCCTAGTGTATTTATTAGGATTTATTTCATTATTTAACATTGGGCATAATGCTGCCTGCATCATGTTAGTTTTAGTTTATTTTTCCCAACACCAGAGGGTGTCTATTGTATCTTTTTATCACTTCCAACATGGCCGCGCACACGGATATGTGCACACTCATTCACTCCTGTATAGATGTGACGGTTACACTGTCATGCACGTTGTTAGTTAGGACGTTTATTTTGTCAATAGATGGCGCTGATACGTTTTAGCGGCAATTTCAAATTTCGACAATTTTTGAGTGAATAAAATATAAATTACTATTTATATTTTATTCCACTGCAACTTTATACACTTTTAAATACTTTTGGATGTTTAAATACTAGTTGATTTATTTGTCACATAATTCTATTGAATTATGTGCAAACTCTACACCTGGTGAAGTCACCCCCCATCACCCACTGTGAGTTGGACTCCTTTTGGATTATAGTCAAAGGGACTTAATCCAAAATGTGTCCTGCGTATCCAGTTCCTGTAGTGGACCTAGTAGAAGACTATGTCCTGAGTATCCACTTCCTATGATCTGGGATTGGATGGATTTGACTGCCCAGTGATCCCATTGGATCACTGAACAGCTATTCTCCTCACCGAGTATATATCCCCCTGCAAAACGGATATAGCTCGCTCTTGTTCTGTTTTTGTTTGATACTGATATTACTTGAGCACATATTATACTTCTCTGCGTTCCGACAATCCGTTGTAGAAATACTTTGTATTTAGTGTAAGTATCTAGAGTGGGTAGAAGACTCACAGACACACTTCCCGCCTCTTCATGCCAACATTCCGTTGTAGAAATGTAGTAACTAGAGTGGAGAGATTCACAGACACATTTAAGTGTAGTATCTAGAGTGGGGTACAACCCACAGACGCACTCCCTCCAGCTTCATGCCAACATTCCGTTGTAGAGTGCAGAATCTAGAGTGGAGTAAAATTCACAGACGCATTGGTAATGTAGAATCTAGAGTGGAGTATTTATATTTCACAGACGCATTATCAGAGTGATCGACGCGGAGTAATTTCCCGGTTACTCTCCCGCCAGCCAGGACCGAGTGGAGTAATTTCCCGGCGATGGATAACCTTTCCTGCGAGATATTTCGATTCAATTCGTTATTGGTTTGACGGAACATTTAAGTCTAACTTAGATGTTGATTGCACTCGGGGCAAAAATAGCTCGGCGCTATTTTAATATATTTTACTTATTTTCATAGTTTTAGTTAAGTTTGTGACTATAAAATATCATGATCAATTCCATGGAATTAATATGAATATTTATTCTCACATTGTTACATCTCGCAATAATTATTGATTACAATAATTATCTGCGACGCGATGTGTGTGACGATACAGAAAAGTCAACCGCACCTCTCGGATATAACCCACCCAGCCTAACCATTTACACGCCTTTTAGAACCAAACCCCGGACCATTTAGAAGCCAAAGCCATTCATAGATGACATCTTTTACGTCACAGCAATAAGACCGTTACAAATTCTTATTGCATGACTGAAGCCTTCAAATGATATTATTTCAGGGCTTTTGCCAAATAACTGTATAGTTTAACTTATCGTCATTTTAGCCACTTGTAGGCATAGTATTTATATAAGGTTCAAACCGGAATAAATGTTATATGTTTTGAGAAAACATCAGGTTTGCATATTTTACATTTTCACACGGATAGTTCACACTTTAGTTTAGCAATTGCTATCTCCAGAAGATAATCGTCACACGTGGAGGTTCTACCGAGATAGGTTGCATTTTATTGAAGTGAACTCTGTGATCAAGTGTAAAATTGAAAAATGAATTTTTTGATTATTTTATGTAGATATTATAATTAGAAAATTTCCGATTTTTCTCTATAAATTTACTGTGAAATATTCATTTGTTTTCAAAAAATTCTCATTATCTTTTGGAAATATTTGGAGTCGAATTTTTGGATTATTTTGAAAACTCATTATAATTCCGAATCTCTTACGAAAAAATCTATTTTGATTTTCCCAGAATATTCGGCTATATTCTGAAAAATTGCGAAACCTTGAATTTCGATCAAAAACGAATTTGACTAGAAATTCTGCTGACTAAAAAATAAAAAGTTAAAATATTTTATGTTACTGGTTAAAAACTTGACTAGTTTTCTATTGTTCTGTCAATGTTAGGAATTATGATTTTTTAATCCCTGACAAGGTAAAGAATGTGCCAAAGAGAGCCACTCACGATGCAGCTCGGAGTAGGTCATCCAGATGTGACATTGTTGAGAATTTCGGGTTAGAAATTATCAGAAATTTTTCAACATCGCCAATCGCAGCAGACTGTCTTGACAAAGGAGATTTTCCGGAAGCTAGTTTGACAACCAATATTCAGCCACACTTGCTTTTCGACAGTGCGACCATCCAGTTGTGCCTTTGTGACCAGTGCCCGTTTGGACCATTCTTGACCACGCAACAGGACAGTTTTTTCCCGAAGCCACTTCAGTTTTAGCAGCTAAGGTTGTATTTTTTCAAATTATTTCTTAGTTTAATATTAAGCGTGTTACATTTACGCTAGTCAGTTAAAGTTTATTTTTTCTTTTGTACGTGTATTTCTTTGAGTATTATGGCCCGTAGACCTGTAAGAGTTCGTGGAACACGAGGAAATCGTGGAGCACGACGACGTGGTGGTATGTGTGAAACACCAAGAGGAATTGTGGAGTCTGATTTAGAAAGCCAGGGGGAAGAAAATGTTCCTAGAGACGTTTCCAACCCAGGTAGTTCTCAGACGGATCCACTATCCGTCCCGCATGATTTAGAGGTTTACTGTCGCCATTACCAATTGGAAGTGACGCAGTTTTCCTCTCTGTGTGAAGCTCAACAATACACGGCGAATAATCATCACGAGAGAAATCGTGTAATTACTCCCGATGTAGTTGTAACCAACGAACGAAGTGTTTCTGTAGATCGAACTGGCCCTCGTTCACCGGCCACATATCGCTACCAGCAATTACCTGGATGGCGAATGAATGTTGCTCGTGACGACAATGGGCAGTTAAATTCTTCATTATCCGTTCAACCTTCGATTCAGTTACCAGCTAGTTCTTGGCGATCGAATTCGGCCGAAAGAATGGGAAATTCCGGACAAGGAAATATTTCTGCGCCAATTTCCCGAAATTTGCCAAGTGCGACGGCAGTAAATAATAATTTACCCGCTCCCACTGGGAATTTGAATGATTCTTTTCGAGTTCCACAGCCTCGAACTAATCTGTCGGTCCTACCAAGGGGGAGAAATGAAAATTATCAAAATTTTCAATCTCACACCCAATCTGATGGGGATTTTAGGAATTATAGAAATTCCCGCTCTCAGGGTGGACGAGCTCCGCCGAGAAATCAACGATTTCCCAGAGCTCCTGGTGACCCTCGTGACTCCGATCCTAACTCGAGTAGTGACGAATCTCACGCTGGTGGAGGGGGAAATTATAACAATAATTTCCACCGACGTAATAATTCTCGTTCTCCTCCGCCACCTGATAGACGCCAAAATTTTCGAGAAGAACCAAATCCGCCACTCAGAGACCAAGAAAGTCGGTCTACACCCAATTCGAACTCTGCTTCTAATTTGTCAGACGAAAACGTAAAACAAATTATTCAGGGTTTGGTTGGTCAGATTCGAAGCCCGAGTAATCCCAGTCAGAATTTTGGAAAAGGAATCGAGATTCCTATTTTTGACGGGAAACAGACAGAGGTTGCGCGATTCCTTGAAATCGTCAAAGCTGTCGCACTCGGGAAAGGCATTCCTTTAGACGACATGGTACACACTGCTGTACCTGGACGACTATTAGGCCATGCACAACGTTGGTTCCATAAGCAACGCCATACTTTTAACAGTTGGCGAACTTTCGAAGCCTCTTTTCTCGATTGTTTCGACCTCGTTCCACTTACAAGAGAAAGGCGACTTCTTAATGTAAAACAACGAGCCGACGAATCACTTTATAGTTTTCTTCTGCGTTATACGCAAGAACAAGGTGAAGTGCCGCCAGGTGATAAAACTGGACGTGCGCAATTATTCGACAATCTAACTCAAGAAAGTTTCACGGCGTTATGTACACAAGGAATGTATGGTAACTTTACAGTAGATGACATTCTACAATATGTAGGAGCAAATCGCTCTAAGTTTGAAAGTTCTCAACTTGCAGCCAAATTGGAGTACGATAATCGAGAGAATCATCCTACTCCCAAACTTCACGAAAAATCTAAGATTTTTCCATCCAAAACCTCACTACGTTTAACGCAAACACAAGATGAAGTTGAAGATGAAGACGAGTCGGAAAATGACGACTCAACTGACGATGGTTCAATGGAGCGATTATTTGCCGCCCAGTATGAAAAAACTACTGGAAAATGCTTTTTCTGTCACGAGCCTGGACATTTTAAAAGAGAATGTCCCGCTCTTGCCAAAAAATTAGCAGGGAAATCAGACTCGTTAAATACAAATAAAAGATTTAACCACTCTGCTCCCAACCCCGAGTTTAAACGACCCAAACAAAATTGGGTTACGTCAGAAACTTTAGACTCCAAATTTACTGACTTCCAGAAAAACATGGTTGACCTGTTAATTAAGCATTTACCAGCAGCCACTGAGTCAGTCACTCCCGATGAGACAAAAAACTGATTCAGGGGGTTGTTCAAGTTGCCCAACCCCCGCCTAACGAGTTGTTTCCTCTCTCGGAATTTTCAAATGATTTATTTTTTCATAAAAAAGAAATTAAAATAAGACATAAGCCTAGTCATCTCACAGTACCTTATGTCGATGATTCGAAGAATAAACCACCATCGTTGGTCATTTCTTACGAAGCAGTGCCTGTCTGTCGGAAAGCTAGTAGTTCCACTGGTGGTGTCGATGAGAATTTAAAAATCATGACAGACCAACTAGAAAATTTGAGTATTTTCAGTGGAAGTTGGAATGCGCCAAAGAAACCGCTTGTACCCAAAGTTTTCAAGTTAAGGAAAATTCTTAAACTTGAAAAATGGAACAAGAAAGAACGAAAAATATTTCTTGGCAAACTTTGCAATAGCAAATTAATTAATGGTGGCAAAGATGATCCGCGTATGAATGTCCAAATTGGAGGTTTAGATTACAACGCACTAATGGACTCTGGAGCCACCCAATGTTTTATTGGAGTACAACTCCTTTCAAACACAGAAATTCCGGTGGAATTCATACAAGAATGTCCCCGCGGAATGCGTGTCTGCGCGGTCGGAATAGATCACCGACCTATCGGTCAAGTTTGTCTTTGTGTCAAATGGGCCGATAAAAGGAGAGTTACACCTATGACCTTCATAATTCTACACAAGAATGTATGTGGGTTGATTTTGGGTCACAATTTTATGCGTAGAACGGGGATAAACCCTAATCCTCGACGGGCTGTGTTCACCTGTGATGACATGCCCGGATGGACAGCGCCATACGAGACCACTGAACTTAACTGTTGTTTAGCAAGCATTAGGACTTTGGGTCTCCAAGGTGAAGGAACTCCCACTTCACCTGATTGGGCAGAAAAACTCGTCGAAGGCTGCAACAGCTCGGCGGAAGAAAAACGGTTACTCGTAAACGTTCTTTTGCAATTAAAAAACGTATTTCGAGATCAATTGGGCTGTACGAAGGTGGCCAAGCACAGCATCAAGTTTAAACCTGGTGCTACTTGGAAACACCAGCCATATAGAATGTACAATCCAGCCAAGAAGGCCATTATGACGGAATTGGTCGAGGAGTTAGAGGCTGATGGGTTAATCGAACCTGCCACTGGCCCTTATATAAGTCACCCCGTCATAGTGGCTAAACCCGGCGGGAAGTATCGATTATGTATCGACTACCGCTGGTTGAATGCGATCACAGAAGTTGATGCAATTCAAATGCCAAGTATTGACCTATTAATTCACCATACTAATCAGGCCAAGTACTTTACATCCATTGATTTAACTAAAGGTTATCATCAAATGGAAATGGAGGAGGAGGATAAGAGCAAAACTGCTTTTTACACTCCAAAAGGCAAATTTCAATTCAAGAGACTGCCATTTGGTCTTTGTAATGCACCTAGCTCTTTTCAACACCTCATGACTACCGTATTGGGTGACTCTTTATATAAACACGCTCTGGTCTACTTAGACGATATAATTATTTTTTCCGACACATGGGAAAATCATTTATTACATATTAAAGACGTACTTGAGAAGTTAGATGCCGCAAATCTAACTATCAATAAAGACAAGTCAAAATTTGGTCGAACATCATTACGATTTTTAGGCCATTTAATTTCCGAGGGATCTCTTCTTCCAGACCCGGACAAAGTCTCGGCTGTAAGGAATTTTCCCAAACCGACTTGTTCTAAAGACGTTCAAAGATTTGTAGGACTTGCGAATTTTTTCCGAAAATTCATTCCTAACATCGCAAATATTGCTCGTCCATTGACCAATATTATGCATGATCAAGCAAAGTTTGTGTGGGATGATCCACAAACAACTGCATTCGAAACTATCAAAGATATTTTGTGTGACAAGGACCAAGCCCTTCTCCACATGCCAGATATGAATAAGCCTTTTGTCATTTTGACAGATGCTTCTCATTCAGGTTTAGGTGCAGTACTCTGTCAAGACGTAGAATTATTCTGTGAAAAGAAACAGAAATTAATTATGGTCCCAAAAGCAGTCGCGTACGCCAGTCGAGTGTTACACGGGGCCGAAGTAAGGTATTCTACGCCGGAATTGGAGTGTTTGGCCGTTGTATGGGCAATCGAAAGATTTCGCCCTTATATTGAATACACGACTTTCACTCTCGAGTCCGATGCTAAGGCCCTTAGCTGGTTGATGAGTACGCCGGAACCATCGGGAAGGTTTGGTCGTTGGGCCGTCAAAATACAATGTGGCGCGTTTAAAATTATTTTTAGACGCGGTGCAATGAACCAAGTAGCGGACGCATTATCACGCGCTCCACTGTCTGCACTAGACACTCCGGATTATGATTATATCGAACCAGAGGAGATCACCCATTTCTATCCAACTTGGAATGGAAACAGGTGTGCATCTTTACAAGTGACGGAGACTGAGCGCAAACATTTTCTCACAAATGTTGGCCTTAGTTTGGATTTTTTCTCAGAATCATATAATCCAGTTAGATTTCATGATTCTGGAGAAAAGGGGGAGGAAGAAGGATGTACGAGAGAAAATTGCAGACATATAGATGTCCACAATTGTAATCACGAAAATGTACACACTGCGCTAACAGATATCCTAAAAGTAGTTCCGCCGACGCGAGACGAAATTATCGAAGCGCAGCTTAAAGATCCAGCATGTAGTAAAATCCTTGTTTACCTAAAAGGAGACGAAAAATTAAAAAATCGTATCACGGATAAACATTGGTTAAATGCGATTCGTGGCTACACTCTCGACGAACCGGAAGAAAATAAAGGTGTTATGCTAATTTATTTTGCTCCGACCGATGAGGAGGAGTTAAACGACTCCGGCAACGGGTTTAAGGCGGTAATTCCACGCTCTCTTGTGAGACGTGCATTATTCGCATGCCATGGCCACCCACTTACAGGACACGCTGGCATGAGTAAAACCCTAGATAGAGCAAAGAAGATGTATTTCTGGCCTAGAATGAGCAAAGACACTCGAAACTACGTTCGCAGTTGCACTCATTGCCAACAATACAAACCTAGTCAACACCAAAAGCATCGGGCAAGCTATACACCCCACAACATGACCAACCCATGGGAGACAATAAGCATTGACCTGATGGGACCAAAGCCAGCTGGTCGTTCACAATTAAAATGGATTTTAGTAATCATTGATAATTGTACAAAATGGATTGAAGTCTTCCCACTAGCAACTGCATCAAGTGAATGCATTGTTAATAAGATGAGCGAAGTTTTCCACCGTTGGGGATATCCAAAAAAGATAATCTCCGACAACGGCAAACAATTCGTGTCAACAATATTTAATGATTTTTGTCGAAAAAATCACGTAGATATTGCTCACATTAGCCCATATCACGCTGCCGCTAATATTACAGAGCGGGCTAACAGGACTTTAAAAATGATGTTAGCTTTATACTCAGACATTCACTCTCACTGGCCAAAATATTTAAATTCTTTTGCCTTTGCGATGCGCACCGCTAAGTCCGAGGCAACAAATTGTTCTCCGATGATTCTTAATACAGGAAGAATCGTTCCTTTGCCATTTGACCCGCGTATTACTAAACACGCCATCAAATTCGACAAAGAGAACCCCGAAGCTTATGTCTATAGTATTTTAGACGTAATTAGACGTGCACACAGCGAAATGCATCGGAAAATTCAATCGAATTACGAAAAGCATGATCGACTACATAAAGACAAATATTATATTTGTCAATTTGCCAAAGGAGATCTCGTGTGGAAAGCCACACATATTTTATCAAATAAAGATAAAGGGATTTCGGCAGGATTCGCTGAGAAACGTGATGGACCTTGGGAAATTACGGCTATTCTCGGCGGAGGTTCCTACACGCTACGGAAGCTCTCCGACAATTCAAAAGCAAAAGCGATCAACATACAGGATTTAATGCCTTATATCCCAAGTTACCCGATTGAGGAATGGACATTAGATCAGAAAGTCGGTACCAACGAGTCACACCCGACTCCAGATTGGATGGCAGGTCAGGTTATTAATTCTTCAGAATTAATAAATGAACCTGTGTCCATAGAAACAGGGGATTTAGTTGAAGAGAAAGAGGAGGAAACTTCTCAGATTTCTTCTAAAGAGGACGAAACTCCTCAAAATCCGTCTAAAAAGAGGAAAAGATTTCCATCTCCCGTTCGACAGTCTAAACGTAGACCCAAGCCGAACACAAAATACGTGACCGATTTTGTACAACTCATAAATTGTTTAACACAAGTCAAGTTGGGTTAGGACACAATATATTGAAAATATTTTATTTTTTAAATAAATATTTCCAATCATATTCACGAAGGATTGTTAAATTTTATTAATAAAAACATTTCACCAATGTAGATAAAATTTAACAAATGTTTGAGTTATTTTTACACGGCCGATTGTATTTAAATTAATCTACGTGTAAACATTTACTTGAAACTATGTTTTCCCCCTTTGGGTTAATAGAAACTTCGAGATGAGTAATTACAAACCAATCAAATTACTCCTCGAAACTCCCCTTAACCCCTGGTTTGAGATTATCACTCACTTGTTCGCCAAGTTTTGTACTGGACTGAAATCAAGGATTATTCTCGACTTTTCGACGCTTTAACGGATTTTCGCTGAATTTTAGTGAGTTAAAATCTAGATGATTTTGAACACTTATCGTTTATTTTACTGATTTTTTCATTTGACGAATATCAGTTCAAATTCAGAAATTATCGACACGACGCTGATTATCGAAACCATTTCGTGGCAAAATCACAAGGAACCTTCCCGCGAATTCACTACGTGATTTTCCGGTAAATATTTAAGCAATATTTTGTCAAAATTAATAATATTTTGACATTAATTGACGACATTTATTTTGGTTAAGCGTCCATTACGGCAGACTTAGAATTTGCACGTGCCGCACAACGTCTTTATCGGCCAACGTCGCCGGAACCGAGCAGCCCTCGCAAATACGCGAAGCTAGACGTTAAACTAGCCAAATATACCCTGTTAGGACTGCACCTAGTTAGTAAGTGTTTATTTTATAAAAGATAAAAAATATCGCTTAAATTCCTTTGAAATTGGTGAGCATACATGTGTTAACAAGTCACGTGTATGATACTAACGAACGCCACCAGATGTCGGTGATAGATTTTTACTCGGACGAATTATAGAGTTATTCGTACAGTTAAAAATCATGTATATTGTCAGATACTAAAAATACTGCAAAAATATTTTTTAATATTTTGACAGGTTGTTTAGTTATTATGTCGTTTAGATGTAAAAATTAGGTTTATTTTATTTAATAAACACTAATTTGAATAGTTTTTCAACGATATTGTTTTAAAGGATAAGATGAAATTATCTACCAAGTCAAGAATAATTATTAATGTTAATAATTATTCGACAAATGAAGGAAACCCGCTAACAAAAGGAACTTAAGAATTTAATTGCGAAATTAATCCAGTTGTTGGTCGACAATTAATTTAATTTGAAATTAAATTAATTACCGACAGTTTGATTCGTGTTCTCAAATAAAATTTATATTTTTTGAAGATGCAATGAGTCGCCGAGGTCGTGCTAGCAAGCGACAGTACGTGCATTGGGATCCAGAAGAGTCTGAAGAACCGGATTATCGCTTTGTTAATCCCTCCTCTGACCCCGAGCTCGTCGCCAACTGGGCCCGTGATAACCCGGATCTCGTACCGCCCCGAATTAGGACCGCCATGGGTGTTAGCCCGACCGACTCACGTCCTTCCAGAGGCCGTCAAGCGAGTCAGCGTGTCGTAACCTATGATGCGCCCCACGAGACTCCGAATTGGGATTTTTCTGACGACTCGTCACAATACTCCCGTTCTGCTTCAAGGAGACGGCGCCAAGACGACTTCTCACAAGAAGAAGAATCTTATGAGGAAGCTCCGCCCCAGACTACCAGCAGACCATTTGCTCGACCACGAAATCCTCGCGATACCGCTAGTCGAGGAAAAACCGGCAAGTCCAAAGGACCCACCAAGTCCACGTTGGCATCTTCATCCGAGGCGTTGACCCGCCCAACATCGCAAGCTCGCTCATTATCGGAGCTCAACTTACCGATTTATCGGAAGCAACGGCGAGAACATGTATTTCGCGACATGGAAGCTGCCGCCTTGGGAACCAACATCATGCCGAAGTCGAAACTGATGTTCTGCCCATTGTGCGCAGGATGCGGATGGTTGTCGTCCTTGTTATCCGGCATTCACGCCGTGGTCTGTGTGAACTGTCACGGTGGTAAACGCGTTGCCATATCCAGCATGTGGAATGAAGAAATTCTTCCATTTATCGTCAAGGGGCTAAGTACGCCGACAGCACGCAATTGGGCGATGTGTCGCGAATGTGGCCTCATCCACCAGGGCCCGGAGCAGGCTATTTATGTAGACCCGGCACAAATGTCCAGCACCTCGACTCCACGAGGAGGATTTACGGAGCCACAACGCGAGCCGGAAACCCCCACCCCTGCGATTGATGGAACTTCAGTCGTCTCGGCGGAAAACGAACCAATGTCAGTTGTTACGTCTGATTCTCCGCCGGTTGCCTCCGATTCTGGTCTGCAAACCGCCGCTTCTCCAGAGGGAACATCGACTAACAACATGATTGTAGCGACTATTCCGCTCCCCGAAGTAAGCGACGCTGCTGAACCGGTCATTTTACTGGTTCACCCATACATGCCAAGACCAAACATGTCGCTCACGGAGCAAACTAAGGCGGAAGTGGAACATTATTTCCCAATTTTGTTGGAAGCAGCTAAGCGTATTAGCGTGTCGATTTCGAACGACCGAATTCCAGATTTAAGCGTGCCACTGGCCGTGATCCAATGGATTTTTCATCCATCCCGGCCGGAGTCTTTTCAAACTCGCTCTTTTATTTGGTGTAAGATTTTGCAACAGGTCTCAGCAGCAGCACACCCGTTGATTCGTGAGGGATGGCACTCTGGCTTACCCGACCATCACTTGGTTTTTTCTGAGCCAACCAGCGCTAACACTATTCCGTTAGGAGGGCCGGATCCCCTGGAAGTATTCACCGAGGAACAACACAGAATGCTCCTGGATCCACTGATCCATGACGTTGAGCCAGATGTAGTACCGGAATTGGTAGCTATTCGACTTAATTCTCCACCCGCAGCCGTCTCGGAAGTTGTTACATCCATGGACGGATTTATTGAGGATGAAGAGTTGGACTAGAAAAGCGTCAACGATGTCGGGATCCGTTACTTTCCCGACATTCTCCCCTTTAAGGCAAGACCAGAAGTAACGAGTCCATTTTCTCCATCTCCATTACTTGACCCGGGATGAAACAAAGATTTAGTCAGGTTCAGGTGTATTTTATGCCGTTTTTTTTGTGTGGATATTTCAAAGATCTTTAATATTTAAATTAACAATTTTGCTAAAATTTGATTACGAGTCAATGTGAGTTTGTTTATAAAAATACTAATTTTAATACTTGAATTTTAACGTGTAAAGTGTTATTTTGCAAATCATTACATTTCCAGTGAGAAGTTAAGTTTTGTGAAAATAATTGTTAAATTTTATTAATCATTTGTTTGATACAAGAGTTTTGATGTTAGTTTAAGTTATCGTTTTTCTTGATACAGTTGTAAGTCCACCTGTAAAGAGAGATTGGAGTTATTATTAATAATTGAAAGTTTTATAACCTTAATAAATATTTTTTGAAGCATTTGATTAAGAAATACTCTTTATTTATACTATTAAGATATAAAATAAAGGTTTTTGCTTACCAAGGATTACAGCTCGAGTCCCCTAGATGACAGTGTGGTCTTGATCCTCAAGATATTCGGAATAAATAGTATGTTAATACAGGTATTAACATATATTTAAGGGGGACTTGTGACGGTTACACTGTCATGCACGTTGTTAGTTAGGACGTTTATTTTGTCAATAGATGGCGCTGATACGTTTTAGCGGCAATTTCAAATTTCGACAATTTTTGAGTGAATAAAATATAAATTACTATTTATATTTTATTCCACTGCAACTTTATACACTTTTAAATACTTTTGGATGTTTAAATACTAGTTGATTTATTTGTCACATAATTCTATTGAATTATGTGCAAACTCTACACCTGGTGAAGTCACCCCCCATCACCCACTGTGAGTTGGACTCCTTTTGGATTATAGTCAAAGGGACTTAATCCAAAATGTGTCCTGCGTATCCAGTTCCTGTAGTGGACCTAGTAGAAGACTATGTCCTGAGTATCCACTTCCTATGATCTGGGATTGGATGGATTTGACTGCCCAGTGATCCCATTGGATCACTGAACAGCTATTCTCCTCACCGAGTATATATCCCCCTGCAAAACGGATATAGCTCGCTCTTGTTCTGTTTTTGTTTGATACTGATATTACTTGAGCACATATTATACTTCTCTGCGTTCCGACAATCCGTTGTAGAAATACTTTGTATTTAGTGTAAGTATCTAGAGTGGGTAGAAGACTCACAGACACACTTCCCGCCTCTTCATGCCAACATTCCGTTGTAGAAATGTAGTAACTAGAGTGGAGAGATTCACAGACACATTTAAGTGTAGTATCTAGAGTGGGGTACAACCCACAGACGCACTCCCTCCAGCTTCATGCCAACATTCCGTTGTAGAGTGCAGAATCTAGAGTGGAGTAAAATTCACAGACGCATTGGTAATGTAGAATCTAGAGTGGAGTATTTATATTTCACAGACGCATTATCAGAGTGATCGACGCGGAGTAATTTCCCGGTTACTCTCCCGCCAGCCAGGACCGAGTGGAGTAATTTCCCGGCGATGGATAACCTTTCCTGCGAGATATTTCGATTCAATTCGTTATTGGTTTGACGGAACATTTAAGTCTAACTTAGATGTTGATTGCACTCGGGGCAAAAATAGCTCGGCGCTATTTTAATATATTTTACTTATTTTCATAGTTTTAGTTAAGTTTGTGACTATAAAATATCATGATCAATTCCATGGAATTAATATGAATATTTATTCTCACATTGTTACATCTCGCAATAATTATTGATTACAATAATTATCTGCGACGCGATGTGTGTGACGATACAGAAAAGTCAACCGCACCTCTCGGATATAACCCACCCAGCCTAACCATTTACACGCCTTTTAGAACCAAACCCCGGACCATTTAGAAGCCAAAGCCATTCATAGATGACATCTTTTACGTCACAGCAATAAGACCGTTACAAATTCTTATTGCATGACTGAAGCCTTCAAATGATATTATTTCAGGGCTTTTGCCAAATAACTGTATAGTTTAACTTATCGTCATTTTAGCCACTTGTAGGCATAGTATTTATATAAGGTTCAAACCGGAATAAATGTTATATGTTTTGAGAAAACATCAGGTTTGCATATTTTACATTTTCACACGGATAGTTCACACTTTAGTTTAGCAATTGCTATCTCCAGAAGATAATCGTCACATAGAAAAGGACTCTATATGTAAGAATATCTTTGTTTTTATTAAATGTTTATGTTTTTAAATGCCTCATTATTATTTAGAGCACCTTCAGTGCTTTCTAGTTCGTTTAATGCGCACATAGGCAACTTTCTGCTGCGCGCACGGCAATTTGCGTTTTGGTCACGTCGCATTATCGTTCGTGTCGGCGACACGACACCAAATTCAGCTTCCACGCGATTAATAAATCGTTTGCGCCGCTCTCCTCTGCTACAATTGGTAGCAGAGGGTGGTTACCAATTAACCCGGCCAATTTGTGTTTAATTTTCGACGTAACTTTCGCGAAATTCGCGATTTGCGCCGAAATATTTTATTTTCAGTTTTCGCCGATTTCCGCGACGATTTCCGTCTCCAGAACGTTCGAGACGACACGCCGACGTTCTCACGTAGTCTGCACGACCAGCTATACGATTTTTCATTTAATTTCGTCCGAATTTCTGCGGGTTTCGCAATTTTCGAGACGGATTTCAATTTATTTTCAGGTTTTCGCCATTTTCCAACAAGATTCAACGTTGGAAACCCGCTTTACACAGCGTGAACGACGATTTGGACTAATTCCCGACTTAGTACACCGTGTACGGTCGTTGTATCGACGATTTTTCTCGAAGAAAAGACAATTTTCGACGATTTTCGCATTTAAATGCGCAACTACGCCATTTTCATCTCTAGATTGGCGCAACGTCTCATCATACTAATTAAAAATTGCTTTTCAGTAGTCGTAATTAGCTTGTTAGTATTTAAGGTCGTATTAAGTTTTTGTGGGTCCTTTAGAATAGTTTTTGCTCTTCTGTTCCAGTCGGAACTACCGCATTAACTCATTCCTAGCCAGTGCTTACCGTGGCCAACAGGTACTCCCGCGCCTCCAGGCAGGCGAACGGACCCCTGTGTGTTGGCTGGCTAGGGTTATCTGACCACTTCAGAAGTGGTCGCCCAATTCGATTGATATCCGCTTTGACAGTGCTCCGATTAGTGCGCCGTATTTGTGTAGTGCTACGCGATATTGTGCACCGAGACCGTCAAGTGCTCCAATTGTACCATTCTCCATCCAGTGTGTTTTGCTACGGATTGTTTCGTAACTCCACGTCATGTCGAAGTCCGCAGACGGAAATCCAGGACGTCTTCCCATCCTTAGCGTAGGAAACTACGAACTTTGGCAGCGCTCAATGCGCATGGTACTCCGAAGCGAGGAATTGTGGGAACACGTGACGGAAGAAGAGGAGGAAGATTTCCTTAAAACAGCTGGGGACAAAGAGAAAAAGAAGTACAAGCGTCGGAAAGCCAAAGCATTAGGCTTAATATACTGTTCTGTAAGCGAGGCGAAGAAGTCTGCGCTAGATGATTGTAAAACCCCGAAGGAAGCATGGGACATTTTAGCCAACATTTATGCGCCATCATCTCCTGCGCGGCAGGCAGCCATGCGCCGCGAATTTTTGAATTTGCGCCTAGAGCAGGGCGAAGATATGGCCGACTTCTTAGGACGCGTTGACTATCATGTCCGCCAAATGAAGGATATCGGAGAGATAACTTCGTCTGATCACCACGCTTACCAATACTTGGACTTATTGCCTCGTGAATATTCACAAATTTCATTCACGACATATCACTTGCCCAAAGGAGAATTTACACCAAAGAAAGTGTCTGAACAATTGCTCGCGGAACATATGCGACTCAAAGCTATGGATTCGCGCGACATAGACAATTCTAAATCTCCACGTGCCTATGCTGGTGAAAAACAGCAACGTGGGAGAAATCGTTCTCGTCCCTCTCGACCGTTATCTTCGGTGCAGTATTTTAATTGCCAGGAATTTGGCCATTACGCAAATAAATGTCCATTACCGCCGCGCCGAGATGACAAAAATCAACCGACAGCTTCACTTCAAAGGAAGCCAAGAAGTTCTAGCCGCAAACGCAACAAGAACTCAAACCGTGATGATTCGAGGCCAAGGGGGAATTCCAGCGCAAGACGGGAACGAACTTTTTCGCCAGTGCGCCTCAACCAATGCCCACAATTCACTTCATGCAATCACATGAATGGATAGTGGATTGTGGGGCAACGGATCATGTGTGCCACGTCCAGGCTTGGTTTCAGGACTTTGTTAAAGTTGTGCCCTTTAACATAGCATTAGGTCAAGGACATTCCGAAGTTCTTGGAAAGGGCAAAGTCCAGATTGTCACAATGATCAACAATGTAGAATGTGTCGCGAATCTCCAAGATGTGCTGTTTGCGCCAAAATTTGAGGCGAATTTGATCTCCGTATCAAAAATGGACAAAGCCAAACATCATATCTATATTTGGAATGGAGACGTCTATGTCTACAAATCCGACATTAATGATCCAATGCTTCGAGCCAAAGAAAAGGGCGGTCTGTATTACGTCGACGGCTTATGTACACCCTCAACAGTCATATCAACAATTAATGCGTCAGTTATACAGACGACCGCTCCAGCCCGAACATTAGTCACGGCAGAAGAGGACTACATTCAATATCCAAAGGCAAAGAAAAAGTCGAAGGACCCGGAACTGTTTACGGATTTGCGGCTCAAATTCCCCCCTTTACCGAATGAAATTCCTCCACCTGCACCAATTAAAGTAATCCAGTCCAAGACACTTCCTGTACCTACTCCCACCAATTCGTTACCTCAAGTCCCATCCTTTGCCAAGACATTAAAGGCAAACCCACCGATCTCCCAACCGAATTCAAATTCAAAACCGAATTCAAAGCCAACCAACGCAAAGAAGGTTGCAGCACCATCGGTTAAAAAGGATGCGACAGGGATATGGCACAGCAGATTGGGTCATCTTCACACCAATGCTATGAAACTTTTGGCCGGAAATGAACAAGTTTACGGAGTTACACCGGCAGAAGTGAACAAAGAACTATCGTGTAATCATTGTCGAATTGCGAAATCAACGCGCATTTCTCATAAACCTGATGAACATCCTATTTCTACAAAGGCTCTAGATCTCCTACACATGGACGTGTGGGGAGCTTCAAGAACGACTTCCTACGGAGGCGCGCGTTATGTGTTAACGATTATCGATGACGCCACGCGCTATGCCTGGATATTTCCGATGGCCCAAAAATCCCAAGTGTTTGGACTCTTTAAGGACTATGTCACACGAATTGAACGAGTGACGGGCAAACGAGTCAAGGCCATCCGAACAGACCGAGGAGGGGAATTCTTATCAAACGAATTTGACCGCTATTTAAAAGAAACCGGAATTCAGGCCCAAAGGACCAATCCACATAGCCCCGCTATGAATGGCACAGCGGAGCGAATAAACCGCACCATGGCGGATTACACGCGTGCCATACTAGATGAAACTGGACTTCCAAACGAACTTTGGGCGGAATTCGCAGTGACTTTCTCGTACATAAAGAACCGGTGTCCTCATTCTCGTCTCAAAAATGAGGTGCCCTATATCCTGTGGCGACGACGTGCCCTTTCGCTCAGACACCTGCGCAAGTTAGGCTCCAAGTGCTGGGTTCATCATACAGCGCCCGGCAGGGACAAATTGGATCCACGAGCTTGGGAGGGCTATTTAGTTGGATACGCCACGACAACGCGAGGTTATCGCGTCTGGAATCCAACAGAGAACAAGGTTATCGAGTCTATTCACGTCAAAATAGATGAACGACAGTCCTATAAACACTCAAATCATTATCGAGGTCCACAGGAACCGTGGACAGGACCAGATTTGGACCAAACGCATCAAGCGTCGCAAATGTATGAACCATTGCGCATTTCACAACCGCAAGTGAGATTTGACGACGAGTTGGAATATACCGATTGGCCCAAATTTCCGGATTCGGAAGATGAATGCGATACAGACTATGACTCTGACGATTCAGCTCCGCCAGGCGCTCAAGCCCGGACACCACCAGGGTCTCCAATTAGGATTCCAACACCTGTCCTATCTCCAATAATTTCTCCAGTGATATCTCGAGCGCCAAGCCCACTTATCACACCTGGTAATACACCAACTCACACACCACCAGGTTCACCTCCGAGTTTTGTGAACGCTCGTCGAGGTTCTCGTGGCAATGCGCCACAAACCCATCCAGTAGCGCACCATGGTCCACCTCCAACTGGAGCTGCAACTGCATATAAGTGGCGTTATGTTGGAGGCGATTCAGTGTGTAGACACTGGAAAAGAGAGGAACATTTGCGCAAAGTGCAGGAACCTGGCAAATTGAAAACAGATGTTTATTATTTCCCAGAAGCAGGACTCCGACTACGATCTAGAGGTGAGGTTGAGGAATTCTGCCACATGAACAATATTCCTTATGATCCCGAATTATTTTATTTTGGCAATATGGAATATGAATTAGAGGATCTTCCGCTACCCCTTCCTAGAGTACATTTGTGTCGCCGTGACCCCACTAGCTACGCAGAGGCTGTAAGATTTCCGGATGCAACCAAATGGCAGGAAGCCATTAATGAAGAGTTAGACACTTTTGCAAAAAGAGGCGTCTATGAAGAGGTCCCTAAACCGGAAAATACAACCATATTAGGGTGCAAGTGGCTCTTCAAACTGAAGGAAGATGCTCTAGGCAAACCAGCCAGATATCGCGCCAGATTAGTGGCACAGGGCTTTCGCCAAACTTTAGGTGTAGACTACGATGAAGTTTTTAGCCCTGTTGTCAACTTTGTTCTCATACGCCTATTCTTCTGCCTGCTAGTAGTGCTTAAAGGGTGGAAGGACGCACACTTAGATGTGAAGTGCGCATACCTATACGGCGATCTTGCGCACAAAGTATATATGCGCATTCCAGCTGGCGCAACATGTTCAAATCCAAATCATGTATGGCTCCTGATAAAGTCGCTCTATGGTCTCCACCAGTCCGGGCGCCAATGGTTTGAAAAACTGGATCAAACATTGCGCGATTTGGGATTTCGCAGATTACCAGGATGCAACTGTGTGTACATATACGGAACTTCCGCCGTGATGCTAATATACGTCGATGATATAGTTCTATTTTACGCGACGGATGGCATCCTGACGCAATTAATTGCTCTCATTAGCACCAAATTCGATGTCGTGAATTTAGGACCAATTACGAAACTCTTAGGTGTAGAGTTCATTCGTACTCCCAAGGGAATCTTCATCATTCAACGCGCATACATACAAAAGATTCTCAAGAAATTTGAAATTGTCACCGATAAACTCATTAAGGTCCCAGTAACACCAGGAACGACGCTCGTCAAAGGGTCGAAAGAGGACTTGCCAGAATTTCCCTATCGCTCACTAATAGGCTCTCTTCTCTTCCTCGCATCGAGGACACGACCCGACATATTATTCCCAGTTATAATGTTGTCACAGTTTAACAATTGTTATAACCACACGCACATCAAGGCACTCATGCAGGTTGTGCGCTATGTAGGCAATACTTTGGATTATGCAATTGAACTGTCAAATTGTTCCAATGGACAACTATGGGGATATACTGACGCGTCCTGGGCCACCGAAGTCAGCAATTCTTTGAGTTTCGGCGGGTATATAGCCTATATTGGAAACGTACCCATCGGATGGAGTTGTAGAAAACAGACCAGCGTGGCGTGCTCAACGATGGAAGCGGAATTCGTCGCCCTCGTTGAGTGCGTCAGGGAGCTGTATTGGCTCGATTACGTCTACAGTTCCGTCCCGATGTTGAATAGATCTTCACCACCTTTAGTGTTCTCCGATGCGCTTTCTTCCATCCAATTCACATCAAATGACGTGGAGAACAGTAAAACGAAACATATCCGAGTGAAATTTCATTGGATTCGGGAATGGTACACAGCAGGCGCATTTCAATTGCGCAAAGTCCCCGGATCAATGAACGTGGCAGACATTTTTACCAAATGGTTGGGCTCATCTCAACTGCGTCTCCTGATTTCCCGGATTTTCAATTTCAACCTATCGTGACATTCTTAATTTAGTTTTACCCGAATTGTGAGGATCATCGAGTTCCAGTGGGAATTTTCGGGCTTCCGTAGTGATCCATATAACAGTACCCGGCTCGATGTTCCGAATTATTATTTCCATTATTATTGTTCTATGTAAAGTTACATTTAAAGTTTTTCCCTTAACTTATTCTTTATTTTTGCGGCTATTTGCCATCGAAGGGGGAAATTGTTGTTTATCGATGCCAAACAATCCTCCATACTTGTTTTGTGCATTTCTTAAAGTATTACTGCATTATGCAGCCTAGTGTATTTATTAGGATTTATTTCATTATTTAACATTGGGCATAATGCTGCCTGCATCATGTTAGTTTTAGTTTATTTTTCCCAACACCAGAGGGTGTCTATTGTATCTTTTTATCACTTCCAACATGGCCGCGCACACGGATATGTGCACACTCATTCACTCCTGTATAGAAAAGGACTCTATATGTAAGAATATCTTTGTTTTTATTAAATGTTTATGTTTTTAAATGCCTCATTATTATTTAGAGCACCTTCAGTGCTTTCTAGTTCGTTTAATGCGCACATAGGCAACTTTCTGCTGCGCGCACGGCAATTTGCGTTTTGGTCACGTCGCATTATCGTTCGTGTCGGCGACACGACACCAAATTCAGCTTCCACGCGATTAATAAATCGTTTGCGCCGCTCTCCTCTGCTACATCATCACGCTGTCTCGTGTTACTTCTCTGTTGTGATCGATCTCTGTAATTTGGATCGTCACCTTGACGTTCGTCATTCGTGTAATAACGCTGATCGTTATATTGATAACGTTGATCTCTTTCATTCGGGTTATTACGAGATGACAAATAGTGGAAACAGACTTATAACTAACAAGATTTCACAAAAAAAAATTCTGGAGGTCCCTAGAATTTTACACAAAATGCAAATCCACTTAAGGTTCAAAAGGACAGGCCCCCAAGTGAAGTGAACTGGAATCTTATTACTAAAACTGACTCACTATGGATTGCCGTTTATAGGACTTACAAAACTCACTATCACTAAAATTTATATTTAGTCTAATTGGCCTAAGTGAATTTAACTAACTAACTAATTTCAAAGAATACAAATGTTCTTCTCTTTTAAATTCTCACAGGAGATTTATTCTTAGTCTTGAATAAATCACTTAAATTACAAATAATACACGAAATTACAAAGCTTTCTTAACATTACTTTTTACCGTTAACATAATCAAAATACTAAACAAAATACTTATCGAAATTAGGAAAATAGGAATAAAATAAAGAAGATGGCTGCGACGGCGCTGGTTTTCCGTCCTCGACGCTGTTTCGTTCCTCTCTAAATCCGACGGCGATCGGACGTTGGATTTCCTTCTCGCCTCCGTCTTTTCGATCTTCGTTACGACGACGTTCTCCTTACCCACGACGTCTAACAAACTTCCGCACTCCCACGACTAAATCACCTCGATAAACGATTACCCACACGACTCGGGTCTCTGCTCGGCACGACGGCGCGACAGACGACCGTGACGGTGGCGAAAACGTGTCGGTTACGTTACACAAATCCAACTTGGACGACACCCACGACTCGGATCTCACTCGGCACGCCGGCACGAGTGACGACCTTGACGGCGGGTCGCCAAACTTGGCAAAATACAAATATCTCGTCGCCTGTTTAGCGACAAGAAAGAAATCTCACAACAACAAGCAGGTTGTTGCAAGAAACGGGCTCTCGTGATAACAATGTGGTTATCACAAGAAAATATCTCGTAATAGTGGGTTCACTATTACAAGAAATGATGAGTCTTAAAAATCTTGGCAAATTAGCCACAAAATCACAGCAGAGTTTTCAGGTTTTTCTGGATGCAATTTCACGTGGTTGTTTCAACAAGGTTTTCAAAGTAAGACTGAAGTGTTTCTGCTAAATTTCCTCATTAGCAGGAAACACTTCCTGTATTGCTTAGCTTGTGGGTGGGTTGCCCTGGCAACCTCCCACTCAGCTGTTTTCTGCAGACAGGCAGAGTTCTAAAAATAACTATTAATTAGCTTTTAATTGCTCAATTATGCTGCTGTTATTTTGTGGCACAAAATAATAACAAAACTGCCAATTTTGGCAACTTTCAAGACTCAAAATAAATTCAACTGGTTTATAATTCAAATGCATATATTTTATTCGATTTACATACAAAATGGTGACATTGAACTCGAATTAACTTATTTCGAGATAAAATATGAAATAATAATAAAATAAAGCAAACTTTTGCTAAATGCATGAAATAAATAAAATTCGGAATTATTTATTTCCTTTCGCTCGAAATTGACTTATTTTCAAAGCGATAAAATAAAATGAAACCTCTCGGTGGCATCCGGGCCACCGCAGCGTGTAATCGATCAGTCAAACATCTCGGTTCGTGTGAACCCACACTGGGAAAAAAATGGAATTTTTATATATTTATGAGTTAAAAATAAATTGTGAAATTATGAAAAGTTGGAAATTTGTTTGGATATTGCTACGCGTACAGGCCGTCCTGATCAACGGACGACCCGTAGCGCGTAATTCGGCTATAATTTGGATAAAAGTTGCTAAATTTCGTCCATAGATGGCGTTGGCAATCGATTACATCATTGCCCGTCACTGGACTTATCAATTAGTTAAAGGGGGTAACAGGAGCTTTCCTGTTAAGTGAATCCGCCCAAGTTCGACAGTTCTCTTCCGGCTCTCACTTGAGAGTGAACTCAAATCCCTCCTATCCAATGTCGGCCTGTTCTTGGCCGGCTGCGGAAAATGTTATCAATTTAATCACCATTTAATGATTTCAGATTACATCTCAATTCAAAGTGTTTTATAGAGTTTATATAATTTAAACAGATTATTATATGATTTATGTTTTGATAATTGTATCAATTGAGTTTAAGAATTGTGCCAATGTAAACAGTGTAAACTTATCCATTTGAAAGAGGAATCGAACAGCTTTGCTGTCCGGTTCTAATAAAAAAGAATTTGACATTTGAAATCTTATATAAATGACTCTTTATTTCCTATCACATCCCAGTTGTGTGGGTAGCCTCAAGTGGGCCTAAATCCCACATAACAATATGGTTTGTAAATACAACGATTGTAAAAAAAAATATAATTATAGTTTTACTTAATCATTAAATTTTCAAATACCAAATAACTGATTTTTTTTAAATTTCCTATAATTGCAACAGACTGCCACATCCAAACCAGGTTGCAATGGGAAGCATTCTGAATATTAAGCAGGTGACTCACAACGCATAGGTAAACAATTATTTGACTTGTCCTTTCTGCCCAGATCGGTCCAAGTTCCTGGAACCTACATATGGGCTTGGGAGCTCTGGATCTGGGCACATTGAGGTTGACACTCAATGCATTAAGAGCTCCTTTAGTCTTCAGGCACAAGAATTGATCCAAACATTCAGACCATATCACTCATGAATGTTCTTTGGTTACCATATGCTCTAACCACAAGAGTGGTTTGCCATCGTAGATCACATTGCATTGGCCTAAAACAACCTTTGAAATCATATTCATGTCTTTTCCTTTACCCAAAGATTCCTATATAAATGCATACCGTACTGCCTTGAATTAACGCCGGGCGTATCTCAACGCCGGGCCTCGATTAAACGCCCGGGGCTAGGCGGCGTGTAGTGCACTAAACGCCGCCGAAAACCGACGCGCCCGGGAGGGGGTCGGGTCGGAAAAATTAATAAACGCCCCGGCGTTTATTCGAGGCAGTACGGTAATTTAGTCCAATTTACCCTTTTTATATTCAAATAACATTATAATGCTTTTTACTGTCTGTTTCTCCAGATGCGTGATTGCAAACGCACAGCCGGGTCTAACGAGTGACTGGTCTTGCTGACGAAATGAAGAGCGATACGGCGATGGCAATATTTGACGAGGTTGCCCTCGAGTCCGCAGAGACTTGAAGCGACCGTTGAGCCGTCCTCCAAAGCACCACAAAGTTATTCCGACCACACTGCCCCCGTGGTTAGCGGTTAATCTGGGTTGGGTTGCTGAAGGGCAACCCAACAACCTAGGCAAAAACACAATGTACACACAACCCTTAGACAACCGCGGCAATAAAGTCTATTAAACGCAAACTGTGTTCTCTGTGTTGATTTTTCCATCGTGAATGCCTCGTGGTCCTCCCCTGGCCATGAGGCAATCCACTTGTGACGGTTATAAAACCGTATAAATGGCGATTTACCGCCAGATGCCGCTATTTGAACTAAAAGTGTGTAATTTTGAATAAGTTACGAGAATCCTAATTAATAATAAGAATGTGTTGTTAAACATATTATTTCGGGTTGAATAACTCTAAACCATCTTTTATTAGTTGATATTGATTCCATTGAATCAATATTCCATTAATAACCGTAATAATGTTTACCGCTGAAGAGAACCAATTAGGGCTCTCTTAAACCAAGTCTTCTGCTAGGTCTGGACTCCCTAATCTCTAAAGTGACCTGGGAATCCATGGATTTTGGTGTCCGATTCGATACCGCTCAATCCTTCTGTTCTAAAAGAGTACTTAAGCTCCGGTGGACCACCGGACCTCCGGTTCTTTTGGTTTTCTGTTTGGTCTTGTATCTTATGTGAAAACTGATAAGCCCACCCCAATGTTTTGTGACTTGCGATTGCAGCGCGGTTGGGGATTCTCCAGGGTGATTCGCTACGGCGAAGGTCCGTCCGTATGAAATAGTACAGTAAATGGATCGTGAACCGACAGCTTGCGAAACGCCGGGTTGGTAGCCCGCGAGCAATATATTAATATTTGCGCTAAACAACTACTCGGTGGTTGGTACCACCGAAGCGATTCGTCACACTTAAACAAATACCCGGTCCTGTTGGATTCCGCCGGTTACTCGACTAGCGACCCAAACAGACTGCCTTGGTTATTGGTAAATTCCACAATATTTATCCGGTGGTCGGTACCACCGACAGCGACTTGTCGTGCACAAACAAATACCTGGCCATGGATAACGCGATCCTTCAATCGTAAGGCATTACGGCGGATGGAGGTTTTCCTCCCGCAATGGTTGAGCGCCATTGTGACGGTCCCCGCCAACATTATTACTAATAACTAATTGCTTCTCTGTTATGTTTTCCGTAGCTAAAGAGAATTGTTTAATTCTCTATACTTCGATTGATCTAATCGATGAAATGTAAGTTTCGAAGCGATGCGGAGTATTCTCCGCATCCACGTGCGTAGGCCAAAAACTAGGCCTAGCTCCGATAAGTTGTGACGATGCTGAAAGTCAGCCCTATCCCTCGGCCCGCCCAGGACGTCCAACCAGACGCTGCTCCCGTTATTTCACGTGTATTTAGAACCCGGACTCTTTGTTAATAAACAATACTATTTATCGATATCGTTTGTAAGTTATTCACTTTGTATTTTCACTTGGCACGCAGACATTAGTTTAGCTTATTTCAGTAGGTTAGGTTTATCTCATCTTTACCAAAAAGTAGAAAAGGTAGAATCGTCACACGCTTACATGCTGCACTGCCAATAGGAAACCCATTCGTTATTTATTTATGCAAATAGTTGGATTTTGGTTAGCTATCGGGAAGGATGGTGACGTAGTTTTGATAAAAAAAAATTTGGCATTTGATTCTTATGTGGGTGCTACTTGTAGAAAGTGAATTGTAGCTTTTGGGCCCTTAAAAGAGCAATACTAAAAATCGAGCAGACATAGATTTTCATTATAGCTTGTATAGCTACTTTCTAATTTAATCCAGAATCAATCCTGCACTGTGTGGTGATCTCACTTTATTTCGTACGTGTCCATAATTTCAGTTGCTTCCTCTTTCAGCTCTCTAAAAATATGCCTTTAGTACCGCAAGCAAATAAATATCACCACTTAAAACATAATTGTGTTTTATTTTATTTCACAATAGTCTGACGTGTGCCAGACTCAGTCATGTGACTGGGGGGTAAAAACTCCCCAAACACATTTTACCCCAAATTATTTGGGGTGAACAGCTAATTAGGTTTGGTGCAACAAAATCCTTTGTTGCACCAAACTGAGCTAATTGCGCAGATTTACTGAGCAACTCCAAAGTGTGCCAAGCTTGAAATCCCAATTTCGTTCGCGTGTACCAGCGCCACTGCTACGCGTACTACCGCCGAGGAGAAGAGAAGGACGCTCGCCGTGAACCATCGCCGTCGCTGGAGCCACCGTTGACTTGTCCGGAGTTTCCGCCACCGCCATCGTACGTGTGAGTAACGAAGAGAAGACGTCGCCGCTATCTTAACCACAAGCCGTTGTTGCACACGCCAATCGCGTGTTGCGCGTAACCGTCGTTACGCGGTTATTCCATCTTTTTACATTTCATTATTTCCGCGACATAGTCGCTTTTTCCAATATTGTAATTTATTGATTGTATAATTTATACACCGACTAAATTATTGTTCATTTGAATTTAATCTTATTTGTGTTTATTTAATAAACCCCCCTAGACAACACTTAGCCACATTTGATTGTAAGTCCTATCAACGGCATTCACCTGAGAGTTGGTTTTAACTTATTATTAGTTTAAGTTAGTTAACACAAATCCCCGGATCGCAGCAACTGATTTACGACTTTCTGCAATTCAGCCGTAGTGGCTTTCAATTCACCCTTAGTTGCTTTCAATTCAGCTGTAGTGGCTTTCAAGTCAGCCGTAGTGGCTTTCAATTCAGCCGTAGTGGCATTCAAGTCAGAATACATTTGATTCAGGATTGCAAGTTCTCGGTCTAAAATAATAGAATAATCGATTGAAAAAAATGATTTCAAATAGTTAAATAATGTATCGGTATTATACTCAACCGTAATTTCGAAACGACAGTGTGTTGGATGTAATATAAGTGTCCATTTGAGTGCCATTTCCATTCTCGTTTCGTGCTTCACATAAATACGTTCCTGAATCCGTTATATTGATTGACGATTCAACAGACACCACTTGCCATTCCTCATCTTTAGACTTCTTCTACATCAAGATGTCTTTGGGAAACGGAAACCCATTAGCTTCGCTTCGCCTTCTAGAATGGTTTGGTTTTTAATGACTGAAGTGTCTTCGAGCAAAACCTCATTTGTGGCATCTGCAACAAATAAACTGTTATAATAGAGATAAACAAAACTATTTTAGCAATTAATTTTTTTTTTGTTATATTACTCACAGGGTATGCCAAATGTTCCAATTAGAATTTCGGTTTTCGTTTTCGAAACAATGTTGCATTTAATTTCTTTCTCTTTTTCGCCATTTTCGAAAAGAACTTCAATCTCTGACCTAAATTCATAAACTGTGTCACTGTAATAGTCCATACTCTGAGTTGCTTCCATGAATTGGCCGTCCTTCCACCACTCAAAAGACCGTAATTCATGCGCGATTGATTGGCATTTAAAGACGATGTACCCATGCTCGTTTGGATTAATCAAATTTTCTGAATTATTTCTCCACAATCTGCCGTTATAAAACAGGCGGGATGGTGGTAGTAAAAGTTGAAACAAATTTACCAATGCGGTTAGAATTGTTTGTTTTGTTGTGCAGAACTAACTTTCGACCTGAAGATTAAACACTTCCGAGTGGTTATTATCGGTGAAGCAATAAAATAAACCCGAATCGTACTCTTTGAGATTATTAATTTCTATGACGCAAGACTCGGAATCTCTAATTTGAAAGCGTTGATTGTCAGTTCCGGTTCTGTTAACGACTGATCTTGCGAGGTTTGTGTACGAATACAATTCGCATTTAGTTGTTTTCGCTGTGCTGCACGTGAATGACATTGAATCGCCTTTTTCAGCTTGCACAGTTTGTTTTTCAGCAGTAACACCTTGAGAAATAAAGTTAAGTTAGATATTAACATTTAAAATATGTACGGAAATTGGACACCATTTTGTTGGCATACCTGCAGCCAATGCAATCACTGCCATAATGTTCAGGATATTCATTTTCACAAGCATTACAGTTTCTTTTTAGACTTTTCTTTTTAACTTAAATGTCGAGTGTCTCGTCTCTGAAATCTCTCTTGATAATTTAAACCAATGGGAAATATTTTTAGAGTGTTGAAAGAAGAGCTTAAGTCAATTGGAGTTTGTAGTGCAATATCAATTTTTGACCAGGGAAATACACTGGACCTTAAACATTTTGATATGCCTGTAATCGAACATTCAAAGATTTCAGAAATATATGGAATTTTCATACATTCAAAATAAATTGTGAAATTATTAATATCCGACTTCTGGAAACGGATAGTTGCAAATTTGTTTGGATATTTCTAATTTTTTTCTAAATGTGTTACAAATACAAAGATTGTAAAAAAAATACTCCGTATAATTTTTGTTTTATTTTCCCGTAATCATTAAATTTTCAAAATACCAACTGACTTACAACTACAGGTGAGTTTTTTTTTTAATTTCTAATAATTGGAACATGCCACATCCAAACCAGGTTGCAATGGCAAGCATTGTAAATATTAAGCAGGTGACTCACAAGCAACGCATAGGTAAAGCAATTATTTGACTGGTCCTTTGTGCCCAGATCGATCCAAGTTCCTGGAGCTTACCTAAGGGAAGGGCTTGGGAGCTCTGGATCTGGGCACATCGAGGCTGACACAGAATGCATTAAGAGCTCCTTTAGTCTTCGGACACAAGAATTGATCCAAACATTCAGACCATATCACTGTGACGGGTCGTCTCTCCCACGGCAATCTGGGGATTGACTACTATGGAAGGGACTGGACCTTCAAGTAATAATGGGGACGGGGACTCCGGATTGTTGGTTTTGGCCTTTAATCCGTTGTCTAGGGGTCGGAGTACCCATCACCAGTGCTGGTGTTAAAGGGCACACTACACCTACAACCGTCCTATCACTCACAGGACGGTTTGCCCGTTAGTGACGTGGTCGGTTGGCATAATACATTCTGCTGAGGTACTTACCTAACAGCCCATGTAGCCGCTCATGCAGGCTGCAACAGGGACATCTTCCTGTCATTGAGCGTCACAGTGGCAAATGGGAGAAGAGCAGAGTCAACTGGAGCACTGCACTGCCCAGGTTGACTGAGGGACCTCAAGAGCACACGTCCTCACCCGGTGCTGTCCAAACTCTCTCTCTCTGACTCACAGTCTCTTCTCCCCCACCACTCAGCTCCCTCTTTCCCCAAGGGGCCAGTTTACCTCGCAAGAGGGGTGGCCAGGGGCCAGAGAGCAGTGTGTGGAGTGACGTGGGTCCCCATGAGTAGCCACGGTGGCTAAACGGTCACATCACTCATGAATGTCCCTTGGTTACCATATGCTCTAAGGACAAGAGTGGTTGGCCATTGTAGATCACATTGCATTGGCCTAAAACAGGGGTCGTCAAGTAATTTTAGTGGGGTCCGGATACTATTGAAAATTTTTATTGAGGTCCAGAAAAAAAACACTTAAAACCCAAATAAACCCCCCCCCAATAAACACACACAAAAAATAAAAATAAAACCTAAAAACCACAGGAAAAACAAAAAAAAACACCGGAAAACCAAGAAAACCGGTGGGAAAACGTCGCTAAAACGTCACCGCGGTCTAAGATTCGACCTTCCGCAGTCTGGATACGATCCCTGATCCGCCTGTTGCCGACCGCTGGCCTAAAACAACCTTTGCAATCATATTCATGTCTTTTCCTTTAGCCAAAGATTCCTATATAAATGCATAATTAAGTCCAATTTACCCTTTTTATATGCGAATAACACTATAGAGCTTTTTACTGTCTGTTTCTCCAGATGCGTGATTACAAACGCACAGCCGGGCCAAACAAGTGACTGGTCTTGCTGACGAAATGAAGAGCAATACGGCGATAGCGATGGCAATATCTGACAAGATTGCCCTCGAGTCTGCAGGGACTTAAAGCGACCGTTGAGCCGTGCTCCAAAGCACGACATTAATTTCTATAATGCAAGACTCGGAATCTCTAATTTTAAAGCGATAATATTCGTTTTCCGTTCTTTTAACGACTAATTTCCCTACATCTGTGTACTTATACAATTCGCATTTACTTGTTTTTGCTGTGCTGCACGTGAATGATATTGATTCCCCAATTTCAGCTTGCACAGTGTGTTCTTTGGCAGTAACATCTTTATAAATAAAGATTATTATTCAGATATTAAGATTTAAAATGAGTACGGTAATTGGACACCATTTTGTTGGCATACCTGCAGCCAATGCAATCACTGCCATAATGTTCAGGATATTCATTTTCGGAAGCATTACAATTTCTTTTTAGACTTCCTTTTTAACTAAAATGTTGATAAAGGTTCATGTGTGTCTCGTCTCTGTAATCTCGTTTGATAATTTAAACCAATGGGAAATATTTTTAGAGTGATGAAAAAAGAGCTTAAGTCAATTGGAGTTCGGAGTCCAATATCAATTTTTGACCAGGGAAATACACTGGACCTTGAACATTTTGATATTCGTGTAATCGATCGTTCAAATATCTCGGTTCGTGTAAACCCACACTGGGAAAAAAATGGAATTTTCATATATTTATGAGTTAAAAATAAATTGTGAAATTATGAAAAGTTGGAAATTTGTTTGGATATGCTTTGTAAATAAATTTACAACGATTGTAAAAAAGTATAATTATAGTTTTACTTAATCATTAAATTTTTTAATTAAATTTAAATTTTTTTGCTGAAGGGCAACCCAACAACCTAGGCAATAACACGGTAAACACACAACCCTTAGACAAACGCGGCAATAAAGTCTATTAAACCCAAACTGTGTTCTCTGTGTTGATTTTTACATCGTGAATGCCTCGTGGTCCTCCCCTGGCCATGAGGCGATCCACTTACATGCTGCACCGCCATTAAGAAACTTATTCATTATTTATTTATGCAAATAGTTGGATTTTGGTTAGCTACTTTCTAATTTAATCCAGAATCAATCCTGTGTGGTGATCTCAGTTTATTTCGTACGTGTCCATAATTTCAGTTGCTTCCTCTTTCAGCTCTCTAAAAATGTGCCTTTCGTACCGGAAGTCAATAAATATCACCACTTAAAGCATAATTGTGTTTTATTTTATTTCACAATAGTCTGGCGTGTGCCAGACTCAGTCATGTGACTGGGGGGTGAAAACTCCCTAAGCACATTTCACCCCAAATTGTTTGGGGTGAACAGCTAATTAGGTTTGGTGCAACAAAATCCTTTTGGAGTGTTTTACACTCCATCTTAATTCTTGGTTATTTTGTGACGCACGTCATGCACGTCGCGTTCTCGTGACATTACGAGATCGCGTACTGCACCACCTGTACTTTCATGCAAATAAAGTCATTCATTCAAATATTCATACAGCGACTGCCTCGTGTTCAATTCCATCCAACAATGTCCAGTTCCATCCGATACAATCCAAGTTATACAAACACACTACCTTTATTGCACTAAACTGAGCTAATTGCGATCTGAGTAACTTCGAAGTGTGCCAAGCTTGAAATCCAAATTTTGGCACACTCTTGAATACACACTGAAACACAACACACCTTGTCACTGCTAAGCCGAAAAATTCGCTAGTATTGACCGTGTTAGTTTGTGTGTTTTGAGACATCGTTTGCTTTGCGCCAATTGTGCAAAGCAAGCACTCGTTTGCGTTCGCGTGTACCAGCCGCCGCTGCTACCGCTGGGGAGAAGAGAAGACGCTCGCTGTGAACCATCGCCGTTGACTTGTCCGGAGTTCCCGCCAACGCCATCGTACGTGTGAGTAACGAAGAAGAGAAGACGTCGCGCCATCTTAACAACAAGCCGCTGTTGCACACGCCGTTCGCGTGTTGCGCGTAACCGTTGTTACGCGGTTATGCCATCTTTTCACATTTCATTATTTTTGCGACATAGTCGCTTTTTCCATTATTGTAATTTATTGATTGTATAATTTATCCATCGATTAAATTATTGTTCATTTGAATTTAATCTTCTTTGTGTTTATTTAATAAACCCTCCTATCAACGGCATTCACCTGCGAGTTAGTTTTAACTTATTAGTTTAAGTTACTAGTAGTTAACACAATATGGTGACCCTGATGGTCACCAAAGGGTTAAACTTAGTTTTCCCTATTAGAAATGTGTCTGAAGTTTATTTTATATTTTTATGTGTTTAAGTTTTTTGTGTCTGGTTAAGGAAGTCAGACACAACTTGGAGACATGTGGGTGGTTGCTAGGGCAACCAGCCCATGAGCTTTTTGTACCAGGAAATGCTTCCTGTGAGGAATTTT
Source organism: Strigamia acuminata (assembly GCA_949358305.1). NCBI lineage: Eukaryota > Metazoa > Arthropoda > Chilopoda > Geophilomorpha > Linotaeniidae > Strigamia > Strigamia acuminata. The sequence goes on along the minus strand of OX442315.1, from coordinate 2,621,816 downwards.
CACTCCTCAGTCTGAAACTAACTTTTGCCTTGTAATGTCACCAAAAACTGCCTCTGAGAAACCAAGCAATTCCACTGAGCAGCTTGTGACTTTAGGTGAAAACCATTTGGACTCTGTCTTGTAACAACACGACGGTTGTTAAGGGAATTCGTTCTTGTGCCAGCACAATTGTTGGCTTGAGATACTTCCCATTCTTGCTGTGAAGAATTTCCACGATCAGAGAGTTCGTCTTGCCAGTCACAACCGACTGGAGAGATTTTATAGTGAAATTTGTCACGTTGCAACGACGCCGCATAAATTTACTTGATGATAAGTGCCCAGGTAAAAATAATCTGCAGAATTCTGCAGAAAATTTGTCAGCAGAAAAATTTCTGCAGAAAATCTTTTTTTTTCTGCAGAATTCTGCAGAAAGATTGCCAGCCGAAAAAATTTGTCATAAAATCTTTTTTTCTCTGCAGAGTTCTGCAGAAAAATTGCCAGCCGAAAAAATTGGCCAGAATTCTCCATTTCTGCACAGTTACGCAGAAATTTTAAACAAAAAGATGAAGTTATTGTTTTTAGTTCAAATCAAATTTTCCGAATGGACGCATTTAGTTCCTTTAATACACAAATATTTACAACTTTTTTAAATTAAACTTTATTTATCCATTCTTATCAATCTAATTCCAACAAATTTGGTATACGAATACAGATGTACAATAAGTCATCATCATTATTTAAAATGATGTATTTAGATGGTTTAATTGAAGTTAAAAGAATTACAGTATTTTTTTGATTTTGTACAGTAAATAATTTTGTAAATGAAATCTGTCTTTCAGCAATAAATTCTGTACCTATCCCAACACACAAACTGTTACATGACGCCGTTTTAATTTCCAATATTGAATTTAAATTATAAAAATTACCACCAGCTTCAACAATTGAATTAATTCTAACATTACTTCTAGGTGACACAGTATATTTGTGGTTTGATAACATAAAGTGTCTGTATGAAATCATGTTTAAAGGAATTTCTCCACACCACGATTGAATTAATTGAATAAAGAAATGGTCATTGTTGTATTTAAACCTTCTGAGACCAATTAAAGTTACTCTTCCAAATTTTACAAATTTTAGCAATTTTTTTTTACTGTAAAGCATCTGATGTAACAGTTCTTTATGAGCAGAGTTTTCAAACACAGTTAATGACTTTCGGATGATATGAGATTTTTCTGCTAAATGTTTACAAATTTGTTCTGGAATATACCGTGTACCACAAAATGAACTTAAAAGCACTCCATTAAATGACTCAAACATAAAACAAGATGAATTCCACAATGGACCAAAATTTCGAACACAATCTGCTAAATGCAGCAAGATATGCACATTATACAGTGAGGGCAAAAACTAAGTTAACAAACGCATCATGTTGATTCTTATGGCTGTATCTCCAGAAAAAAGAGAGGAAAATTTATGAAATTTTAACTGAAGACTCGTACAACATCCTACTTTATCCACCTAAAATTTTATCAATTTTTATCCATCAGTTTCTGAGAAAAAAATTCTTTTGTGAAGTGACGTAAAAAATTAGAGGCAAAAAGTAAGTTAACATACCCATTAAACACAAACAATTAGCCATTCCCATTATAAAATATGCGGCAAATATTAAAATTTATCCTTAAACACATGTGTAGTCACTCATACACTTCATTAAAACATCCAAATCACAAGCAATGCCACTGTGAAACACTGAGCAATTGCCTTGACTTTATGCTTATACTCAGGCTCACCGTTAAAGACACACCACTAACACCAGTTCCTATTGGCCGAGCCTAGTTACTCCTCTCTAACAGTGTACACATCCATTCTATTTCTGGTATTTTGGCCTACTTTTATGTAGCCCTACACCAGTGAATAGGCTCGGAACTGGTGTGTCTCTTATGGTGGGTCAGAGTATAGAATCATTTTTCTGCTGAAATATCCATGTCAAAGGCAGTTTATCATGTGCAAATGGAAGCATAACAGTCCTCCAATACTTTTTTATAAGTATATTGGTCCATGATACCCTTAATTTAATGAACTGGACAGTGCTGGTCTGGCCCGGCGGGCTACCGAGAGTTTCCCGGTGGCCCGTGGCCGCTGTGGCCTGTCGCAGCCTGCTGTAGCCTGTCCCGACTTCATTAATTGTGGCCCGGACACCCAGATTTTCTCGGTAATAAATTTATTCCCAGTCCAGCCCTGGAACTGGACCGATATCCATACAGGAAACCATCTCCAAGCCATTTTACTATTGGGATGGTTTTTCCATATGGATATCGGTCCAGTTCATTAAATTAAGGGTATCATGGATCAATATACTTATAAAAAAGTATTGGAGGACTGTTATGCTTCCATTTGCACATGATAAACTGCCTTTGACATGGATATTTCAGCAGAAAAATGATTCTATACTCTGACCCACCATAAGAGACACACCAGTTCCGAGCCTATTCACTGGTGTAGGGCTACATAAAAGTAGGCCAAAATACCAGAAATAGAATGGATGTGTACACTGTTAGAGAGGAGTAACTAGGCTCGGCCAATAGGAACTGGTGTTAGTGGTGTGTCTTTAACGGTGAGCCTGAGTATAAGCATAAAGTCAAGGCAATTGCTCAGTGTTTCACAATGGCATTGCTTGTGATTTGGATGTTTTAATGAAGTGTATGAGTGACTACACATGTGTTTATGGATAAATTTTAATATTTGCCGCACATTTTATAATGGGAATGGCTAATTGTTTGTGTTTAATTGATATGTTAACTTACTTTTTGCCTCTAATTTTTTACGTCACTTCACAAAAGACTTTTTTTCTCAGAAACTGATGGATAGATGTTGATAAAATTTTAGGTGAATAAAGTAGGATGATGTACGAATCTTCAGTTAAAATTTCATAAATTTTCCTCTCTTTTTTCCGGAGATACAGCCATAAGAATCAACATGATGCGTTTGTTAACTTAGTTTTTGCCCTCACTGTATGTACAAAAGTTTTCTCCATACAGGGTGTACATATCGCACACAAATTCAATCAACAATGTTTCCCCTTTAATTAAATCATCACTAAAAATGTCTTCCGATAAAAATAACAGCACAGCTTGAGACAATTTTGCAAAATGATTTAAATAACTCTCACCTAAAATATCTTTAAGTATAATCGGTAGGATGAATAGCCAAGTACGCCATTCATTGGCTTTCCAATAAGACCTTTCATCAATTGATCGAACTACTCTGGGTATTTCGTACGGTACTTTCACATTCTTAAGCCTTTGATTGATTTTCTTTAGTTTTAAACCGAGGTAATAATCCTTGGAATGATTTTCAGATTTTAACATTTGACATGTTAAATGCCTTGTCACTCCAAGGCAGACATTATGCATATAGTCTACTGGGAAACCATTAATAATATCAAAGCTTTCTATACTTAATAAAGGGGATCTGGCTTGAACACCATATACATGTTTAATTTTTTTTCTTTCTTTTTCGATTAAATGAATTTCATAATTACCTTTAGTTCGGGGTTCTGGCAAAGGATGTGAAGGCAAATAGACACGCTTATTTCCCTTACTTTTAGCTCTAACAGATTTTATAAGACAGTAATTGCAGCCAAACTTACCATTGTGCTGCATTATACCCTGGACCACACATCTTGCTACAGAGTCACAATTTACCATTAAAAGGTGAACTTTGGATAAAAAACATTTCTGCATGAATGACCATTTAATGCCATCATTCATAAGACACTTCATTTGTTTGATAATTGGATTAAAATAATTAGGAAATTCTGGTTTGCCCTTTCCAAACCATAAACCAGCAGTGCAAACATACTTTCGTCTCAAGGTATAGCTTAATTCATTAATGGAATACAAAATAGGCCAAAGACCAAATGATGAACTTTTAAATACTGGTACACCATCAGTATTAAAATTACATGATAAATCATGGGGTCCTAAAACAATGCGTTTATACTCTTTACCATCCCAAATGTTTGAAAGGCTATTGCTTGGTTGTTTTTTCTTTGTGAAATTACTAAGTATGTCAGCTGCAACATCATCATGCAAGAGTAGGTCATTGATTTGCTTACTAATGTTAAACATGACAAAAAATTGACTGTCATCTTGTATAGGGAGGTTACAATCTTGATATACTTTGTTTCTTTTTTCAACTAATTTTTTGCAATTCAAACATTCGTAAAGGTACTTAAATGTTTCGGAATAGTTAACACACATTAATTTTTTAAAATAATAAGTAGTGTTTGGTAAAACAGCTCCATTTGGTAAGTGTGCAGAAATAATACTCAAAAGATGTTCCAATGCAGTATGCTGCAATCCATATTTCAACATGAAAGTTGCGATTAAAAACAGACTTTGCTGAAGTGATATGCCTGCTCCAGAATAAAGTGGACTCCATTCCTAATGACAAAGAAAATAAACAATAAAATAAATAAAGAAGTAAATAAATTCAACTTAACATCAAGTTTAAATTATTACCTTGTCTGGTTCTGATTCTGGTTCTTTTTCACTTTCAGAATCGCTGAATGATGAATTTTGCTGGTAGACACTGGAGTCAGGCCTCAAGGAAGAATGTTGAAATATTCCATTGATAAAATCGTCATATGCTGGAACATTTTCACAACCTTCTTCTTCCGGGAAATTTAAAAATTCCTCATATTCTATTTCTGTGCTAGATGCACCAGAAGCACAGCTGTTTGAAAATGAAACTGTCTGAAAAGTAATAATTTTAATTAAACAACCTGAATATTGTAATTTATAAATATTTTTAGGCAATAAAATTGCGCCATGGCTATTCTTACGTACGTACGTACGTAAAAATAGCCATATGCTATTCTTACTAAGAATATCCTCAGCCATAAAATTATGTATGAGATATTTTGCCAGAACCTATTCCACGTGGTGACTTTATTTAAACGTAACGAACGCAAATTCATCCGATTTTGTACGAAAATCAGTCGTTTTATAGCCGAAAAATTAACATTTTCGACAAAAATCTTAATTTTAGACTCACAAATAGACATTTTCGACAAAAGTCTTAATTTTAGACCCAAAAATTGACATTTTCAATCGATCATGGCCTTCCAAAAACTAGATTTTTGGACTAAATTCATAGATTTTTAGCACAATCACCAAATACCAGGTGGCCCACGTAAAACCGGCCCGACAATACAAGGAGGGTCACGAAGGGTGACTCAAAAAAATGTATACACACACAAAATTAAATATACTGTACATTAATCATTAGCTGTGGGTAGTGTTGTTTAATTAATGTTTCTAGTGCAGTTTTTTCCGCTCTTTCGTTTGGTGTTTAGTTTTTGACGATCCCAGCTTTCGTTCTCGAGATATTTGCATTTTTTATCAAACTTGAAAAATTCGGACAAAAATTGATAAAAAATGCAAATATCTCGAGAACGAAAGCTCGGATCGTCAAAAACTAAACACCAAACGAAAGAGCGGAAATAACTGCACTAGAAACGTTAATTAAACAATCCTGCCCACAGCTAATGATTTAAGTATATTTAATTTTGTGCGTGTATACATTTTTTGAGACACCTTTAAAACCGTCCTTGTATTGTATTGTCGGGCCGGTTTTATGTGGGCTACCCGGTATATCAAACATGAACTTTATTAACCCTAATTTTAATGTATGCCCACCTGAAAGTTTGTTTCCGCATCCGTGCTAAACTTCTTCTTTTTGCATCGAGACTTGGTCACTTTATTTCTTTGTTTTCCTTCTTCAAATTTTCGGTAGTTTCGTTTGGAGGCCATTTATAGTTTGTAAGAATCCATTGCCAGACGAAAAAGGAACTACTTTTCCTTACGGTAGTGCACAGTCCGGCTTAGCCAATAGGAATTAGGAAAACATTGTGGTGACTTATGTATTGGCCATAAAATCACTCCGCTGTTACGTCGTACTAAACTTACTGGATCAGCCATATTTTACACAACAACGGAAAAACCCCCAAAAAAAACAATACGTCGTACTTAATCCTTTGTCAGGTATGTAACAATGTATATCAGTTTCGGCTTCTTATTTGTTATTTAAGGAAATATGTTTAAAATTCACATTGCTTCATTTTCCTGGCGCAAATTTCGCGCGCACCAAAATTTGCGCCATGCAGGAAAGTGAAAGGACGATCACTTTTTTGGGGGTTTTGCAATGGCCGCGGATTGAACGGGCGCCGATAAAATTTCATTTTTATTTTCATTATTCTTTGGTTGTTTCTGATCGATTTTAAATATTTTTTGGTAGTTTTTTTGTCGATTTTTATTGTTTTTGGTTGTTTTTTATCGGGTTTTTATTTATTTTTTGGTGGTTTATCATCGATTTTTATTGTTTTTGATTGCTTTTCATCGTCTGCACGGCGTAACGTAACGTCTGCCCAACATTACTTAAAGTCAGTGTTGGGCACGGTGCACCCAACGCGTACCGCGGTCCAAGTACGGTACTTGCGCAATTCCAAGAAAGTACAGCGGTCCCTGGTGCGGGACCGCGGTACAGGCCGCTTCCGCAAACAGTACCGTGGTCCCAGTACAGTACCGGTACCGGGATTTTGCGGTACATCTCGCGGTACACGGGAAAATGCGAGAAAACACGAGATTCTCGTGTTTTCTCTGGTTTTCCACTTTTAAGTTAAAACTTGTACCGAAATTAAAGGGTTATTTCTTTTAAATAAATTAAATTTTAACTGCAAATTTAGAATAAGAAGTACTGAAGTGATTAGTGAGCAAAATAAAATGCGGCGACGCCGAGGCCAGGCCGTTACACACGGCATAAGCCATTAACAATTGACGTCGTAGTTAAGCAGAAAAGCCACCCGTGCCCCCGACAATACACAATCGACGACAAGAATTGGAAATTCAACTTTTAAAGTAATAAAACCAATTAAAAGTTTGTTTATACACATTTCATTGGTTTTTATTACTTTAAATGTTGAATTCCTGTCTCTTGTCGTCGATTCGATTGTGTATCGTCAGGGGCACGTTGCTTAACTTGACGGCAATTATTAATCGCATATGCTGTGTGTGACGGCCTGGCCTCGGCGTCGCCATACTTTATTTTGTCTGCTAATCACTTCATTACTTCTTATTCTAAATTTGCAGTTAAAATTTAATTTATTTAAAGGAAAACTCTTTAATTTCGGTACAAGTTTTAACTTAAAAGTGGAAAACCGGAGAAAACACGAGAATCTCGTGTTTTCTCGCATTTTTCCGTGTACCGCGAGGTGTACCGCAACGTTAAGTTAATGTTGCGCAGAGCCAAACCCATTAGCTATGTAAGTTAATGACTTATTTTTATATTAAATGGTTCAAAATTGTTCGAAGTTGTTTTTTAACAAACTTGATTTCATAACAGATTTCTACTTTCAGTATGCTATATTACTTATTAGGAGAATGGGTAGAGGAGAAAAATGTATTCAGTGTGGTGCCGAATTCCATGATCATCAATAAAACCCAAACTGATCTCGCCGATGCTCTGACCGATTTGACTATTGATGTGGCATGGGAAGATGAAAGTGCTCCTTTCAAGGTTTTAAAGACAGGTGTGTTTAGAACACTCTTTAAGTATATTCAATAAAAACTAATTTTTTTTAAATAGGTAAAAGCAAGACCAAACTGGAAAAGGAGTGTACTTTGCTTTCAAAAGTAGCAGCTAACCAGTCAATGGAGCTCTCACCATCGGCAATGGGAAAAGGTCAGCGAACAAGGAGAGCCAAAAACATGTCATTTTTTGATGATGGTGATGAAGAAAAAACTCAATCTGTCACGGTCCTGACTCTAGACAGTAATAATTTTCGAAATTTTTAGCGCATTTTGCGCCTTCCCTTTAAATTTTCCCAATTCTGTTGAGAAATTGCTCTAGTTTCTTTATTTTATTTTATTTTTCCCAAATCTAAATTTATTATTTTATTTTGTATTATTTTCCTTATTTTTGATATTTATCTTTAATTTGGCCTGGTTTTAATCACCCCATCCAGACAAATCATGAGAATTCTGCAATAAGTTGATATAATCGCGCTCTAAATTTGCATATTTCACCCCTGGTCGCCTGTTTTCTGCCAGTCCCCTTTGGGAATTGACTTGGCCTTTGACATGTGATCAGAGGTGACTTGTTCTGTCAAGACATTTTTGACAGAGAGAATAATTTTCGCCTTCGACTAGTCAACATCTTCTGTCTCAACTAGAAGATTTCCAAGTGCGATTTATGTTGCGTCTCAACGCATACGGTCACATTGCAGCCCGAATTCTCATGGTTGGCTATCTAACCACAACCTTTATTATTTGCCCATTATTTGCGTACAAATTACTGGAAAAGCGGCGTATTCGACGGTCTTAATTCGTCAATACATTTTATGCCACGACTGTGACTTCCTCCTCAGCCTAGACATTTTGAACTTATACTCGTCTCAATTGCGTATTCATTTCATTATCGACGGTTCGACGACGTTGTCTGCGGTTTGGTACCTGTTTGCGCGTTCACCCAACGTTTGCGCGTGTTCAGGAGAAGAAACATACTCTTCGTAAGTACGCCTAGCATATGACGACATTTTCCCTAGTGAAGAGCGATATTTTGGTCTTAAATTCGAAGTATCAACGTTCGCCATTTTGTACGGCGCCCGAATTGAATCCTGCACCCATAAAATACAGATTTCACGAATAGACGCTGTCTTAACCTAGCTACCACCCCCGGCAAAGTTTTAAGAGTTGCAGCGCCTGCGAACCTAAATTTTCTGGTTATTACAATCCCTGGAAATTCTTAAATTTCCGAAACCATTGTTAAAAAGTCGACTACGACGTGACAATCTTGGCGAGCTAGACAGGATTCAACTCGAAACGTGTTCTAAGAGAACACAAACCACCATTTTCTTCAGTGAAGACTACGCAAGTATAGGTCGTTATATTTATTTAATTAATTACTTATTTTTGCCGGCACACATATTATTATTTCAACATGGCTTCACGCGACGCTTTGTCGCAATCCAGTGTTTCGGACGTAGAAGCCGAACAAGCGCATACTTTGCCACTTCCAGACTCACCAACACATGAGCCGGACCAGCAGCAGGATTTACTAGTACAACCAATATCCACAGACGTACCATTTTCCAATCCTTGGAGGACATACGCTCAAATGGAAGCGGATCAACTCCAACATGAACGGGAAGCGGCTGCGGCACGAGATCAATGGGAGGAAAATAGACGCCATTTGCAGGACTCACTCATGGAAAGAAGACAAATTGTGGACGGAATGCGAGCGGTTCGAGAAGACATTCAACGAGGACCGCCGCCTCCCTACCAACCTGCGTTTATGCAACCGGAACCACAACAACATCGAAGGAATCCACCTGCACTGACGATGGAAGCATTGATGAGAGTATTACGAGAGGATAGAAGGGAGTTACAACACGAACTTCGCCAGGAGTTGCTCGAGTCGATGAGGCAAATTAGACGCGAGCTGAACGACAGAGTGGAGGAATTTATCCATTCGCACAACGAGCGAACTCAGCCTGAACCACCAGCACCAGAAGCAGGTTCAGGGGCCACACGTCGTGGTCGAGAGGGCGCTCGGGAAGCCGACTTTTCTTTTGGAGATACTGGACGTGCGTCAGGACCACGACGCACTGGCTCTTATTCTCCGAGACGACGCCAACAACATTCACAACAGGGAGACACGACTTCCAATGTTCCACGGGACCCACCACCGAATCCTGACCCGGATTCCGCTCAAGGAGGTAGTCAAGGCATACCACTCAGCGCCTCAAGACAGCTGCCTCACACGAGATCTCAACTCTCGTTGGAGTCGGAAGATCAGCGTCAAGCCGCTCAGGTTGGAAGGTATAAACTTAAAGTTGAAAAAATTCCATACTTTGATCCGGATGAGGCTACTTTCGACACAGTGGACTTGTTCCTAGGTAAGCTATATGCGCACATGTTTACCATGGGAGCACCGGAAGGAATATATTTGAAAGTATACGTGGTTCTCGCGCTCCGAAATAGAGCGCAACGTTGGTGGATGGCTCTAACTCCAAAACCTAACAATTGGGAGGACTTTGAATTAGTTTTCAGGCAGGTATTTTCCATTAATTCAGCTTTAGCTAATGTTAAGTTGTCTCAGCGCAAACAAAAGCCAGGGGAATCAACTATGTCGTTCCTCAGCGAGATGATTCATTATTTAAATATTGCTGGATACAAGGACAAGGGCTTGCAGTGGGAACGAGTTCAGGGCATGATGCAAACTCAAGTTGTACAATTAATGCGCTCTTGGTGCATCAGGACGATCGACGACGCAGTCAAAATGGGCAACGACGTCGATAATCGCCTTCAGTTGGATTCGTTGCGGACTTTTGAGTACAAACAGTGCGGAGTTTCGGACCAAGAGATGCCTTTACCCGCAGGAGTGGGTCCTGCCACACGTACCAGGACGGAGGAGGAGAAGTTAAATCAACAATCTACTTCGTCCAGGTCTGGTCGTTTTTCAAGATTCAACAAAGTATTTACAGCATTGCTAGAGGACATGTCGGCGTGCGCGCTCGATCCAGAAGATCCCAACAGCGAGGAAACCAATAAGGACCCGCCAAAGGAGTCTGCATCAGCGGCAGCACAAAAATCTGATGTCCACGCCATGACTGCGACTACTGCGCCAACACCTAGAACGGATACACAGCACACATGTCCCAAGGACGTTGTCATTTTTCCAGCCGCTAAAGAAGCGCCTTCAGAGCCAAAGCTCCCGAAGAATGCTATGTGGAGAAAAACACCAACAGACAAATGGTACATGTCTGACAGGCAATCATGGAGGCCTGTGTGCCCCGTTTGTGGCAAGGAATGGAGTCGTCAGTCGGGAAACGCAAGTGGCCTGCTCAAAGCATGAGTCCAGAGAGTGGGTCGGATATAAACATCAAGGACTCTACTGAGAAGAAGACTGAAGAATCACCAGACGTCGATGGAAGTACAACACAGTCTACTCCGACACCAGAGGCGCCATCTGCTGTTCGAGAAGACAACAACAAATCATTAACACCGTCTACTGACATTAAATTAACTACATTAATCAAATCAGATTCAAGTAAATCAAAAACAAAAACACCCGGTGTCGTAACACCACAACTAACAAAATCAGCGCAACTTTCGTCTGTGAAAGCCAAGGAAACCCCCAAAAAACCAACTTCGTTGACAACGCAGAGTGAGACGTTGCAAACAAACTTCGTTCTTTTGTCGCCCGAGGAATTGCAAAAATCCGAAGAGCCAAGAATCGAAATTACGAAGATTGATCGCTTTAATAGAGAAGCACCATATATCAAAATAACATGGGCTAACGTGAGTTTTGTTGCACTTTTGGATTCAGGCGCTCAGACATGTGTAATGTCAGAGTCATTATTTAACAAACTTAAAGCCAATATGGGTTTGGAATTGCTCGAACTTCACGAAACAGTGCGTACGGCGGCCGATGACAAAATTCCAGTTAAGGGATCTGTTAAACTGTCGGTGCGCGCACCCTTGGCCGTTATTTCTTTCATTTGCTTAATTATACCCAAAACATCAGAGGACCTTCTGCTGGGAAGAGATTTCTGCAGAGCGGTTGGTCTGTGCACAGACTTTGAATTGTGCCAGTGGTATTTAAAGGGATCACAAGAGCGAAGACAATTCATGACTTTAGAACAAGCTAACAAGTCAGAATCTGTTCTTTTGTTTCTCATCAAGAAACCCAATGATACAAAGGACAGCACTAGAGATGTACCCAAGGTAGTAATTAATAACATTAATTGTATTCTTCTAGAACATCGACCTTTGTCGCAAGAGATTTTCGAATATCCAAATGACGATGCTCAGCACCAAATCAAGAGGATTCGGAATCGTACACGAGATCAATGGTCATTTATATGGTCACCAAAGAGGAAGGATTCTATTAAAAAATCAAGAAAATTCAATTCATCATTGTTTTCGACGCTTAGCCAACGCAGACGTGCAAGACGACAGCGGAGACGCCTTTATGAATTGTCACCAACAATAAAACAACTTAACACGCAGGGAAGACAGCTTTTGCGTCGTGTGGATGAAAATGCGCTCATGGCCAGAGTACACGATCATTCGACGATTTCGGAGCCGCCTCTGGATGTTAACGTACTACAATATCAACCAAGCAGTGATCCAACGCAACTGGATTGGATTTACGACCAGCTGTGGTCATCATTGACGGTACCCCAAATTCGTTTATTAATTCAGACTCTTCGACCAATTTCGAAAGTATTTCGTGAGGAGGTTGGATTATGTAACAACACTCAGTTTGAAGTAAATTTAAAACCGGACTTTAGACCAATTCATGTGCCTGTAAGACCCGTTAACCCAGCAAAAAAGATGGTAATTGACGCTTATTTGGACCAAAAACTAAAACAAGGCATTATTCGTCGATCAAAAAGTGATTGTGCAGTGGCGCCTGTTGTTGTTCCAAAGAAGACTGGAGATTGGCGTACAGCTATGGATTTTAGGCCCATGAATGCTCAAACTTTACACGATGTCTACCCACTACCCGACATCGATAATATATTTTCTTATTTAGGAGGATCAAATTGGTTTTCGATCATAGATGGACGAGAAGCTTTCCACCAGATTGGAGTGCGTCCAGGTGACGAGAGATTTCTCGCATTTATTACGCACAGAGGACTTTTCGAATATGTGAGAATCCGTTTGGACCCATTAATGGTCCAGCAACTCTGCAGAGAGCCATGAACAAGACTTTGTCGAAATATCTTTACAAATTTGTGTTCGTTTATCTCGATGACGTCATAATTTTCAGCAAGACTTTCGAGGAGCATGTGCAACATCTCAAAATAATTCTTCAAGCCTTGGATGAAGCGGGATTCACGATGAACGCCAACAAGACGGAATTGTGCAGAACATCGCTCGAAGTTTTAGGACATATTGTAGAGGCTGGACACATTAAACCAAACCCAAATAAGGTGACGGCAATTCAATATTTTCCGGCGCCTACCAACATCAAAGAATTACAAAGATTCAAAGGAATGATTGGTTATTATCAGTCATTTTTCCCAAATTATTCAAAAACATGCGAGGTGTTTCGCCCCTTACTCAAAAAAGATTCTGAGTGGAATTGGACGATTCAACACCAAGAAGCATTTGATTCACTCAAGAGAGGATTGGCTGAACCAACTCTACATCGAAGATTCCCAGATTGGACCAAGCCATACATACTACAAACAGACGCCAGCTATTCGGGTTTGGGCGCTGCACTCATGCAATTAAATGATCAAGGTGAACGAACACCAATCGCCTTTGCATCACGTGCATTGAATTCTGCTGAAAAGAATTACAGCGTCATCGAGATTGAATGCTTAGCGGCGGTTTGGGCGGTCAAGAGATTTCGTGTGTATCTTGAGATGATGAATTTTTATTTAGAAAGCGATCATTTGTCGTTAAAGTGGCTTTTCCAGCAGCGAGAACCAAGGGGACGCCTGGCACGATGGGTTCTGTCCCTCAGTGAGTACAAATTTACATTTCTTTACTGTTCAGGAGCGCAGAATCGTGTTGCGGATGCCCTTGGCCGTGCGCCTGTGGAACCATCGGAACCATTGGATGCAGACGACTCGCCTCTCGTTGATGAAACATGCTACATCGCCTATTTTGACGACCCAGATGATTGGCCAAAATTACCAATAATCAACATTATTGGAGTTGGATTGGCTGCGGCACAACAACAAAATAACGCAGCTGTGATGACAAGAGCACAAAGACGACAACAGCAAATTAAACCAAAATTGGGCAGGCCAAAGGGTTCTAAAAACAAGAAAAGACCGCCACCAAATTATCAGGTATTAACTCGAGCCAGAGCGCGTCAACAAAGACAAGTTTCGACGCCTCCTGGAGCTGTTGCACCATTGCCACCTTTAATGTCGCCTCTGCCATCGCCAAATGTGCCAACTGCATCGTTTCCAACTCCTGATGTGTTGAGCCCACCTGCAGGACCATCTGGAGCTGCACGACCGAATTTTGACGGATATGGAGGTCCAGATTCGGATTTGTCGGACGATTCGACAACTTATCAACCAGCATGGATGGGGCGTGCAGGATTTATGCCACAGCAAGTGCGTCAAGATCGATCACAATTTCAGAGAAATGCGACGAGACGCCCTGTTGCTGATGAACAACAAGACGAAGAAGAAGATGAGGCCGAGCGACTCCATGAGGCGCCGCAAGACCACCAATCATTTCGTCTAATACCAACTATTAACGAAATAATTCGTCGACAACACGAAGACACGTGGAGCGCCGAATTAATCGAATATCTTGATCAAGGACATTTGCCCAACGACCAAGTGCAAGCAGCGCGTATCAGGTATCGTGCCGTAGATTTTGCTATTTACAAGGGAATGTTGTGTCGTTATCCACCGATTGACATAAATAAAATTCGCCGTAGAAGACAGATCTATTTGCCCCTAATGTTACGCGAACAATATTTCAAAGCTCTGCATTACCCGCCGAGCTGCGGACATTTAGGAGTTGAAAAAACACTTCATCGATTCCGGGCCCGAGTTTATTGGCCAAAAATGAAGGAAGACGTTTTGCTATGGATTCAAAAATGTGAACCATGTCAACGAGCTAAGCCGTTAAATCGCCTTCCATATGGACCAATGATTATGGCCAAACCACGACATTTGTTTCACACAATTTACATCGATTATTATGGTAAAAAGCCCAGATCGATTGGAGGACATTGTTACGCATTAGTAATTGTGGATGCCGCCAGTCGATGGTTGGATGTGAGATTGACCGAGACATCTGACTGGAAAACAACAATCAAACAATTGCAAGGATTTATTCAGCGATGGGCATTTCCAAAAGTTATCATCAGTGATAATGCGCCAGCTTTCCGATCAATGGAATTCCAGGCTGCATGTCAGAGTTTTGGCGCCATCAATCGCTACACGGCTGTTTATCATCCACAAGGGAACTTAGCCGAAAGATTAAACCAAGCATTAAAAAACTGCATTTTAGCTTATATTGAGGAGCATGTGCGCTGGGACGTTCACATTGGATATTTTGTGTTAGCAATCAACTCAGCATATCAAGCTTCGCTTCAATATTCTCCTTATCAAATGGTGACGGGACAAGAGGCGCGTTATCCAGGTGATTTCGATTCGGACACCGACGATGGACAGCCGCTGCCGCCAGCACGAGCGCGAGAGACGCATGAATTGATGAGAGAATTGCGAAATAATGCCACTGCAAATTTACAAAAAGCTCAAATTAGACATAAACGTTGGTTCGATCGAAAAAGAAGACCACACGATTTCAAACCAGGCGATTTTGTGTCTATTAAAAATCGACAATTGTCATCAGCGGACCGACAGTTTGCTGCAGGACTTCGACAGAGGACGGAAGGCGTTTACGTAATCCATAAATTAACTGGACCCAACACTGTCATTCTTATGGACAAGGATGGTCGTCGAATGCTGCCGTATAACGTCGTGGAATTGCGCCATTGGTTCAATAGTGATGATGATCTAGACCAAACTGACGCAACAATGATCGAAAAACATGTTGCTGCGTTTACATCGGAAATTGAAACCATCATCGCTTCATTTTCGATAAAATAACTTAATTTCTTTTCATTTTATAATTTTATTTCTTTCTTTGCTTTACCCAACCTTCTTTCCTTCCTGTGTTTATAATTTTCCCTGCTTTAAACCAAATATTTACGGAGGATAGACGCTGAAAATAGTAAGTAAAGATTAGTTTAGGAATTTGAAATTCATCAATTTAAAATGATGATACAAAAATTTACTAAGTCCAAACTCATGCTTCTTCGAAGTGCGTGATTAAATCTCGTTCACGCGAGAGGTCCGTGTCATATTTTATGACGAGGCGACCCCGTAGCGAGACCGCGTGTATTAAAGACATGTGAGGGCACGACTTAGCCACATTTTAATTTGCGTCTGAATAGTCGCGCCTCAAAAACTTAACAATCACCCAAATTGGATTAATATTGTTAGAAATTGTGCGTCTATCACCCGTAAGTACTTTCTATCTCACAACAATTTAATTTTAATTGAATATTTTCGCTAAAATAACTTTTTCTTTCCTGGAAAATTTCCATTTTCTTTTAGTTTCACTTTACAATAATTTATTATGGCGTCCTACGATCCAAAAGTAACAATTACGATTCCAAAACCAACACAAAAAGGTTATCCAAAGTACCTGCCAATACCACCAATCGAAGCGTCGGGCGAAGGACTGGTGCCACGCTTTCATCCGGACCACCCAAACGACCAAAGTTTTCCAAACTATGAACTGTGTCCAGTTTGTAGCGGTACCGGATTTGAGATTTACCAACTGCGGGCGCCACGAGAATGCCGAGCGTGTCGGGGCGGCGGTGACTTGCGCCGTTGCAAATTTCGGAAATGGATGCGCCTTATGTTCGCGTATGTACTTGGTTATGAATCAATAGATAAAACTTCGTTGGCTGGAGTGGATTTTCCGCCGCCGAGGATTCCGTTCGGCAGTGCAAACGCCATCGCTCGTTTTCGTCATGCGCACGCGTCATATTTGGCACGCATAAAGCAATTGGCGAAGGAGAAGGGAATCCGGCCGTTGACTTGGAAATATCCGGAGGGAGCCTACATAATTGCCGGCGAGCAACCTGCCGAACTTCCGGACCAGTTTGTGACGCCTGAAGGAAAGACCTACGATGTGGAATCGGGTATAGAACTGTATTTGACGGCGCCCAATGTGGTCGCGGATGCAAAAAGAGCATATTCAGAGCCAGAGAGAGTTGCGGCCGATTTGCCGTTTCAACATTCAAATCTGCGTCCACGACACACGTACGAGGAGCGAAGCACGCACCGTTTGAAGGAATATACGCAGAAAGTAACGAAAAGAATTGGAGCGGAGGCGAATCGAGACACTCACTTTGTGACGGGACGATCCGGACCAGCATTGGACGTCTCTTCAGTCATCGTCGAGGAAAACGGAGCGGTTGGTGGAGCGCCTATTGCCTTGCCTGTCATCGAATCGACTAAGGAACTTTCGTTGCACGACCGGGTATCTAGAAAGGTAGTAAAAAATGAAGAAAATAGAAAAGAAAGAGAAAAAATTAGCAATATCAACACGATGTCGACCCCGATCATCAAAACGGAATCGAGTGTGACGGCGGCGGAGGCGAAGTCAACCAACATTACAACGGTGACCACTGCTGCGCCAATCGTCATTCCTTATTTTTATGTCGTAAAAAACAAATCATCTTTGATTGAGACGTCTGAATCGAGCCAAGCTGCCCGACCTGTCGATGTCACCACTGTGACTCAGTCGAATGTGACGCCCAAGATGATGACTTCAGTTGCTGCGACATCGGTGCCGATTACGTACTCCAAAATTGCAACTTCAAACACACAAATGGACACAATTGCTGATTTTAACAAAAAACTAATTAGGGCTGATTTTTCCCCACAGGTTGACCAAGACATTAAGGCGTTGTTGAATTTCACACCGTCTTCATCCATCGCGAATATTGCTGCCGAAATTGCGAAAGATGCGGAGGAGTGCGCAAAGATCCACGACGTCAAGAAATTGGAAAGCAAGATTTCTAATCCAATTGCTAAGGCCATTTCAGCGGTCTCAAACGGATCAACGTCGTCTGAAGGATGCGCATCTCTAAAGCCACGTTATCTCCAGGGATTCGACCGAAATGGATGTACGATGCGCCCAGACCGTATTTTCACTCAGATGTCCGAAATATTCCGGCGCCATGAGCTTGAGATTCTGTACCCTATGGAAAACAGAGGTCAAGGACGAATCAACCTGAGATCGGAGGGATGGAGCGAACTTTTTAAGATGTCGATTAATTTGGATTTCAACGTCAGCGCCTCGGACTTCAAAGCGGTCGTCGGAACGATTTTCGGACGCCTCGGAAACATCGCGAAGGAAATAGAAGCAAAGATGACGAAAGACTGTACCGGAGACGAACACGCGGTGCATCACCTCATTGTGCACGCTGTGCACTTTAATTTAAAAGAAATCATCACCCAAATGCATCAGAGTCGTCGCGACGCCGTTAAACGATTTCGTGAGGCCGACGCACTCAAGGAGGCCCAGCGACTGGAGGACGAAAGAAATGCGCCCGCCAAACCACCACTGGATCCAGAATTGATCATGACGGAGGATGAAATTAAGAACTTTTCAGAAAAGATTCTCATCGAGTTGGCGCCTGAGAAATTGGTGCAACAATTTGAGGACGCAGTTGCCGAAAATCCGAAATTGGCAGATCCTCGAACCAAATATTCATTCCGATACGACCCCGTAATCGTGGCGGACACAGGAATACTCGCCTCGGAGTTGTCATCGGATGTGGATTATTCGATGTCGGATGTCGAGTCGCTTCGCGAGTCAACAGGCGACGAGGAGAACCACAAAGCATTCCTGGCGGCGCAAGAACACAACAAAATTGAAGTAATTCAGGTCGACGAGCCTTTCAGACTTCCTGGAGTTGGACGAGGCGGCGCAAGAGCTGGACGTCGATCGCCATTGATGTCGAGGATGCCAAAAATGATTTTGACACCACCGAGGGAAAAGGACGACGATCCAGGCGAGGTTGTCACGCATGAGAGTTTACGCGAACCGGTCGAGCCGAAGCCTATGAAGAAGCGTCTCGTGGAGCCAACTTGCGCATTAGCAATCATGGAGGAGATCATCCCGATAGATAATATTTTCTACTCATTGCCGTGGGAACCTAAAATCAAATTGGTCGTGGATTGGAGTGTTCTGACGCGCCTTTTCGAAACTATCATCTTTTCGGACTTACAACTTGACCACGATACGGGCGAGAAATTGTTGTCCATCATTAAACAATATTACGTCGGAGATTTCCTGTACCGAGTGAACAGAATTAGCCAAAAGTGTTACGCGACTTCTAAACAACAGGTGAGAGTGATCCTCGTAAAAACAGCGCTTAGACTGGTCTATTATGCGATGGACGGTCAGGGCGCGTCTGCATTTTAAGAAAATAAAACTCCTGAAATTGACTTTTAAACCTACAAGTGACTTTGCGCCTTCTAAAAACCCATATACGAACTGTTGTGTGTGTGGACTTTATTGTGATAATTGTGATACAAACGATAAGTGTTATAATTGTTTAAATGTGATTGTTATGCGCCTCGATGAAGATTTTTTACGTAAAGTTCCGTGAAAACTCAAACGCCTACGAAAGAAGATAATATTCGTTTGCGAACTTTTTATTTTTTGATATTTATATTTTACTAATCATTTTTGCTAATCATTTTTATTAACCATTTGTGATCATTAAAATTTTGCTATCTTTATATTGTGATAATTGACGCCAAATCAGCGCCTAATCAATATTTTTATTTGCTAATAATTTACATTTTTATAGAAATTTTGCCACCCATAGGCATTGTTAATTAATCTTAAATTATTTTATTTCCTAGTCATAACAAAAAAATATCATTGTTAATTCCAAGTGTTATCAAATGATTTAACAAATTTTATTATTTTATTTAGAATTTAGTCGTAATTAGCGCCTAAACGTCTATTGATTTTGTTAATTTTTAATCAAACGATTTTTTACAATATTCCTCTCCTAAACCCATTTGTTTGTGTTTGTTTGTTTTTGTCTGTAATAGCGCCAAATTGTGCGCCTGTTGCGTCTGTCCAAATAAATCCCTACCGGTGTTATGTGTTTATTATGAGATTAATGTTGTTGATTTATTATTTTTATTTATTTATATGTTCGAATTTTTATCAATCATGTTTGTTAACTCCATTTAGATGTTGATTATATAAAAACCATATAATAAACATCTAGGTGGGGGGGAATGTCACGGTCCTGACTCTAGACAGTAATAATTTTCGAAATTTTTAGCGCATTTTGCGCCTTCCCTTTAAATTTTCCCAATTCTGTTGAGAAATTGCTCTAGTTTCTTTATTTTATTTTATTTTTCCCAAATCTAAATTTATTATTTTATTTTGTATTATTTTCCTTATTTTTGATATTTATCTTTAATTTGGCCTGGTTTTAATCACCCCATCCAGACAAATCATGAGAATTCTGCAATAAGTTGATATAATCGCGCTCTAAATTTGCATATTTCACCCCTGGTCGCCTGTTTTCTGCCAGTCCCCTTTGGGAATTGACTTGGCCTTTGACATGTGATCAGAGGTGACTTGTTCTGTCAAGACATTTTTGACAGAGAGAATAATTTTCGCCTTCGACTAGTCAACATCTTCTGTCTCAACTAGAAGATTTCCAAGTGCGATTTATGTTGCGTCTCAACGCATACGGTCACATTGCAGCCCGAATTCTCATGGTTGGCTATCTAACCACAACCTTTATTATTTGCCCATTATTTGCGTACAAATTACTGGAAAAGCGGCGTATTCGACGGTCTTAATTCGTCAATACATTTTATGCCACGACTGTGACTTCCTCCTCAGCCTAGACATTTTGAACTTATACTCGTCTCAATTGCGTATTCATTTCATTATCGACGGTTCGACGACGTTGTCTGCGGTTTGGTACCTGTTTGCGCGTTCACCCAACGTTTGCGCGTGTTCAGGAGAAGAAACATACTCTTCGTAAGTACGCCTAGCATATGACGACATTTTCCCTAGTGAAGAGCGATATTTTGGTCTTAAATTCGAAGTATCAACGTTCGCCATTTTGTACGGCGCCCGAATTGAATCCTGCACCCATAAAATACAGATTTCACGAATAGACGCTGTCTTAACCTAGCTACCACCCCCGGCAAAGTTTTAAGAGTTGCAGCGCCTGCGAACCTAAATTTTCTGGTTATTACAATCCCTGGAAATTCTTAAATTTCCGAAACCATTGTTAAAAAGTCGACTACGACGTGACAAATCTTTAATATATAATTACTTTTTAGTAACTTTGCGATTTTATATAAATTATTTATTTTAAATTGGCAATTTCTAGAAAAAAAGAAAAAAAACATTGCAGGTAGAAGCTGTAAAGAATCAGCTGATTGCAAACGTTAGAAATCAGGCGAAAGAGATTAAAGAGGTGTCATCTTACACAGCACTCATGACTGAAAATAGAGACCTCCGTCGACAGCTAGAGGACAGAAACCAAAAAATTCTTAAATACCAGCGTATGAATGAGAGAATAAAGACACCAAAATTACAATATATAAACAATATTTGTTTATTTCATATGTAGGACGACTTAAGAAGTGGAAAAATCGCTGCAATACCAAGGATGAGAACACTCAACCTGATGAGGAAAAGGTATAAATTAACTTATATAAGTACAATAATCTAGCTACTTTTTAATTTTAATTCTTTTGTCATTTCTTTTTATTTAGGTTGATATTGGCCATGGTGTCATGGTAAGCAATGTGAAAATCCCAGTTTTGTAAATGTTGAAAGTTCTCTTTTTGATGTAAATTCAGTTGGTTCAGGTTTTCGGAAATTTCTAAGTTCTTTTTCAGTGTGTGAATACAAAATAAATTCTAACTGCTCAACAAGAGCAGCTCTGCTTGGGTAAAGTGAAAATGTTGTACTGTTTATTCTCGTTGGAAAACGATGTTAAATGCACAAAAATAATTAGTTCTTGGAAACAAGAACAAAAATACACATAGTAATTAGTTCTCAGAAAATGAGAACAAAAGTTTAAAAAGGTCACAGACCCAAAACCATACAAAAACGTCACCACATCTGGTGTAACTTAAAAGACAACAAAGACTCGGGTTTTTCCTTCAAAATTTCGCAGAAGGCAATTAAAAACAGATTATAACAAAAATCCAAATATTCCCAACACCAATTTAACAGAAATTCAATAATAAATCAAAATCAATTATTTTTAATAAAACATTAGTTTTCACACTGGGGGGGGGGTCGGATTTATCTCTGTCAGTTTCATCGTGTGACTCTAATAAACACACTCTCTGAATCGGTCGTCGCAGTTTTTTGCCATTAGAGAGTCTAATCTCACATGACCTTATTCGATTGTCCCTCCCTGGAAATGTTTCTGTCACTTGTCCCATTGCCCAGGTAGAACGAGGTTGATTCTCGTCTTGTATCAAAATTACATCGCCCTTTTTTAACTCTCTCCGTTCTCGAGCAGTTCTAAATACTCTCAACTCGGTCAAATACTCCTTTCTCCACCTCCCCCAAATATGTTTTACCAACTTTTCCCTTAATTTCCATCTCTTCAGCAGTTCGGCAGAATGTGATGTCAACTGTTTTGTATCAATCTGAAAAGCATCTGGGAGGTTTATTTGGCGTTTACCGACCAAAAAATGGGAGTCAAGGGTTCACACTCACTTGAGTCGGCGTAGACATAAGTGATGGGCCGTGAATTGATCATGGCCTCCACTTCGCATAGGACGGTGGTCAACTCCTCAAAAGTGAGAACACGTTTCCCCAAAATCTTTTTTAAGCAAGTTTTGACAGACCAAACCATGCGTTCCCAAAACCCACCCCACCAGGCGGCCCTTTCAACAATAAATTTCCATTCCACTCCATTCCTAGCCAAATACCCACTTAATTCTTCTTTACGAATGCCATTAATTAAGGTTCTCAATTCTACATCAGCTTTTTTAAAAGTTTTTGCATTATCTGAATAAATAACGCTCGGCACGCCTCGTCGTGAGAAAAATCGTCGCAAAGCCAACACAAAGTCCTCCGTATTCATTGTGGTTGTTAGTTCTAGATGTAGAGCGCGGGTAA
Organism: Strigamia acuminata; assembly: GCA_949358305.1. Classification (NCBI taxonomy): domain Eukaryota; kingdom Metazoa; phylum Arthropoda; class Chilopoda; order Geophilomorpha; family Linotaeniidae; genus Strigamia; species Strigamia acuminata. The sequence continues at coordinate 2,599,077 of OX442315.1, read as the reverse complement.
CAGCACACGTGAACAGCACAATATAACTCTTTTGCCCTGATCGCTGATAAAGAGGCCCAGCAAAGTCGACGCCTACGACTTGGAACGGATCCGCTTGCTTGACTCTATCAGACGGCATTGGAGCTTCTATTTGTCGCATAAGTCGGCCTTGAACTCGTCTACAAACAAAACAGTTATTTATTATACGCTTGATGACGCTTCTGGAGTGTGGGAACCAATAACGACATCTTATTTCAGCCAACGTGTTGCTCAGCCCTCCGTGAAACACGCGTTCGTGTGCACTTCTAACAATGAGTCCTATTAGATGATTTTTGTCATGTAACACCCACGGTCCTTTGGTTCCTGGATTCACCTCACTCCATTTAATTCTTGGTCTCACATGTAACAGTTCGTGTTCATCAAGTGCACAATCGATTTGACCCAACTCAGTCGCTTTATCACGCTCCCGCCCCGTCCTCAAGGCGTTTAAATCGTTTGAATAATGAGCACTTTGAATTTCTCGGATCCAATAGTGCTCAGCTTTAACCAACTCTCGTATTGACAGTGGACTGCCATCTCGAACTTTAGATTTCAAATTGTTTATGAATCGTCTTACCCATGCTGTCACGCGTAGTAACTTCGACCATGAACCGTATTTGTCTGAATCGAAAATGTCTCTTGAATTGGACGTTTCTTCCACCACGATGTTTATTTGCTCGTCGACATCGTCTTCGTATTCGAGGTCAATATCGGCTTGCGGCCAATGTTCCTCACTCTCGGATAGCCATCTCGGTCCCCGCCACCATGTTTGATCGTCCAACAGCTGTTGGGCATCGATTCCTCGGGTCAGCAGGTCTGCAGGATTTTCCTTGCCGGGGATGTGTCGCCATTCCATTTGTGGCGCGTTGCTCTGGATTTCCTCGACTCGTCTGGATACGAATGGAATTGTCCTGCTGCTTCCTCGTTTGAGCCATGACAACACTATTGTCGAATCTGTCCAGCATATGGTCCGGGAAGCTGGCAACTCGGTCAACTTTTTTACCAATCTGGACGACAAGAGCGCGCCCATCAACTCAAGTCGTGGTAAAGTGATGGTCTTCACTGGCGCGATTCTGGATTTTGAGAGAACGAAAAGAGTTTCAAAATTATCATTTTTGCCCACTCTAGTGTAAATTACTACACCATAGGCGAGTGGGCTGGCGTCACAAAATATATGTATTTCTACATTTGAACAGTCACTGTCGAAGCCTGTCCAACGTGGCACTTTAATTTGTTCTAAAATCGGGATCTGACATTTCCATTCTTCCCATTTCTTGGCTTCTTCATTTGGCAGTTTTTTATCCCAATCTATTTTCAGGCGCCAAAGACTTTGGAAAATTAACTTCCCCGTAACACTAAATGGACTGGCGAACCCCAACGGATCGAATATGCTGGCCACTACTTGTATCACATTTCTTTTTGTGATTTGTTCCACTTTCATTTTTTCTAAAAGTTCGCCCATTTCAAGTGTCAACACGTCTAACATCAGGTCTCCAAACCAATCCTAAAACTTTTGTTGTTTTCCTGTCGTCGTTCGCCGATGAGACCATTTTTTCTCGCACCTGTGTCGAATTAGTCGTCCACTTCGTCAGTTCCATGTTGGCTTTCTTCAAAATTTCAGTGACTTCGTAACACGTCTTCGTTAGCGCCGCTTCATCGTGATTACTGTTAATAAAGTCATCGACATAAAATCGCAATAATACTTGCAAAACAGTTTCGGGGTATTGTTCAACGAATTTCATTAAATGCTCGCGTATCGTCGCATTCAACAGGAATGGGCTGGGTGTGGCGCCAAACAGTACACGAGTCTGTCTTAAAATTCGCAACTTCAATGGCCCTTTGCCGTCCCACTCGTCACACAACCAAAAGAATCGCAAACAGTCTCTGTCGTCCAAGTGGATCCCGATTTGATGAAACGCCTTAACGATGTCGCCAACAGCTGCATAAATGTAAGCTCTAAAATGTATTAGCATGTCAATTATTTCGGGTAACAAATTGGGGCCGGTGAATAGGCAATCGTTTAATGATTTGCTTCTTGTTCCGTGCGATGATGCATCACATACGACACGTAGCTTCGTCGTTTCCCGCTGCTCACGTATCACGGGGCTGTGTGGGAGGTAATAACAACGATTTTGGACCGTCTCGCTTGGCACATCCTCCACGATCCCCTCGGCGATTTGATTATTAATTACTTCTCGATATTTTTCGTATAATTCTGGATCCTTTTTGAATTTGCGCACCAAATTCCAAAAGCGACGAAGAGCGATTGTGTAATTATCGTCAAGTTCGTCTTTCGAGACCAGCCATGGCAATCGCACCTCGTAGCGGACGCCGTTCCATTTTAGCGACCGTTTGAATTCTTCTAGCGCTTGTGAGTCCTCATCCTGCTTTCCTGTGTTGGTCTCGTGTAGTATGCCGATGGCGTCCAGCTCCCAGAACTTCTGTAATTGTAAGTCTAATTTTTCTTCAATTTTTGATAAATTCACCTGAACGACCATGCATTTTTCTTTTTGTTCAATTTCGTTATTTGAGCCGTGAATGGTCCAACCAAACATGGTCTCCAATCCAACCAGCCCTGGCCCCAGTCTCTCCACTCGACCGCTCATAATTTTCCAGAAATAGTCCGTACCCACCAAAATAGATACATCACCGTGTCGAATTTTATTTTGTTCGATGTTTAACTCGATTCCGTGCTTTTTCAGCATTGATTGCACGTTACCGTCCGTCTGTTTGACCACCGAGCTGGTGATCCAGGGCACCACGATAGCTTGCACCTCAATTTGGTTGGCATCGTCGTCTCGTGCGCGCAGAGTCACGCATACTTGTTTGCGCTGCACAGGTGTGGGCTCCCGTTGACCAAAGGGCACGATGTTCATCGTCGTCTCTCCAATTTCATGCGCGTTCAGTTCCCTTGACAGTCTCTCGGTTATGAATGTCCTATGACTCCCGCCGTCAAAAAAACATTGTACTGTTTTTCTCCTCTCGTGCGACTCGACGTCGACCATCAGGACCTGAAAATACAAATCTTTTTGATTATTTCCCACCACGGCTGTGGTTTTAACTTCTTCCACGTCGTCGTCCTCGCACAGTTGGGTGTGGTGGCGTCGATTGCACTTCCCGCATTTTATTTTTGCAGTACATTTGGGCACACGATGCCCCTTGTCAAGGCATAGAAAACAACGACCTGCACTCATCAAGTTCCTCCTTTTCCTGTGGGGCAGCAACGGGCAAGCTTCGCTGGTGTGCTCGTCGACCTCGCAAAAAACACATACATCTGCGCGGATGGTGAGGGCATTGACCGATGGCAAGGTCGTCTTCTTTTTTACCCATTCTGTGCTTTTGTTGAAGGGGGGTCGGCTTGTTTTCTTCTCCTCGTGGCTTGGCTCTTTACTGTAGCTGTTGGCGGCTGCTGTTCGTTCTCGCAAGCCAATTTGCTTGTTCAAGAACACGAGGAAGGCCTTGATGTCCGTCTCGTCGTCGTTTTCGCCCTGCGCGAACCCCATCGCGATGAAGTCCGGCACGGCGGCCATTAGTTTCGGGCATAACAAGGCGCCAAATGTGGCCACATCCACCTCCAAATTTTCAAGGCTTCTGACGTGTAATTCGCACTCGTCATAAAGTTTTCGAAGGGCTACTAAATCGCCAATTTTCTTCACCGCCTGCACTTTTTCTATCGCACGCAAATGCGCGTTCACGACCACATTTTTCTTGCCAAAGCGGTTAGTTAACAATTGTTTAGCCGTCTCGTAATTTTCATCGGTCGGGTTGAGTCCCGCGACCACGCTGGCTGCGGGGCCCTCCAGAAATGTTTTTAAATATACGAGTTTGGCTTTGGGAGTGAGTTTCTTGCTTCCCCCGATTCCAATTTCAAAGTTACTCCAAAAATCATACCATTCTGTCGGGTCCCCTCCATATTTCTGCATGTTAATTGTAGGAAGTTTGATCGAACCTGCGTCCTGCTCCTCGTTGACCAGTGGCTGTATGGCTGGCGGCGGCAAATGGACTTGAACCTGGGCAGCGATTTGGGCCGTGATGGCCTGTTGATTGAGCAGCATCTGGGCGGCGATTGCATCTTCCAGTTTTTTGTGGTTGGCGGCCGCTGTTGTCTCGTTCGCCTGCCCCATCTCGGCTCGTCGTATCTCGTCCGCGTGCTGCACCAAGTCCTCCATTTGGTCTATCAGGCGTTCCTGGTAAATGTCCGCCGTTTCCTGGTCGGCCGTGGCTTCATTGTCGTCGGCGATCAAGTTTCCAATTCGTTCGTCCAGCCCCGCCAAAATGTCCTTTTTGGCTTGTAGTTGGGCTCTGTGTCGCGCCAACTTCTTCAAATCGACCGGCACCTCTGCCAGCAAGCCGGCTGTCGTGTTGGTCAGCCGGGTGCACGCCGTTCTCGCGGTCGTGCGATTCCTCTTTAGCTTTTCGATTTCCGAAATTTCGGCCATTTTTTACGTTCAAAATAAATTTCAACACTCACTTTCTTGACACAAATTTTTCAGGTCCGGGTTAAATTAATTTCCCGGGTTTCGGCACCATGTGAAAATCCCAGTTTTGTAAATGTTGAAAGTTCTCTTTTTGATGTAAATTCAGTTGGTTCAGGTTTTCGGAAATTTCTAAGTTCTTTTTCAGTGTGTGAATACAAAATAAATTCTAACTGCTCAACAAGAGCAGCTCTGCTTGTGTAAAGTGAAAATGTTGTACTGTTTATTCTCGTTGGAAAACGATGTTAAATGCACAAAAATAATTAGTTCTTGGAAACAAGAACAAAAATACACATAGTAATTAGTTCTCAGAAAATGAGAACAAAAGTTTAAAAAGGTCACAGACCCAAAACCATACAAAAACGTCACCACATCTGGTGTAACTTAAAAGACAACAAAGACTCGGGTTTTTCCTTCAAAATTTCGCAGAAGGCAATTAAAAACAGATTATAACAAAAATCCAAATATTCCCAACACCAATTTAACAGAAATTCAATAATAAATCAAAATCAATTATTTTTAATAAAACATTAGTTTTCACAAGCAAACTACAACTGGAGCATGAAAAATCATTTTGCAATTCACCATCAATATTTGGTCGGCAATTAGCTAGAATGGTATTTACCGCTAATGAGTTGGCCACATGCTCACTGAATGGGACACAGAGCAATGCCAACAAAGATATGCAAGTTTTGCCTGCACTAGAGTATGAAAAGCTCGTTGCTTTGATTGGTAATATACCACCTATAAGTGTCACTTAAAAAAAATTGTTTATACATATTTTGTTCTTCTGTTCGTAGATTATACAGTACAGCTTTATCCTTCCCATAACGATAAAGTGGGACTGCAGCGAAAAATTCGTGCTAGCCTGTCCTCTCTCCTCCGTGAGGTACGGAATGGGAGGAAACAATAAATTAATAGAAATGGATATGTGATTTGTGATTTGTGATTTTTTAAAAGGACCAGAACTGTACTCAATTTAAACTCAAAAAATTGTATTCAAATTTATTAAGGATTAAAATGTTCATCCAAAAATTACAGGTTTTATTAATTGGATTTTATTTGTGCTTAAAAGGTCAACATTTTGCTGCAGAATTCTACAGAATTTGGTAATTTTTTCTGCAGAATTCTACAGAATTTGGTAATTTTTTCTGCAGAATTCTACAGAATTTGGTAATTTTTTCTGCAGAATTCTACAGAATTTGGTAATTTTTTCTGCAGAATTCTACAGAATTTGGTAATTTTTTCTGCAGAATTCTACAGAATTTGGTAATTTTTTCTGCAGAATTCTACAGAATTTGGTAATTTTTTCTGCAGAATTCTACAGAATTTGGTAATTTTTTCTGCAGAAAAGGTAAACATTTTGCTGCAGAATTCTGCAGAATTTAGTAATTTTTTCTGCAGAAAATGCTTTCTGCAGAAAATATTCTGCAGAAAAGGTTAACATCTTTCTGAAGAATTCTGCAGAATTTGGTAAGATTTTCTGCAGAAAATTTTTCTGCACAGCATGCAGAATTCTGCAGAACTTTTTTCTCCTGGGTTGCTTCCTCTTTCAGCTCTCTAAAAATGTGCCTTTCGTACCGGAAGTAAATAAATATCACCACTTAAAGCATAATTGTGTTTTCTTTTATTTCACAATAGTCTGGCGTGTGCCAAACTCAGTCATGTGACTGGGGGGTGAAAACTCCCCAAGCACATTTCTTCCCAAATTGTTTGGTGCAACAAAATCCTTTTGGAGTGTTTTACACTCCATCTTAATTCTTGGTTATTTTGTGACGCACGTCATGCACGTTGCGTTCTCGTGACATTACGAGATCGCGTACTGCACCACCTGTACTTTCATGCAAATAAAGTCATTCATTCAAATATTCATACAGCGACTGCCTCGTGTTCAATTCCATCCAACAATGTCCAGTTCCATCCGATACAATCCAAGTTATACAAACACACTAAATTGGCGACGAGAGGACAAATCAACCTACTTCAACCAAAATACAGTGATTTTTTGGTGTTTTGTGCGAATTTTCGACCATGCTGCCCTTCAACCATGCTGACCATGCTGACCATGCTGTCCACCACGCTGCCCTTGGACCACGATGCCTTCCGACCATGCTGTTCATTCCAGTTGTAAACCTATTTCTCGGTTTTTGTGAGTTTGAAATGTGCTACGATTTTTTTTCTCCATTCCGGACTGTTCCAGTGACCTTTTTCAACCAAATTCGGACCTTTGACCACGTGCAACCGCGTGGTTAGGCCTTGTGTTTTGTGCGGTTCCGATTCCACAATGGCAGATATTGTTGGCTTGCTGCAGCCGCCGTACGGCCAGGAATCTGACTGGTCGCACTATGCTGACCAGCGCAACATTTCAACGCCTTTTTTACTCCAAACACGCCGGCGCTGAAAACCTTGATGCTTTGTTCACCATGCATGCTGTGGACACTGGGTTCCGCGTTTTGGACCATTCTAGCTGTTTCCAGCCATTTGCGGGGGGAGGGGAGAGTTGTTCCAACTCAATTATTACAATGTTCAGTGCTATTATTTCAATTCTTGTTTCAATGTTCTATGGAACTTATTTCAAGTGTAACACAAATTCATGCAACCATTTGCATTATGTTTAAAAATTCGTACAATTCCAATGTAATAATTTATGTTCAATTATAATTCATATGATCAATTTTACTGTGATTATGTTCAATCACAATGTGTTCAAATACTATGTGCAATTCAATTCTATGCTTTAATTTCAGTGTTTCAATTCCTATTCAAGTGCTTCAAATTCTAATGCTTCTTTTTCCTTTTTTAATTCAATTGTTCTATTCTATGTTCATTGTTCAAATTAATTCTACGATGTTGTTTTAATTGCTCTCCTTAATTGCACTGTTTCGCAATTGAGGGGATACTGGAGTGTTTTACACTCCATCTTAATTCTTGGTTATTTTGTGACGCACGTCATGCACGTCGCGTTCTCGTGACATTACGAGATCGCGTACTGCGCCACCTGTACTTTCATGCAAATAAAGTCATTCATTCAAATATTCATACAGCGACTGCCTCGTGTTCAATTCCATCCAACAATGTCCAGTTCCATCCGATACAATCCAAGTTATACAAACACACTACCTTTATTGCACTAAACTGACGTGAGCTAATTGCGATCTGAGTAACTTCGAAGTGTGCCAAGCTTGAAATCCAAATTTTGGCACACTCTTGAGTACACACTGAAACACAACACACCTTGTCACTGCTAAGCCGAAAAATTCGCTAGGATTGACCGTGTTAGTTTGTGTGTTTTGAGACATCGTTTGCTTTGCACCAATTGTGCAAAGCAAGCACTCGTTTGCGTTCGCGTGTACCAGCCGCCGCTGCTACCGCTGGGGAGAAGAGAAGACGCTCGCTGTAAATCATCGCCGTTGACTTGTCCGGAGTTCCCGCCAACGCCATCGTACGTGTGAGTAACGAAGAGGAGAAAACGTCGCGCCACCTTAACAACAAGCTGTTGTTGCACACGCCGTTCGCGTGTTGCGCGTAACCGTTGTTACGCGGTTATGCCATCTTTTCACATTTCATTATTTTCGCGACATAGTCGCTTTTTCCATTATTGTAATTTATTGATTGTATAATTTATCCATCGATTAAATTATTGTTCATTTGAATTTAATCTTCTTTGTGTTTATTTAATAAACCCTCCTATCAACGCCATTCACCTGCGAGTTACTTTTAACTTATTAGTTTAAGTTACTAGTAGTTAACACAATATGGTGACCCTGGTGGTCACCAAAGGGTTAAACTTAGTTTTCCCTATTAGAAATGTGTCTGAAGTTTATTTTATATTTTTATGTGTTTAAGTTTTTTGTGTCTGGTTAAGGAAGTCAGACACAACTTGGAGACATGTGGGTGGTTGCTAGGGCAACCAGCCCATGAGCTTTTTGTAACAGGAAATGCTTCTTGTGAGGAATTTTCACTCCTCAGTCTGAAACTAACTTTTGCCTTGTAATGTCACCAAAAACTGCCTCTGAGAAACCAAGCAATTCCACTGAGCAGCTTGTGACTTTGGGTGAAAACCATTTGGACTCTGTCTTGTAACAACACGACGGTTGTTAAGGGAATTCGTTCTTGTGCCAGCACAATTGTTGGCTTGAGATACTTCCCATTCTTGCTGTGAAGAATTTCCACGGTCAGAGAGTTCGTCTTGCCAGTCACAACCGACTGGAGAGATTTTATAGTGAAATTTGTCACGTTGCAACGACACCGCATAAATTTACTTGATGATAAGTGAGATCGCCATCAGATCGGAATTGTGTCAGAATTGATTTCCTTTTGAAGTACGGAATAAACTTGTCCGTTTTCGGCGTTTATCGACACCGATTCGAGTTCTGAGACGAGTTTCGAGAGTAGCAGACGAGCAAGACGCGAGTGCCGCCATTTTCGTCGCCAACAATGAGATCTCGTTATCGACGCCATTTTTGTATTATTTTATCTTCATTAATCATTTTTCCTAAAATATTTAGTCAGTAATGTATAATTTTAATTGTTAATTTAGTTTATCTTGTATTTTATTAGAGAATTCTTTTAAGTTTAAAGAATAAAAGTATTGTGTTATTTTGTGAGAAATTTAGATCTCTTTCATTGAATTTCTCCCTCAGATTTTAGTTTATAGAAATTAAGTGTTATAAGTCCCGTCGTGGCAACAGTGAATTTAGAGAGTAATTCTGGATCACTACAACAAATTCCCAGGTCGCAGCAACTGATTTACGATTTTCTGCAATTCACCCATAGTGGCTTTCAATTCAGCCGTAGTGGCTTTTAATTCAGCCGTCGTAGTGGCATTTAAGTCAGAATACATTTGATTCAGGATTGCAAGTTCTCGGTCTGAAATAATAGAATAATCAATTGAAAAAATGATTTCAAATAGTCAAATAATGTATCGGCATTATACTCAACCGTAATTTCGAAACGACAGTGTGTTGGATGTAATATAAGTGTCCATTTGAGTGCCATTTCCATTCTCGTTTCGTGTTTCACATAAATAAGTTCCTGAATCCGTTACATTGATTGACGATTCAAAAGACACCACTTGCCATACCACATCTTTAGACTTCTTCTTCATCAACATGTCTTTGGGAAACGGAAACCCATTGGCTTTACACGTTATTTGCTTCGCTTCGCCTTCTAGAATGGTTCGGCCTTTAATGGCTGAAGTGTCTTCAAGCAAAACCTCTTTTGTGGCATCTGCAACAAATAAAGTGTTATAATACAGATAAACAAAACTATTTTAGCGATTAAAACATTCTTTTTATTTTTTATTGTTTTGGTTATATTACTCACAGGGTATGCCAAATGTTCCAATTAGAATTTCGGTTTTCATTCCCGAAACAAATTTGCATTTAATTTCTTTCTCTTTTTCGCCATTTTTGAAATACACTTTAATATGTGACCTAAATTCAACAACTGAGTCACTGTAATAGTCGGGATAGTTTCGACCTTCTTCGTGTTGGCCGTAATAGTTCTGATAGTTCGGATTTTCTACGCGTTGGCCGTCCTTCCACCACTCAAAAGACGATCTTTCAAATGAGGATGATTAGCATTTAAAGATGATGTACCCTTGCTCGTTTGGATTAATGAAATGTTCTGAATTATTTCTCCACAATCTGTTGTTATAAAACAGGCGGGACGGTGGTACTAAAAGTTTAAACAAATTTACCAATACGTTTAAAATTGTTTGTTTTGATGTGCAAAACTAACCTTTGACGCGAAGAATAAACACTTCGTAGTGTTTATCAGTGATGCAATGAAATGCACCCGAGTCGTACACTTTGAGATTATTAATTTCTATGACGCAAGACTCGGAATCTCTAATTTGAAAGCGTTGATTGTGAGTTCCGGTTCTGTTAACGACTAATTTCCTGAATTTTCCGTGGTCATACAATTTGCATTCAGTTGTTTTTTCTGTGCTGCACGTGAATGATATTGAATCGCCTTTTTCAGCTTGCACAGTGTGTTTTTCGGCAGTAACACCTTGAGAAGTAAAGATTAGTATTCAGTTAAATTAGATATTAACATTTAAAATAACTACGGGAATTGCCGAGCTCAAAGTTGGGCAATATTTTGTTGGCATACCTGCAGCCAATGCAATCATTGCCATAATGTTCAGGATATTCATTTTCAGAAACATTACAGTTTCTTTTTAGACTTTCTTTTTAACTAAAATTTTGATAAAGGTTCATGTGCGTCTGGTCTGTGCAATCTCTCTTGCTAATCTGAACCAATGGAAAATATTTTTAGAGTGATGAAAGAAGAGTTTAAGTCAGTTGGAGTTCGGAGTCCAATTTTTAATTTTTGACCAAGGAAATATTGTTACGTGGCCAAATGGCCAATAGTGACCACGTAACTTTACTTATTTTAACTGTTTACTAAACTGAGTTAAGCTCAGTTACTAAGAGTGAGGTAAATGAAATAGAGCCAGAGTTTAAGATTGAAAACAATACAGTGTCTTTATTCTTTAAATCAAAACACTTAAATCATAAATACAGAATGTGAAACTAAATCTAAACTAAATCTAATAAATACTCTAAGATATGATTAACACTTTGATTCAATTTGGAGGGAAACAATCACACCATGCCATTTGCTGGCTGGTGCTAACTGTTTAGAAGCCCGGGATGGACTGAGCTCTAAGAGCCAAAGTAGCTCTTTTATACTAGAGTCACCCCCTGAGTTAATCCAGATTGACCAGCCCGTGATGTCACCATCACGTACGCTGGCTAGTGATAGATTTTGACAACTTCTTCAATTCTAGCGCTGGTTTGAGCTGGTCGGCAGACGACACAACTCAACCGCGTGACAGCCCCCTCTTTAAATTTTTTGGTCTCCAAAAACCAAAGTAATTCAGAATTTAAGCCAATTATTTTATATGTCAATCATACCTTAAAGAAAATAATCAAATATATGAGTCCCACCCCAGTGTTAATCATATCTTGTACAAAAAACAAACTTCAACATTTCTTTATGCATTATAACAATTCAACACTATTCCATCATACAAAACAACACTTTTTGGATTTGTTTTTTACATTTATATTACTTTTTTTTCGAGTTTTTCTAACATTTTCTACACAAAAAAAAATTGTGAGATTTATATCTCAATTAAAATACACAAAAAAACAAAGTATTTAAAATCAAAAGTTTATAGAAGAGGAGTTTTTAACTTCTCTTTTTCTTCTTCGAATGGTTCCAAAGCCTTCTGATGTAACTCGTACAGAATCCGGTGGCGTAGATGAATCGGATGCGCATGGCGCATGTAGTCCCGATCCACCAGATAGCTTCTTGAAAATTATCCGTGTTAATTTCGTTTACAAACTTTCCAAATCTCCGCTCTATTAAATCTTCAGTTTCAATTGTTTAATAATACGTACTGTCACACACGAGCTTTCTAAATATCACGTTGTTAAGTTCAATTGAAAATTTTCTCCGGTCACAACAATATGCTTGTGTTTCCTTTGAAAAAGTTCAGTAGAATGTAGTGTAATCGCGCCGTGCCTGTTTGCGTAGGCGGCGTGACCGGAAACTGCCAACTTCAGGTGGTCGCGCATGCGCGTCGTTGTCGACCGCACTTGCGACGCCTGGTGACGGTTTCGGAAGTTGATTTTCCTCATTTTTCGCCGGAAGTTCATTCTCAAATAAGCCTCGCAACGATATTTGATCGTCGTCGTCGATGAAACGTTCCGTAGCTGCAGAAATAGGTTTGTTTGACGAATTTACGTTGTCTTTCGCGATAATTTCATTTTCGCTGTCTATTTCCTTCAAATCCTCAGCAAATGTAACTTTTTTAGATGTTAAAGGCCTCATAATGTCTTCTGAAAGTTCTTCTCTCATTTTGTACGGTTTCAGTCGCTCTATGTTCACAATGTCCATCTTTTTGCCTGATGAACTTCGAATTTCGTAGTCATTCGGCGCTGTTCGTCGTACGATCTCATATGGCCCAGAGAATTGTGGCAAGAGCTTTTCACTTAAACCAACCTTTCTATTTGGTGTTTTCAAATAAACTAGCTCTCCTGGGTCGAATTCCACATGTACTCTGTCCAAATCAAACCTTTTCTTGCTCTTCAAACCTTGTTCTTGTATTCTTTCATTGGCAATTCTCCTTGCCTCCCTGATAAATCTGGAAGTACGCAAAGTGAACTCCTTGCGAGGAAGATTTAAGTTGACATCCACGTTGAGATCTGCTTCATAACCTCGTAATAAATAATACGGAGTGTAACCTGTTGTTTCATGGACTCCAGTGTTATAAGAGAAAAGAAGAAATGGCAAAAATGCGTCCCAATCAGTATGATCTTTATTTACATAGCTCTGCAACATTTTAGCTATTGTTGCATTAAATCTTTCCGTAAGACCATTTGTTCTTGGATGGTATCCGGAAGTGGATTTGTGAAGGGACTTAAACAATGCAGATACTTCCTTAATCATTTCATTTCTATATTCTGTTCCCTTATCACTCAGAATATCTCGTGGGCTTCCTTCTTTCAGCATGACTTCATAAACAAGGGCATTCGCTGCTTCAATAGCCGTGCTTGCTGGCGCAGCTCTGGCTATCGCAGTGCGTGATAAATAATCCGTAATGATGAAAACGTACTTGTTTCCTGTGTCAGATGTTGGGAAACTGCCTAACGTGTCTATGGCTACTCGTTCGAATGGTCGAGACACTGTCGACCACGGCTGCATCAATCCTTTTGGCGGTGTTGTCATGGTTTTTGCACTTGCACACTTCGGACATGAGAGTACGTAATTCCTTACGTCCCTATAAATCCTTGGCCAGAAGAAACGTGTTCTAATTTTCTTCCAAGTTCTACTCAGGCCTAAATCAGCGCCTGTAAGACCATCATGCATTTCTACTAAAACATCTTTTCTCAAATGCTATGGAATATACAGTAATTCTTCCGTGTTCAAGGAATTAAATTTCTTCTTCTTAAACAAAATATCGCCTTGAAGTACGTACTGCTGTAGCGGACGTCTTCTTTTGCGCGGAAGTTGCTCTATTGTCTGCAGTGATGTGATGAGTTCCATAATCTTCTGGTCTTTACGCTGCTCTGCAGGTAAATCGAGATTTTCGAGCAATAATGAAGGAATAATTACTTCTTCTTCACTAATGTCCTCAGGAATCCTACTTAACGCATCGGCATCTGTATGTTTCTTGCCTGACTTATGCTGTACTTCATAATCATAGTCAACCAACTGCAGACTCCATCGTGCTAACCTACCATTTGGATTTTTGACGCTTTTCAGCCATTGAAGTGCTGAGTGGTCCGTAATGATGGTAAACTTCTTTCCATACAAATAAGGGCGAAATTTCTGTATGCCAAACAATATGGCCAGACATTCTCTTTCTGTCGCGTTATAGTTCTGTTCGTGTTAGAGATATATTCACTTTAGACAATAATGTATAGTGTTGAGTACATTGTATACCTAAATCTATTGTTAATATTAAATCAGATGTTCTCGTTTGGTTGCAACTGAATATGTAACGTGTGTGAATTCTTTCCCTGTTTGGGAGCTCTGCTCAATTTCCCCAACATGGGTTATGGGCCCAGCACGCTTCCACTGCGCTTCCACTGGGTTATGGGCCCAACATGATATAAAAGGAAGGAACATTTATGAAAATCGAAATCAGAAGTCGGTGCAGAAATTTATGAAGTATTTACAAGCTTGAGCGGTACGAATTGAGAAATTTTGAATAAAATGGCGGCCAAAGTCGAATCTGCCATTACATACGCAGAGAAGTTGAATGGCCGTAATTATCCCACGTGGGAGTACCGGGTGCGGATCTTATTGAAGTCCAGAGAAGCCTGGTTCGTAATAACCGATGACCCGCCGATTAAAACTCTGGGCGAAACGGATGACGCGTTCAAGACCCGAGTGAAGGAATGGACGACCAAAGACGTCGAGGCGTTGAATATAATTCTGCAGTCAATCGACACCGCTCAACTGAGGCATGTGCTGAACCACGACACGGCAAAGGCGGCGTGGAATGCACTCAAGACGGAAAATCAAGGCGAGATCGCTGAATTGAAAGTCCAAAAGCGAGTGGAACTTGCGCATATTCGGATGAAACCGACAGAAACTGTGGCAGCTTACCTCGACCGGATGATATCAGTCGCCGAAGAATTGAATTCCATTGGGGCACCCATCGACGAGGCCGAATTGTGCGCACACGTCTTGAGAGGTTTGACACCCGACTACAGAGGAGTCGTTACGAGTTGCGACGTGGTCGGACGTAGCACGCTCAAGATGCTGACACTTCGACGTGCACTACAAGCCGAAGAGATGAGGCGTGTGGCGTTGCCCGCCCCTACGGATCTCAAGTTTGAGAGCGCAACATGGGTGCGTGGTTCAAACACAAGTGGCGGACGAGGAGGTTCCGGACCCTGGCGCGGCGGAGGAGCCAACCGGGGCGGCAAGCAAGCTACCAAATGTTGGAATTGTGGTCGATTGGGACACCGATACGCAGAATGTAGACAACCGGTTGACCCGAAGGCAGCAGCCGAGATTCGCGCCCGCTCGCAGAACCGCTCCAGAGGGAATTTCAGAGGCCGGAGGCAGAACGGCAATGCAGCGGTCGTTCAGCACCCCTCTACATCCACTAAAGTGGACGAGTTGCAGTACGTGGTCGATTACGCTATGCAAACAGATGATGAGACCACATGTTTACTTAAATCCTCGAGGGGACCATCGACTAGTGAAGATCCAATATGGTATATGGATTCCGGGGCATCATCGCATATGGCGAATGACGCGACGTGTTTTGCGAAATTGGACTTGTTACCTGGTAGACAGGTAATTTTGGCGGATGGGCGAAAAGTGCCTTCTCTTGGGACTGGGACAGTACTGTTGGCTTTGTGGCTAAATAACCAAAGGAGGATAATTCGATTGACCGATGTAAAATACGTTCCCTCCTTGAAGACGAATTTATTGTCGGTTGCACGGATTGTGCAGCAAGGATATCTGGTGTCATTTTCGGGCGATAAATGCGTTGTATCAACGGCAACCGGCATTGGTATTTTCGAGGCAGTCCAAACTTCTGGGCTGTTCCGGTTGAACAGAAGAGCTGACCAAGCTGTCCCTCCCTCCCCCCCGATCGATATTGGATTATCTAGGACCGGGGGTAAAGATACACCTGGAACTAAAGTGGTGAAATTACCAGTGACTTTGTGGCATCGCAGAATGGCACATTTGGGATTTAAATCCCTCCGTGAGATGGTGTATCGAAATTTGGTTGACGGTATGAACTTAAATATGGAGAGAGACCCGAAGTTGTGCGACAAGTGTATTGTGGCAAAGAAAACGCGATCTCCCTTCGTGTCTACAGGTTATATCACGGCGACGGGGCCTTTGGAGATGCTTCACGTCGATTTATGCGGGCCATTTAGGCACGAATCAACGAAAGGAAATAAGTATATCTTCACCATCGTTGATGATTTTTCCCGAGTGATTTTCACTCGTTTTTTGAAGAATAAGTCACAGACGGTGGAGGAATTCGAGAAATTTTTGTTACTTCACGAGAAGAGATTTGGGACGAAATTAAAGCGACTTAGATCTGATAATGGTACTGAGTTCGTCAATGCGGCGTTCAAGGAATTGTTGACCGCCCGTGGTGTCCATCACCAGTTGACCGTTCCATACAGCCCCTCCCAAAATGGCGCAGCAGAACGCGCAAACCGGAAGTTGCTGGACGCTGCTAGGACTTTATTATTAGACGCAAAGCTGCCGACTATTTTTTGGCAGGATGCGGTCGAAACTGCAGCATACGCAGCGAATAGATCGAAAATGAGACGGTTTGAATCGGAAACACCGATTGAGAGACTGACGGGCCGTAAGCCGAATGTGGCGAATATGCGAGTCTTTGGAAGCCTCGCTTATACATGGATACCAGTCCAAGACCGTTCCAAATTGGAGCCCAGAGCTAAAAGAGTAATATTTACGGGATACCCGTTCAATGCTCCTGGTTGGAGTTTTTATGACCCGATAGCACGTAGATATTTCGTTTCGCGTGACGTTAAATTTGACGAAGAGGCCCTGGGTTCGACTTTAATTTCTGGATCAACACCCTTGGATCAGGAAGATTATCGGGTTGAGACACCCTCCATACCAGACTTACCTGAGGAAGTTCCTGTAATCCATTCCCCTCCTCCGGATCCAATTGGTGACGTCCCGATTTACCCTGCGGCGCGTTTGCCCCAATGCGGCCCAGTTCGGAGAAACCCACAAAGGAATAGACGTCCACCCGTACCCTACGAGAGTATAGACTGGCGCAGACATCGTAGGACCCGTGACCGTCCAGCGGGCACGGATGGTGCGAATGTCGCGCGAGTGAAGGATGCGACCCAAGGTCCAGTGATAGTTCCTAAGAACTACAAGCAGGCATTGGCCTCCCCTCAAGCAGCATCGTGGAAGTTGGCAATGGAAGCCGAATTAAAGTCACATAGTGAGCAAAAGACTTGGAAAGTCGTGGACAGACCCCCGGATGCGAAAGTAGTTGGATCCCGTTGGGTCTACTCATTAAAGACCGATCAGGAAGGACGCATAACGCGATATAAAGCAAGATTGGTCGCGCAAGGCTTTAACGTCATCCAGGGGGTTGACTACGATGAGTCTTATTCCCCGGTGGTTCGGTTAGCCACGGTGAGAATACTGATGGCATTGGCAGCGAAGCGCCGACTACGAGTCAAGCACCACGATGTCGAAACGGCATACTTGCATGCCCGCCTGAAGGAAACAGTTTATATGGAGCTGCCCGAAGGATTTGGTGATCGGACAACTCAAGTATGTTTACTTGAGAAGGCGGTATATGGTTTACCCCAAGCGGGACGTGCTTGGCATGAGAAGTTGGAGAAAGTTTTGCTTGCCGTGGGTTTTACGAAGCACCCGACAGAACAGTGTGTTTATAAATACACCATAGGACAATCCATAATTTTTGTGGCCACTTATGTGGACGATCTAATCACCTTGGACAATGATGATCGTTTATTAGACCAGTTAATGAAGAAAATTAGAAAAGAGATAAAGGTTATTGACTTGGGGGAGATTAAGTCCCTATTAGGGATTCGAATAAGTCAAAACGATGAGAAGAACGAGATAACCATGGACCAAACGAAATATATCTCGGAATTAATCACTGGATTTGGTCTTTTGCAGGCTAAGCCGGTCAAGGCACCGTTGGACGTGTCACAGAAGTTGGATGCCCCAGGTTACCCGTTGGGACCCTCAGCTGCAGACAAGCCATATAGGGAGCTTGTCGGTGCCCTACTTTATTTGGCGCAGGGCACGCGGCCGGACATTGCGTTTGCAGTTTCTTTCCTTTCGCAGTGGCTAAACGACCCGAAGCAAGCCCATTGGTTGGCAGCAAAAAGGATCCTGAGGTACCTGATGGGGACGGCAAATTATCGGTTGACGTACACGGGCAGTGTTGCAGATTTGACTGGATACACAGATGCATCCTGGAACTCTTGTGATGTGGATGCAAAGTCTTTTGCAGGTTTCGTTACGATGTTGAACGGGACAGTGGTCACCTGGCAGGCGAAGAAACTAAAGTTAGTCTGCATGTCGACTTGCGAGGCTGAGTTTTCAGCCATGGTCGAGTTGGGTAAAGAAGTCAGATGGATAAAGAACTTCATTGAGGACCTGAATATACGAGAAGCTCAACGACCGGTTACCATCTACTGTGACAACCAACCAGCCATCGCATTGACCAAGGATCATGGTTACCACGGCAGGACGAAACATTTCAATCGTCGAGTCTCGTTCATTAGGCAGGATATCCAGGACGGCATCTATCAAGTGGAGTTTGTTCCAACAGATGAGATGTACGCCGACCTGATGACGAAAGCTTTACCGGACACGAAATTGAAGCAAGACTGCAGGAAGTTGGGATTGATTGATTATTCAGAAGATTTGTAAAATAAGTTTATTGATTCTTTCGGAAATGAATATGGGCGGCTATGTTAGAGATATATTCACTTTAGACAATAATGTATAGTGTTGAGTACATTGTATACCTAAATCTATTGTTAATATTAAATCAGATGTTCTCGTTTGGTTGCAACTGAATATGTAACGTGTGTGAATTCTTTCCCTGTTTGGGAGCTCTGCTCAATTTCCCCAACAGTTCGGCATTGCTCAATAATCTACTAGCATAACAAATCACATGCTCTTGGTTGTTAAGCTTCTGTTTCAAAATGGCTCCCAAACCGTAAGCACTTGCATCCGTCGATATGATAAAAGGATGTGCGAAATTAGGATGAGCCAAAACTGGCACTGTTACCAAAGCTGTTCTTAGTTGTTTAAATGCTTCTTCATGAGGCGGTCCCCAGTCGAATTTCTCGTCTTTCTTCGTAAGGTTGACCAAGGGTTTGGAAATATCAGCAAATCCTAAAATGAATTTTCTATAATATGAACACAAACCCAAAAATCCCCTTAACTGCTTCACATTTAATGGAATTGGAAACTTTGCTACAGACTCGAGATTTCGTGGATCTGGTGAAATGCCTTCTGAATCAATCACATGTCCGAGATACCGGATGGTATCCGTCCCAAACGTGCATTTACTTAGCTTTACCTTTAAATTCGCAATTCGCAGTTTTTCAAAGACTGAGTCCAGATCTTGTAAATGTTGTTCAAATGTTTTAGAAAAAATTATAAGGTCGCCAAGATAGGCTATACAGACCTTCCCAAGGAGGTTGCCCAATACTTTATTCATCAATTTTTGAAACGCTGCTGGGCTGTTACATAACCCCATTCCAAGGACATTAAATTCATAGTGTCCGGTTGAAGTGGTGAACGCTGTCTTCTCTCGGTCTTGTTCATTTATTTCAACTTGATGGTATCCTTGGATTAAATCCATCATCGAGAAAAACTGGGCCCCTGCCAGTTGATCTAACGTGTCATCTATTCTTGGCAGTGGGTACACTATTTTTTTTGTAATTGCGTTCAACCTTCTCCAATCAACACAAAACCTCCATTTACCGTCTCTTTTCTTGATGAGTAAAACTGGCGCGCTCCAGGGACTTTCCGATTCCCTAATGACTCCTTGTTCTAACAATTTTCTGGTTTCTTCAGCTTCTACTTCTTTTTCTGCAATTGAACGTCTATACGGCTGCAAGTGAATAGGTTCATGGTCACCTGTATCAATTTTATGACTAAAGTTGGTTACTCTTCCTAAGTCTCTATCTGACATGGCAAATCTGTCCTGATTCTTCTGGAGTAACTGCTTCAATTGTTGCTGTTGGTTCTTAGTCATCTTATCTTTGGCTATTGCGGAGTCAAAATCAAAGCAATTTGCTTGTTTTTCATTCAACAACTCAACAACCTTAGAACTTGGGGAGTTAGAGTCAAAACAATTTGCTTGTTTTTCATCCACCAACCCAATATCAATAATATAATGTGCCTTACCAATTGCAGACTTCTCTTGTAGAAAAATGGACTTAGATGTTGGATTCGCCACTCGTATTACGCCTTTGCCGTTTTCAAACTTCGTTAACGTCTTACAACAGATAATACCAAACCTATCGATCACATTCCCTAAAGGTTCCAAAAACATTTCTGTCGTTAAAGCTGTGCTTAAAGGTCATGGGAAGAGAAATGAAAATTTTTTGTCAAGTGTTTGAAATACCCTTAAAAAATGTTATGTAACCGTTTTAGTTCAATAACTTAAGAAATAATAAAGTTATTGTTGTTTTAAACAATGAAATCTTCTTTTTACCATTTCAAAAAGGGAACCATTTTGTGCAATGCATTGTGGGATTTCTACGTCATCGACAACACGATTTGAAAACACTAACACTAGCTAACGCGTATTTCAATCGGTATCATGGTGTATTGTGCAGCTTGGGGATGTAATAATGGTTCAGCAAGTGGAAAAAGCTTTTTTAGGTTTCCAGGAGACTAAAAATCTTGGCATGTTGGCTAAAAAACATTAGAAGAAAAAATTTTAAGCCTTCAAAGCATTCTCGTCTATGCAATGACCATTTTGAAAATGCATGCTTTGAAACAAATCCAACTGTACTAGAATCCTTGCAGTTTAAAAAGGTTTTACGTTTGACTCCTGATGCTATTCCCACCAAATTTGCACACAAACCAAAGAAGCAACCACGCAGAAGTTCAGCCATCAAAAAAAGGCAAAACTTGCAGGTATGTTGAAATTTAATTACACTAGTAAATTAAATAAATTAAACACGGTACCTGCCGATTTTGGGCTATAAACATTGATTTAAGAAGTTCCAACACCCAGAATATTTAACAAAAATAACGATACCAGCATGTTTTTGGCAAAAAACTAAAGATTTTCAGTTACTGCAACTGCTTTCGCGATGCCGATTATTTCGATTTTGACGTCTAATTCGCTTTTCATCTAGATGAAATGAAAAATATTTGCAATTAGATTATTTTGTAAATTTAATTTTACTTCTGAACTATGTTGGGTCAATAAACCGTTCATTTTTTCCCGCTAGTAGTGTGGGATTCCACATTCCATAGAATAATAATAATTAAATTAAATTCAAGATTAAAAATAAAATTGCTTGGTGCATCGACTATGAATAACTCTTATCCGTCCAATCCCAATCGTCCTTATTGTAAACTGTTCCGATTATTTCATTTGCAGTCGTCTTTCCTGAAATAATTAAACAAAAAGCAAATATGAAAAAAAATAATTTCAACTTTAAAAGTAATATTTTCTCACCTTTGAACGCATAAACCATGATATCGGTTGTAATGAATCGCGTTTCCCGAGTCGTTTGGGACGCGTTTGAAAGACGCCGCGATACAGAAATTCCTGGGAGCCTGGTCCTCGAGACCTGCCCAGCCGTGAGTGCGCGCCTTATGTCGGTAGCACACACTCCAGATCCCGATCTTTACACGAATATTTATTTTGGCCGGGTATTCCGAGCTACTAAGATGGGGAGACAGAATTTGCTTAGCGGTCACCAGAGTCAAGACCCAACGCGCGTCCCGCAACGTATTGTGCAGATCACAAGATCACACGAAGTTAAACGAAACACGTAACGTCCCGACTCACAAGCGTCCGCCTCGCTGTCGAAGTGAAGCGCAAAAATGCGTGCTAACGCGTGCGTAACTGGCCTGCACGGTCACGCAAATCTAAACTAAACCTCAAACTAATGCTTAATTAAGCTAAAGCTCGTTGTGAGCGGCGAAACTAAGCTACGCGCCGAATGCATGAAATAAATAGACACAAAGACTTCAGTTTGAAAGCCAAACAAACTTATCCTGCCTAAATAGCGACGCGTCACGGCGCTTAAAACAATACGAAAGGAAGCGGAAAAACAACAGGTTCAAGTGGATAAAACTGTGAGTTAACACTGATAAAGATGAGGTGAAAACCTAGAGTCATGTCTCAGAGCTACTAGGTGAAACAAAGCAGCGAGTGAGCTTTGTAAAGTGAGCTAAGACTCTGCCATGAGCACTGGCTCCGAGGAGCACCTACGCGTTCGGGATACAGAGCTTAACTGAGGAAAAAAGGGAAAAATAGGGTGAAAGGTAAACTTGGACTCATCCAAGCTCAACCAATCACGGAAGAGTCAAAAGCCAATCAGCACAGTCGGTGCATACTAAGTGTATGACTAACGTCGACGCGTACTGACCAGAATAGAAATGCAAATGAGTTCGCATCAAAACAATAAACAGAAAGAGAAAAACTAGGAAGAGATAAGAGAGAAGTGAGAGAAAGAGAAGAAAGTTAGGAATGAGTAAGAGATAAGAAAGGAAGAAATGAGGGAAAATGAGGAGAATTCGGCTAAACATAAAACAAAATGAAAACAATACAAGGTAGGAACACAATTAGGGTTTATTAGAAACACAACACGGGGGAAACAATGCGTACTACTCGTACGCGTGAACACCGGACCGTGACACGCCCCAACCACCAGAGTTTTATTGCCCCGGTTAAAATGGCAATGAAACGATACAAAGCAGGAACAGAATCAAAAAACATAATCAAAATCAATATGCAATCAAATAAATTAGACCTGCCGCAACCTTAGCGGACTTAAACTTAAGAATGATGCGATAACAAAAGAGAATGACTAAATCAAACATTCGCGTCAGACGCGTTAAATAATAAACTAAACACCAACAAGAATGCATTTGGCACTAAGATAAACTCTAAAACTAACAAAAAATCACCATACAATCCTCGATTGTTGGGAAAACCAACGCCCACCGTGGCCAGCCGCACAGCCAAAAGAAGAAAATTTAAGGGTCTTCTCCATCCGGTACGTGATTGCCGGAGGAGGAATGAACATCCTTCGGCCGTGCAGGTGGTCCCAGAAGGCGCGGAAAACACTAGAAAATAAACAAAAAGAAATAAATATCACAATCGGTAAAAAATATCACATTCAGTTATCACAACTTGGAAAACGAAACATAAAAATATAAAACGAACACGCGTTTGAATGGGGACTTACCCACCCAAACCAAAAAATGCGTAAAAACAAAAAGTCACGTTCAGTAAGTCCACACAGGTTCAAGTCACTTTTAAAACACTTAGTCACTATCTCCTGGGAACACCACACGGAGAATCTCCTCGACCAGAAGCACCACACTTCACGCGTGAAGATCGTTCCTTCGCGAAGTTGATACAAATGGAGCGAATTTCTGTCTGAAATTCAGCAACACGGGCGGAGATGTCGTCTTGGTCTTCTGGTGATAAATCATCCACTTCAAGTCCAGATTCCTCGTCTTCGGGGTCACTGGCGACGTCAGGAGCTTCCGGAGCTGGTTCTGGCGCCTGATACCAGTGGCGAAGATCCGCCACGTGAATTGGCTGTGAAATGTTCCCATTCTCGTCCATTAAAAGCACGGTATTCAGTCCAAGAAGACGATGCAGCAGGTAAACGCCCTCGGTTCGGTGTTGGAAACCCGAACTTACCTGTTTGTCGGTCGACGACAAAGTCCGATTTTTGACGGTGACCCAATCTCCAGGTTTGAACGCGTGTGGCCGCCGTTTCCGGTCATACCACCTCTTGTGGCGTAAGTTGGCGGCCTCCAAGTTCTTCTTAGCTTCTTCTCGAACGCGTAGCAAATATCGATGGAGAAATTGAGCCTCGTCTGGTGGTAGTGGTTCTCCGTCGTCCGTATCCGAGTCCACGTCGCCTGGAAACCGTGCTTCCTGTCCCGTAACCATCATATCTGGTGAAAATTTAAGTGATGTCTGGTATGCAGAGTTGATGGCGAGAATAAATGAACCAATATGTCGATCCCAACGCGTATGTTCATCAATATACGCAAGGATGCATGTTTTGAGCGATTGGTTGAGTCTTTCCGCCAAGTTCCCCTGCGGATGGTACACAGACAGATACTTATTGACCATTCCCATTTCCGCACACTGCGCCTGAAATTTGGCGGAGCGGAAAGTGGGGGCGTTATCACTAATGATGGTTTTTGGATATGCCCATCGATTAGTGAACTTCTTGAGCTGTTTGATTGTGGTGGAGACATCAGCTCTTTCTGTTAGGCGTACATCCACCCAACGACTGGCGGCGTCAACCATGACAAACGCGTAACAGTGGCCGCCAGTCGATTTCAGCTTCTTTCCAAAATAATCGACGTAGATAGTTCGAAATAGTCTTCTTGGCTTTGCAGTCTCCATCTCGCCGTACGGAAGTCTTCGCTCCACTTTCGCCCTTTGGCAGGACTCGCATACCTTGATCCACCCCGTCACATCCTTTTTCATCCCCGGCCAGAACACGCGTGTTTTTAAACGCATCATAGTCTTTTCGATGCCTAAATGGCCGGAGGTAGGCGGGAAATGTAGACAGTGGAAATACTTGTAGCGTAGCGGCTGTGGAAGATATATCCGACGCTTAGGAGCCCGCTGACCAATTTTGGTTGGTGGAAACTTGCAAAGCAAGCCTCTGTATAAAGCCATGTCAATTGCTTGTTTCTTGACCTTTTCAGCCTCCTCCTCATCCGGCGGAAGACTTTTCGAACTGAGATACAAAATTAGTCCTTTTGACCATTCATCGGCGTTTTGGGCTTCTTTAATGGCTTTCTGCGTTGGAAGTATCTCAATTGTCGAGTGATCCGCAGGAAGTGAGTAAAAACTGCCATCGGAGGAGTGGTCGGAGTGTTGGGACAACTCCGGGTCGACGGAGGGTGTTGGAGAGGCCAATTGTCGCCGCGTCTGCGTCGCAGGCCCCAAATCCAGTGGCAAGTCCGGAATCTGGAACTCGTCAGAATCCGTGTCACCCGGCGGCTCCCCACTTAAAAGGGACATTTCACTGCCTTCGGAGTCGGAAGCACGGTCGAAGATTATGGGAGCCTTTTTGGGCCTGCCAACAGGTCTCTTCTCCACAACCTTCTTCGGTCGCCCCCTCTTCCTTTTCACAGGGACGTCCCCAGGCAAGGAAACTGCCATGGACTCTTCTTCCTCGGAGGCCAGACGCTCCGCAGGGTCCTCAATAATTGGGTGTTTCCTCGGGCGGCCCCTTTTCCTCTTTGCGGGGGGATCCCCAGCAGGGAGAGAAATTGCCACGGACTCCTCGTCGTCAGAAACGAGCCCATCAATCATTGGGTTTTGGATGACCGGATGTTTCCTTGGTCGACCCCTCTTCCTCTTCACCGGAACACCACCAGCGCGTGTTGGTCCTCCGGCAATCGGGTGCTTCCGTGGACGCCCCCTCTTCCTCTTCGGAGGGTAGTTGTCCACCGGACAAATTTCCACCGACCCAGGAGCCGCCCCAGCCAACCTGGCGAGCAGAATGCGTTTTTGACGACGCATTGTGACAGCTCGAACAATTTTAGCATTTGATGGTTTGAAATGCGTCAAATCTTCCAACTCCTCCATCTTTGGCACAGGCCAATCCCTGTAATCGTCAAAGAACGCACAATAACATGTGTCGTCCAAAGCTGGGCAATCCTCATCATCCAACTCGATTGGCGGGTCGACCGGGGCGCGGCTCAACGCGTCAGCAACTCGATTCTTTGTTCCACTGCAGTGTAGGAACGTAAAACGGTATTCCGACAAAGAAAGAATCCAGCGCGCCAATCGGCCCTTTGGCTCTCGTTGAGTGAAAAGCCACATCAAGGACTTATGGTCACTCTCGAGGTAAAAGTCCATTAGCTCGAGATACGCCCTGAAGCGCTTCACAGCCCACACAGCGGCCAAGCATTCAATTTCAGTTGTCATATAATTCTTCTCCGCCTTGTTTAGGGCTCTCGACGCGAAGGCAATGGGAACGCGTACACCGTCATTGTTGATTTGCATCACGACGGCACCAAGCCCCGAATAACTAGCGTCTGTTTGGAGAATATAGGGTTTTTTCCAGTCGGGGAAATTCCTATGAAGCGTAGACAACGAAATCTGGTTTTTCAAATACTCGAAGGCCGCCTGGTGCTCGGGCTTCCACACCCAAGGCGCATTTTTTCGCATCAGAACACGAAATACCTCGCAAGTCTTGGAATAACCGGGGAAGAACGACGCGTAATACCCGACCATCCCCTTAAAGCGTTGCAGCTCCTTGAGATTGGTCGGCACCGGGTATTTTTGGATAGCGTCAGTTTTCTTCGGGTTGGGTCGAATAATTCCCTCTTCAACGATATGGCCAAGAACCTCAAGGCTCCTCTTACACAATTCAGTTTTCCCGGCGTTCATGGTAAAACCGGCCTTGTCGAGGAGCGAGAGCACCTTTTGCAGGTGAACAACATGCTCCTCGAAGGTCTTGCTAAAGACAATAATATCGTCGATATAGACAAAGACGAATTTGTAGAGGTGTTCCGCCAATGTAAGATTCATGGCGCGTTGCAGGGTAGCCGGCCCGTTAATTGGACCGAAGGGCATACGCGTATATTCATAGAGTCCCCTGTGGGTGACGAACGCGAGATATCGTTTATCTCCAGGTCGGACTCCTATTTGATGGAACGCTTCCCTTCCGTCGATTATAGAAAACCATTTTGCTCCACCAAGATATGCAAAGATGTTGTCGATATCCGGGAGCGGATAGACATTGGGCAAAGTTTGGGCATTTATCGGCCTAAAGTCCATAGCGCAGCGCCAGCGCCCGTCCTTCTTCGGGACCACAACTGGCGCCACAGCACAGTCACTTTTGGAGCGTCTTATTACCCCTTGTGACATTTTCTGGTCTATGTAAGCATCGATAATGTCCTTTTTTGCCGGATTCACCGGACGAACCGGAACATGAATCGGCCTAAAGTCGGGCTTCAAATTCACCTCAAATTGCGTATTATTACAGAGCCCCAGCTCCTCACGGAAAATGTGGGCAACTGGTTTCAACGCGTCCATTAGGTGAGTTATGCGTTTTGGCTCCAATTGGTTACACAACTGGTCGTAGACCCAAGTGAGCTTGGTCGGATCCCTATTCGGGATATATTGTACATAATTAATATCATGCTGCCTAGGAGTACTCCCAACACCTTCCGCTACCAGGGAAACAGAAGGAGTCTCGACGTTGCCCACACCGCCCCCCCCAACGGGAGAAGCTGTAGGGGCCACCAAAAAGCTTTGAGAAGCCATCTTCACCCTCGCCTTGCGCAATTTAACTGCCCGACGCATTTGGCTCAAACACATGGTCCGTTTTCCAGGTTTACGCGTTATCCGCACAATACTCTTGCGCGCCTTTTCACGCCTCCTGGGGGACCAAATGAATGTCCATTGTTGAGAGTCGGGGTTCCTTCGAGCCAAAACAACCTTCACAATGTGGGGGTTATCCGAATACGGAGGCTCAAACAATTCTTCTTCAAATTCACGCTTGCTCAGGAAAACACAATTCGCTTCACCAATCGGCGGCTTAGTAACCCCGGGCTCCTCTTTTTCAACTGAAGGAGTGCCCTTGTCTGGCTTCACCTCCTGCTTAACCGAGCTGATGGGTTCCGCTGGGTTTTCCGGTAATTTAAGCGGCGGATTCCTCATTCCAGGCAAGTTGTACAGAGGCGGGCCTCGGACGACAACTCCCTCTGGCAACGAGGGTTGTTCCTTGGTTAGAGGGAAAAGGATCACCGGATCCGACGCTCGGGCTTGCTCATCTAAAAAGGGGTGACGCGTCCCATCTCCCAGGAGGAACCAATACTTATTGCCGTGGTCTACACACAAACCAACGGCCTTACAGAAGTCCAATCCCAGGAGGAGTTCTTGCGACCCCTGAGCAATGATGAGACAAGTAAAGCAAACTACCGCCAAGGGAGCTCGGACGGCAATCTGCACACAACCTACAACGCGTTCGATTTGATTTGACGCGGTCCGAATCGTCTCGTCCATTGGAACCATCTCCACTCCAATTTCCTTGGAAAGCTTCTTGAACAGCGGCATAGTCATTATACATGTCTGTGCTCCGCTATCCATTAGGGCTATAAACTTGATGTTCACCCAAGCTATCTTAACGAAGGGCGCATCGCGACGACAACGGTCCTGCAACCCGATTATCAGCTTCGGTTCTTTAGAAGCCAAGAACTCGGGTGGCGACAACATAATAAAATTTGTCATTTTCGGAAGGGCACCGGCCAAAACAGTAGCACAAGCTTCTGCAGGCTTAGGCGATTCCATCCAACCACTTGGGCCACTTGTAGAAGCAGCCAACGACCGATTTACTTGCGTTTCGGGTCCGCCGCCTTCTCGGACGGCTTGGTCGACGGACCCAGGTCGTTTCCCGGAAACTGCCAGGGCTTGAAGCAATGGGGACATAGAGCAATGCGTTTTTCAATATCACGCATATACCAACGATCCTTGCGATTTCGCACCCACTCAGCTCCGGGTGGTAACACTAAATTGGGAGGGCTAGCAGTGTTGGCAAAAGAATGAGCGGCATGGCCACACAATGCCACCACGACACCCGGAGGAACCTTTGCTTCCGGGGCCTTTGCAGGTACACTCATTACTCGTGTCGGCACCGGAGGTTCACTTCTCAGGGACTGCCCGGCGACACTCTGCCCATCACCATCCGCCATCGGATAGCCCAAAACCTCAGCCAACGCAACCAATTTTCGTTTATCAAATTGGAGGCGGGCAGGGGGTTTCTCTGTCTTAGCCGGTTCCATCTTTTTAGTCTCCCCAAGCCTAACTTTCCTAGGCTTGGGTTCGGGAGCGGGTACTGGGCCTTTTCGAACCCCTTTTTCGTCAAATCTACGGTGTTGAAGGGCACGCATC
The DNA here is from genome assembly GCA_949358305.1 of Strigamia acuminata. Taxonomy (NCBI): domain Eukaryota; kingdom Metazoa; phylum Arthropoda; class Chilopoda; order Geophilomorpha; family Linotaeniidae; genus Strigamia; species Strigamia acuminata. The sequence continues at coordinate 2,570,424 of OX442315.1, read as the reverse complement.
TTCAACTCACGATCCGCCACCTGACCCAGATCTATCGCCCGCGACATGGAATGTACGCCATAGCGGACCATCGTATCGGTGATCTGCGGCTGCAGCCAATGCTGAGCCAAGTTCCACTGCTGCCGATCCCCTAGCACACCTGTCAATTCAAGGTAACGACTCATTTCACACAGAAACTCTGCCGTATCCTCTCCAACTTCCTGACACGCATCCTGCAGGAAGACTGCCGCGTCAGCCTCAGACAGGGAATACACCCTACGGAAACGCACGACGAATTCACTCCATGTTTTAGGTTTATGACGCAAACGCAGGAACCAATTTAACGGTTTCCCGCCCAAGGCCAAAGGAATAAACAAGTCGATATACGCCTCCTCCGACACGCGTGACATGACAAAATGTGCTCGCAGTTTTGCCAGGAATCGCTCGACAGCATTATAAGATAGGTCCGTCTCATCAAACTTCGGCACACTCCGATTTCACATGCGACAAGTCATATTGCGGCTGTGGGGCCGGTATTGGCGGATAAGTCCGCTGCCGGAGACGCGAATTGACTGAATTTCCGCGCGCAGCAGCTGCCCGATCAACACTTGCCGTCGAAGGAAGGCTGACAGCCGAGGATTTGGAACGAATTATGTCCCTCATAACCTCACTGTTGGCATACTCCGACGGAGCGTATCTTTGCGAGCCCGCTTGGGCTGTCACGTTCGATGGCCTCTCTCGCGGGGGTAGCGGAGGGTTTATATTCTCCGGCGCTCCCCCTTCTCCTGCTAAACCTTGTCTGTCAAATTCACTCGGCGTCAGGATACGTGAGCGGACCGGTCTCGGCCCCTGATCCTGCCCAGGAGGAGGCCCGTCGCCAGGCAGAGTGTCATGAGGTCTCTGCCGAACAGGTGGAATAATCCCCTCCACGGGCTGCACGGTTAAAGCCACAATTTCCTCCCTAACTACATCCCTCATCCCCCCTAGAGTCTCATTCCTCCAATGTACCAATCTGCAGTCGATATTATGACTAAATTGTTCCATTGTCCGAACAACGCGTTCATTCAGCGCCAGCTCGGCTCGCTGTAAATAACGCAACCAATCTGGTTCACGTTGGACTTCCTCCCTAGCAACATTATCCTCCGGACTAGATCCCGGAGGAGCGGTGGGGTTTCTCGGCACCGGGGGAGTCAACACCGCTGACGCTGAAAAATCCACTCGAGACTCATGCAGAGACGAGGAGGTGTCGGGGCGATAGGAGCCATCTGTTGTGGAGGCCCCCATCTCTGCAATTGCAGCACCTTCGTGTATTTGCGAGTAGGATGGCGGCCGACCATCCCCCGCCAAGGGAACGCCATGCACGGACTTGGGCCTTGGCCGCGAGTCAGACGGGCGCGGCGTACGTTCGTAAAGCCGCTCACCCGCCCGACGCAACCAATCGGGCCACACACTTGTAGAGTCATCACCAAGATGACCTCCTTCCGCCATGACAGACAGAAACTTTAGCAGTTTTTCCAAAAACAATTGCTAACCCCACTGCAAAAGCAGTTTATTTGGGCAGCAATTAGAAAAACTCGGAATATTCCCGGGTTTCGGCACCACGTGTAATGAATCGCGTTTCCCGAGTCGTTTGGGACGCGTTTGAAAGACGCCGCGATACAGAAATTCCTGGGAGCCTGGTCCTCGAGACCTGCCCAGCCGTGAGTGCGCGCCTTATGTCGGTAGCACACACTCCAGATCCCGATCTTTACACGAATATTTATTTTGGCCGGGTATTCCGAGCTACTAAGATGGGGGGACAGAATTTGCTTAGCGGTCACCAGAGTCAAGACCCAACGCGCGTCCCGCAACGTATCGTGCATATCACAAGATCACACGAAGTTAAACGAAACACGTAACGTCCCGACTCACAAGCGTCCGCCTCGCTGTCGAAGTGAAGCGCAAAAATGCGTGCTAACGCGTGCGTAACTGGCCTGCACGGTCACGCAAATCTAAACTAAACCTCAAACTAATGCTTAATTAAGCTAAAGCTCGTTGTGAGCGGCGAAACTAAGCTACGCGCCGAATGCATGAAATAAATAGACACAAAGACTTCAGTTTGAAAGCCAAACAAACTTATCCTGCCTAAATAGCGACGCGTCACGGCGCTTAAAACAATACGAAAGGAAGCGGAAAAACAACAGGTTCAAGTGGATAAAACTGTGAGTTAACACTGATAAAGATGAGGTGAAAACCTAGAGTCATGTCTCAGAGCTACTAGGTGAAACAAAGCAGCGAGTGAGCTTTGTAAAGTGAGCTAAGACTCTGCCATGAGCACTGGCTCCGAGGACCACCTACGCGTTCGGGATACAGAGCTTAACTGAGGAAAAAAGGGAAAAATAAGGTGAAAGGTAAACTTGGACTCATCCAAGCTCAACCAATCACGGAAGAGTCAAAAGCCAATCAGCACAGTCGGTGCATACTAAGTGTATGACTAACGTCGACGCGTACTGACCAGAATAGAAATGCAAATGAGTTCGCATCAAAACAATAAACAGAAAGAGAAAAACTAGGAAGAGATAAGAGAGAAGTGAGAGAAAGAGAAGAAAGTTAGGAATGAGTAAGAGATAAGAAAGGAAGAAATGAGGGAAAATGAGGAGAATTCGGCTAAACATAAAACAAAATGAAAACAATACAAGGTAGGAACACAATTAGGGTTTATTAGAAACACAACACGGGGGAAACAATGCGTACTACTCGTACGCGTGAACACCGGACCGTGACACGGTGCTTGAGCGAAAAAATAAGAAAATTTTGCGAAAATTAAACGAAAAAAAACTGAAAAATTTAGGAATTTGAGCAAAAAATTTTAAAAATTTAGTAAACCAAAATTAAAAATTTCATGTAACATTTAAACAAAAAAAAAACCATAAAAACCTCGGAATTCACATGTGACCAAACGACAAAAACCAAAAACACATGAATTACGAGTGGAGCTTTCATCTTCTGAAAGAAATTGACATTTTTATTTTAAAAAATATTAATTTTGTCAGAAATTTAAAGGCCTTACCATATCGAGCACGCATTCGGGCAACCAATTTTGGGTCTAAAAACATTGGTTTTTGATTTTGATTTCTAAAAAATAAATAAACAAAACAAATAAATAAAATAAATTATAAATTTCAGCTAATACAAGATGCTGCTGCCTCGTCTAGCAATGTAGAAGTAATTTCTGAACCACTCCAACAGGCTGATGAGGACTATGAAATGCAAGAAGAAGACAGAAATTTAAATACTCGCGACTGGGGATGTCAAGCTGTCTGTCCTGTTAGTAAATGTTTTGAATTGTTTACAGTAATGGATTAATTTCTTTTTTCTTAATGATAGACAACTTCAAAAACTGTCCAGTGTTGGTTGACACCGGTTCAAAACAAATCAGTGAAACTACAGATTCAACCGACTGTTAGTAGTATAGGGACGCAAACAGATGAGAAGGATTTCCAGGATTCGAGTGTACAGTGTAATCTGTGTTCGTGTTCCCGCCCAAACCAAGAAAATCTTGACATCACTGAACATTTGTTCAGTGATGAAGATAACACAGATAATATTGAACATTGCAACGAAAATGAATGGAACCCTAATTATGATGATTATGAATCTGATGACAGCAATGATTCTGAAATGGAAACTTGTGACGAGTATGAACTTTACATTGGTTATAAATTTTTTTTAAATTTTTTATGTTAATTGGTATAGCGAAACATTGAATATGCTCTTGGACAAACCACCAATGGAACAGAGGAAATTTGTGATATACGAAAGCTGTTTGAAGCAATTATTTAATGAATGTCCAGTTTGTCACGAAACCAGCAAAAGTTGTATTACGAGAGTTTTGGGCTCATATATAGAGGTTGTCCAAACATGCCCAAATTATCACTCAAGAACTTGGTCATCTCAACCACTGATTAAATCTCTGCCACATGGCAATCTTACAATTGCTGCAAGCATTCTTCTTTCAGGGTCAATGCCAGTGAAAGCAATGAACTTCATGAGGCATTCCAAAGTAAACAAAGTCAATATTTCTTATAACTATGCTTATTTTTGTATATCAAATTTCAGATAACTTGCTTTTCATACCGTACTTTCAATGCAATTCAGAAGCATTATTTAGTTCCAGCAATCCATCAAGTTTGGGTCAAAACTCAAGAGTCAATTATGGCTGCTGTTGCAGGAAAAGAACTACATTTAGCTGGTGATGCACGATGTGATAGCCCTGGTCATTATGCTAAATATGGTTCTTACACGCTCATGGATGTGAATAATCCACAAATTGTGTCCATGCAGCTTGTGCAAGTAAGCAATCACTGTGAAAACAAAATTATATAATAATTAAAATTTCTGATTAGTGCAATGAGGTGACAAGTTCAAACGCGATGGAACTGGAAGCATTAAAAAGAGGGATCAAACATTTGCATGAAAATAAAGTAGAAATTAAGAGTTTAACAACTGATCGCCATGTTAGTGTAAAAAAGTTTTTGCGCGAAAATTATAAAGAGATCACACACTACTTTGACGTATGGCATGTGGCAAAAGGTAATTTTGGTTTAAAAAATTACTTATTACTTTTAACTTGATTAAATTTTTAGGAGTAACAAAAAAAATTAAAGCAAAGGGAAAGGCATCAGCATGCAAACAGTTGTTGGATTGGTCGCATTCCATTTCCAATCACATTTATTGGTGTGCGGCATCCAGTCATGGAAACAGCACACTAGTTCAGGAGAAATGGAATTCAATTCTCAACCACATTTGTAATCAACACGAGGGTCATGGTGTATTGTTTACAAATTGTGAACATGGACCATTAGATAAGGACCGTGCATGGCTTCAAAAGGGTAAAAAAAATTCCTGTTTACATTTCTGTATGTCATATTCTGTACTTTTCCAGGATCAAAGCCTTTCAAAGAATTAGAAGTAATTCTAAAAAACAAAATTTTATTAAATGATGTTGGGCAGCTCTCACCCTTGGGACAAACCTCACAGCTTGAATCTTTCCACAAGATTGTATGTTTTTTTGCACCAAAATCACAACACTACTTTTATAAGCAAATGGAAACAAGGTAATTTCTAAAAATTATAACATTCCACCATGTTAAAATTTTTGTTATATTTTAGATTGATACTTGCAGCACTTCATTTTAATGAAAATGCAAGTAGAGATCAAGGGGTTTCAGGAATTGGTGAAAAGCGATGGTCAGTCTCCTACCCAAAACATAAGAAAGGTGATGCAGTATTAAAACAAGTTAAAACTGCTTGCTCATATGGTAAACCTCTGCAGTATATTGATACTTATTGAGTATGTTTATTAATTTTTTTTTATCTTTTAGAGTATGTGAAAACATGCTTTAATCAAATAGAAGTGGTCAGAGAATCACACCCTTCCTACATCAAAGCAAGAAATATTTCAAATACAATCAATGAACCGGAATATATTACATCGACTTTCACAAAACAAAACAAAACTGATTTGGTATCAAAACATCAAAGCAGATTCAATAAAATGCATCAATAAAAGCAAACAAGCGAGTATCTTTCATTTTAGGAAAATTATTCAATTGCATGAAATCCTGTGTATTGAGATGATGGGAATTTTTGTCTAATTGCATTAATTACACATGCGGGAAGAATTTTTCTCAATTTTTTACCCAGTTTTTTCCATATCCACCGAACAAATCTCCTGTATGCAAGATGCCGATACAATCTAAAAATTTAATAATTTTAATAATAATAACAATTTAATTAATTAGTTTAAACACTTACTGATTTTTTGGTACTTCATCACCAACAGGTCCTTCCAACTCTACAAATTCGACCAGCGACACTTCCAACACGTATTCATTTAAGCAATTGGCAATAAATGCAGGATGTTCAGTCACACAGTTCAAATCTTGCAGTTTTGGTGTGATTACTGCAAATGAATGGCAACACTTGCATTCATGGTCGGATGGCATCAAAGTACAGCAACCACATTGACACCTAGATTTACATTGGAAAAAAATTGGAATTATTAATATTATATTAAATTATATTATTATATATAAATTATATTACTAACCATTTATCAAGATCCATAAAATTAACTAAAGAGTCACGGTGATCGGAGTCACAACTTGAAGATTCAGAACATGAAGATTCTGTTTGATAAACACTACCTGTTGGATTTTTTAGTGGCTCAAACATATAAGGAACCACAGATGAAGTAGAAACACATAAGTCATCATCTCCTTCGTCACTAGAAAACATGCTGAAACCGTTCTAAAATCGCGAATCGCGAATCGGTGCTGGAATTCCCGTGTTTGTTTGGTGTTTGTTTGTCGTCGATGACGTAAAAATAATGCCACCTAGTGGCGGTATGTTCAAACTTTTGAAAATCGTAATGGCGGAACAATTACTGCTCGGTTCGAATTTCAAAGCTGGTTTTAAACAATATCAGGTTAGTTATTGAACTAAAACGGTTACATAACATTTTTTAAGGGTATTTCAAACACTTGACAAAAAATTTTCATTTCTCTTCCCATGACCTTTAAATTAACTGGAACTGCACATTCATGCATTGGTGGAATTGCTATGCCTTTTGTCACTCTTGCTACGTAATTCTGGTTCACATACGTCTTATTCATCGGGAAAACTGCTTCTAATCCACTATTTCGGCCCACAAAGATTTTTTGTAAATCGTAATCAACAACACACCTCGCAAAAGTCATAAATGGATCCCCCAATAAAAGTTGGTAATTGAAACTTCTAACTATCAATACTTCTACTGAATACTGCAATTGTCCTATTTGAATGTTCAAATTTGTTTTACCCACTGGAGTTATTAAATCAGTTCCTATTCCTCGTAATCTAACGTTAGGTGTAGGTTGATAATCCAACTGTAATATTTCTGCTAACTCTTCACTCAAAATGTTCTTCTTAGCTCCAGTGTCCATGACTGCCTTTATTTCCAAATTCTTTACAATTACCGGGATTTCCAACAATGATTCCGACATTTTTATATCAATTATTGTAATGTTGTCCTTTTTCCATCTTTTCTTCTTTTTCTTCTTACTTCTATTCGGATGGTGACAATCTCTCTGTGGCCGACTTCTCAGTTTTCCGTCTGTTGTTGGGTGTTGACTGTAGTGCTAGGACCTTCTCTTCTACGTCTTCTTGGTCTTCCAGCAGTACCACCTCTATCCTGTTGGTACCTTGGTGGATTATAAAACTCGCAAGTAAAGTGATGATAGCATCCACAAGATCGATTATTACTATTATTACTACTATTGTTATTATTGTTAGTATTATAATTTTGACTACCACCCCTATTAGTACTACCTCTTTGAAAATTCTTATACTGAAAATTCTGACCTCCTCGCTTCATTGGTGTATACCACTGGCTTCCTATCAAGATGGGTTCTACTGACGTCGGTTCCACCGTCTCAAGAGCTAATAACCGTTGCCTTAACATTGCATTTTCAGCTAAAAGCTCGGCGTGGGTTAATGAGGTTTCCACAGTTCCACTCAGTTTACCTGATGTCGCTGGAGTTACCTTTTCATCCACCACCTTTTTGAAAAGTGAGAGCAGTAAATCCACTGGATCCTTAACCTTGTGGGTCTCGTACAACTTCACCCTCTGTTCCATCTCTGCCAATGTGGTTGGGAATACTGTGATTATCATCTTCTTCATGTCGGGTTTCATACCTAGATAAACATAATTAATCTTTTGATTCTCAGTAAGCTCTGGCCTCACAAATGCACACTCAGCCAAAACTTTTTTCATATAGGCATCAGCTGTTCCTTCTGTATGTGACATAAAATGAAGAGTATTTAAAACATTTTCCTGGCCTCTACGAAATTTATTTTCTAGTTGTGGTTTCCACTCTGTCCAAGTCCATGTTGGATTCTTCTTGAGCAATTCCACATACCAAGCCAGACCATCAGTTTTTAACGCTAATGGCAATTGTTTAACTCTCTCATCATCTGTGCCTATTGTTGCTTCGTAAGCCACGAGCCACTGATCAATATTCCCTTTTTCCGTATCAAAACAAACGACAGGTCGCTTTTGTATCATCAAACTCTTAAATAAATCAGTTAGTACTGCCGTTGGGTCCGCCATCTTGGATACTATTCCTTTTGATGTGGATCCTTGTGTATTAGTTTTTAATAAAGGTGTTTGCATAGTCTTTATTGGTGTTAGTAACTCAAAAATCGATTTCAACTCTTTTGGTTTTATTAATTTCAAAGGTGAGGACAAATCAAGTTCTTGTTGCGATAATGAATCCTGAAAATGATCTTCCTCCCTTATTTCAACAACTGGATCTTCCTCCTTTATCTCAGGTCCCGAATGTGATTTTGATTTCTTCCTACTTTTAGTTACGTTAGGATTATCCACTAGTCTCTGTAATTCCTGGTTCTGTAAATCTAGTAAACCATCCGTTTGTGTCTGTGTAAGCTTCACTGATTTATCCACTATTAAGCCTTGAAATGCACTATAATTTTTATTTCCACTACTCTATAATGCACCTCCACACATTCACTATAACCAAAATTCACCAATCACTTATTCTGAAATATATTCTCATTTTAATATTTCCAAAAAGAAAAACCCAATTATCAAAATCCTGAAAAATAAACAATTATTATTATTAGTCAACAACAGAATCTATATAAATTATGACTAATTTATCAATTTCCTGTAAAAAAAAATTAAACTTATTAAGATTTTATTAAATATATTATTATCAAAACAAACTTTCCTGCAAAATTCAATATTCAACAATATTAAACAACTTTAATAATTAAATCCAAAATATTATTCAACTCAATGCAACTTAATTAAATATTCAATCACTATACTGTCTTCAAACTCTGAGTCACTCTATGATTCACTCTTATTTCTTTCTAATATGCAAATTAATCTGCACTCTTTCTAAATTTTATAAGAATTTCTACTATTTTTACTGAGTTTTTACGGGGTTTTAGCTCTAATTATTCAATTTTTACACAAAACTGGCTGATTTTTACTGTAAATTTTCACTTTTCACTACTTTTATCAAACCAATTAGTGGGTCTAAAAAGAAAACCGCAATCTCCACCACTTTGTTACGTGGCCAAATGGCCAATAGTGACCACGTAACTTTACTTATTTTAACTGTTTACTAAACTGAGTTAAGCTCAGTTACTAAGAGTGAGGTAAATGAAATAGAGCCAGAGTTTAAGATTGAAAACAATACAGTGTCTTTATTCTTTAAATCAAAACACTTAAATCATAAATACAGAATGTGAAACTAAATCTAAACTAAATCTAATAAATACTCTAAGATATGATTAACACTTTGATTCAATTTGGAGGGAAACAATCACACCATGCCATTTGCTGGCTGGTGCTAACTGTTTAGAAGCCCGGGATGGACTGAGCTCTAAGAGCCAAAGTGGCTCTTTTATACTAGAGTCACCCCCTGAGTTAATCCAGATTGACCAGCCCGTGATGTCACCATCACGTACGCTGGCTAGTGATAGATTTTGACAACTTCTTCAATTCTAGCGCTGGTTTGAGCTGGTCGGCAGACGACACAACTCAACCGCGTGACAATATACTGGACCTTGAACATTTTGATATGCGTGTAATCGATCATTCAAAGATCTAGGAAAAATTATTTACTGTAAAGCAAATTTTTTGAACCACCCTGTATGTAGGGGGGTGACACCCAGCCAAGATTGAAAAAAATGTTGATTTTAACTGTTTTTGAGGGTGACTCCATCGATATCCGCCTCGGGTATCACCCATGCTAACTATGCCACTGGGTACTAGTACGCGGGGCAAAGTGCTTCCGCACAAGGTACCGTGGTGCCGTTACAGGATTTTGGGCGGGGACCAAATTGGCGACCGCCAAATTGGCGACCACCAAATTGCCGATTGCAAATTGGCGAAACTCTAAATTGGCGACGGCCAAATCGGAGATTGCAAATTGGCGATCGCCGAACCCATTAAATGGGAACCGGGTTCTCAAATTGGCGAGCTCCCAAATTGGCGATGGGTCAAATTGGCGATGTGTTTGCTGTTTTACCGCCAGTTCGATCGACCCGAGCGAGTACAGCGTGCCGAGACAACGCCAGAGACACGGGGTCCGGAAATTGGACGATTTGCGGCCGGACAGCGTGTTGTCCGAGTCGTCGAACGTGACGAGTTTGAGCGACGGCAACAAAACGTCGGGATTCGGCAAAAAATCTGATGCTTGCGGACGACAAGTGCGGGCAGAACGAGTCCGCGGACAGCTACTACGAGCGCTCGTTTGAGGCCATCGAGGGGTTGCTCCGTAACGACTTGTTCCGGGACTCGGCCATCTACAGCGAACCCGAGGAGGGCTCGGACAACTTCATTTTGATCGACAAGAACGGGGTGGAACTCAAGATGCCCCCGATCAAGCCGAAGGAGCTGAAATCTAGGAGGCAGAGCGCCGCGACGAAGCCCGACTTGGAGGCGCGCTAGTCGGTCGCGCACAGGCACAAAGTGCGCGGGTTCGCCATCAGGGAGAAGCTGAAGCATTTGGAGGAGTGTTCGAGGTATCAGAAGGACGACAGGGGGTTCAGCGTGCACAGCATCAAGTCCATTAGTCCGGGGCCATAAGGACGCGGACGAAAGCGAGACGAGCTCGCAGCATTCGACGTTGACGATAAACACTGTGGTGGAGTTGCCGCTAGAACAGTCGCAAGCGGCCAATCAAACGTCCATAAAGGGATGGGTGAAGCATTTAGTGGGCAAGTTTCAAGAAAAGACCAAACCCCATAGGTCTTGGTCGTTTGGACACCGATCGCCAATTTGGGAACTCGACAATTTTAACCCATCGCCAATTTGGGAGCTCGACAATTTTATTCATCGCCAATTTGGGAGCTCGCCAATTTGAAATCTCCTTAAAATAATTAGGCATTTTAAATTCGGCGCCAAATATGCCCATTGCCAATTTGGGAGCGTTGCCAATCTGGCCATCGCCAATTTGGTCCGCGTCGATTTTGCGGTACATCTCGCGGTACACAGGAAAACGCGAGAAAACACGAGATTCTCGTTTTTCACTTAAATTTTAAAAAGTTGATGTTATAGACATCAATAATTTATAAAATGTCTTCAAGTTTTAATTTTGGCTACAAAAAAAATTATACTTTAAAATTAATAAAAACCAATTAAAAGTTTATTAATAATAAACTTATTTATAAATTATAGACCTTTATTACATCAACTTTTTAAAATTGCAGTGGATGACACGAGAATCTCGTTTTTTCTTGCGTTTTCCCGTGTACCGCGATATGTACCGCAGGTCGCCCGAAGTATCGCGATACAAGTACATGGCACTGAGGGCTGCTAGGAAACGTACCGCGGTCCCGGTACAAAGCTGGCACAGAAGTACCGCGGTATAGGCTGCGGTACAGTACCGGTACTGGCGGAACTGTACTTCCGGTACGGTACCGCGTACCTGTGCGTCCTGTGCTCCAATCAAATCCACGAGTACAGCCTTGGACATCAAAATCATCCCATTCCAACTTGATGCTCACCTGTAGAATGAGTGTTTTTAGCTGTATCCACCAGGTAGTACAAAAACTCACTAAAAAGTTGTGACAAATTGATATTTAAATGATGTCACAGAATCATCTAAACCCATGATATGAAGGTGATTGTATGTCATCATTTAAATGTCAATTTGTCACAACTTATCAGTGAGTTTTTGCACTACCTGGTGTATACAGCCGAAAACAATAGCTGCATTCAAAAATTAAAACATTTTGTGTTTTAGTTCCATTTTAAAACAAAAATGACATCATTTCCTGTCTATGAATCTAAAATTGGTAAAAATACAAACTAAAATACAATTTCACTAAACTGTCATGAACCGGTTGTTTCTGGTATTGGAAACCGCGTTTGAAAGGCGCACCAGTTACGATACTGGGAGAGCCTGGTCCCGAATAAGGGCCCGGGCAACAATAAGCAGCCTGGAGGGTGGCGGCAAGCTTATTCCCCTATTCGATCATTTCACAAATTTTACCGGGTTTGTTGGAGCCTTAAAAATGGAAGAAGTAATGCTCACGTGCGGAATTAACAACGCAAACGTGGCTTAGGCTAATCTGGCAGGGACCCCTAATGGCGGAGCGGCCAGACCGAGCAAGCGCGCACTAATCGCGCGCAAAAGACGAAATAAACAACTCATTAGCTACTTGAATCTAATTTCTAGTCCAGAGGCACGTCAGCGGCATAAAACGTCGTGTAAACACAAAAGAACATCGAAAGGAAAGGAAACAAAGATGACACGCGGAATTTAGACACGCGATATGACCATGAATATACTCAAACATGCACAATTACGTGGCATGGAGTTATACTGTGAGTTAACACAGGAGAGACTGCCAAATGCACAACGGCCAGTTAAGGCACCTACGATAGCTCATGGTCTTACGCCTTCTGATCAGACTTGGCTGAAACAGCTCAGAAGTGAACTTGGGCCAAGTCCATCACAGAAAACGAGGGGAAAACCATGAGTCAAGCACGCGTAAGCCAATCAGGCGCGCTCGTGAATAATCATCGCGATGAGTCAGTCGCGAGTGACTAAACATTTAAATTAGGTAGGATAAACTAAACGAAATCAGGAGGGGTAACAGTGGGAAATACACAACTTAGACTAGTCTGATGTGGCAGAATTGAGCCACACCAGACCAAATCAAGGGATAAACATGAATAAGAAATGAGGACAAATCAAAACTCAAATTCAAACACAAATAGGTTTAGGGATTTATTGAGAGTTTTAACAATGGTGGAAAACACACGGAATAACGCGCACAACACAACAATTAGGTGAGGATTACAAAGCGCGTAAATGCCGGGCCGTGACACACCCCTCGGACCAGAGTGTTTTAATCTCTGTTCAAAATCTGAAAACGAAAGTAAAATGCGATACAAGAAATCAAATCAAATGACACTGTTGGAATGATCAAAAACAATACACTAATGAGGCGCGAGAACTTATCGCGTAAACTCATTAGATAACTAACGCGCGGACTAAACAACGCAAGCGTTAAGCGCTCTAAAAACTGAACAATAACAAGAAAAACTACTAGCATAAGCGCCAGGCCAAGAATGCGTTAATCGCATTAAATCACGCCATAAGGGCATCTCGACACTTATTTAAACACTAGAAATACACTACACTAAATATCAAAGACAAAATTCAAAGTCGCGTAAACACTCCGACGGGAAAAGAATGGAGTTTTGACCCCGCATTCCCCCTCGAAACGTCAGCGAATATCAACAATTAGTAAAAAATGTTCTAAAACCAAATATTAGTGCAAAATACATCAAAAAACACAACAACACACCCATTCCAATGTAAACAAAAATCAACACGAACACCAAAACTCTTATAAAAATTGAAACAATGCTAAAAAATGAATAAATATTAATAAACACTTTAAAAACATAAAAAGAAGGCTGTTATGGCGGATCCTCTTCCTGTTCACAATCATTATACCGAATATTGTTCTCGGCATAATATTTTATGCAAATCTCACGTGATTCCGCACTGAATTTGTCCACTCGGGCGTGTATATCGTTCATATCCACCCGGGAAATAAAACTAGCGCCGCAACCGTCTCCAACAGCACTCAGCACCTCCAGCGGGTCCGGAACATCCTCCGAGTCCTTCGCGTCTTCATCCGGGTCGCGATACCAATGTCGGAGGTCCACGATGTGGTAAGGTTGTGTAACACTTCCGTCCTCCTTCATCAGCAGCACGGTATTCGGTCCGATGATCCGGTGGATGATGTAAATCCCTTCGGTACGCTGCTGGAAACCCGCTGAAACCTGCTTGTCCGCCGACGACAAGATCCTGCTCCTCAGCGTGACCCAGTCGCCAGGCTTGAAGTCGTGGGGCCGCCGTTTCCGATCGTACCATCGCTTATGTCGCAGGTTCGCTATCTCCAAGTTCTTCCGCGCCTCGGCTCCGACGCGTAGCATGTATCGATGTAAATACCTCGCCTCATCCGGCGGGAGAGGATCCCCATCGTCGGTGTCGCTGTCGAGGTCGCCTGGATAACGCGCTTCCTGCCCAACGATCATCATATACGGTGAGAACTTCAGCGATGTTTGATAGCTGGCGTTAATGGCCAAAATGAAGTAGCCAATATGACGGTCCCAATTCACGTGTTCGTCGATGTACGCGAGAATGCAGGTCTTCAGCGACTGGTTTAGGCGCTCCGCCAAATTCCCTTGCGGATGATACACAGATATGTACTTATTTACAATGCCCATTCCCGCACAGTGCGCTTGAAAACGCGCAGAACGAAAAGTAGGCGCATTGTCACTAATTAAAGTCTTCGGGAAGGCCCAACGTTGCACAAATTTCTCAATTTGCCTGATGGTAGTTGGCACATCTGCATTTTCAGTAAGCCGAACGTCAACCCATCTGCTAGCCGCATCCACCATCACGAACGCGTAGCAATTACCCTGGCTAGACTTCAACTTTTTCCCAAAGTAGTCGACGTAAATGGTTCTGAAACGACGGCGTGGTTTTGCCGTTTCCATTTCTCCCATTGGCAAACGTCGTTCAACCTTCGCTCTCTGGCATGGCCCACACACCTTGATCCACTCAGCCACATCTCGCTTCATTCCTGGCCAAAAAACACGCGTTTTTAAACGCATCATGGTCTTTTCAATTCCGAGGTGGCCAGAAGTTGGCGGGAAGTGAAGGCAGTGAAAATAAATTCGTCTCAAAGGCTCTGGCAAGTAAATACGACGCGATTCAGCGCGTTGGCCAATTGTTACTGGCGGGTACCTACACAGAAGCCCATGATACAAGGCCATGTCAACAGATTGCTTTTTGATTTTCTCAGCCTCGTCTTCGTCAGGCGGCAAATGCCCAGTGTCCAGATACATTATAATACCCTTCGCCCAACCATCAGCCAACTGAACTTCCCTCATTCTTTTCTGAGTTGGCAAAAGCTCGTAAGCCGGATGCTCAGCCGGTCGATCCTCATCCAAATCTTCGGATTCGTATGGCGAGACTTGGTTGTCCACCAAAGGTTGTTGAGTCTGCCTCGACCGCGTAGTTGGTCGCGTCGACAAAGGTGGCACCGTAGTCCGATATTCGTCGGAACTATGGTCACTCAAAAATCGCTCGCTACCAGATTTTCCTCTATTCGAAACTGGTGACGCTGGTGAAGACGAATGCTCACTTCTTGCAGGTGATACAATCTTTTTGGGTCTTCCAACTTTACGTTTTTGTTTTGGTGGCCGTCCTCTTTTCCTTTTAGGCACAGGATCAGAAGGAACCACTTTGACCTTACAGGGCCTTCCAACACGCCTTTTTGGCGGCAAGGCAGCTGGAGGCGTACTTACACCGGAGAGCTGGTGTGCACCGAACACGGCATTTTCCATGTCGGCCGGCACACTACCCCCCCTTGAGGGGCCGGGGGGTTTGGGGGGTCGGGTGTTTAAATCCCCAAACAACTCAAGCGGTTCCAACTCCTCAAATTCACGTTTCTTTTGAAGAATACGCGATTTCTTTCGAAGTTTGGCCGCATTAACGATCTTTGAGCCAGATGGTTTTGGCACGAAATGCTCGTCGAGCTCCACCATTTCAATGGTCGGCCAACTCGCGAAATCGTCAAAGAACGCACAATATGTCGCATCATCAACAAGTGGACAATCATCATCGCCAATTTCAATGGCCGGATCTACAGGAGCTCTGCTCAACGCATCAGCGACACGATTGCTGGTGCCACTGCAATGCAGAAATGTAAACCGAAAGTCTGACATCGACAGAATCCATCGAGCCAATCTGCCCTTTGGTTCGCGCTGAGCAAAAAGCCATTTTAAACACTTGTGATCGCTCTCAAGGTAAAAATCCATAAGTTCTAAGTAACTGCGGAAACGCTTAACTGCCCAAACAGCAGCTAGACACTCGATCTCCGTAACATTGTAATTCTTTTCCGCACTATTTAAAGCGCGCGAAGCAAATGCAATTGGCACACGAATGCCATTATTATCCAATTGCATCAACGCAGCACCCAAGCCTGAGTAGCTCGCGTCTGTCTGCAGAATATACGGCTTCGACCAGTCAGGAAACCTCCGCTGCAAAGTTGATGTTGCAACATGGTCCCGCAGATACTCGAACGCTGCTTGACAGCCATCCGTCCAATTCCATGGCGCGTTCTTCTTCATCAAGGGCCTGAAAACCTCACAAGTCCTCGAGTACCCCGGAAAAAATGAAGAATAGTACCCAATCATGCCCTTAAAGCGCTGCAACTCTTTTACATTAGTTGGCGCGGGAAATAATTGGATCGCGCTGGTCTTTTTCGGATTAGGACGAATTTTTCCTTCTTCAACAATATGACCCAACACTTCAAGGCTACGCTTACACAACTCTGTCTTGCCGGCATTCATCGTGAATCCTGCCGCGTCAAGAAGTGTCAAAACTTGCTTCAGATGTTCTACATGTTCTTCAAATGTTTTACTAAAGACAATAATGTCGTCGATGTAAACAAAGACGCATTTGTAAAGAAATTCCGCAAGCGTAAGGTTCATAGCGCGTTGCAGTGTTGCAGGGCCATTTATTGGTCCAAAAGGCATGCGGACATACTCGTAGAGTCCGCGATGCGTGATAAAAGCGAGAAAACGTTCATCTCCTGGCCTAACGCCGATCTGATGAAACGCCTCACGTCCATCTATTATGGAGAACCACTTAGCCCCGCCCAAATATGAAAAGATGTTATCAATATCTGGGAGGGGATACACGTCAGGCATCGTTTGCGCATTGATAGGGCGAAAGTCCATGGCGCACCTCCATCTGCCATCCTTCTTGGGGACGACGACAGGGGCCACGGCACAATCACTCTTCGAGCGACGAATAATTCCCTGCGCCAGCTTTTGATCGATGTATTGATCAATGATAGCTTTTTTAGCAGGGTTTACCGGCCTAACAGGCACGTGTATTGGCCTAAAGTCAGGTTTGAGATCAACCTCAAAAAGAGTGTTATTGCACAACCCAATTTCTTCTCTAAAGATGTTTGAAACGGGTTTTAACGCGTCAATCAAATGAGTGATGCGTTTTGGTGATAGTTGATTTGATAACTGCCCATAAATCCAGTCCAACTTAGTCGGATCGGGACAAGGCAGATATTCAACAAAATTGGTCGTAGGAGAAAACTGTCCACCAGTGGAACCAACTTCCCCATCCACATCCGAAATAATTGAATCGGGAGGAACTGACGGAACAGACGACTCCGCAGACTGCGACAATCTCTTCCGAGCCCTGCGCACCCGTTTAGAACGTCGGATCTGGCTAAAACACATGGGCCTCCGGTAGACACGTGTCGTATCGCAGAATTTAGTTCTGCGCGACTTTTCGCGTCGCGGAGGTGACCAAAGAAATGTCCAACTCCTATTTTCCGCGGTCTTACGCGAAACCACCACCTTAACTCTGAATGGCGCATCGTCATGCGGTAACTCAAAAGTTTCGGCGGGCAATGTGCGATGATTCAACAAAACACAATTTACATCACTAATCGGGGCAGGAACTGCCATCTTAGGGGCGGCGGGGATTAGTGGCAACAAAAGTACTGGGTCAGAGGCCAGCGCCTGTCTCATAGTCATGAAACTACGCCGTTCCTCCGAACCTCTTATGAACCAGCAATTAAGTCCATGGTCCGTACATAACCCAACCGCCCGACAGAAATCTCGTCCGAGCAGCAAGTCCGCTGATGAGTCCTCTATCACCAAGCACACAAAAGAGATCAGAGTTTGAGGTGCACGCACGGTTATTTCTACGCTACCTAAAACCTCAACTAATTGATTATTGGCAACGCGAATGGTCTCGTGCAACACAACCATTTCCACCCCCATCTTCTCATGCAGCTTCTCATACAGATCTTGCGCCATGATGCAGGTCTGAGCACCAGAGTCAAATTGCGCAATAAATTGGATGTCATTCCAGACGATCTTCACGTATTGGGAATCACGTCGTACTCTTTCTCCAATCCCGATCTCAATTTTTGGCTCCTCGGACACATCTTTCTCTTTAGGAGAAATCATCACGAATGAAGTCAATTTCGGAAGTACTGGGTCAGTATTAGGCGCGGTCAACACAGATTTTGGTGGCAACACGCGCTTCACTTCCGGTGGTTCCGACACAGCTTTAGGTGTTAAACCTACTTCTTCTTTGGGTCCACCACTTTGGCGTCGGACTTCAGTGGGGGCCCTCTGTCGTTTCCCGGAACGACCCAAGGTTTATAACAGTGCGGGCATAGCGGAGCGTTCAATTTAATGTCACGCATATACCACCGATCGCGCCTGTTTTTGGCCCACTCCGCTCCGGGTGGCAACTTAATGTCCTTAGGTGGGCCGGAGCCCTGAGCGAAGGAGTTGTTTTGACTGCAGACATGAGGTTCTCCAGTCTCTACCGGTGGCTCTGTTCCAACAATAGGCGCAGTTTTCGTAGCCATAATACTACGGACTGTCTGTGCCATTACGCTTTGATTGTCATCATCAAACATGCCACCTTCCTCTAATTCACCCAAGACTTCCATCACGGCCGCAACCTTATTGCGCGTGAAAAAATGTCGAGTCGAGTTCTTAATCATCTCAACCGGTTTCTTCACGGCGGCTTCTTGCTTAGTCTGAGCTGCATGCTGGGGAACCGGCATTTGGCCTCGCTTAACCCCGTGCAGGTCGAAATCTTTTTTATGGAGAGATCGTAGTTGCAGCTCGCTATCTGCTTGGTGTCCCCTAACAATGGCTTGCGACAAGGTTAATACGCCCATCTGACGCATGACTTCCGCAACGTCAGGTTGCAGTCGTCGTTGGGCTATATCCCATTTTTGACTGTCCCCAACTATCCCTGTTTTTTGTAGGAATCGGTTAGTCTCGCGCAAAAATTTTGCAGTTGGCTCCCCCATCGCCTGTCGCTTTTCCGCCAAATTGACAGTAGCTTCAGCGACGGTGAGAGAGAACGCGTCTTTAAACAAATGCGCGAACTCATCCCAAAACTCAGGCTTCGGAAGCAAATCAATGTACCAGTCCAGAGCCTCGCCTTTTAAAGCTTGAGGCACATAATACTCAAGATACACCGACTCCGCCATTCCCGAAGTAAAGAAATGGGCTCGCAGTTGAGTGAGAAACAAATCCACTGCGTTATAGGCGCCCTTGCTCACATTGAACTCCGGTAACTTCCCCATCCTCATACCGGAAGTTCGAGCAAACTGCTGTGGTTGCTGCCGCCATTGCGGTTGCGGTAATTGCCCTGTCTGTTGAAATACAGGTATTTGTGGAACAGCACCAGTTTGAAGCGGAACATTAGGCCTTGGCCGCTGCCCACTTTGAGAATTTCTCTCTCTTTCCAGCTGGCTCAACGGTATGGATGACGGTGCACCCACTACCGATGCCTTACTGCGAATTATTGATCGCATTATTTCGCTGTTAATTTGGACAACGACTGGATCCACTTCACGAGACTGCACATGGATTCTCCCCTGCACACTGGGTGCTGCACGGGCCCCACCCAATATTATCTCACTTGGCGTTAGAATTATAGACGCGTCCCCAGTGGAGCGAGGTATAATTTGGGGAACCGTCCGCCCCGACACGCCCAGGAGGATATGAGGTTCCTGTGGCGGCGGAATTAATGGAATTCCACCCACCAATGGCGGTCGTTGAGCAGTACAGTCCTCCACCACTTTCCTTACACGTTCGACCGTATCCTCGGCCCAACCATGCAATTGTGCATTTATGGCCCGATCCAGTCTTGCGGAAATTGCCACCTCCATATCATGGAGATAAGCCCCCAAACCAGGCACCTCTGGTGGCGCTTCTGATTCATTTCTTGCTGGAGCCGAAGCAATGTTTTGCAAACGCGCTTCTTCTCCCAAACCAGCTATAACGCTGGCCGGGGTTACTGTATGCACGCTTATCGGCCCCTCCAATGTGGGGTTTATATCTCTTTCCATAGAGCTAGGCTGGTCAGTGGAATCTGTTGGTATTTCCTCCAACATCCCACGAAGAGCGCCCGGTCTCAGACCGCGCATTCGCTCTGCTTCCTCACGTCGCTGTCTCTCCTCGCGTAAACGCACAGGATCCCAACGATCTATGAGGTCGGCAAACATCCCTCTCTTTTTCTCGGGAGTTTCTTCCTTATTCGCCATGTTAGTGAGACAATAAGGGTAATAGCAGCTCACTGCAAATGATGCGCACCGTAATTAAACGATACGCGAGTACTATGAAAAGTTAGTTACTCTGAAACCTTCCTTTCGGCAAAATAGTCTCTAAAAAACGCCACTAATGCTTGTTAAATAGCAACTAGTTTATATGCGCTAGACTGAATAAACTCCAACAAGGTCCCGGGTTTCGGCACCACGTGTCATGAACCGGTTGTTTCTGGTATTGGAAACCGCGTTTGAAAGGCGCACCAGTTACGATACTGGGAGAGCCTGGTCCCGAATAAGGGCCCGGGCAACAATAAGCAGCCTGGAGGGTGGCGGCAAGCTTATTCCCCTATTCGATCATTTCACAAATTTTACCGGGTTTGTTGGAGCCTTAAAAATGGAAGAAGTAATGCTCACGTGCGGAATTAACAACGCAAACGTGGCTTAGGCTAATCTGGCAGGGACCCCTAATGGCGGAGCGGCCAGACCGAGCAAGCGCGCACTAATCGCGCGCAAAAGACGAAATAAACAACTCATTAGCTACTTGAATCTAATTTCTAGTCCAGAGGCACGTCAGCGGCATAAAACGTCGTGTAAACACAAAAGAACATCGAAAGGAAAGGAAACAAAGATGACACGCGGAATTTAGACACGCGATATGACCATGAATATACTCAAACATGCACAATTACGTGGCATGGAGTTATACTGTGAGTTAACACAGGAGAGACTGCCAAATGCACAACGGCCAGTTAAGGCACCTACGATAGCTCATGGTCTTACGCCTTCTGATCAGACTTGGCTGAAACAGCTCAGAAGTGAACTTGGGCCAAGTCCATCACAGAAAACGAGGGGAAAACCATGAGTCAAGCACGCGTAAGCCAATCAGGCGCGCTCGTGAATAATCATCGCGATGAGTCAGTCGCGAGTGACTAAACATTTAAATTAGGTAGGATAAACTAAACGAAATCAGGAGGGGTAACAGTGGGAAATACACAACTTAGACTAGTCTGATGTGGCAGAATTGAGCCACACCAGACCAAATCAAGGGATAAACATGAATAAGAAATGAGGACAAATCAAAACTCAAATTCAAACACAAATAGGTTTAGGGATTTATTGAGAGTTTTAACAATGGTGGAAAACACACGGAATAACGCGCACAACACAACAATTAGGTGAGGATTACAAAGCGCGTAAATGCCGGGCCGTGACAAAACTCTATTTTACTTCAATTTTAAGTTTAGTTATGCATTACATTTGTGTACAAACTTTTATAAAAATTGAAGCAAAATTCAGTTAAAATTCAAGCACTCACAAATTAAAATTTTATCTGTAGTTATATGATATCACTTCACTTCCTGTTTTATTTTAAATTTTTGTGCAACACACACACACATAAAACATAAATACAAAAATTTTGAATTTCAATTTCTGAAGAATTTTCATGAAAATAGGTAACTCACATGTGAACATCTTTAATTTTATACCATTTTTATTCAAACCATAAAATTTGATATTTTTCTAACGAAGATTGATAATAAATATTACTTACATGCTTTATTAATTAATTTCTTCTTTCTTTCTCCATGTCATATCCAATGACTTCATCTTTGAATTGATGCTATCAATGACCTCTGGTGCCAGTTGGTCATACTCTTTTAAAATTTCTACCTTCCAAATCAAACTAAAAATAATAACATTCCAACAATTCAACTTCTTTCTAATCACTTGAAGAGTATTATATGCTACATTTTGGTATTTATTACACATCAGGTGATCAATGATGTCATGTAAAAGTTATCACATATTGTCAATTTTCTAAAATAGAGTTAAAATTCTCACACTCAAAATTTAAATTTAAAATACACTTAAACTAAAATTGTTAAAACACAAATATTTTAATTTTTGAATGCAACTACTCATTCTGCAGGAGAGCTTAAATCTGGATTGTGACGATTTTTATGTCCAAGGCTGTACGTTCTGACATTAAAAACTCATCAAAAGTGGATTTAAAATTCATTAAAAATTCATCAAAAGTAGATTTAAAATTCATTAAAAATACGTTTAAAAAACCATTTAAAATGCTCCGATTAGCAATGATTACGTGGATGGATTACTGTATGTGGCACACTGATCTTATATAAACAACATTGAAATATTCTAGCCAGAATACATTTGATTCACACACAGAAGAAGAACACTACAGGTAACAACATTTTTTCCTCCTTAGGCAGAGGTGAACATGGTGTTGGAAGTTGGTTAAACGGAGAGAGAGAATTTACTTTTTTATTTGCATTTCCCTTTCTTTTACAGATTTCTCGAAACAAATACCAATATGAACAAGTGCCGTAGTCTTCTCGTCATATTTACTTTGATTTTGCTTACTGTTGAAGTTGTTTTGTCAACATCGTTAACTGAACTATCAGGTAACTATAATTCAGAAAAAAAAAGCACGAAAGCTGCATTCGAAAAGTCGTTTAAACTAAAAAGCATTTTTAAACTACTGGACTCAAAGTAAAAAAAATGGTGGCTGGTTAAATCTGCAGCCAAAAAGCAAAATATGTATATCGTAGCGCCCTGTTTAAACGCCCGGGCGTTTAATTCTTTTTTTGAGCTGCTTCTCCCGGCGCCAATATGAAACCCGGCGATTAAATAAAGCCGGCGCATTCCCGAAAAATCGCCGATTTTTCGCAAAAAAAGGCGATTTTTCTGAAAAAATTACCAATTTTTTGCAAAAAATTAATGATTTTTGGGTACCCGGCGCTTATTCGGGGTCGGCGTCAATTTAGTAAATCACCGATGACTGTCCGGCGCTAAAACGGGGCCGGCGCTTTATTGACCCGGGCGTTTAAACGGGGCGGTACGGTATACAGTATTTAATTGGAATTTAAAATTGACTTTTCGGATTCAGTAAATTTTACGCAGTACATGTAGCAATCTCCAAACAATCTTAAATGATTTTCAGAAGAAACTACCAAAGAAGAGAGGGAAGAGTACGTTTAATTCATCAAGTGCCTGTACAACCTTGGTTCATAAAAAACGTCCCAGAATGAGTGTTTTTGGCTGTATCCACCAGGTAGTGCGAAAACTCACTGATAACTTGTGACAAATGGACATTGAAATGATGTCGCACAATCATCTAAACCCACGATGTGAAGGTGATGGTGTGACATCATTTCAATGTTAATACGTCATAAATTATCAGTGAATTTTTGCACTACCTGGTGAATAGAGCCGAAAACGTTCATTCTGCAGGCGAGCTTCAAGATGGACTGTGACGATTTTTATATCCAAGGCTGTACATACATGTAGTACACATGCACACTACAATGTGCTGTGTGACGATTCTGCTTCGCGTAATAAACTACCAAGATATTCCTAACACTATTGCTGATAAACCTTAACGAATAATTCAAGCAAACAAACAATAATCGAAAAACGGGTAAATACTGGATTTCCGGATCTAATCGTGTGTAAATTGGGTCGCATCAGCTGGTTGAATGTCCGGCTCCGTGCGGGTCGAGAGCATGGGCCGGTTTGTCAGCATCGGTAAGATTCGGTAAGGTTTTTATTCTTGTATTTAGTAGTTTAAATGATATGGGTCAGAATGTTCACAGTTGTGAGTATATTTATCACCCAATAAATTGTAATGCGTTTTGATCTCCTGTTTGATATTTGTCTAGCTTTATTCAGTCAGTAATTCACTTTAGCTCGCACAATGTCTTTGCCTATCTCGTATAAGTATCGTTTATTGGCAAAAGCGAACGCAGGAATCGTCACAAGTGATTAAAGAACTATAATTAATTTTAATCCTTTTATGTCTAGGCCATGTATACCACTTGGTAAACGTTGTGGTGATCGCATGGATGGCTGCTGCAAGACAGCTAAAGTGTACGGACAGTCTGAGCTTGCGAAAGTGGATTGTCGAAAAATGTACCTCGAGTTCCGGTATCATTGCCGTATAGTTGTTGGTGATCACACTTGTACGACCGAAATATAACTGTTGAATGAAGTGAACATTTATGTAAAATAAAATTAATATTGCAAACGATTGGTTATTATACTTCTTACTTCTTAGTGTTGTTACTCTTCAAACGTTCATTTTTTTTGCTAAAACAAGCATGAGGTTTAGAAATCTTGTGCATTGATCAAGCTCCTAATGAAGGCAATGCCCTAATTTGAGGCACAACATCGCAGAAAGGTGAGATGTCAAATGAAAATTATAAAATAAAAATAGTAAAATTGCTACTATAAATCATTTTATTTCTAATGGCGTCCTGAATGGATTTTATGCAGCAACATCTGACAATCAATAACAAACAATTAAGAATAACAGATGAAGCCGACAGTTTAACGTTAGGTGGCGCAACTTGATAAATTTCACATTCAATCTATCGAAAATTTGAACAATTTCCGTTTATTCATCAGTTAAATACCTTTCAAATTTGCCGCTTCACAACTGCGCCTGCGCATCACTGATCCTGTTCGCCAGTTTTTAGCAACGTCCGTGAAAAGCAAGATGGCAGCCCGAGTTGCCGTTGTTCCCGCGTGTTTAAGGAAAATAATAATTGAAGACAGAACAAACCATTCATCAGTTGTACGTGTGACTGTAAGTACGCCTTTTGAAGCCAAAAATTGTAATTGAGTGTTCCATGATTTATTTAATAGTTAATTTTGCACTTGCCTCAACAAACGTTTGTTTCTACGCAGGTAGTGCGAAAACCTGGCGTCCATATTTTCTTCAGGACCCAAACCCCGGAATCCAAATGTTTGAGACACATTCTATTAGTAAAAATATGCATCGAAAATATATTAAAAGTACATTTGACAAATGACAATTGCTCGTGCTGAAATTAGTTGTGTCAACACATTTCAGAACGAGAAACTAGATAAGTATAATTCGGAGATTAAAGCACTACAGCTGCATTCGAAGAGTCATTTTGACAAAACAGCAGTTTTAAACTATTGGACTCAAAGTTAAAAAATTTAAACAGTCAGATGCGTTTATAACTGCAGTTTTAAATCAGTTTTTGAATTCAGTAAACCTTACGGTAGGAAATGTAATAATTCTTAAACATTTTTCAGGAGAAACAACCAATGGACATAGGGCAAAGTAACTTACCAATAGTATTATCCCATTTTAAGCAGCTGTACATGGGATTACTTACCAGGGCTGGACTGGAAACAAATTTATTGCCGGGAAATCTGGGTGTCCGGGCCACAATTAATGAAGTCCGGACAGGCCACAGCGGCCACGGGCCACCGGGAAACTCCCGGTAGCCCGCCGGGCCAGTCCAGCACTGTTACTTACTTTTGAAAATTCCAGTTATGAAACTCATGTCGGCATGCCAGTATGAACTCAAAAGGCTGTTCTTTTTGTTAATTTAAATTAAAAGAGCCCGGATGAATAATTACATTGGAGTTTGGGCCAGAATTTGAGTTTTCTTGTTATTCTAAAGGTTATTATTAAAATTTGGGTATACTTATGGAAATTTATGGCCAATTTCTTTACATTTTGGTTCAATTCTTATTGGTTCGACTGTATTTACATGTAGTAAACCAACTGACACCTTTACATAATTTTGATTTATTTATTTAACATTCCTTCCGCTGTGGCGCTCATTGTATATGTATGTGTATAAGTGGAGTGAAGGTTGCATGTTTCCTATTAGTTGTAAGCAAGGACAATGCCTAGTGGATTGCAGGTGTGCTGAGTGTACACTCAACAACGTGTGAAATTTGTTTGTATTTTAATTTTGTAAATACTAGTAGTAGCAGTGTCATTGCTGGTTTTGTTTTTTGCAAAATTTTCATTAATTTGAACATGGGTGCTCGTGTTGTGATTGGCTGGCTCGGGTTGAAGCTTCAAATCTTCTTAGGATTCGTCGTGATTGTGTCAGGTCTTGGAAAAGAACATTTCACTTCTAGAGCAGGTAAGAATGGACAAAAGAGCGGGGAAATGTTTTTTTTTTGTCAAAGCTGACAACGTTAAATCGACCGTTAAGTGTATATATAACAAAAAAATTAAATTGCACTGGAAAAGCCCATCCTGTGGGAAACCTATTGAAATGTATTGAGTCTACCGTTAGTGATTTATGAATCGGGGCCATGACCATGTGAGTTTGAGTTAAATTGATAGGTTTGAAACTGAAGGAACATCCTCTAAATTGGATGTCATTTTTTATTTATTTTATTTTATTTTATTTTATTTTATTTTATTTTGTTTTATTTTATTTTGTTTTATTTTTATTCGAGGTATTTCTGCCGAGAAACACTATCTGTTTGCCGAAAGAAACCAATCAATATCATTTAACTGCAGCGACATGAAGACAACAGAATGTGAATTCTACAAGTACACCCACGACATTCGACATATAATCCTTGACAGAGGTCACACAAGTGACAGACGCTTCAGAATCACAAACTTGGAATTTTGTATAATTGGCATGAATAGTCCCAAACTGTATGATTCGGGTGAATATCACTGTATCACTGACAAAGAATACGTAGTGTACTACCTCCAAGTAAAAAGTAAGTGGCACAATTAGAATCTGATATGATTAAGGTGGTGTTACTTCCCTGTCCATCCTAGCCAGTCCCTGCGGCCCGACCCATCCCGATTTCCCGGTACTAAATTTGTACCCAGTCTAGTCCTGTTGTCAGTTGACGAAAATGTCAGAGTTTTCCATCAGGCCAATGGGCTTAAAGCTAAGTACACATGAGACTTTCAAAGTCTGAAATTTCAGGTTGTCACGCCGCAAACGAAATGATTCCGCCTGTGTCATTCCGTGCGCGGAAATTGTTTGGTACACACAAATAAATATATTACTGTATTTTGAAATTAATAATTAATAATAAATAATAAAATAAATTAATCAACACTTTCAGTATTATCTGTCTTTGTATTCAGTATCTATCTCCATCTTGTGTACGGCCGGTTATGATCGATCGCATTATCACAATGAATTCTGGGTACTCGGAATTTGTTTGTGCACGGAAACAATTGAATTTTTCTGTCCACCGTCACTGCCGGAAAGAATAGAATTTCGGTCGACAGAAAGTTTTCGTGTGTGGTGAACGGAACCATGCGTACCACATCGACCAAAACTTTTGGCCACACACGGAAAGTGATCATTCCGTGCACGGAATCAGGTCATGTGTACTTAGCTTAACCTCGCACTGTCATCTTAAAAGGGAATGAGGTTTATATTGTTATTATTATTGATGCTTCAGGACCAGCGTCGGAATTATTTTATAGCAACAAATCGTGGACGAACAATTCGCAACATTTTATACATCCGGACGAGGACGGGAACGTCGACTTTAGATGCGTCGCTTACTTGCAGTCCAATCGTCCCGGTGCGACCACCTTCGTCTGGTCGGAGAACAACAAAACAAAACAACACAACTATAAAATCATAACACTCGACACTGATTTGCAGGAATGCGAATCGATTGTTCGAGTTCACTTCCACGTGGGCGAGCACGAGAAGGAAATTCGATGTCAAATCCAGTCTGGCACCGAAACGGAAATTCTAGTCGGAACTTTTGGAATACCCTGTGAGTAAAGTGACACTATTAAATAAATACCTTATCAGAAGAAATGCCACTAATGCTCAAGTATTCATGCACAAAAGATCAAACTTTGACGCGCATTGCACGTAATGCTAGGTTTCAGGGC
Source organism: Strigamia acuminata (assembly GCA_949358305.1). NCBI lineage: Eukaryota > Metazoa > Arthropoda > Chilopoda > Geophilomorpha > Linotaeniidae > Strigamia > Strigamia acuminata. Next base: position 2,542,571 of record OX442315.1, on the reverse strand, counting down.
AAAAAGTCCAATATTCGGCTATGACGTCACTTCCTCTTATTTGGGCAGAAAAGAACAGGCAGAAAAAATAGACTCTATTTCTATTTCTTTCGCTGCAGAAAACACCACGAGCTAATCAGTTTCCGGAACTAAGCAACGGTAATCGGCCGAACATCAGGTGCATTTGATCGCCGGTGTTCGGTCGCTTATCGTTGCTTTTAGTGTCGGCGGGATTTTTTTTCTGCCCACCTTTAGTCCAGACGGAAACCAATAGCAGAAAAGATAAATTTTCTGCCGACTGAATTCAGTCAAGTGGGAACCCAGCATAAAACATTAAATGCGTTGCCGTGAAGTTCAAGGGGGAGTTTTTTGATATTTTGGTATTAAGTGACCTACTTCTGTTCAGGTATTATTAATTTCATGTTTTTTGTTTGTGTTATAACGGAAAACGTGTTGTAGATGCAACAAATAGAGTGTTATTGCACGATAATTTGGATTGTTCAGACCGAATCTTACTAAAAGGCGAAACGAAACAAATAACGTGTAAAGCCAATGGGTTTCCTTCGCCCACTGACTTTCTCATTAAAACGGAAGCTGAAAACGGCTCGTGGAAAGTGATTGCTTCTCAACCATCGTTTAATGTAACCGAGTCAGGAACGTACGTTTGCGAGGCAAGAAATCTGCACGGAAACGGAACTTACATCGTGTCCAACAAATTGTCGTTTCGGAATTACGGTTAATTTATTCTTATTATTTTATTTTATTATTTTGATTGATGTTTGTTGATTTTAGATCGGGAGATTGCAGTTGTGGGTCAAACTCTGTCCGAAATGAACGACGAACTGAGCGAATTGCGCAAAGATGACGAAATTGTCGCCCGAAATTTGTCTAATTTGCACGACCACGTATTCGTATTGCTGAACCACAAAACAGCGACGATCCAAACGTTTTCCGTTCTGAACAACACAATGTCCGTCATGAATCATTCAATTTCCGCCGTGAACGATAACGTGTCCGAATTGCTTACTGTCCGAGCGAGAACGATGCGGATGCTTTCTGTTCTGAATGATACAATGTCCGGCGTGACTGCCAATGTGTCGGAATTACAGAACGCGCGAGCAAGCACGATTCAGGCGCTATCCGGCGTCAACAACGCGCTGTCCGAATTACTGAATGCCCGCGCGGCTACAAGCTCGATACTTTCGCTCATGAATGATACAATGTCCGACCTGGACGTTCGCGTGTCCGAATTGTACAATGCGCGAGCAACCACGACGCGAATGATTTCAACTCTGAACGACACAACGTCCGAATTGGTCAACGAACGAGCAATTACGAGCCGCGCGATTTCTCGCATCGACAAGACCGTGTCCGAATTGCTCCTCGAGAGAGCAGCGACGAATCAAATCCTTTCGCTTCTGAACGAAACAATAGCTGGTTTGCGCGAGAACGCGTCCGAATGTTGCAATCAGCACGCGACTACGATTCAAACGCTCGCTGAAATAAATCGTAGGATGTCGGAATTGGGCGACGAGCGCGAATCTACGAATCAAGAAATTTCTCGAATGAATAACGAAATATCGGCTTTAAGTTCGGATGTATTCGGATTGATCAACGAACGAGCAAATACTAATGGAGCGTTTTTTCGAATCAATTACACGCTGTCCGAGCTGCTTGAGCGAGTGTCCGAATTGTCCGACGAGCGAGCGAGGACGATTCGCGTAATTTCCGTTCTAAATGACACAATTTCCGTTGTGAAAGACGACGTGTCGGAGCTGCTAAACGAGAGAGCGATTACGAGTAAAACGCTGTCGCTCTTGAACGATACGATGTTTGATTTGTACGACGATGTGTCGGGATTTAGGAACGAGCTTTCCGTTATGAATAACACCGTGTCCGAATTGGGCAACGAACGAGTGGTTGTACTTTATTGGCTTTCCTTTATGAATGAAACATTGTTTACTTTGTACGACAACGTATCGGAATTTCGTACCGAGATAACAAATACGAATTTAATTGTTTCCGTAATGAACAACTCGATGTCGGATTTGATTACCGAAGGGGAGACAACGCGCCGAGTGATTTCGCTCATGAACGACACAATGTTCGGATTGCAATACGACGTGTCCGAATTGCGCAAGGAGCGAGAAACTACCATTTTATTTCTCTCCGCTGTGAATCATTCCATGTCCGAATACGTCATCGAACGAGAAAATACAATTCATTCGCTTTCTCTTCTGAATTCCACAATATCCGACTTGTACGACCGAGTGTCCGAATTTGGCAACGAGCGAGCGAACACGCTTCGAATGTTTTCCGTTCTGAACGACACGATATCTGCTGTTCGTGACGATGTGTCCGGACTGATCGGTCGACCATCGAATACGAACCAAGTGCTTTCCGAAATCAATCTGACAATCTCGCATTTCTACAACAATGTGTCCGAACTGCGCACCGAGCGATCAACTACGATTCTAATTCTTTCCGCAATGAACGACACGATGTTGGAATTACTCAACGAGCGCGAAACGACGAATCGAGCGCTGTCCGCAATGAATAACACCATCTATTACGTCAACGATCGTGTGTCCGAATTGGTCAGTGCGCGAGCAACGACGATCCGAACGCTTTCCGTCGTCAACGACACAATATCGGAGTTGCTGAATGCGCGGACATCGACAAACACGACGCTTTTTCTTCTGAACGATACAATGTTTAACCTGTACAACCAAGTATTCGAACTGCGCAACGACGGAGCAGACACGATCCGAACCATTTCCGTTTTAAACGACACAATGTCCGGCGTGAAAGACGACGTGTCGGAATTGCTCGACGACAGAGCGACCATGAGGAAAACGCTTTCTCTCATGAACGATACAATGCATGGTTTGGACGTCCACGTGTCCGAATGTCGCAACGAGCGCGAAATAAATCTCCGAACGCTTTCTTTCATCAATTCCACAATGTCCGACTTGACCGATTATGTGTCGGAATTGCTTGGTCAGAGAGCGGTCACGATCCGCGCGCTTTCTGACATGAACGACACGATTTCTGCCATGAGCGTCGATGTGTTCGGATTGATCGACGCACGAGCGAATACGAGCGAAAAACTCTCCAAGATCGAGGCTGTCGTGTCGTTTCTGCTCGACGCTGCCACGAAATTGCTCCGCGAACGAGAAACGACGCTCAAACTTCTATCCGAAACGAACGCGACGATCGCGGAATTGCTCAACGAGCGAGAAAAAACGAGCCGAGCGCTTTCGCTTTTGAACGACACGATCTTCGATTTGTCGCACGACGACTCCGAATCGCGCAGAGAGCGGGCAATTACCATTCAAATTTTCTCGGCGATGAATTCTTCGATATCCGATCTACGCAACGATTTGAACGAACTGAGCAGCGAGCGAGCGAATACAATGCGAGCGCTCTCCGATCTGAATCGGACGATATCCGCAATGAACGATGATATTTCGGAACTGCGCAACCAGAGATCAGCTCCGACTCAGCTGTTTTCTGCCATAAAAGCTACAATGTCGGAATTGCTTAAGGAGAAAGCAGGTTTGAGTAAAATGTTCGCTCTGATTAATGTTACAATGTCCGATGCGTCCAAAATGGTTCATGAACGAGAAAACACTCTTGAAATGCTTTCTTTAATGAATAATACAATATCTAGTGTGAGTGATGACGTGATTCGATTGCGGACTGAGAGGGAAGATACGATTCAAATGCTTTCTGTCATTAATTCTACAATGCGTGATGTGCGCATCGATGTGGCCGTGTTGTACGATGAGCGAGCGACTACGATTCGGATGGTTTCTGCGATGAATGATACAATGAATGACTGCGTGTTGGAATTGCGTAATGAGCGAGCGAGCACGACTCGGGTTCTTTCTGCAATGAACGAAACAATGTCGGAATTGTTCGACCGGCAAGAAAGTGGGAATCGAGGGATCGTTTCTTTCGTGAATTTTACTCTGGGTGGTGTGCATGATAATTTGTATAAATTGCGCGAATCTGTGAGCGAAAAGCTTTGTGTCGTGAATAATACAATGTCCGATCTGAGCGACGACGTGTCCGAATTGTTTGACGAGCTGAGCAACGCGAGTCAAATTCTTTGCGGGGTCAGGAAGTCAATTTCGCACTTGAATGACGATGTGTCCGATTTGCTTAATGAGCGAACGGCCACGAGTGAAATGCTTTTTGTCATGAATTCTACGATGAGCGAATTGCGTTCGGAGCGTGCGACCGTCGGTCAAATTCTTTCCGACATGTCCAGCAAGTTGGATGCGATGTTCAAAGTGCAGCAGAAAATTTTGGACCATTTGAAATTGCAAATTGAATGAAATTTGAGTGATAAAAAATGTATACAATTTAAATTTGTTCATGTTTATCAGATAGATCAGTAAAGGCTAGTTCACATGGATGCGTTAACGCATGCGTTATCGCACCAAAGCTGCTTCGTCACATGCGTTGCATATGAACTGGTATGCAGCGCCAACGCGCGTTGACTGAAGCGCGTTGTGATTTTGTATGTTGTAACGCACAACGCACGAGTCGACAATTTTCAACTTCAACGCAGCAATGCACTTTAGTTGCCAGAATATCCCGCTATGTGATACGGCGCTGCTACAAGTCACTATTCATTGTCAACATAAATGGCTACAGATACAAACAACCCGCATATTCCTTTTTGTTTGTCAAAACAATGTGAACATGTGAACTGGCATGTGTTGTTTGTTGCTGCGAGACAATGCGCGATGGCACATGCTTGTGTGTTCTGCTTCATGCTTGCGCGTTGCTGCATACGCATCCATGTGAGCTAGGCTTAAATGCTCTCATTTTATGGTTCAAACTTGTGGATACGCCCCTAAAAATGACGTTTGTGATGTCATTTCCTGCTGCAAATGTGGATTTGTGGCGGATTTTATAAGTTGGATTTATTTCTATTTTTACGCGCCATTTTTTTCCGCAGCCAATCAGGAGGCATCTGATGACGTCACGTTTCAAACATGGCGCCCCGTTTTAACACAGGTGATTTCAAATGGGTCGAACCCAGTATCTGTGTCTAATTGCCTTTTTCCTTCTCATTTTGTGCACAATTGCCATTATTTTAACAGTTACAAGGCGCAAAAATTCCAAATTCGACGCCATCTTTGGTTAGGAAAGTGTGGGATTGTTTGGACTAAAAACTGCTAGCGATTTGCGATGGTAGTGTGAACCCGCTCTCATCTACTATGCGATTATGCAGTCCGCATGCTCAAATCCGCGCAGCTTATCCGCAAGTGTGAACCAGGTTTTATCCTGCAAAAATTAGAAATGTGTAATAAAAATAATAGAATGAAAAAAAAATTGTTTACTATGTCTGATTTTTCTTATCAAATTAGAAAGATTAATTTTTATAGGTTATATTTTTGGAAAAAGGCTTTATAATGGTGCTTCAAATCGCTGCCTGAGTGCGCAACTACCGCAGATGTTTTCGTAATTATCATGTACGCGCCGAAAATCGCAAACTGATGGACTTTTCCTCATTAAAATGGAAAAACAAAATATATGGGCAGATAGGAATTTTTATTTTAACCAGGATTAGCCCTGTTTCAGAATTTATTCAGCACTTAATAATTCAAAACGAAGCAGATTTAGAGTTGACCCTGACAATCTGGCATCCATTTTAGTTAAAATATACCAGTGGTGGCGCTACTGTCCACCGGAAGTTGAAACAAACACGCAAACACACAAACATTCAAGTCAAGTTAAATAAAATAAAAATAAAAAACAAATGATTTACTCCTCATTTCCAATTGTTTGCAATAAAACATGACCCGCCTTCTATGAAGCAATTCTAAAGTCTGAATAATGAAGATTCGAGTCGCAACTAGCATTGTTAAGGCTTAAACCCAATATTCCATCGCACGATTTGTTGTGACGACATTGGGACGACAACAGATTAGACAGAAACACTCGTATCTTGACCTACAAGTGACAAAAGAGTTTACTCGCATCAAAATTCCCACAGTTGCAACTAATGACGCCACAAACAGACCCGAATAGCGAGAAAGCATGTACATAGTTCTACAAATGAGTTTGATCAACGTTGTGGTGCTGGTTGCATTGGCCGCAGCTTCAGGTAAGGTACCTCGAAATTCATTACAATTCATACAATAATTTCCACTTGTTTCACTCGTTCCTCAAGCCGTAGTTGCCGACAAACACTTTATGGAAGCCGAAAGGAACACAACCATAACATTTCCGTGCACGAAAAGCAGAACCACCGGTTGCGAATTGTACAAATATTCGCACGGCAAGCATTTGATTCTCAAAAGAAGTCGCAGCAGCGAAGGTCGCTTTAGGATTCGAGATCCGGAATTCTGCATTATAGATATCCACGGTCTGAAGACGTACGACTCGGGCGAATACCACTGCATCACCGATAACGACTACGAGGTGTATTATCTCGAAGTGAAAAGTTAGTCACGCGAAAGAAAACATGTCATTTTATTGAGGGTTGCACCGAATACCGAATACCACGGCCGAATATTCGAATAATAATTTCAAAATTAATTTTTACAATGTAATGAGCAATTCCCAAGCCGAATAAAACAATCCCAAGTTAAACATGCCATTTTTATGCTGAAAACCCAATTCCCACTGTTGAAAAAAGCAATTACCACATCAAAAAATTGATTTTTAACCGAATGTTAACCGAATGTTCCGTGCAACCCTAATTTTATTCACATTTCGTTCAGCTGAACCGTCCGTTCTCATCTACAACAACAAATTGTGGGTGAATCATTCGGAAAACCTGATCCACCCGAGCGAGCAAGGCGTTGTCAACTTCAGATGCCACTCGTACTTGCAGAAGCGAGAGAGTGGAAGAACAACTTTTCTGTGGATGCTGGACAGAAAACTGGTCAGGAGTGAAAGTCCGTCCACTAGGTTGAACGACGACTTGTGGGAGTCCGAGTCGAGCATCCAAATCCGTTTCAAACAAGGCGACAAAGAGAAAGAAATCAAGTGTCAAATCATTGCGGGAAAGGAGACGGAAATCCTGACTGGGATGTTTGGAATCCCTTGTGAGTAATACAAGTAAAACATGTTCATTAGGGTTTCTGTTTTCCCGCCTTTTTTAATTCCCGTTTCCCGGTATCAAAATGGCCGTTCTTTCGGGAAATCGGTACTCCCAGGACTAAAAAAGGTCAGGCAACGGAAATTGGCTGAAAATGGCCGTTTTGTCAAAAATGGATATTTTCAATGACGAAAATGACGTTTTAATGACGTTTCAATGATGAAAATGACGTTTCAATGACGGAAATGACGTTTCAATGACGAAAATGACGTTTCAATGACGAAAATGACGTTTCAGCAACGTTTTGACAATTTTGGACGGAACCGGTTATTTTTTCTAATTTCCCCGTTCCCGTTTGTGTGATTTTTCAACCAGTTTTCCGGGAAATCGGTACCCTGGTTTCCCGGTACCGAAACCCTAATGTTGATGACAAATGTAAATCTCCTTTTTTGTTGCAGATTTCACACATAAGGTTACGCTCGAGGATAGTTCGTTGAGCAAAGAGCGGACTATTCTCGAGGGCGACATCAAGCAAATCACGTGTAAAGCGAATGGGTATCCCGCGCCCAAAGAAATCATTATTAAGAAGAAGGCGAAAAATAAGAAGTGGGAGGTGGTGTCTCTCTATCCGTCGTACAAGGTATTTGACTCGGGATCGTACATATGCGAAGCACGGAACACGAATGGAGACGGCGTTAAAATGCCCAATTATATTTTATCCAACAAACTGTCATTTCGAAATTATGGTTGAGTCATTAATTAATTAATTAATTGATTGTCATTTTTGTTTTATTATTTCTTCTAACATTTCAGATAAGGAACTTGCAGTTATGAGTAAAATGCTTTCCGATGTTAACGACACTGTGATTAGATTGCTGCAAAAGGTGAGTATGCAAGTATGCGATACTTATACTACGTTTACATGCATGGAATATTTCGAGTGAGATTAAATATGCGGAACTGTCATGTAAACAGGGATGACAAGGATTATTCGAGTAGTGAATAATCTCTCGCAGAGGGTTGTTTAATTCGAGTGAACTCGGACTTTTTTTATCGCTTTCGGCACTTCCCCATTGGTCGAAAACCGAAAGTGATGACGAATTATTTTCTGCATGTAAACAAAACAATTTGATTTTTTCACCACTCGAATTATTCACCACTCAAAATATTCGGTGCATGTAAACGTAGTCGTAGTCGGTCTAGATAATTGCTGTATTCATTTGGTTGTTTGTTCAAGGGATCTGGAAAAGTCCGAAAAAAAATATAAATATTTTTGTATGAGTTGAAATGAAAGGATCTCTTCTGTCTTCTGTGTACTTAAAAAATTTGACGAAGGAGAATAAACAAGTGATGTGATTATGTGAATAGTACTTGAAATATCCGTGTTTTATTTACTACAGCATCACACATTATGTCATGACTGGTCTTGCACAAGAACAATAAATTCAATGAATTATAAACGGTGAAAACTGACTCGATTCAAATGGCTAGATTACACTCACGTCAAAATTTGATAGTATTTTGTTTACATCTTATTACAGATTTTATTTAAGGCTTTTTTTAAAAATTTTAACTTTAGGATTAATGGTTTTACAACACATGAATCCTAGCTATTTAAATTCTAGATTACAGTCATAAAAAATATGAAGGCAGAAAATGTAAGTTTTGTTGAGACTCACATTAGTTTTTCTTTCCTGAAGCTTGATCAATTTTTTTTTATATTTAAAAAATGATCAAAAAATGTTAAAAGTTTTAATGTATCGAGACATACGCCTCACATGATGCTGGTTCATTGGCTGCAGCTGTAGGTATGGTGTTGCAATATTAATTCATTTAGGTTAGAGGTTCTTTCTTTGTCAAGTGTAAATATGTGCCTGTGCAAGCGGGGTTGCTGTGCAATCAAGGATAGATTTCTGATTTCATACGAGAGCTGGTTCCAGTGCGTAGTACAATGTTAAATAAAATGATATTCTTAATTTCAGCACTCTCTATTTGTTGCAGATTCCACAGACGAGGTGTTGCTTGAAGACACTTCAGCCATTAAAGGACGAGTCATTCTAGAAGACCTGCCAAGGACCAACATGAGCATCTCCGGAGTCGATGCCGCCGCCGAGTGAGTAAGAGCAGGGGTGGATCTACATCAGGGCAAATAGGGCTTGAGACCAGGGACCCCAAATCCCAGGGGCCCCTAAGACACAACGCAATATACTAGTATGTTATGTTTCAAGAAGCAGTAAGTGTAAAAATAATGTCGGTTTTTGTGTCATTTGACATCCTTTGGTGGCTTGACATTTTTTACGTCATTGAGCATCTTTGATGTCATTTTGTATTTACGTCATTGTATCTATTTAACTATATATTGATAAAGGGGCCCCGAAAAAACCTCAAGCCCAGGGTCCCCAAAAAGCTAGATCCGCCCCTGAGTAAGAGAGGGAGAATACGAAATTCCTGCCATTTTCGCTTTTACTATTCCGTTCTTTCGTTGTTTAATGATTACCTTAGTATTATTCATTTCATTTATTCATTATCATTATTTATTCCCATTTAATAAATTGTTTGTGTGTTTTTTTATTAATTACGCACATGTGTGTTAACTTATTTCACCCTAAGACGTTAGTAGGAATTCTATATTAAGCCTCAGACAGTTTAACTCTATCTGAACTGTGAGTTATAACCCGGATCACAGCAACATAAGCTCTTCTTTCAACAGGCTAAAAATATTTTTCATTGATTTATATCAGCAACAGAAATTACAGAGACGAGACACACATGAAAGAAAGTCTAAAAGAAAGTCTAAAAAAAAATTGTAATGCTTCTGAATATGAATATCTTGAACTTTATGGCAGTAATTGCATTGGCTGCAGGTATGCCAACAAAATGGTGTTCAACTTTGAGCTCGGCATTTCCCGTACTCATTTAAAATGTTAATATCTAATTTAAATAAAAAGAATTTTTATTTTTTAAGGTGCTACAGCCGAAAAAGACACTGTGCAAGCTGAAAGAGGCGAATCAATATCATTCACGTGCAGCACAGCAAAAACAAGTAAATGCGAATTGTATAAGTACACAAACATCGGGAAATTAGTCGTTAAAAGAACGGAAACTGGCGAATATCGCTTTCAAGTTAGAGATTCCGAGTCTTGCGTTATAGAAATTAATGATCTCAAAGTGTCCGATTCGGGTGCATTTCATTGCATCACTGATGAACACTACGAAGTGTTTAATCTTCAGGTCAAAGGTTAGTTTTGCACAACAAAACATAAACAATTCTAACCGTATGGGTAAATTTGTTTAAACTTTTAGAAACACCGTTTCGCTTGTTTTATAACAATAGATTGTGGAGAAATAATTCAGAACATTTGATTAATCCAAACGAGCAAGGGTACATCGTCTTTAAATGCCAATCATTCTCACTTGGAAGACCGTCTTTTAAGTGGTGGAAGGACGGCCAACGCGTAGAAGCTGCCAACAGTGAGGTCTATGACAGTAACTCAGTTGTTGAATTTAGGTCACAGATTGAAGTAAATTTCGAAAATGGCGAAAAAGAGAAAGAAATTAAATGCAACATTGTTTCGGGAATGAAAAGCGAAATTCTAATTGGAACATTTGGCATACCCTGTGAGTAATATAACCTTAAAAATAAAAATAACTAAAAATTTTAATTACTAAAATAGTTTTGTTTATCTCTGTTACAACAGTTTATTTGTTGCAGATGCCACAAATGAGGTTTTGCTTGAAGACACTTCAGTCATTAAAGGCAAAACCATTCTAGAAGGCGAAGCGAAGCAAATAACGTGTAGAGCTAATGGGTTTCCGTTTCCCAAAAACATCTTGATGAAGATGAAGCCTGAGGATGAGGAATGGAAGGTAGTGTCTTCTGAATCATCAATCAATGTAACGGAGTCAGGAACGTATTTATGCGAAGCACGAAACGAGAATGGAAATGGCACTCAAATGGACACTTATATTACATCCAACACACTGTCGTTTCGGAATTACGGTTGAGTATAATATCGATACATTATACAAGGTGTTTCAGAATTCATTTTACACAGAAATAGGAGGGTATAGAGGGGGACCAGGAGATCAGTTGTGATGGGTCGTCTCTCTCATGGCAATCTGGGGATTGATAGCCGTGGATGGGAACGGAACTTGACGTAATAGTGGAGACAGGGACTCCGCATTGTTGGTTTTGGCCTTTAATCCGTTGTCTAGGGGTCACCCGTGCTGGTGCCAAAGGGCACACCACACCTACAACCGTCCCATCACTCACAGGGCGGTTTGCCCGTGAGTGACGTGGTCGGTTGGCATATATCGTACTGCTGTGGTAGTACTTACCTAACAGCCCATGTAGCCGCTCATGGAGGTTACAACAGGGTCGTCTCCCTGCGACTGAGCGTCACAGTGGTGAATGGAAGAAGATCCGAGTCAACTGGGGCACTGCACTGCCCAGGCTGGCTGAGGGACCTCAAGAGCACACGTCTTCACCTGTGCTGTCCAAGCTCTCTCTCTCTTCCTCCACACCACTCAGCTCCCTCCTTCTCCACTAGGCCAGTCTACCTCGCAAGAGGGGTGGCCAGGGGCCAGAGAGCAGTGTGTGGAGTGACGTGGGTCACCGTGGGTGGCTAGACGGTCACAATGTTCCCATTTAGTCACAGCCCCAAAAACACTAGAAGATGAAAGGTTAAAGTGCAATTCTCAAATAAAAACACACAATCGGTAGCCAACAGGAGAAGTTTATTACAAGGTTTATTACATGGTGGACATGTAGAGGAACATGTCCACCATGCGCATCAAGCACAGCTGGTAGCGATGGAATAAATTCATTCTGACTCCGTTAATGATCTGTGGGTTATCTGCGCTTTAAGCTGGCAAATGTGGGCGATATGCGTGACTCGCGACATTTGAAATCTTCCATTGTTTTTGGGGCTGTGAATAAGTGGAAAATATTTATTGGAATTTTTTATTAGTGGAAACGTGGTCTCTTGGTCTCCCTCCATACCCCCTATTTCTGTGGAAAGTAAATTCTGAAACACTATTTGAACTATTTGAAATCATTTTTTCAATTGACTATTCTATTATTTCAGACCAAGAACTTGCTATCCTGAATCAATTGGTTTCTGACTTGATTACCATTATTGCTGAATTGCAGAAAAGCGTAAATCGGTGCAGGATTCATTCTGGATTAAATTAGAAAGTAGCTCAACAAGCTATAATAAAAATCTATTCCTGCTCGATTTTTAGTATTGGTTTTTTAAGAGCCCAAAATCTACAATTTACCTTCTAACACGTGATGCGAGATGACCCATTTATGAATAAAATGCCAATCGTGTTATTATATTTTTTGTTATTAAAACTACGTTACCAACTTTTCCGAAATGAAGGATAGTTAACCAAAATCCAACTACAGTATTGCCTCGAATAAACGCCGGGCATTTAATAGTTTTTTCGACTCGCTTATTTAGGCCCGGTGCATAACTGAAAGATCTCCAGTTTTTCGCTAAAAAGATCATTTTGTTGGTCTAAAGACCGTGTTTCTATCGATGAATATGTTTGTTTCCTATAGATTTCCATTTGATTGTTAATTCGGCGCTGTCTCATACGTAATTCCGTATGATAACTGTATTCTCATATGATTTGTTCTACTTTTCAATGATTCATCCTGTGTTAATGTTAATTTCCGGCACTAGGTGCCACCATACTTTGTATTTTCCAATCCAACATGGCGCTGTGCATGAGTTTGTGCAGCTTAGCTGAATTTCACCCTTTAGGACTCTTATTTGTAATGTATTTGGTTTATATTAAACTGCTTTTATTATTTTAAGTATTGTCGTTAATTCAGTGCACATTTCAGTGCATTTCACAGCGCATATAAGCGGCATTAGGCCGCGCGCATTTCCGAAACGATACGCGTAGTATCGTTAATGTCTGTGCGGGTCGCACAGCTCCAGTCACGCTTCCAATCGGTATTGTGCCGATATTTTGCGCACTCCTCTGCTACATTGGTAGCAGAGGATGGTTATTCAGTGAATAGCCACTCCGTCTGCCTAATTTTTCGACGCTTTTTCGCAAAATTCGCGAATTTGCGCCGATATTTCTATTTCCAGGTTTCCGGCGGCCATTTTATCGTGATTTTCGTTTCGCCTGCGTCGTCGACGTTCAACCGACGTTCACAGACAACCAGGGTTGTCTGCCACGCCAACATTTGTCTAATTTTCTCCGAAATTACGCGGGATTCGCGAATTTCGAGAGAAATATTTTATATTTTCAGATTATTCGTCGATTTTCCTTTCGCCAGTGTCGAAGTGACACTTTTCAACGAGAAACGGATCGAATTCCGCTGTGTATACCCCGGCGTATGCACAGTATCGTCGATCTATTATTTTCCGGACGAAGAGCCTCGATTTATCGAGAAGAAATTCGGATTTTTCAATCCGAATTTGCGCTTTTTCCAGTTTTTCGAGAAAACTGCGCCGTGCCTTCATTTGCACGAGGATCGCAACCGCGATCGATTCAGCTATTTCTCCTTGTGTCGAAATACCATTGTTAATCTTAAGATATTATTAAGGCTTTTGGGGGTTCCTTTAGAATCGTGTTTGCCCTTGGATCGAGTCCGGTCAAGCTTACACGTATTCTCCGGTTGTGCTTGTCGCGGTACAAGTGAGGTTTCCCGCGGCTCCAGGAAGCCGATCGGACCCTCTCAGACTGGCAACCGGAGGTTATTTGATTCCTTCAGAAGGAATTGCCCAATTTGTGGTTTTTCGCCTCAAACACCGAGGGAACCGTGCAGTGAAGTGCTCCGAATTGTGAAAAGTGCTCCGACTTCGTGTGTCAACTTCGTATCACTCTCTGAGCTTTTGTGTTATCCGCGTCGTGTCCCGTCTAGCGAACTACGATGCAGAAAGCCGCGAGTCCGACAGCTTTAATTCCCGTATTGGGCGTCGGCAATTACGAGGAATGGCGCATGTCGATGAAGATGCTTCTCAAGTCAGAAGGGTTATGGAAACACGTAACCGAAGACAAGGAAGCCGACCTCATCGCAGCCATGACGCCAAAGGAATTGGACCGATTTATGACAAAGAAAGATAAAGCCCTCGGACATATTTATATTCACGTCAGCCCTGGAAAGCGATCGGTGCTGGAAGTCTGCAACACGCCAAAGGAGGCATGGGAAACTCTCGCGAAGATTTACGCGCCAAGCTCTAGAGCCTGCCAAGCGGCCATGCGCTGGGAGTTCCTCAGCCTACAACTCCAGCCCGGCGAAGATATGCCCGATTTCATTGCCCGAGTCGACACCTACGTACGTCAATTGAGGGCAGTAGGCGTGAAAGTCGAAGATGACCATCACGCCTACCAGTATTTGAAGTGTTTACCGTCCGAATTCGCGCAGGCGACATTCGCCATATACCATACCCAAGTGACGGGCAAAGGAACAGTTCGCCTTCTACTAGCAATTGACAAGACTCGATGCACTGTCAATTTAACGAATGTTCTCTACGCGCCGAATTTCGAGGCAAACTTGATTTCGGTTTCGAAGATCGATAAAGCTCGACATCATATCCACATTTTCAACAGTGAGATTCATGTTTACCAATCGGACATTCGCAGCCCTCTCATCCGTGCAAAGGAGAGAGGTGGTCTTTACTATGTGGACGGTTTATGTTCGAATCCGACATTTGCGACGACTGTCTCCCCTATGACACAACCGACGATTCCACCGTCGCCACCGCAAATGTACGTGACAACCGAAGAAGATTTTCCGAATATTCCGAAGCATAGACAGGGAAAAGGGTCGAAACAGCGAGAAATTACGGATTTCCGGATTGAGATGCCAGCTATTGAACCTGTAAAGCAAATTTCCGTACAACAAGCTCCTCAAACCAATCCGATTCCTCCTCCCATTCCCACACAAATCCACAATGACCTGACCATTCCTCCTTCCTATGCAAGTGCCCTACAGTCAATTCCTACGGCAATTCCTGCTGCGATTCACAACGCAGATCCCTTTCCTCCCCTCGGCAATCAGTCTCAATCGAAGAAGAAGGCTATTGCCAATCCGGCTTCTGTCAAGGACGCCACCGGCTTATGGCACAGCCGACTTGGCCACCTTCATACCAATGGAATGAAGTTGTTGGCCGCAAACGATCAAGTTTACGGAATGCAACCAGGGGAAGTTAACAGGGAATTGGCCTGCAATGACTGTCGTATCGCAAAATCTACGAGAGCATCACATAAGCCTGATCCGAATCCCTGCACCTCCAAGCCATTGGACCTCATTCATGTTAGATAAATGCCCAACTGTTTGATCTTCTCAGTTGCATGTTTCCGGTTGAATGCAACGTGTGTGTCATTGCAATCCTGTATCCGTGTTGCATTGGTTGATATTGACTTTTAAACCCTTATTCCTGTGCTAAGTGCCGCAACCAATGTGCTTATGAGCAATGACATGCTTATATGCCGTCTGCTCGAATATGAGCGCTTATCCTTTAGTTTCTCATGGCTTTTGTTTACATTATCGATTGTTTATGCCGAGTTTACTTTACTTTTGTTATGTAAAGAATGAATCCTTGCCTGTTAACAATGATTCATTCTACTTCAAGTTTTGTAGCCTCGAAAGAGGTGCGTTTTTTATGTTTTCTCTCTCATCACGATGAATAAAGATGGCGGTCGCATGATGCGAGTTCCCGCACCTGTTAATTCGAGTCTCAGCTCTTTTCCTTTGATGTCCGGCGCCTCCAAACCTATCATATGGTAGCAGAGGATGGTTGACGACGCGGCCAACCGTTTGTGATACGTTTGCGGCAAGTTTCGGGACGAAACGGACATCGTGGATTCGTCGGTATCGTCGCAAAGACGTATCAGCGGATTCGAGCAGTTTTGCAAAGCTGACAACGTGTGCGGACGTTTGCGGAAGCATTTCTGGATCGAACAGTGTAAGAATTGTCGAAATTCTGTGCGAAATAAGCACATTGCTCGATATAAAGAAGATTTTCTTCTGCGGGCGCCATTTTGTTTTGGTTTCATCGCGACCAGTCGAGAAGCCAGCCGAGAATCGTGTATACGGATCGGTACACGTTCTCATCGTGATTCGACGCGAGAATACGTCGAAATTACGTTGTTTTGTGGATCGTTTTGGCCTGTTTCGCCGTGGGAAAGCACGGAAGACATTGTGCGAAGCGGACCTTCGATGGCGATCGAATTTTTCGTCAAAGCAGACGAAAATCGACGTGATTTTTCCAGTTGAGCAGAGAAGTCCTGTTAGCGGGTTAAACATACGCGCAGGCATTCGACCAGAAGACCAGTTAGCGGGTTAAACATACGCGCTGGCATTTTCCCGAGGTTTTGTGCACGGAGCACATCCTACGAAGGTGCGGACGAGCACGTTGAGTCGACGTGCATCGATTTCACGACGTGGGATCAACGAGGGAATTTTTGCGACGCAAACCAACCCGCAAAACAACGGAATTTCACCTTGCCAACAATCGTCATTTAGATTTAAGTTGTCGAAATTCTTTGTTATTAAGCTTAAGGTTTTGTTCGGGGGTCTTGTAGTATCCTTTCCACCCTTTACGCAGTCGCGTAGTGGAATTGTATTTTTGCGTAGGCTTTCTCTGGCCACCGAGTGTCCCGCGGTCCTAGGAGTCCGGTCGGAACTCGGGAGATACTACGTAGAGTTTTTCGTCTCACTTAGTGAGATTTGTCCAAGGGAGACTGTATAATTTTCACCTAAACCTTTTGGGGGTTTACGCCATTTGTAAAAGCGTGAAAAGTGTGTGTTTTGTGCTTCATTTGGTGTGTGCGACGATTTATTTTGTGAAAAAGTGCAATCTCCGTGACGAATCGACTAGATATGGCGTCGGAGGAAAAATACGACGATTACAAGTCGATTAAAAAACTAAATGGGACAAATTATGCACAATGGGCGATTGGTGTGAAGTTATTGTTATCCCAGCAAGGCGTGTGGGACCACGTGACGGGCGACGAGACCGCGCCGGGTCCCAACGCCACAGCCAAAGAGAAACGGGATTTCAAAGTGCGTGAGAAGCGGGCGTGGTCCATGATATGCTTGAGTTGCGAAGAAGCGCAACAGCTCGTGGCCGTTGCCAAGGATACTTCTAAAGGGGCGTGGGAAGCAATCCGAGATGCTTATCAGCCCACGACACGCGCCCGGAAGGGCAGATTGAGGCGCGAGTTCCTGCAAATGCATCTAATGGACAATGAGGAGATGATGTGTTTTCTGGCCCGTGTCGACCGAAAAGTCGCAGAACTCGCGAACGTCAAAGTTGTACCGACAGACGAGGAAATTGCATTCCAATACATGGATTTCCTCCCTACAACTTATGAGACTATAAAACAGATAATGTACCACTGGGATGATTTGGACTTCACCACTGCAAAAGTGAAAGAGCGATTATTAGGAGAGTATAATCGTTTATTTGAAGCTTCAGACTCCTATGGCATGCGTACACAGGATTCCATCGATAATGCAGGTGCATTCTTCGGGAAAGGGCGATTCCAACGCGGCAAAGGCGGAAATCAGTTATTTACGCCTCGAACTTGTTTTTCCTGTGGCGGCACTGGTCATTTCGCGAGAGAGTGCCCGTCACCGCCCAAACAACAAGCGAATATGCAAAGCCAACGAGGTGGCACCTCTGCACAGCTCGCAAAAGGCTCTGCACGAGGACGTGGCCGTGGTGGAGAGACCAAAAAGGCCAATTTGGGACAAGTTGACATTTTTGATGAACCATTGACAATGTTCTCGGCGGCAGTTCATCAAACTGAAGAGGAAGTCACCTTGTCGCCGCCATTGTCTTTAATGTCGCATTGCGACTTTGATCCGCACTGGTACATAGATACCGGTGCGACAGATCACTTCTCATTTAATAGAAGTTGGTTCGTGACCTTCAAGCCACTGTCCGGCTATAGTTTCCAGCAGGGGGAAGGAAAGTCCAAAATCGAGGGCATTGGCAACGTGTTGATCACATCTTGTTATGCAGGCAGATGTAGGGAAATCACACTCCAAAATGTTTATTTTGCGCCAAATTTTAAAAAGAATCTCTTATCGCTGGGCCGGACAGATGAAGCTGGTTTCACAACTTTTATCAAAAATGGAAAGTTGACCATGTTTAAAGACCGAATGAGTGAGCCTTTTCTGGTTGCAGATAGAACAAATGATCGGATGTACAAGGTTAACTGCAAACTAGAGGCTAATACTGTGAACACAGCTGCACCTTCTGCGCAACAGAGTGCAGCGGTGGGTGGAAATTCGGTCAAAAATGTTGTAAAAAGTGAAAGTGTCATTAATCCTTTACTAAAAACAGTAGATTTTAAGGCAGCATTACTAAACACATTGAGTGGCGCAGTGCAGACTGCAGCGAAACAGCAAGTGAGCGTAAATGCGCTAGTAAATGCGTCAAATCTCAAGAAAAGTGATTTAAATGATACTAACGGGCAAAATGTTTCGAATGGGGGAAAAATCGAAAAGATCAAAGTGAACCCACAGCCAATGGATATTTGGCACTCCAGAATGGGCCATTTTAACGCAAGTGGGATTGCAAAAATGGAAGTTTCACCGGATATTTTCGGAGTTAAACTCTCCGACAAAGAACTTTCGCCTTGCGACGCGTGTTCGAAGGCAAAGAGCACTAGGGCAACTTTTTCCCCAATCCCGGAAATTTCTACAAAGGGAATTTTGGAAGTAATCCACATGGATCTGTGGGGCCCTCAGCCTTTTAAATCTTTGGGAGGGGCCAGCTATTACCTAATAATTGTAGACGATTATTCGCGTTTCATGTGGGTGGAAATTATCAAGAATAAGGGGGATACATTTGAGCGCTTCAAACGATGGCAAACAGAAGTTGAGCGCAGCACCGGGAAAAAGGTCAAATGCATCAAGACAGACAACGGCGGGGAGTTTGTGTCGAAAAAGTGGGATGACTATGCGGCTTCTATTGGGTTGAAGTGCATCCAAACAAACCCCTACTCCCCAGAAATGAATTCTGTGGCCGAAAGAGCAAACAGAACAATTGTTGGGGGAATTAGAGCCATGCTCTTCGAAAACAATTTTCCAAAGGGTTTGTGGGCAGAATTGGCCGTGACAGTTGTCTATCTTAAAAATAGATTCCCACATGCAAGCTTAAGTGGGAAAACCCCTTATAACTTGTTTTATAACAAGAAAATGTCGTTGAGACATTTAAGATGTATCGGTTCCAAAGTTTTCGTGCACATCCCTTCGCAAACAAGGAGAAGCAAGTTGGAAGAAAGGGCATGGCCTGGGGCCCTAGTCGGTTACGCGATTAAGACGCGGGGGTATCGAGTTTGGGACCCCAAATCCAACCAAGTGATTGCTTCAAAGCATGTGAAGATTAATGAAAATGTTTTTGGCATGAATCGGTGCAATCAAATTCCATTCCACGTGAGCCAGATTTTGTAGCGGCATCATGGGATGAAGATTCAGATGATGAGATTCTTCCTGCTGTACGACAGCAACAGGTGCCCCCTGCTATACAACAGTTATTTCAGTCCCCTAAACGTGCGGTTCCGAATCCCCAATTAGTTGAACAGGCTGCTGAGCCTGAAGTTGTGGAAGAAATCGCGCAGGCGGCTGGTGGAGTTCAGGAGGAAGAAGTGGAAACTTCACCTCCACCCGTTAGAAGGAACCCACCACGAGGTGTTAAGTTAAAGGGGGACACAGTGAAACAACGTGCAGCTGCTCCCGAGGAATTAAAAATTTTAGATATGACACAATGGCAACGGAGAGAAACCGTTAGGCAAAGTGGTGAAACTGCTGGGCAGGTAGATGTGATCTACATAACACCACTTGGCGATAGAATCCGCAGTCGGATTGATGTTGTACGATGGTGCAAAGAAGAAGACTATCAGTACGATGGGGGTTGTTTCGATTTCAAAGCAACAAATGAGACCATTGGGTTCGCCGGTCATGCATCCGTTGAACCGGACACATTTGAAGAGGCTATGTCCAATCCCAACAAATCCGACTGGCAGGATGCCATGAATGATGAAATTAATATCTTTAACGACAGAAAAGTTTACGAGGAAGTTGATAAAACCGAAGGAACGAATTTACTGGGAACAAAATGGATTTATAAAATCAAGCGTGACCACACTGGGGCGATTAAACGTTGGAGAGCGCGTTTAGTTGCGCAAGGTTTTGGGCAGAAAGAAGGAGTTGACTTCACTGAGATATTTTCACCAGTGGTCAACTTTGTTCTGGTACTGATATTCTTTTGTTCTCTTGTGGTTCTGCAAGGCTGGCGAGATACACATCTCGACATCAAGTCTGCGTACTTATACGGAGACCTTGATGTGCCACAATACATCAATATCCCGAAGGGCTTCCGGACCAAGGAGAACCAACACAAATGTTGGCGGCTGGTCAAATCCTTATACGGACTTCACCAGTCCGGAAGGATGTGGTATTTCAAGCTCCACGAACGATTATTGGAAATAGGATTCACTCCGGTTTTAGGGTTGAATTGCGTATATAATTACGGCTCAGATGCCGTACTTTTGTTTTACGTGGACGACATTGTTTTGTTTAGTCGTGATGCTTTCGTTGAACAATGTATCATCGAGTGGATTCAAGAAAGCTTTGAAATTGTCAACCTTGGACCGGTGACTCTTTTATTAGGGATTCATTTTGAAAGGAAAAATGGGGACATTTTAGTACATCAAAAGAGTTATATTGCGAAATTAGTCGAGAAATACGACATTGATCCGTGCCATAAAATTAAAATCCCAGTCACAGTCGGTACCATGATACAGAAGGTACAACCGGGCGAACAAATAAACTCGACGTTCCCATACAGGTCCCTAGTAGGGAGTTTACTTTTTATCGCGAATAGAACGCGTCCAGATATTCTCTTCAGCGTTATTGTATTATCTCAATACAATGAGACCCATTCTAACAGGCATGTTAAAATGCTAATACAAGTGTTGAGATATCTGGCGAATACCCCCAACTATGTTATCAACCTAGCAAATTGTAAGAACAATAATTTAACGGTTTACACCGACGCGTCCTTTGCCTTGGACCAAGACAGTAGGAGAAGCTTTGGTGGCCACATAGTTTATTTAGGAGGGGTTCCGATTTCATGGAATTGTCGAAAACAATCCATGACTTCGCTGAGTATTATGGAAAGCGAGTTTCTCGCAGTTGTCGATGGCGTGAGAGAGGTGATATGGCTAGAACGGTTATACGAGGCCGATATCATCTTGTGTTTTGGAAGAAGCGTTCCTTGCGTCTACGCCGATAGTATGCCGGCAATCAACTATGCGAAGAACAAGATCGAAAACCGTGCAAATAAACATATAGATGTTAAATTGCACTTTCTCCGCGATTGGTTTGAAAGAGGGGTGTTTAACATCAAACATGTGCCTGGTGAATTAAACATCGCGGATTTGATGACGAAGTGGTTGCCGCGCCCCAGATTATGTCAGCTCTGTGAGCATATTTTTGTTGTAGTCAAATAGTTGCGCAAAGGGGGATTTGTTAGATAAATGCCCAACTGTTTGATCTTCTCAGTTGCATGTTTCCGGTTGAATGCAACGTGTGTGTCATTGCAATCCTGTATTCGTGTTGCATTGGTTGATATTGACTTTTAAACCCTTATTCCTGTGCTAAGTGCCGCAACCTAATGTGCTTATGAGCAATGACATGCTTATATGCCGTCTGCTCGAATATGAGCGCTTATCCTTTAGTTTCTCATGGCTTTTGTTTACATTATTGATTGTTTATGCCGAGTTTACTTTACTTTTGTTATGTAAAGAATTAATCCTTGCCTGTTAACAATGATTCATTCTACTTCAAGTTTTGTAGCCTCGAAAGAGGTGCGTTTTTTATGTTTTCTCTCTCATCACGATGAATAAAGATGGCGGTCGCATGATGCGAGTTCCCGCACCTGTTAATTCGAGTCTCAGCTCTTTTCCTTTGATGTCCGGCGCCTCCAAACCTATCAATTCACATGGATGTTTGGGGGCCGGCTCCTGTCCCATCATTTGGAGGAGCGCGTTTTGTACTCACTATCATAGACGACGCCACCCGTTATTGTTGGATTATTCCATTGGCTCAGAAATCTCAAGTTTTCGCATCTTTCAAGGACTTTGTTGCAAGGGCTGAGCGGATACAAGAAACGAGCGTCAAAGCCATACGTACTGATAGAGGCGGTGAATTTTTATCAAATGAGTTTCTCCGCTACCTTCAAGACAAAGGTATTCAGGGACAGCGAACAAACCCGTCATCGCCACAAATGAACGGCACGGCCGAGCGCATAAACCGAACAATGGCCGACAATTTCCGCGCAGTTCTATCCGAAACTAAATTGCCGGAAGCGCTCTGGGCCGAACTCGCAGTCTTGTTTTCTTATATCAAGAACCGGAGTCCTCATTCACGACTTAACAATCAAGTCCCCTACATCTTTTGGCGGCAGAGAGCATTGTCATTACGACACTTACGTAAACTGGGCTCCAAATGCTGGGTGCACTACACTGCACCGGGCCGCAAGAAGCTGGATCCGCGGGCCTGGGAGGGATATCTAGTCGGCTACGCCACCGGGACCCGTGGATACAGGATTTGGAACCCAACCGACAACAAAGTTTATGAATCGATTCATGTTAAGGTGGATGAGCGCCAATCCTATCGGAAATCTATTAAAATTTCGCCTCAACGACCTCAGGAATCGTTTCCGAGCCCGAATCAGCAATCCGTCACATTCGATGATAACCTTCATTACCATCAGTGGCCAAGGGGATCCAATTCAGAGGCTTCCGAACACTCTGCGAACGACTCCGAACATGTGTCAACGGCATCCGCTTCGATGCACACGCCACCTGCATATCCGCACATCCACATTCCGCCTCCGACGACACCAGAACGGGTGTTGCTCGATTTGTGCGCGACGTTGCCTCCAGGTTCCGCATCTCTTCGACAATCCCATCATATTTCATATGAAGAGGAACATGATACGGACCACGACATCCGAGAGATGGACGAATTGTCGATTTATCCGGAAACATCCGAACACGTTGACGCGTCAGCGGAACAATCGGCACGACAATCGCCTCCGACAACTCCTCGTACATCCGCTCCGCCATCACCTCAGCGATCGGCAGCGCCTTCTCTTCCCCGTGAAACACCGGTACCGACGCCGAGATTTATTACGACGCGTCGTCAGCAACGTGTTGATGATCAGACTACGCAAGGGTTGCAAATTTTCGACCCCGATCCCAATTCGCCAGCGACTGCGCGCCACACCACCCACAAGTGGCGATTCGTCGGTGGAGATAGCGAGTGCCGTGAATGGGTGCGCGAGGAACATCTAAGAAAGGATCAGAAGCCCGGAAAAATCTTAATCGATGTCTATTATTTCCCGACTCTGAAAATCCGATTGCGATCCTTCAATGATATCGAAGAATATTGTATGCTAAACAACATCGATTACGACCCCGGACTATTCTTCTTTGGGAATCTCGAGCATAAAATGCCAACTCTCCCGGGCGTTCGTCATGCAGCTCATCTATGCCGAACTGAACCGGCTTCGTTTGCCGAAATTCCAAAATTCAACGACGCTCCGAAATGGCGGGAAGCCATTCAAGAAGAATTGGACACTTTCAAAGAGCGAGAAATTTACACCGAAGTTCCCCGACCACCGGACACCACTATTCTCGGTTGTAAATGGATTTTCAAATTAAAGACCGATGCAGCCGGAACCGTCACCCGATACCGAGCACGCTTAGTAGCGCAAGGCTTTTATCAAACCCTCGGTGTGGACTTCGATGAAGTGTTTAGCCCGGTCGTGAACTTCGTGTTAATTCGTCTATTCTTCTGTCTTCTGGTCGTGTTGCGAGGCTGGAAGGACGCCCACCTCGACGTGAAGTGTGCGTACCTGTACGGGGAGTTAAAACATAAAGTCTACATGCGAATCCCCGCAGGTGCCACATGCTCCGATCCAAACAACGTGTGGCTGCTCCTCAAATCACTTTACGGCCTCCATCAGTCCGGCAGACAATGGTTTGAGAAACTCGACGAAACGTTACGGGCCCTCGGATTTCGAAGAATGCCGGCATGCAACTGTGTATACGTTTTCGGAAACACAGCTGTTATGCTGGTCTACGTGGACGATATTGTAATATTTTACGCATCCGACAATGTTTTCACTCAACTGATTCGACTCATCAGTTCGAAATTCGACATCGTGAACCTTGGCCCGATCACGAGACTTCTAGGCGTCGAATTCATCCGCGACGCAGGACGCACGTTCATCACCCAGCGTGCTTACATCGCCAAGATCGTGAAGAAATTCGGGACATCGACCAATAACCTCGTCAAGGTGCCAGTGACACCGGGAACGACGCTCGTCAGAGGGTCCACCGAAAACCTCGAAGATTTTCCCTATCGATCGGTGATAGGTTCACTGTTGTTTTTGGCATCAAGAACCCGTCCCGATATCCTATATTCCGTGATCGCCTTAGCACAATACAACACGTGCTACAACCGAACCCACATCCGCGCCCTTCTCCAGGTTCTGCAGTACGTAGCAAACACCGCAGACCTTTGTATCGAACTGTCTGGTTGCATTTCCAGCCAGTTATCGGCTTTCACCGACGCATCGTGGGCAAGCGACCCGGAAACATCTTTGAGTTTCGGAGGATACATCGTGTATATCGGCAACGTCCCTATCGGCTGGTCCTGTCGCAAACAGTCGACCGTTGCATGCTCTACTATGGAAGCGGAGTTTATCGCCCTAGTAGAGTGTGTAAAGGAACTTTTCTGGTTGGACTCCGTCTACACCGATTTCCCGATTCTCAATCGTTTATCTCGACCCGTCGTCTACTCCGATGCCCTGGCCGCTATCCAGTTCACTTCGAATGACATCGAAAACGCGAAAACTCGACACATTCGCGTGAAATATCATTGGCTCAGGGAGTGGTATACGACAGGAGTCTTCGATCTTCGAAAAGTCGCCAGCGAGATTAATATCGCTGATATTTTCACCAAATGGCTTTCATCCGAACGTTTGCGATCGCTGATTTCGAAGATCTTCCGAGCATGACATTCCTATTTTGGTTTATCCCAATTTCGAGGATCATCGGGTTTCTGTGGGAATACCGAGCTTAGTTAAGTGATAACCACGACAGTACCCGGCCCGATGATTCGACTTTATTATTTTCATTTCTCGTCAATTATCAACTGTAATTCCAGTATACGTTCGTCTCGTCCCCTGATAAACATTTACATCGAAGAGGGGATTTGTTGGTCTAAAGACCGTGTTTCTATCGATGAATATGTTTGTTTCCTATAGATTTCCATTTGATTGTTAATTCGGCGCTGTCTCATACGTAATTCCGTATGATAACTGTATTCTCATATGATTTGTTCTACTTTTCAATGATTCATCCTGTGTTAATGTTAATTTCCGGCACTAGGTGCCACCATACTTTGTATTTTCCAATCCAACATGGCGCTGTGCATGAGTTTGTGCAGCTTAGCTGAATTTCACCCTTTAGGACTCTTATTTGTAATGTATTTGGTTTATATTAAACTGCTTTTATTATTTTAAGTATTGTCGTTAATTCAGTGCACATTTCAGTGCATTTCACAGCGCATATTAGCGGCATTAGGCCGCGCGCATTTCCGAAACGATACGCGTAGTATCGTTAATGTCTGTGCGGGTCGCACAGCTCCAGTCACGCTTCCAATCGGTATTGTGCCGATATTTTGCGCACTCCTCTGCTACACATTTTTGGGGAACCCGGCGTTTATTCGGGGCTGGCGTTTGATTAAACCCGGCGTTAAATCGAGGCAGTACGGGTATTTACATAAATAAATAACAAATAGTTTTCCTATTGGCGGTACAGCATGTAAGTGGCGGTAGATCGTCTCATGGCCAGGGGAGGACCATGTGGCAAATGTGACCGTTTGGCCACCCTGGTGGCCTACGTCACTCCACACACTGCCTGGCGGCCCCAAGCTGTCCCCTTCTTGAAGAAGTGGACCGGCCTAGCAGGAGAGGTAAGAGCAAAGTGGTGTGGTGAGAGAGAGAGATGTTGCTGAGGGAGCCGAGGATAAAGACGTGTCAGGTGTAGCTGCCACGGTCTCAACTATAGTAGAGACAACTACTACTCCGTTCCTCTCACCATTCACCACTGTGACGCTCAGTGGCAGTATGATGGCTGTCGCATTACCATGGGTGGCTACATGGGCTGTAGCTAAGTACAGCAGAATGTTTGTCCGAGGCATCCGACCAAGTCATACATGTGGGCTACGCCCTGTGTGCGTTGGGCCGGTTGCCGGTGTAGCGTGCTTAGCAGCACTCCACACAGTGACCCCTAGACAACGATTAAAGGCCAAAACCCAACAATCTGGAGTCTCTGTCTCGTCTTTACGTGATGTATGCGTCCCTCCCGTGTAGTAAATCCTCACACTATACGGGTCTGACCATATCCAGTCACACAAATATCAAAACAGAAAACACATAGCTTGGGTTTAATAGACTTTATTGCTGTGGTTGTCTAGGGGTTGTGTTCACCATGGTATTGCCTAGGTTGTTGGGTTGCCCTTCAGCAACCCAACCCACACCAATTGCTGACCACGTGGCCAAAGGCCACATGGCAGTGTAGCCGGAATGACTTTGCCATGTTCGTGCTTTGGACAAGTTGATTGAAGTCCCTGGGGACTCGAGGGCAACCTCGTTCGATATTGCCATCACGATTGCCGTATCGCTCTTCATTTCGTCAGCATGACCAGTCACTCTTGTGACCGGAGATATACTGTTTTTCTTCTGGCAGTCTTGCCACAGACTGAAACCTTGCGGAATCCTCTGCTCCCATTGCAATGGGAATATAGCTTTGACGGTTTGCCACATAGCTGCTGAGGATCATTATGATAATGTCATCATGATAATGTGCAGCAAACTGAATAACAGCAAAAGCGGATTTTGCTGTTATTCAAACGCAGTTAATCAACAATATTTGTGTTATGCGCAATGTCGGTGCGTAACAATGACACTGATTTAGTGCGCAAAGAAACGAAGAAAGTTATTATTTTGCGGTTATTCAATTGCAGTAATAGGTGTTTTCAATGGTATTTTGCTATTGTTCAATTTTTAATTTGACTATTTTGCAGTTATTCAGTTGGTGTTTTGCTGTTATTCAATTGATTTTAATGACATTTAGCTGTTGTTCACTTTTAAGTTTCTGTGTTTTGCTGTTGTTCACTTTTAAGTTTCTGTGTTTTGCTGTTATTCAACATTAATTTTTGATGTTTTTAGTTATTCAACTATAATTTTGGGTCTTTTGCTGTTATTCAACTTCAAGTTTGGGTAGTTTGCTGTTATTCAATGTTATTGCTTGGTGTTTTGGTGTTTTTAATTTAATTTAATTTTAGTTTAAATAAAAGCAACTATTATGTAGTCTACCTTGGCCCGGCATGTGGAGCACCTGGGGAGAAATGCAGCGTCATTGCCTTCACCACGCATCAGACGCTCGCTGCAACCACTACAGCATTTCTGATGCTTGCACGGCTTCAGAAGTGTATTCCTGGGCTCTGTCAGGCAGATGATGCAAGTGTGGCCTTCCTGCACTACAATAGGTGCTGCAGCAACAAGGGGCGCTGCAGCAACCGGGACTGCAGCAACTGGGGCTGCAGCAACTGGGGCTGCAGAAACAACAAGTGGTGCACCGAATTGATCCAGTATTCCTCTATGTTAGCAAAGAACAAGTACAGCATACGATCGACTGCTACGGTGAAATTTATTTCACTAAAAGCATCTCTAATACAGCCTGGGCCCTCAAGTATTTTAATTCGAAAATGTGTTTATTTTGCTGTTGTTCAATTCGAAAATGTGTTTATTTTGCTGTTGTTCAATTCGAAAATGTGTTTATTTTAGCACTCTCTATTCGTTGCAGAATCCACAAACGAGTTGTTGCTTGATGAGACTTCAGCCATTAAAGGACGAGTCATTCTAGAAGACGAAACGAAGCATACTTTTCAGATGGTAACCAAGGAACAAAACCGTGTGTCAAGACTCGTTTTAGGGGTAATCAAAAGTTTTACTTCATTACGCCCACAAATCAGAGTAATGTGCGCGAGACGGACATTGACCCATACTTGAGGCAGACCCAACTTTGGAATTGGTGACACTTTGACACCTACAGACAAACACGGACTCGTCTGTGCTTTGTAACCATAACTGCCGACAAATGGGATGAAGGCACTTGCACCTGCCCAACATTCTACAAAACATATTGTCGCGCTCAACTCGGTCTGTCGCTGATACGTGGTATGAGTCACTCTCTAATCTCGCAATACCGCTTTACTCAAGCAGTTACCCAAATAATGTGAAACGGCAAACAATGTAAAATGGTAAATATAATAAATGTATTTATTATACGGGAATGTACAGGTAAAAGGGATAAAAATATGTAAAGGGATAAGGGTAAAAGGTAAGGTGTGTGAAGTTGGCGGGAAACTGGTCGAGGTCGTCCTTTGTTGGTGCTCTGGATCCAAGATGGCGTCCGCGTGGCAACGTGGTGTCGTCTTGGGCCGGCGTGGCAATGAATGGCGTCCTCGTCTCACGTTTCTCGTTCGGTCCTTCGGGCTCACGCTGGTCGGGCGCGAGTGAATGCCTAAAAGGTCTTACTTCTGGTCTGTTGTCTAGGTTTAGGGTTTTGTTTAGGTGTCCGGCGATCACACAGCGGCGGACGCTTGGTGGTTCCCGGCGATACACACAGCGGCGGGAACGCTCGTCGTGGTTACTGCAATTTAGGCTTGTGCGACCGTTTGTCTGCACAACTCGCTAAATTGGAGTAGGTTTACTATTTCTAGCTGGCTTGCTAAAATAGTGTGGTAATCTTGTTTCGCAGGTTACTCTGCGGAGGTTAACACAAATCAATCGTACTCACGTTGAAAGTCCCTTGTCCTAGGTCACTCCTGAAGTCTTTGTACTTAGGCTTGATCGTTTTAGGACGTTTGGCTTTTACGTGTATCTTGGTTGATTTTTGTGTTGGTTCTGCCCGCTCAGTGCAAGGCAAATTCCTTTGCACAAAGCGGGGGGTGACAGGTGACTAAAGCCACCCAATGGTGGAGAAGACGAATCTCCCCCACTCCCCCAGGGCAGACGCCCGTCCATTGACTGGGAGTCAATGCTCTGAGGGAAGGGAGGCGCGCGCGCGACTCCCCCTTTTTACCCGTATGTAGGCCACGAGAGAAACTCTTCGTGCCCCACCCCAGTCGGGTCACCACACGTCCCCCTCCCAGCTCTGACCGCGCGTGTTCGGAGCGATCAATCCTTCTTGCTGGGACCCGACGCTGGATCCATCGCCTGGGCGAAACTCACTCCAGGGACGGGCGGCTCAGCGCCGGGCGGCACAACGCCGGGCGGTAGAACCAGATCTCCAACCAAGGCTGAAGACTGGTCGCGGGGGTCCTCGTGCTCGGAAATAAAGCACAATTCGTGGCCGCCGGCTGGCTCGTACGGGGCACGTCTCCTCTCATGCAGCCAAACCCGCGGAATGAACGCTGAAAACCCGGAATTGGTGTGCCGGATCGCGTTCGCCTCCGCGGCCGTTCGAGGCGCACGGTGGGCCCTCAGCAAACGCTGATGGAGGATCAAATCGGTGGTCTGGCGCACCTGGTTGTGTAGCCAAACAAACACCGATTTCCCCTTGTCTCTCTGCGCGAGGATGAATTTGCGCGTCGCCGTCGTCATCGACAGCTGAGAGAACTCGTCACATAACTTCTCATAATAGTTCGTCTGAGACTTCGCCGCTTTCGCTGGCTTGGCGCTCTTCGGAACTACTGCTTGCTGGACAGTCTCTTCCCGCGCTTCTTGGGCTGCGGGAGGCGTCAGGCTCTGGCGAGCGGCGGACATCGTTGGCGGCGTCCGGCACAGCAGGCGTCTCGGCTTACCCGCCGCATTTGATAGGACGGGTGTCTGTGGTGCCGCCGCTGGTGGCATCGGTGGCGGCGGCGGAGGTGGAGTTGGGGCTCCACGTGAAGCAGTCGAAGAGGCGGCGTCGCTCTCCATCGGCTCTTCACTCGTGACCATCATTGCGTGTGACTGCGCTGACGGTGTTGGCTCCCACGTGGTAGCGGCGTGGCGGAAGGCCATGCTCCGCAACTTATACCCCTCCCATTCGGGGTTCACCACGTCCCGGGTCAGCTCGAAGCGAGTCATCGCCGGGTTGGGGAGAATGGCGCTCCATTCCCCAACGAGTGCGCGAGGTATCTGCACACCCTCTCTGTCTACTACGGACCTACAGGCCATCGCCTGTCGTCCGACCCCAAAGAGCGAGGGGGTCAATAACTGGACCATGATTTTTGTCAAAGCCAGCTGTAGACTGCGCCGATTTACAGGGTTGCTGCGATCAGGATCTGCAGCGAACGCACGCGAGTGGTGTTGCATCATCGAGATCCCCCACTCGATAAAATGACGCTGCGTGACGTCGGTGCCCTGCAAAGCAGCGGCGGCGGCTCTCGGGTCCTCCATCACAAACGAGAAGGCTAAGAGCTCTTCAATCGATGGATTGGCTGCTTCTCGCGCTAGCCTCGCGTTTTCGTCACGCTGTTCATACCACATCGCGGTGCGGTCGTGTCTTGCCTTGCTCGGGTAATATTCTCCGAATCGGGCGTTATGACATTCCCGCGCAATGCTCTGGTGCACGGGCAACATTACCGAGTTGTCGACGGCCAAGTCCGGCGTAGTGCTCGAACCCGGCATCGGCGGCGGCGGCGGAGGCTGCGTCGGCGGCGGCAGCGTCAATGACTGCTGTGCTGGCAACGGTTGCGACGTCGATGTCTGCGTCGGCAACAGCAACGTCAAAGACTGTTGTGCTGGCGGTGGCAGCGCCGCTTGCACTCCAGTCGGCGTGACTTGGAGTGCCGGGAGCTGGCTTACAGAACTCGTCGGTGGAACGACGGCCGTAGGTCGCGAATTCACATATTCGCTTAACCACCGTGCCACTTCGTGTGGAATCACGGTACCATCCTCGACGATGCCCATCTTGCGGGCGAACTGCATCGCGGGGTCGAAACGCGACAATTTCTTGCGTTTCATCTGAGTGATGATCTCGCGAAGGTCCCGCGTGTCTGGCGCTAGGACGCGACGCTCCCCGGAAGATCTGCCACTCGACTTCGATCGTGCCTCTCTCGCTTCCTTCGCTTCTATTGCTTTGAGAGCGTGTTCGGGAAGGGGAATTCCCCGCGCTTCGCAGCGAGCGAAATACCGCTCTTTGCGGTCTCGTTTCCGCTGCTCACGATGAGTCAGCGGATGTCTGCCGGTACGGGGATGAGAGACTCGCTCTTCGTCACCCGAAATCCAGACTTCTCGAGTCTCTGTACCGTCTTTCATCTGACGGTTGACAAACACCCTTGGTCTGGTGTAATTCGCGGAGTCGCGCGGTGGCTGCGCTGACGTTCCGGCTCCATCGTTGACGGTCGAGTGCTGTTCGACGCACTGTTTCTTCGACCGTCCCGGGGAGCGCGATTCGCTGCCCCCGGTTCCTTTGGAGCGCTTGCGCTTCCGTGGGAAATTATATTTGGGACCGAGAATTCCCAAATAATGTAATTGCCACATTTCGGCTTGTGACGTGAGAATCCCCATTCTCGGTCGCCACTGTGGCGTAACTTCTCCCTGCCGAATCTGCTCGCACCACAGGTGTATATCGGCGGTGCTCATTCCGTCGTCTTGTAAGACACGCTCTGCAACCGCCGGCGCAGTGTCGATTAGCTGCTGGCGGTAGTGATTATACACTTCTTCGCGGGCCTCCTCGGTCTCGGCCGCTTGCCACGCGAACAAAACATGTTCCTCCACTGGCCTGCCGGAATATTGGCTCGACAGGGCCGGGTGGAAGATCGGAGACTTCGGGTCATCGCTGCGAGCGAGCTCTGCAGCAACGACGTCTCGCACCGACTCCGGGAACGCGTCCAGGAGTGTACAGTCGTTAACCCAACGCTTGGCGAGGGCGCGCGAAAATAATACGCGCAGGCGGTATGGCTTTGCATCTTCGCCAAAGCAGCGGCGCAGAAAATCGGGCAGTACGCCTCGATAAATGCCCGCTCGCACTATGCATGCGGGGCTGAGCGCTCCCCACGTGTCTCGGAGCTCCATCTGCAATGATGGAAACAAAATAATTAATAAAATCGCCAATAACACGGAGATAAATAGGGGGTGGGCTCGAGGAACGTCGCTGAAACGTGCGGCCGTTCGTCGAGTCCTATTCCTGTTCATTGATTCGTCCTTGTCAGGAAGAAAGAGTCTTCTTGGCACATCTGGCTCACGTCCAATGATAGCCACGAGACGGAATCAGGCATCTTAATCCGGAAATTCTCTTCGGATTATTTAATATTTAAAATTAATGTGCAATAAATCAAATAAACTCGCAAAATCGTTTGCGAAAATTCCAAATGACAATCTTTAGAACATGTAAATAAATGTCCTTGTCATAAAAATAAAATTATCTAATAATAACTCCAAAATTCGGAGTTAAAGTCGAGTTAAAAACGGATCTAAAATAAATTAGTGTCATCGGAAAAATTCGCGAATAATTTAACGAATAAAAATAGAAAACAACGTTCTATAAATTATTCCAAAATCTACCCAATAAATTAGTTCCATTCCTGGAAATATAAAAAGAAAGCTCGTTTCCATTGTCTCGTTCGTGTCAATTGTCGTGAGTCATTTTCAAGGAGCGAGGCGACATTAAGTCTGCGATCGCGTCCTTGAAAACAAACAATAAGGAGAAAATACAATCGCTCTCGCGATCGTGGATATTAGTATAATAATTATACACTATTTCGAACGCAGAGCGTTCATGTCAAGTGTTAGTCAAATGTATCTTTAATTCAACCGCACGGAGCTAAATCTCGTGCGTCGACACCGACTACTACCTGATCGGGTGGAATCACGTTAACGTCCTGATCCCAGTTCTCGTCATGATGCTCGATTTCAAGCATTTCCTCGTCCCCTCCTTCCTCAGCCATCGTGAGGATTGCGCGTTCAGTCAGACCACGATAAAAATGATTAAAACTCCTCGTAAAATGGCTCAAAAACTCGGTTAAAAATAAACTCGATGTGTATCACGTGCGGACGACGATCAGCTGATTTAGCGGAAGTCCGGGTGAAAACGAGGCAATCGTGGTGGGTTCTGGGTAATTTTACTCCAGAACCAGGTGTTTATGACTTGTGCGCAACAGCCCGTGCGCATGTTACGCTACGGGGCTCCTTTGTTTCTACACCCGTGCGCGATCGCTGCTACGGGGTCTTTTGCACGCGGTATCCGACCCGTGCCGATAATTTTGCTACGGGTCCCGCGTTTCCACGCCATCTTGTGACGTGAATTCGACCGATATCCGCTTTGTTGGACTTAGCGAAATTTTCAGAGTCTCGGATTTTGATGGCTAGCGCTGTCGATCGATTATTTTTTGTGTTTTCAGCGTCGCCATCGACTCGTAACGTTTTCTACTCCTTTCCTACGACCTTTCCGTCTTTTATAAACGGATTACTTCTACGAGGCCGCAGGTGATGAGTCGAGACAGGTACGACGTTTTTTGTTGTTTTTTGTGTCTGTACCTCCTCATTATTGTTTTCTTTTTTATCCGTGTTTTTTGTGTTTGTTTCAGGAGTTTCTCCTGTTTCCCCCCCGACCAAAATTGGATCCGGAACGGATTCAACGATCTCGTTTACCGGTGGTGAAGGGGCGTCGAAATACTCCTCGTTGTCACTTGGCGGTGCTTTTTCCGACTCGCCAGCGAACATATCGACGATTTGGCCGTCAGTTTTAGACTTGACTTGGCCCTTGGCCCACATTTCTTGCGGGAATTCCGGAATGTACGGAGTTAACTCTCGTACCTGGATCGATTTATGCTCGGTATTGTCCTCGAGCTTACGTAATTTATACGCGTTACCGCCATGCTTGTCGATGATCACATACGGACCGTCTCTTTTGTCGGCCAAGCTGGCGGTGATTCCTCTCGCTGCATTTGAGAGGATGTGTGTGTCCTTCCACACTAAATCATTGATCTCGAAATTCACAAATTTTCCACCGCTTTTATCTTGTAAAATGCGGTCGCGCATGTTAAAAATGTGCGCCATCATATGCTTGTATGTGTTTGAAATTGTTTGTTCCAATTTATACACGTACTCATGTGGTTTCTCAGGGTCCACCACATTTACCGACTCTGCCACTCGTGGGTCCCAAGGCACTCGTAGCTCTCGGGCGAAGTTGAGGTAGGCCGGAGAAAAATCTCTCGTC
Source organism: Strigamia acuminata (assembly GCA_949358305.1). Classification (NCBI taxonomy): domain Eukaryota; kingdom Metazoa; phylum Arthropoda; class Chilopoda; order Geophilomorpha; family Linotaeniidae; genus Strigamia; species Strigamia acuminata. The sequence continues at coordinate 2,508,259 of OX442315.1, read as the reverse complement.
CTTGAGACCGTCGTTCGTATGCTGAACGCGATCTCCCTCAAGTATTCATCCCATCTATTGTGGATGTCAGTGAATATGCTTAGTGCATATTTAATGTCCCTGTTGAGTCGCTCAACGGGATTTGTTCTGGGATTGTAGGTCGAAGTATGTGACGCCACAATCCCGAATTTCTCACAAAACTTACCCCAAATTTTCGAGATAAATTGGGGTCCGTTATCGGATATTATTTTACGTGGAAATCCGTAACGTAACGCCACGTCGTAGATACATTCAACGATTTTTTCTGCTGAAGGTCTAGCGACGGCGTACAACTCGGGCCAACGAGTCGCCACGTCCATTATAACGATAATGTACGCATTTTTATTTCCCGTAACGGGTTTTGGGCCCATCACATCGACACTTAAACAATCAAAAGGCGCGTAAGGCCCTAAGAAAATAGTTTCGAATGGTGATTTACTTCTCGGCTTGCACGCTTGACATCGCTGACATTGGTGGACAAAAAGAGCAATATCTTTTTTCATCCCTGTCCAGTGAAAAAGCTGTGTAGCACGATAGAGTGTTCTGCTTACTCCCGCATGACTTGCAAGCGGGTGCCCGTGTAACAACCACAGCACGCGACCGATTAAGGAAGCAGGTATTACTACCTTTACTGCGGTGTCCGATTCACTCAAGTCATCTTGGTGATTTGGGTGATGTTTCACCAAAAGGCCGTCATCCAATAGGTAATCTATGGATTCGTGTGCATATCGGCGCTTCTGCCTTCTGGTCAGATTGGGCGGATATTTTCCTGTCAGTACGAATCTAGCTCTATCCTGACATTTCTTGTCTAATTTTTGTTGCACAATTATTTCCTCCCTTGTCGGGGGATTGCTTCGCATTTGCTTGCCGACATGAGCGTGGAAGGCGCTTAGAAGCGGGTCATTTATTCTCCGCTCTAGCTTAAATTCCCTCTTTGCATTTGGGTAATTGTCAGCAGCTGGTTGGTATAACCGCGTCCAGAATCCACAGAATTTTACATCTGCTGGAGACGCGGTAGGAATTTCATTCATTTTCCTTAAATCCCAACGGTGACAACTCGTCGGGCAGTAAATGATGCGGGAATCATCCTCGCCATCATCGTCAGCGTCGATAGGATCTGACACTGGTGCCCTTGATAGAGCGTCAGCCACGACGTTATATTTGCCGGGCTTGTATTGAATGGTCAAGTCGCAAGCCATCAGTTCTAACTGCCATCTGGCTAGTCGACCGGCTGGCTCCTTTAATTTCATCAGCCATTGTAACGCTTGATGATCTGTGTGGACTACAAATTTGGTATATTCGAGATAATCTCTGAATTTCCTTATGGCCCACACAACGGCCAAACACTCCAACTCTGTGGCGTTGTAATTTTTTTCAGCGCCTTGGAGTTTGCGACTTATAAACATGCACGGCAGGTCTTGTTCGACTCCGTCGCGCACGTGAGTTTGGAGCAACGCGGCTCCTAACCCAACTCTGCTGGCGTCCGTATGTAATATGAACGGCCGGTTTAAGTCGGGTAGAGGCATTACGCCGACTTCCGTCAGCATCCTCTTTATCGCATTAAATGCGATGTTGCACTCATTTGACCATACAAATTCGTTTTCATTCTTCAGGAGGTCGGTAACTGGGGCTGCCACTTCAGCTAGACCCGGTAGCAACCTGCCGAAGAAGTTTATCATTCCCATAAACCGTTGGACACCTTTAACGTCCTCGGGTGGTGGGAAACGATTAATCGCATCGATTTTTTCGGGGCCAATAGCTAAACCGTTGACTCCAATGCGATAACCCAGGAAGGCAAGCTCCTTTCGACAGAACTTGCTCTTGCCCGGGTGAACGTGTAACCCAGCTTTTGCCAGCCGGGTGAGCCCTTGGTCGATGTGCTCAATGTGCTCTTCGAATGTTTTAGAAGCAATAACTATGTCATCTAGGTATGCCCACACAAACTGATGCAGGATATCACCCAATACGCTTTCGATTAGCCTCTGAAAGGTACTGGGAGCATTCACTAAACCAAACGGCATGACGTTGAACATCAACCGTCCAATTGGCGAGTAAAATGCTGTTTTTAGCTTATCCTCTGGCCTCATCTCAACTTGCCAGTATCCCTTCGACAGATCCATCGTCGTAACCCAAGAAAAGGGGCTAAGCTCTCTCAAAATGGATTCGATAGACGGCATCTGTATGGGATCTATCTCTGTCACCGCGTTTAATGGGCGGTAATCAATGCATAGACGCGGATCCGAGCCCGGGCGCATCACGAGCACAACTCGCGTCGCGTATTCTCCCTGGGCCTCGGAGACAATGCCGCTGTCTAGCATTTCTTTGCACATTTTTTGCACTATTTCACGTTTTTGCGGGTTCATTCCCTTATACGCCACTCGTATAGGTTTATTATCCGTCAATTTAATTTCGTGAATAGCCCTATTCGTTCGGCCCGGTTTTTTCGACAGGATTCCCTCATATTTAAGTAGGACCCTTCGTAGGGCTGCCGCTTCGTTTAATTCTAAAGCGGCGTCGGCGACAAGCGTTTCCACTACATTGTCCCGTTGCAATTCTGTTACGAATGCTTTAAAATCGTAATCTTGAACGAATTTCTTTAGGCCTTTCTCCCACTGTGTCTTGTCGGCCGCTTCTTTGATAAGAGCTGGTGGCACGACAATTGCGGGTCTTTCTCTATCATTTCTGATATAATTCCAAGATTTCGTTATTGGATTTGGTTGTATTTCCATTGACGCCATGAGGTCTAAGCCCAACAGAAAAATTCTGTCGCACGTGGGCAGGACCAGGAAGGGGTGCTGTTCTACCCCTCCGAGCCACTCCATGGTCAATAATATTACTCCTTTTGGACGCGCCATTCCGTTGGCGGTTTTTAGACGTACATTTTTATTAACGCCTTTTATCTTATCGGTGAGACCCAATGATGCTACTATGTCTTCGGAAACGAACGAGCGATCTGCTCCCGAGTCTAGCAGCCCCATAATTTTTTCACGTTCTATTGTCATGGGCAGCATACATAGGCGGCTGGTGTATTCGACCGCCACGTTGCACATGAAAACACGAAATTCTTCTGTGTCTTCGTTGACTACTTGAGGTAATTCTTCAAGCAGCAGGTTCGGTTCTTCCACCTCACCCTCAGCGTTTGCGGTAATTACCTGCAAAGCGTTGTTGGTCCTGTCTTGGATCTGGGCGTTAGCTATGTCACTACCCATTTCTTTGACTGGTGGCGGCTTATCGAACCCTTTGTTGAACCCCTTCTTCTTCATGAATGGCGCAGACGGTCGAGAAGTTATTTCTTCGCCGCCTGCGCTGACTCGTTTTTTGACTCGTTTTTTGCCATGGCGAGTTTAATCTCTGCCATCTGCTTCATTATCGCGTCAAACTTAGCGTCTTCTTTCGCTGTTCTTGGGCACTCATTGGAATAGTGACCCGGTTGGTTACACTTAAAACAACGAATATTTGATTTGTCTCTTGGGGCTTCAATCGATTTCTTTTTTTCAGGGTCTACTTTCGATGGTGGCGTGTAATTTTTCCGAAAATACTTCGGAATTCGGCCGGCATTTGGTTTTAACCTGGCGCGAAATTCTTCTACCGCTCTATCTCGATGGATGAGATGTACTAGCGGTCCTTCCTCATCGCAACCCGTTGATAAGGTATCGCGATAACTTCGTATTTCTTCGTCCGTCGAATAATCGTCTTTTTCTTCTTTTTCGTCTGATTTTCCGGCATTTTGTCCGGCTTCCTCCCCCTCCTTGACCTCCTCCAGTGTCGCTTGCATGGCTGACGCTGTCGGTGCCTTTTTAGGGGCGGCCAAAGGGTTGGAAGGCAGCGTGGATGTCAGTTTATTTTTTATTTGTAAACCAACGCTAGCTTCTGCCAGCTCCATTATACCGCTAAGATATTCAGTAGGGCGCTTTATCTTATCTGTCGCCCCATATCTTTCCGCACTCAACTTGAGACGGTTAGCGGTTGCTGCTTTCTCCGCTTCTGGTAAAACGGAATAATACCTCTTCTCGATATCTATCGTGTTCTCGAACAGGAAGGCGCTCATTTCTTCGTAGCTGCCTCCTGTCGGTGCCCTTTCTTCAAGTAGCACCCGTTGCGAGTACTCCGACAAACCGCCGAGAAAGAAAAGGTTGAATCCCGTGGCATGAAATTCCATCGGGGCCTTTTCGAACAACAATCTGGCGCGAATGTCGTAATCCATTATGGTTTCACCAGGCATCTGGCGAAGACCTCGCATCTTTCGGCTCACCTCTTCGGGTGTCTCGCCGTAGCGCAGGTCGAATCTCATTAAAAAGTCGTCCCAATTGACGCCTTTCAATCCTTGGTACCACTCACGTGCCGAGCCTGTCATTAGCTCGACAATACCGTGGGTGAGCATGTCTCCTACGGTGGCTTTAGTGGCAGTCTTAATTCGAATTACTTCGTCAAGGAAGCAATCTCCCGCTTTCCATGACCCGTCGAAACGGTTCTGAATATAAAATTGCCACCTAATATTCCCGGTAACACTCATGGTGTCACGTCGGGAGACAGCGTATTTTTTCTTTACGCGGTCGCCAGTACTACGATTACGATCATTTCGTTCGCTCAGATCGATTCCCTCGGCTTTTAACGAGCCAAGCAGGGCTCTTCCAAGCTCTCCCATCGTATACTGCCGACCCGTCGAATCGGTAAACGCGCTTTGTCGGGGAAGGTCCTGAAACTCCTCCCGTCGGTGGTCGCTATTTTCCGATCGACGTCGTTTCTCTCTATCGCGCGGAGAGTTGGATCTCTTCCGGCGATTACTTGATTTATCATTTCGTCTGTCGTCGTTGGACGAGGGGTCGGAGCTGGGGTCGGGAGACGGTGAGCGGCGTGGCGGGTTGCGCCGTGAAGAGTTTGACTCTTTCCGGCCCCTACGACGGTCGTCACGTTCCCTTTCCCTGCGTTCATCGCGTTCTCTTTCCCTTCGTCTCTCTCCGGAACCTCTCTCCGAATCGTGATGACTGGGTGCATTCGACTCCAGTTCATCCGATGACGAATCACTGTTTCCGTAGTGATACTGTTGCTGTCCTCTTTCGCGTTGACGTTCCTCTCGTGACGAGGTGCGGTCTTCGGAATGTTTTCTCGAAGGTCCGTCGTCTTTGAGGATGGGCACCGGCTGTGGCCAGTCGCTACCCCGCGGGTCGTCGCGTTGTCGGCTCGTGTGAGTCTGTTCTTCGTTACGACGCGCGTTGTTCGCATTTATTAATCGGTCGATAGCGTTGTTAGTATTATCGTCTAACGCCATCATGCGAGGTCGAACGCGTTGTTCGGTCGAGACTTCCCGTTTGCGTGGAGTGACTGGCACTTCCTTCTTTCGCTCGGGTTTGGAGCTGACCCTGGGCGTACGCTTTGGGTCGCCTTCTACGCTCTCGTCGGACAACTCGGACGAGCTAACTTCTGGCTTGCGAACGGATTTTGGTTTGTCTCGTTGCAGCCTAGTCATGAAAGCTTGTTCAGCTTCTTGTTGAGAACGGAATGCATAACGATGTGCATGTAAGGCTCGATCAACTATTTCCACCTCTTCTGGAGTGGTCGGAACGCGCTGGGATTTGCCGTACTCGAGAGCTCGCGCTTCTCTTTCCGCCAGCTTCCGCTTTCTCTCGCGGATGGCTTGTCGGGCCTCATTCTCGGCATCCGCTTCGAATTGAGCGGAATCTACCATTTGTTGAGCGTATGCGTCTTCAACAACGGTGATTTCTGGGGATAACCTGTGCGCTCTTAAAGCTGCACGTACGATTTGTAATGTTTCGTACACAGTTATTTTTCCCGTTGGCAGAGTGTATCGTACACCTTCTGCCTGTGCCAACTGCATCGTGTCAACCAATGTGGCCGAGACGCTGTAAGGCTGGCTCGGAACACGCTCAGTTTTTGACGCATTGGACTTGTGTCCTTCAGACCTGACCGAAGCTGGGCGGCTTTGCGTAATTGGCGTGTTTAGTGCCGAATTAGCTGTCGTATTTGAGGCCGTCTTTTGTATCGGAGACGCCGCTTTCGGACTGCCCACCTCGGTATCGTGCGTTAGACGAGGCGATGGGTTACGGGATAAAACCTCGTTTCCGCTCGTCTCGCCGTCACGGTTAGAACGCGGCAGTTTGGAGTGAGATTGCTCTTCACCCCGCTCTGTCTCGTCCGATCGCTGCCTCGTCCCGGCGTGAGACGGGTGCGATGCCTCTGATGCGCTTCTGCGATCGGGTTTAGGCTTGCGCCGTTTTTGCCTCGCTTCGTGCGCTGAGGCTTTGGGTAAGGGACCTCCAGATCGCAAATGATAATCGGCGCCTTTACGGCTACCGGCTCTCTTGTTTGCGTCGGAGTCGGAATCCGTTACTCGGATATTGTCTGCCATTTTTGGGTATGAAAATGATCTCAAGTTCTATTCGAGTCGTTTAAATCGATCCCGGACAGGCCCCCACGTGTCGCGCTCAACTCGGTCTGTCGCTGATACGTGGTATGAGTCACTCTCTAATCTCGCAATACCGCTTTACTCAAGCGGTTACCCAAATAATGTGAAACGGCAAACAATGTAAAATGGTAAATATAATAAATGTATTTATTATATGGGAATGTACAGGTAAAAAGGATAAAATATGTAAAGGAATAAAGGTAAAAGGAAAGGTGTGTGAAGTTGGCGGGAAACTGGTCGAGGTCGTCCTTTGTTGGCGCTCTGGATCCAAGATGGCGTCCGCGTGGCAACGTGGTGTCGTCTTGGGCCGGCGTGGCAATGAATGGCGTCCTCGTCTCACGTTTCTCGTTCGGTCCTTCGGGCTCACGCTGGTCGGGCGCGAGTGAATGCCTAAAAGGTCTTACTTCTGGTCTGTTGTCTAGGTTTAGGGTTTTTTGTAGGTGTCCGGCGATCACACAGCGGCGGACGCTTGGTGGTTCCCGGCGATACACACAGCGGCGGGAACGCTCGTCGTGGTTACTGCAATTTAGGCTTGTGCGACCGTTTGTCTGCACAACTCGCTAAATTGGAGTAGGTTTACTATTTCTAGCTGGCTTGCTAAAATAGTGTGGTAATCTTGTTTCGCAGGTTACTCTGCGGAGGTTAACACAAATCAATCGTACTCACGTTGAAAGTCCCTTGTCCTAGGTCACTCCTGAAGTCTTTGTACTTAGGCTTGATCGTTTTAGGACGTTTGGCTTTTACGTGTATCTTGGTTGATTTTTGTGTTGGTTCTGCCCGCTCAGTGCAAGGCGAATTCCTTTGCACAAAGCGGGGGGTGACAGGTGACTAAAGCCACCCAATAGTGGAGAAGACGTATCTCCCCCACTCCCCCAGGGCAGACGCCCGTCCATTGACTGGGAGTCAATGCTCTGAGGGAAGGGAGGCGCGCGTGCGACTCCCCCTTTTTACCCGTATGTAGGCCACGAGAGAAACTCTTCGTGCCCCACCCCAGTCGGGTCACCACAACGTTCATGAGGTTTAGAAATCTTGTGCATTGATCAAGCTCCTAATGAAGGCAATGACCTAATTTGAGGCACAACATCGCAGAAAGGTGAGATGTCAAATGAAAATTATAAAATAAAAATAGTAAAATTGCTACCATAATATAAATCATTTTATTTCTAATGGCGTCCTAAATGGATTTTATGCAGCAACATCTGACAATCAAGAACAAGCAATTAAGAATAACAGATGAAGCCGACAGTTTAACGTTAGGTGGCGCAACTTGATAAATTTCACATTCAATCTATCGAAAATTTGTACCATTTCCGTTTATTCAGTTAAATAAAATTTATTTGGCATTGAATTCATATATGCGTCATCTTGCATCGCGTGCTGGAAGGTGAAATTATTCTTTTCAGGCTCATGCGAAACTTTATGTAACGAGCGCCACAGCGGAAGTTGTTGCTAATAAAACATTTTATTAAAGCATGAAAACATTTTTTTTTCGTCCGTACAATTTTTTTAATCCAATTTAATGAGTTGCCAACTACCCAAGTGGTTAAGGATTTTTGAATTCACACGTTTGTGATCTTTTTCTGCAATTCAGCCACGATGGCATTCAAGTCAGAAAGCATTGAATCACGATTGACAGTTCTAGGTCTGAAATAAAAGTTTAATCAATGTTTTGAAATAGTTAATAGAGAGTTTACGGGATTATTTTTCCCTTACACTATTTTTATACCGTATAGTCTTTAACTGTAAGGGAAAAATGCATCCCGCAAATCTCTATTGTATCGGCATTGTACTCAACCGTAATTTCGAAATGACAGTATGTTGGATGTAATATAATTCTCCATTTTGGTTCAGTTTCTATTCTCGTTTCGTGCTTCGCATAAATACGTTCCTGAATCCGTTACATTGATTGATGATTCAACAGACACTACTTGCCATTCCTCCTCTTTAGACTTCTTCTTCATCAAGACGTCTTTCGGAGAAGGAAACCCATTAGCTTTACACGTTATTTGCTTTGTTTCTCCCTCTAGAATGTTTCTATCTTTAATGGATAAAGTAGTGTCTGCAAGTGACACTTCATTTGTGGAATCTGCAACAAATAAATAGTGCTAAAAATAAGAATATATTATTTATTTCGTTGCTTGTATTACTTACAGGCCATGCCAAATTTTCCAATTAAAACTTCTTTTTTACTTCTCGATGTACCGGTAATAATACATTTAACTTCTTTCTCCTTTTCGCCATTTACGAAATTTACTCTTATACTTGACTGGGATTCCCATAAGTCATCATGTCGTTTATTATTAAGTCGTTGTTCGGTTCCTAGGAGTCTATCGTTCTCGAACCACTCAAAATTCGTTCTTGCATTATAAATACTGTCCTCTCTGAATACGCAGCATTTGAAGTAGACTTCTCTCGATTGCTCGTCTGAGTAGATCACATTTTCTGAGTTATTTTTCCACAATTTGTCGTCATAAAACAGGCTGGACGGTTTTCCTAAAAAATTAAACCAAATTCTAGCACCCCCAGTAGAAATTATTTCTATGGTGAAGTCAGATCTAACCTTTGACGTGAAGATTGAATACGTCGTAGTCGTTATCAATGATACAGTGGAAATCGCCGGAATCATACACTTTGAGATCATTAATTTCTATAACGCATAATTCCAAATCTCTAATCTTAAATTTTGTTTCGACAGTTTGCGTTCTTTTAACGACCAAACTTCCCGAAGATTCTGTGTACTTGTACAATTCGCATTTACTTGTTTTTTGTTTTGCCGCACTTAAAGGATGTTGATTCGCCTCTTTCTGCTTGCACAAAATGTTTTTCGCCAGAAACACCTTGAAAAATAATGATTATTCAGTTAAATTATACATTAAAATTTAAAATGGATACGGGAATATCAAAATTGGACAGTAAAAAGCATCTATTTTCTCCTTACACAAAAAACAACATTTTGTTGGCATATACCTGCAGCCAATGCAACTAGTAGTACAATGCTCAGGATACTCATTTTCGTAACAATATTCAAATTGGCCTTTTGAAGATTTTTTTTAAAACCAAAATATTGATCAAGTTTCATGTGTCTCGTCTCTGTAATCTCTCTTGTTAAATTAAACCCAGTGGTAAATATTCAACATAAATCATGGCCTTGGTAATACATTGAATCATGAAAAATTTTATATGAGCGTAATCTGTAATCCAATGATCTAGGTTCAAGAAATTTTTGGCACTACAACCCCAGTGTCCTGTATGGTGTCCCAAAAGACCCATCATAATTTTTAAAAAAAAAAACGCTGGAATTGTTTTGGTTTACGCCTGGTTTTAGTTTTTCCAGCCAAATTCAAAGTCGCTGTCATGAAAGTCAGATCAAGGGCTCAGACTTTTATGTGCCGCGAATACTTTTGGGCGAAGCATCTGTTGGAGAATATGGACAATCAGATTGGCTTGGACCCGCCAGAGGAAGCACAATCACGTCGCCGAGACATGATACGAGATGACATCAAAATGTACCAAAATAGGCCATGTGTATATTTTTCTATTTCTGAAAAAATTACGATGACTCTTCTGGGCCACCATAGTCCTGTATACTTGTGACCAACTGGCCGCCACCAGTCGGCACTGGCAACATTATCATTATGATCTTCACCAGCTCTGTGGCAAACCGTCAAAGCTGCATTCCCATTTCAGCCAATGGGAACAGAAGATTCCGATTGGCATCCCAACAACCTAGGCAACACACAACCCCTAGACACACAACCCCTAGACACACAACCCCTAGACAATCATGGCAATAAGCTAAAGTTTACTAAACCCAGACTGTGTGTGTCGTAACCTTGGTTCCGGTAAATAAACTTACACAATATCTTACAATAATAACCTTTTATTTCACACTTGTAATATAATACAAATATACTTAACAATGCTGTGGTCTCGGATCCTTGTCGGCGGATACGATTTGTTGCTGCACGGCAGTCTTACACGTGGCTTCTGTTGTTGTCTAGGGTAATGGCGTCTGGCGAAACACGTGTTCGCAAACGCTTCGCTTCGGGAGATATTACAATCGTAGTATTGCTACGATAATATCTGTGACTTCTGATTTATAGATGTAATTGGCAACGGGCATCGATCCTCTATCAATCCGGTAAAACGGCCTGACGGTGAGGTGGTGATGCTAATGTTGCTCTGGTATCTATAAAGTGGGGGTTTCCGGTCAGCCACGGGTTTAAATACAGGCTGGACCGGAAATGACGTATTTGCATAAATTCGGAGAATTATGCAAATTCATGACGTCGTCGCGTCAGTCCCGCAGAAACGGTAAAACTAGTATAGCTAGTTTTCCCGCAATAATCTGACAATCATTTTACTATCAATATTAAAATTACTATTTATTAGGTTATGATTAATTAAAACACTTTTGTGACCTCGTGGTCACCACACGTCCCCTCCTCAGCAATGTTGTCGGGGGATTTACAATAAAATAACAAACATTGCGAAAAACTCAAAGTTGGATTTAGTTCGTTTCTTTCTCCGATGATCCCTGGGGAACGTCCGGAGGCGGAGGTGGAGGTAATTCTTCGGTTGCAGGTGGTTCAGCCATCTCCGAAGTTGCTGGTTTAGTGAGCGGCGGAGTAGAAGTCAGGCGTGACGAGCGATCGCTTGGGTCCTCGAACTCTCCAATAAAATATCGGTCGTGACCGCCAACCGGCTCGTACGCTGCGCCAACTCGTTCGTGAATCCAAATGCGTGAAAGGAAAGGAGCTAGGCCCTGATTCGTGTGGTGGATCTTCTGGGCCTCGGCTGGAGTCTTTGGGGCACGGTGGGCGCGTAACAGGCGTTGGTGCTGAATGAAATCGACGCCCGGACCCGCTTCGAGAGTTCGTTCCATCCACACATAAAGCGAATGACCATGATCACTTGATTTCTTAATTTTGTCCTTCGTTCCCCTGGTCATTGTCAAGCTCGGATAATACGTCTTCAGATGTGCATCGATCGGAGGTAACGGCTTTGGCTCTATCTTTTTCTTGGGCCGCAGGATCTTCGGTTTTGTTTTCGTCTTTCGGACGACTGCTTTCGCGCCCTCGATCGGGACTAGTCCCTCGGGGAACCTGATCGTCTCCGCTGGAGTGGCCGTCGGGGTTGTCTGGCTCGCCGCAGTCTCGGGAAGAGGTTCGTTGATTAATACGACTGGTTCGCTCTGTGGTAAAGCCACAGTTCGGACCGCTTGATATGATTGCTCCGGGTCGACGTCCTCTGCAACTAACTGCGCGCGAACCTGGATACAGGAAGGGACTAACTTTAGCCATCGTTCGATGAGAGCGGGAGGCAACAGAAAGCTTTCATGTGCGACGACTGCCCAGGCTGCCAACGCTACACGGGCGTTTCTAAATGTGGACGCGGCCAATACGAGCGACATCATGTCCGTGAGTACGACCGTTGTGCGCGCTGTTCGTGACGGATGATCTCGTCCAGGGCTCTTGATGAACTCGATGGCCGCACTTTGGATGTTTGTTATCGCAATCTGCATGGTCCTGGCTTGATATTCGTCAACATCGGACACCATCTCTTTCGCTTGTTCGATCGTGGTTGTGTCGAGAAACGACTGTAAATCGTATGGCGTTGGGTCGAACTGGACCGTGGCTCGAACCTCCGAAGACTGGTTATTGGAAGTTGGTTTTGAAGGCGTTTGGTCGTTCTTATCGGCTTTAGCTACGGCCACTTGCTTTGAATTAATTAAAACTCGTTGAATGTCGGGTTCGGGCTCATCCCAAACAATCGGCGTTCTCGACGTGGAAATTTCGCTTCGCGTTTCTTCCGGTACGGCCGGGAAAATGGGTCCAAAACGATCTTGTCGTCGTTTGAGTTGTTCAAAGGGACTCAGCGATGTCGGGGTTCCGATAATCACAGTCTTTCGGAATGCGCTGGGCAGACTAGAAGGTACGCTACTAACTGGTTTTGCTGGCGCCTTGATGAATGCGCTTGGTACCGACGTTACACTCATCTCGATTGATTTGGTCGGCCGATAGACGGGTTTCGCCTGTTCGTTCTTGACTTTCAGGACGGCTGCTACCATATCGGCTTCGGTGTAAAGTTTTTCTTGTTCGGGTACGATCATCGGCTCTACCGATTGTTCGTGTTCGATCGTTATCGGCACTTCTTGTCGAACTTCCACTTGCAAAGTCTCTACCTCATCGACTTCACGTGATCTCTCAAAGCGTCCCCATGTTTCCGCTCGTGGCCTTGATAACCTGAGGCATCCGCGTTGGTTCGGTCGATTTCTGGAGTAGCGGTATGTCTCAACTTCTCGTGGTCTCTCGACTCTGGGTTCTCGTCGCGGTGAGGGTTCTCGAGCGTGTCGGTAATAAACTCGAGGATGTGACTGCGATCGATCTTGCGTGTTGTACGACGTGCTTGGCTGATCCAGGCGTCGTCGCTTGTTGTCGTGTGCGTTATTTAACAACTCGCTCGAGAGTCGCTTCTCCGCTTTCTGTCGCTTGCGCCCAAAGATGCCCAGGTAGTGGAGCTGGTGCATTGCTTTCTGTGAGGTGATAAATCCGTGTTCGGGTCGCCAGTTGGGAACGTCTGGTCTTTCTCCTCGAACCTGGCTTAACCAAGTTTTTATCTCATCTGTCGAATACCCTGCTGGTTTCAGTATTTTGAAGAGATCTCGATACGCCGTCTGTCTGACTTCGTTGTAATAGTCTCTGTGTATTTGTCGGCGCTCTTCGTCTGTAGCGGCGTTTTGCCACTTCTCGAGGACAGCCCACTCTTCGGGCTCGCTTGGATAGTCCTTTTCCAAAAACTTGTTTGGGAGTGGTGCTGGTGCGTCGTCGCGTTCTGGAATTTCAGTCCTCAGTGCGTCGCGCATCTTTTCTGGGAAGTAGTGTATCAGGGTCTCCTGACTTGCCCAAAATCGCGATCGGGCTCGGGATGAAGTGAGCCGAATTTTCCATGGTCCGGTGTCGACGTCGTCCTCTAACGCTCTTCGAAATGGGGTCGGAATTTCGCTTCTCCAGAGTGTACCCGAAGACACGTTTTGCGGATCGATGGGTCCCCACGTAAGTTGGTGTTCCGGCTGAGGAATGAATACATAAAAATTAGATTTTTGTTAAATTCCGAATTTGGATTCAAGATGGCGCCACGGTCGACCATGTGCTTTTTACACGTGTTGAATTTTAAATAATGGCTCGTGTAATTTTTCGTTTGTTGACATAAAGATGTTTTCTTTTATGAATATTGTTTCACGTGTTTTTCGTGGTTTAGCCGCGAATTAAATTCTTTGTTAATTTTTTACCTTTTCGTTACTATCGGGCTTTTCCCGATTTTCTTCCGGTTCGACCTCGTCCCATTTTGCGGGATCGTTCCATTCGTCTTCGCTTGGGTCTCGATCCATTTCTTCCTCTTCGTTGTCGGGTGATTGCTTCCAGTTTCTTCGCATTTTGATTTAATTTGTTGGTTGCGATTTTTTTTTTTTTGTCAAGCACCTGTTGTCGTCGTGACAGAACGCGGAGTGCAAAGTTGAAAGGGTAGTCGAGGTTAAGTATCTTGATTGGCTTTCGTATGTAATACGTAGTTGATTGTTGGAGTCTCCTTGTGATTGTTTTTGTCCCTAGGAGGTCGGGGTAATTACGTCATATTGTTTTGTCGCTTTTGATTGGTTATGCCAACCATTTTGGATTTTGTTGCTTTATCATGTCCTCCCGGCGATTTTACCGTCCTTTATAAACGGGTTTGGTACCTTTTTTCTTGTACTTTGTCGTATTATAGGTTTCGGTATTTTACTTCTCGATCGTGTGGATCTTTTAGTAATCTCTTTTTCTTTTTCAGGAGTTTTAGGAGTTTCTTCGTTAACTGCTGCTTCCTCCCCTCCTAAATTTCCATCTGGGGCGCTAGTTAGTTCGGCGCTGTCTGGAGTTGCGTGAGTCGTATTTTCGTTCAAGTCTGAAACAGTGGCGATGTCGTCGAACATATCTCGTATTGTGGGCGATGGAGATGGCTGCGTTTGGTCCTCGGCCCATTCTTCTTGTGGAAATTCCGGCAAGTAAGGCGTCAGTTCTCGAGCGTGGATTGATCGAAAATTTACATTATCGGCCAAACGTTGCAGAGAAAATGCGTTCCCGCCGTGGGCCTTGGTAATTACGTATGGGCCGTCTCGTTTGTCGGCTAAGCCGGCATGAATCCCTTTATCTGCACTGGATAAAATGTGAGTGTCCTTCCATACGAGATCGTTGATTTTGAAATTACAAAATTGTGTGTTCTTTTCAGACTTTTTCACTCGTTCGCGCATGTCAAACACATGTGACATCATATGTTGGTAGGTTGCCGAAATTGCTTGTTCTAGTTGATGTACGTAAATGTGAGGATTTTTTGGATTGACTTTTCGAATTCCTTCTGGGATGCGTGGATCCCAGGGCACTCGTAGCTCTCGAGCGAAGTTGAGATAAGCCGGGGAAAAGCCGCGGTTTCTCAAAATGGTCGTTCGGATGCTAAATGCTATTTCTTTAAGGAACTCGTCCCACTTGGAATGTACGTCTGTGAAAATAGCAAGCGCATATTTTATGTCGCGGTTGAGTCGCTCCACGGGATTAGCCCGTGGGTTATACGTTGAAGTAAATGATGGTTGAATGTCGAATTGATTGCAGAAATCCTTGTATAACCTTGATGCGAATTGTGGGCCATTATCGGAAATTAATTTCCGCGGGAAGCCAAAATGTAACGCGACTTCGTAGAGGCACTGGATTATTTTCTGCTTAGTCGGGTGGGCCATCGGATACAACTCTGGCCATCCTGTTGCGACATCCATGATCACGAGTATGTATTTGTGGCTATTTGCACTTGTTATCTTAGGACCCATAAGGTCTACGCTCCAACAATCAAAGGGGGCGAACGGTCCAAGTGATAAATTCTCGTAGTTAGCCTTATTCCGAGGCTTGCAGGCTTGGCATCGTGGACAGTGTCGTATGAATCGTACGATGTCCCTTCTCATTTCGGGCCAATAGTACAGTTGACTGGCTCGATAGAGAGTCCTTGCCACGCCGGCGTGTCCGGCTAGAGGGTGGCCGTGTACCATCCACAGACTTTGTGTTCGAACTTTTCTCGGAATTACGACTTTAATTGAACTCCCTGACTCTGTCAAGTCGTCCCGAAAGTTCGGATGGTACTTTAAAAGTAGGCCATCGTCTATCAGATAAGCGGATGCTTTGATCTTAAATTCTTCCCGGTGTTCCTCACTATAGACGTCACTCGGGAAAGTCTCGTTAGTTAAATAGTCGTAGAACCTTTTGCAGAAAGCAGTGTCGTTCTTCTGAGCTTCAATGAGCTCCTCGCGAGTAGGCGGGACACAGTTCGTGCCTTTACTCACATGTGAAACGAAGGCTCGTACAAATTTATCTGAGACTCTGGGTTCGATAGTCAGGTCGTAATTTGGTCTGGCGTCTTTTGCCGACTGATACGCCCTCATCCAATATCCGACGTATTTTTCGTTGGAAGATTCCAATTTCTCTCTTGGTAGTTCGTTCTGTTTTCGGAATTCCCACTTCCTGATCGGGGTGGGACAGTAAGTTATCCGAGAATCGTCGTCACCGTCATCGTCTGGCTCGTCGGGTTCTGAGGCCGGAGCTCTTGAGAGCGCGTCGGCAACTGTGTTGTACTTCCCTGGCTTGTACTCGATTTGTAAGTCGTAAGCCATGAGCTCTAATTGCCATCGAGCCATCCGGCCCGAAGGTTCTTTAAGGCCCATGAACCACCTTAATGCCTGATGGTCGGTCTGGACGGTAAATTTTGTAAACTCGAGGTAGGGCCTGAATTTACGAACTGCCCATACGATTGCTAAGCATTCGAGCTCTGTCGCTGAGTAATTTTTCTCGGCGGCTTGAATTTTCCGGCTGATAAAGATCGTGGGTACTTCTTGGTGTATGCCGTCGATTTCGTGCATTTGCATCAACGCAGCCCCCAATCCGATTTTACTTGCATCCGTATGTAAGATAAATTCGCGATTCAAGTCGGGAAGAGGGATGGTTTTGGTGTCGATTAGCATTTGTTTGATTTTGTCAAACGCTGCTTCGCACTGACTGGTCCATTTAAATTTGATTTCGGGGTCTGTCGGCGGGTCCTCCTTTGGATTTATTTTCTGGACAGTCTTTAAAAGATCGGTGATTGGGGCCGCGACTTCCGCTAAATGTGGCAGGAGTCGGCCGAAGAAATTTACCATTCCTAAAAAACGTTGTACCCCTTTCACGTCCGTAGGTGCTGGAAAATCGGTGATTGCTCGTACTTTCTTTGGGTCTATGGATAAGCCATTGACTCCAACTTTGTATCCAAGAAACGCAAGTTCTTTTCGGCAAAACTGGCTCTTTCCGGGGTGTATGTGGAGTCCGGCCTTTGCTAAACGACGTATTACTTCGTCGATATGTCTGATGTGTTCGTCAAAAGTCTGGGAAACAATAATAATATCGTCCAGGTAAGCCCAGGCGTATTTATGTAGCGCGTCGCCCAAAACCTTCTCGATTAATCGTTGAAATGTTGCCGGGGCATTTACTAGGCCAAATGGCATGACATTAAACATTAATCTGCCCATCGGGGACCAGAAAGCGGTTTTTTCTTTGTCTTCTGCACGGAGTTCGACCTGCCAATATCTTTTCGACAGATCCATCGTTGTTACCCAATTAAATGGGGCTAATTCTCGAAGAATAGCTTCGATTGATGGCATCTGGACGGGGTCGATAACGGTAATGGCGTTTAGAGGTCGATAATCGATACACAGTCTGGGTTCCGATCCTGCACGCATGACGAGCACGATTCTCATCGCATATTCTCCTAATGCCTCGGACACTATCCCCTTGTCCAGTAAGTCTTGACAGATCGTCTTGACGATTTCGCGTTTTTGGGGGTTCATGCCCTTGAATGGAACTCGTACTGGCTTATCCGTACTTAATTCTATTTCGTGTTTTACGTAATTTGTCTTTCCCGGTTCTTTAGTCAGGATTTTTCGATGTTTTTGTAGCATTTCTTCAAGTAATTTAGTCTGGGTTTCTCCTAGGTTCGCGTCCATGGCCAAATTGTGAGCCAAATTTCCTTCTTGGAGTCGGGCGTTAAAAGATTTGAAATCGTAATCTTGTACGAATTGCTTCAAATTTCCGCCTTTCCATTCGTCCTCTTCGTCGTTTGAATCTAGGAGTTCGGTAGGTACTGTCATTAGTCGGGGGTCCTCGCGTTTATCGATATAGTTCCAGGACCTCGTTATGGGGTTGGGCTGGATCTCCATTATGGCCATGATGTCCATACCCAAGAGTAGGACCGTGTCGTAGGTTGGTAAAACGATGAAAGGATGGGTTATTACGCCTCCCTCCCATATGACTTTTGTTGTCAGTACCCCTACTGGACGCACTTCTCCAGCAGCGGTTTTTACGGCCACATTTTCGCTTATTCCCCGTAGTTTGTCGCGTTGTTTTTTGTCCAACGACTCGTATAGATCTGAAGAGATAAATTACCGGTCGGCTCCCGAATCCAACAAACCGATGAATTTTTTGTCGTTAAACTTGATTGTTAACATTGCGAGTGAGTCCTTCCGCTCTTTAGCCAAATTACAATGTAAAATGCGTTTCTTTCGAGGTGGGGCCTCCTCGTAGGCGTGAGGTAATTCTTGGAATGTTTCGGCTATTTTTTCGCCGTCCGCCGTATTAGTGGTTGGGCCACTATATTCGCGTTTTTCTGTGGTGAAGTAAGCCGTAGTGAAATAAACGACCTTTTTCTGTAATTCTTTTATTTGTTTTTCTAACCAATTGGTGTTTATCCATTTGGCTTTTAATTCGTCTTCCGAACTTGAGTCGCTAATTTCTTTATTATTTGTTTCAATTTCTTTCGATTTTTTCTCTTTTAATTTGAGTTTTAATTTGACTACTTCTTCCGTAATTACTTCGTTAATTGCCTGGTTAATTGTCGTATTCGTGGTAAATTTTGGGGTTTGGTCTTCCGGGCGTGCAGACAGATTTATTATTTTTTCTCTGTCTGCTTTAACCAGTTTTTTGTCAGTTCTTTGAATTTGGCTGTTAGCTTTTCTAACAATGCGTCGTTTTTGGCGGCTTCCTTCTCTTCCTTCCTCTTCTTTCGTTTTGGGCAATCTCTTCTCCAGTGTCCCACCTCGTTACAGTAATTACAAGGTTTTGTGGTGGAGTTATCTGTTTTTGGGTACGGTCGTCTCACGAACTCTTTTTTCTCGTAGGATTTTTCGCTTTTTGGGTTGTGGTGCTCCGTTTTATTCGCGGTCTTCATTCGGGGTCGGTAGCTGGGGGCGATTTCTTTCCCCATGTTAGCGTGGAGAATCTCTTCTTCTTGTTGGCTATCGCTGGTATCCCCTCCTGAGTTTTGCTCGGAGTTGTTTTCTTCACTCTCCCTCCCTTCTTCGAGATTAGTTGCGTCGGAGTTCGTACTGGCTCTGTAAGCTTTTGGAGCCGGTATCGGGTTAGAAGTCGACTTGTCGCTGGGTTTCTTTGGTGGGGCCGCTTCTATGTCTCCGTTTAGGAACGTTCGTGACCGGATTAATCGCCCTGCGTCGTTATTTCTGGCGTGGATTCGCTGTATGCGAAGTTGGACTAATTTTCTTTCTTCCGGTGTCAGAGCGTCCGTGTACCGGTCATTTACTTCTTCGTGACGTTTATCGACAAATTTCAATAGTTGTTCGAAGCTGTCGGTTGTTGGAGCGTTCATGTCGCGAAGCACCTTTTTGGATGCCTCGTTCAATCCTTTGTCGAAAATTAGTCGTTGAGCGTAAGCGTCCAGCGGAGTATATAGTTCATTGAACAGACTTTTAGCTCGTAGAAAATAGGCTCGTAGCTCTTCTCCGGTCGCCTGCTGCATGAGACTGACTCGTTGTCTAATCTCTTTTTGTGTCTCGCCATATTGCGTATTGAAAGCGACCACAAATTGCTCCCAATACTTCAAGTTCGCCTCCACGTACCATTCTCTCGCCTCTCCTACCAGCATTTCTGGTAGTCCCTTAACTACCATTTCGTCTGGTTCGGCTCCGAGTCTCGAGATGGTGAGTGCCACCTCATTTAGAAATATATTTCCTGCCCTCCACGTACCGTTGAATTTCATCAGGCGCAGCTGGGGCCACTTGATGTTTCGGTCTTTGTTATCTAGCGCCCAACGGTCGGCTGAATATTTTCGGAGTAGGTTTTCATTCCGTTCGTCTCGTTCATCCAAGTCTTGGTTTCGACCGGTCCGTAAATCGGCACGTATGCGTTTTTCTATCATTCGTAATCGCTCTTCCAATATGGGGTCGGATTGGCTCTGACTCCCATAACTCGGTGAAATATTTCCGTTTTGAGGGAGGAATTGGTGGTTTTGCGAAGAATTCTGGTGTTGAGGGGAATTCTGATTAGTTAAAGCCGGCGAAGTCGCAGTCAGCTGTGTTCCGGGGGGAAAGATCCCATTCACGGCTGTTCCGCTCAGGATCCCGTTATTTTGTTTTATTAATACGGTTGATTTTCTCCCTTCGTATAGTTGCGAATTGACTTTCGCGGCTTCCTTATCGGCGTCGTTCGCGGTCCTGATCTTGGCTTTTGCTGCTTCGTTAGCTGCGTCAACGTTAGCTTTAACTGTCCGTATGTCATCGAGGCTTGGCATTGCCAACCTATCTTGTCCTTGCTGATTCCGGATTTGATTACGCTGATTAATTAATCGTATCATTTCGGAATTCGGGTCGTTCGGCGTTTGGCTGGTGTGGCCAGCTTTAGCGGCGAAAGATTGTGCGAATGCCCATGACTGTCTTCCTCGATTGTTCCGATTGTCTTGTTGGAAAGCCTCCAAAAATTCGTTCTGGATTTCGACTGGCTCGTCTATGATACTGGCCCATCCCTGGACGTGAATTCCTTTCGAGGTCATCGAATCGGCCTCGCTTTCGTTGTCTGCGTCGGAACCGGTTTGGGTCGAATCGTACGAGTCGGTTGTTTGGCCACCGGTCTTTTGTCGTTTGACGCTCTTTTTTCCCCGTCTGGCAGCTCGTTTTTCTGCTCGTTCCCTGGTTAGACGAAGTATTATTTCCATCTGGGCCAGGGGATCTCCATTTTCATCGAATGGTATTCCTTCTAACCGAGCGATTGTATAAGCTTCTATACATTGATTGATTTGGGATCGCGTCGAATTATATCCGTGTTGAATGGTTACTCGATTGTGCTGAGCTCCGTCGTCTTGGTCAAATAGGCTAAACCCGTCTTGACTTTTGTCGGATTGGTTATCGTTTATCGGTGGGTTAGGCTCTACACTCTTCGGCGTTTTTTCAATCGGTGTTTTGCCGACGGCCGTTTTCTCGACGTGGCTCGGCGTCTTGGTAACTCGGTTTCTTTCTACGGGTTCCGGTGGCGTCGTATTTAACTTCGGGCTGGCCAACGCTTCGGCTGCTGCCTTGGCTTTTTCCATGGCGGCTTTTCGGGCGCTTGCGGTCGAAGGTTTTCGGTTCTTATTACTTTTCGTCATTTCGATGGTTTGCAAAGTTCAAACCGTAAGATATGTTTATTTAAAATAGTTTGAATGTTCAAAACTATCCCGGACAGGCCCCCACGTGTCGTAACCTTGGTTCCGGTAAATAAACTTACACAATATCTTACAATAATAACCTTTTATTTCACACTTGTAATATAATACAAATATACTTAACAATGCTGTGGTCTCGGATCCTTGTCGGCGGATACGATTTGTTGCTGCACGGCAGTCTTACACGTGGCTTCTGTTGTTGTCTAGGGTAATGGCGTCTGGCGAAACACGTGTTCGCAAACGCTTCGCTTCGGGAGATATTACAATCGTAGTATTGCTACGATAATATCTGTGACTTCTGATTTATAGATGTAATTGGCAACGGGCATCGATCCTCTATCAATCCGGTAAAACGGCCTGACGGTGAGGTGGTGATGCTAATGTTGCTCTGGTATCTATAAAGTGGGGGTTTCCGGTCAGCCACGGGTTTAAATACAGGCTGGACCGGAAATGACGTATTTGCATAAATTCGGAGAATTATGCAAATTCATGACGTCGTCGCGTCAGTCCCGCAGAAACGGTAAAACTAGTATAGCTAGTTTTCCCGCAATAATCTGACAATCATTTTACTATCAATATTAAAATTACTATTTATTAGGTTATGATTAATTAAAACACTTTTGTGACCTAGTGGTCACCACATGTGTTCTCAGTGTTGATATTTCCATCGTGAATGGTGTCCAAATGCCTGTGGTCCTCCCCTGGCCATGAGGCGATCCACTGCCACTTATCACATGCAGTACTGCCAATAGGAAACCTATTCGTTATTTTTTCATGTAAATAGTTGGATTTTGGTTAGCTATCGGGAAAGTTGGTGACATAGTTTTAATAACTAAAAATTTGGCATTTGATTCATATACGGGTCATCTTGCATCGCGTGCTAGAAGGTGAATTGTTGGTTTCGGGCTCTTAAAAGAACAATCCTAAAAATCGAGCAGGAATAGATTTTTATTATAGCTTGTACAGCGACATTCTAATTTAATCCAGAATCAATCTTGCACCGATTTACGATTTTCTGCAATTCAGCCGTAGTGGCTTTCAATTCAGCCGTAGTGGCTTTCAAGTCAGCCGTAGTGGCATTCAAGTCAGAAAGCATTTGATTCTGGACTGCAAGTTCTCGGTCTGAAATAATAGAATAATCAATTGAATAAAATTATTTCAAATAGTTAAATAATGTATCGGCATTGTACTCAACCGTAATTTCGAAACGACAGTGTGTTGGATGTAATGTAAGTGTCCATTAGAGTGCCATTTCCATTCTCGTTTCGTGCTTGGCATAAATACGTTCCTGAGTCCGTTACATTGATTGATGATTCAACAGACACCACCTCCCATTGCACATCTTTAGACTTCATCTTTATCAAGATATCTTTGGGAAACGGAAAGCCATTGGCTTTACACGTTATTTGCTTCGCTTCGCCTTCTAGAATGGTTCGGCCTTTAATGACTGAAGTGTCTTCAAGTAAAACCTCATTTGTGGCATCTGCAACAAATAAACTGTTATAATAGAGATAAACAAAACTATTTAAGCAATTAATTTTTTTTGGTTATATTACTCACAGGGTATGCCAAATGTTCCAATTAGAATTTCGGTTTTCATTCCCGAAACAATGTTGCATTTAATTGCTTTCTCTTTTTCGCCATTTTCGAAATGCACTTCAATCTCTGACCTAACTATGTCACTGTAATAGTCCTCCCTGTTAGTTGCTTCTACGAGTTGGCCGTCCTTCCACCACTCAAAAGACAATAATTTATACGAGAATGACTGGCATTTAAAGACGATGTACCCTTGCTCGTTTGGATTAATCACGTGTTCGGAATTATTTCTCCACAATGTGTTGTTATAAAACAGTTGGGACGGTGGTTCTAAAAGTTCAAACAAATTTACCAATGCGGTTAGAATTGTATGTTTTGTTGTGCAGAACTAACGTTTGACGTGAAGATTAAACTCTTCCGAGTGATTATCGGTGATGCAATGAAATGCACCCGAATCGTACATTTTGAGATTATTCATTTCGATGACGCAAGACTCGGAATCTCTAATTTCAAAGCGTTGGTCGTCAGTTGTTCCCGTTCTGTCAACGACTACTCTCCCCTCGTTTGTGTCCAAATACAATTCGCATTTAGTTGTTTTTTCTGTGCTGCACGTGAATGATATTGATTCGCCTCTTTCAGCTTGCACAGTGTGTTTTTCGGCAGTAACACCTTGAGAAATAAAGATTATTATTCAGTTATATTAGATATTAAAGGTCAAGTGCACTGAGTGGGTTTTATTTTTTTTCTGATAGAGCCTAATATAAAAATATTTTTCATGTTAAAAAAAAATAAAATTTGGGCCTTTATCAGGGTCGGGGCTTTGCCAGCGTCGAAATTCGCCAGCTTCGCGTGTTTTAGCGTTAGTTTATTATTATATTTATTATTATTTTTAATAATGTTTTGCCAGCTTCTGATGTTGCCAGCATCTATTGTTGCCAGCGTCAATAGGTTTTAGCGTATATTAAATTAAATAATAAAAAAATAATAAGTGAAAAAAAAAATAATAATAATAAAAATTAAGGAATTCAATTCAATTCAATTCAATTCGATCTACAACTTGACAGTTGCAATCGTCCGATCAAATTGATCTTTCCTCGTTTCTCAACTTTTCCATTCCTAACCAAACCAAACTCGTCGTTGATCCAAAACCGTGTGTCCTTTTCCAACTCCGACGCCAACTTAACTTTCACACGACAAACCACAACACCCACCGCAACCAACGACCACATCGTTTTCCTCAACACCGCCTCGTACAGCTCGGTGGCCAACCCAAGTTTCCCGAACGAAATCAGATCGTGCGGACGCTCGTTCCAAGCGAATAGCACCGTCAGTTGAAAACTCGTCACCTCCAGATCGAACTTGCCCACCGAATTGGCGAACGAAATTGTCCCAGTCGACAACTGATGCTGCCAAATAAGTTTCCTCCTTGGCTCCTGGTGCTGCTTCTTGTAGAAGACCTCCATGTTGGAACAATATCTGCCGAGCTCGGCCGGCAACGAAACCGGAACCACCTCATTATTCCGATCCCACGCGGAAGCGCTGAAAACCTTAGTCGAAAATTTAAGATTGGAGTGGTCTCGTCCATCATGTTTTCGACCACTTCCGCCTCCATCTCGATGTCCGCCGACGTCTCCAAATGTGGCGTCAACGTGTAACGTTTTCACGACGTGTTACGTTAACGTGCACGCGACGCGTACGTTACGCTGGCGGTCAACACGCTGGCGGTCAACACGCTGGCACAGAGTGACGCTGGCAAATAAAACGCTGGCAGTATAGACGCTGGCAATAACAAGGCTGGCACAAAACTGAATATAAATTTATTTATTTATTTAAAAAGGACGCTCAAAAGCCTATAAGCTGGCAAAAGAAAAAAAATACAACAAAGGCTTAAAATATACGCGCTGGCAGCCTTAGTCGCTGGCAACGCACCGCACCCTTTATCACTGTTTAATAACAATTGAAAAAGTTGACTTTTTCAATGTGATGCATTATGGTTGTTGGCTAGATGTCCGACGTCATCAGTTCTGTGGTGGTTGGTGGTGGTGTTGTTGCGCATGCGCATCAGACTGCGCATGCGCAAAAGACAGTTTTAAACTCCCGTAATCAAGGTCAGCCATTATGAATCCACCCTAGACTCGGAACTAGTTCCAGGTCAACTGAACTAGAGAACTGACAACGTCATACTCCCATGATTCTTTGCCTTGTCAACACCCGATATTGCGATTGTTACGTATTAAACAATGATAAAGGCCCAAATTTTATTTTTTTTAACATGAAAAATAATTTTTCATTAGGCTTTATCAGAAAAAAAATAAAACCCACTCAGTGCACTTGACCTTTAACATTTAAAACAAGTAGTGGGAATTGGACACGATTTTGTTGGCATACCTGCAGCCAATGCAATCACTGCCATAATGTTCAGGATATTCACTTTCAGAAACATTACAATTTCTTTGTAGACTTTTCTTTTTAACTTAAATGTTGAGTGTCTCGTCTCTGGAATCTCTATTGCTAATTTAAACAAATGGGACCAATGGACCTTGAACATTTTGATATGCGTGTAATCGATCATCAAAGATCTCGGAAAAATATAGAATTTTCATTCATTCAAAATAAATTGTGAAATTATTAATATCCGACTTTTGGAAAAGAATAGTTGCAAATTTCAAATTTGTTTGGATATTTCTAATTTTTTTCTTAATGTATAGTAAATACAACGATTGTAAAAAAAATATAATTTTAGTTTTACTGAATTATTAAATTTTTATTTATACAGTAAACCACCCTCATAAACTAATTACTTCCACGCTATTTATTTTCACACTATTTTTGTTTTTTTGCCACTAAATGTAAAACATTTCGGGTTTTACGTTTCTAACGCCGGCGTGGCCTTAGCTGGCCGACGCCGTTTGCGTTTATGCCCAATTGGATCATTTTTGGCCTCGGGTGGCACATCAAGCAAGCCTTCCTAAATGGCAACTCCCAGAATATGCTTGCAGACATATTGTGGTGACCCGACTGGGGTGGGGCACGAAGAGTTTCTCTCGTGGCCTACATACGGGTAAAAAGGGGGAGTCGCGCGCGCGCCTCCCTTCCCTCAGAGCATTGACTCCCAGTCAATGGACGGGCGTCTGCCCTGGGGGAGTGGGGGAGATTCGTCTTCTCCACCATTGGGTGGCTTTAGTCACCTGTCACCCCCCCGCTTTGTGCAAAGGAATTTGCCTTGCACTGAGCGGGCAGAACCAACACAAAAATCAACCAAGATACACGTAAAAGCCAAACGTCCTAAAACGATCAAGCCTAAGTACAAAGACTTCAGGAGTGACCTAGGACAAGGGACTTTCAACGTGAGTACGATTGATTTGTGTTAACCTCCGCAGAGTAACCTGCGAAACAAGATTACCACACTATTTTAGCAAGCCAGCTAGAAATAGTAAACCTACTCCAATTTAGCGAGTTGTGCAGACAAACGGTCGCACAAGCCTAAATTGCAGTAACCACGACGAGCGTTCCCGCCGCTGTGTGTATCGCCGGGAACCACCAAGCGTCCGCCGCTGTGTGATCGCCGGACACCTAAACAAAACCCTAAACCTAGACAACAGACCAGAAGTAAGACCTTTTAGGCATTCACTCGCGCCCGACCAGCGTGAGCCCGAAGGACCGAACGAGAAACGTGAGACGAGGACGCCATTCATTGCCACGCCGGCCCAAGACGACACCACGTTGCCACGCGGACGCCATCTTGGATCCAGAGCACCAACAAAGGACGACCTCGACCAGTTTCCCGCCAACTTCACACACCTTACCTTTTACCCTTATCCCTTTACATATTTTTATCCCTTTTACCTGTACATTCCCGTATAATAAATACATTTATTATATTTACCATTTTACATTGTTTGCCGTTTCACATTATTTGGGTAACTGCTTGAGTAAAGCAGTATTGCGAGATTAGAGAGTGACTCATACCACGTATCAGCGACAGACCGAGTTGAGCGCAACACGTGGGGGCCTGTCCGGGATCGATTTAAACGACTCGAATAGAACTTGAGATCATTTTCATACCCAAAAATGGCAGACAATATCCGAGTAACGGATTCCGACTCCGACGCAAACAAGAGAGCCGGCAGTCGTAAAGGCGCCGACTATCACTTGCGATCTGGAGGTCCCTTACCCAAAGCCTCAGCGCACGAAGCGAGGCAAAAACGGCGCAAGCCTAAACCCGATCGCAGAAGCGCATCAGAGGCATCGCACCCGTCTCACGCCGAGACGAGGCAGCGATTGGACGAGACAGAGCGGGGTGAAGAGCAATCTCACTCCAAACTGCCGCGTTCTAACCGTGACGGCGAGACGAGCGGAAACGAGGTTTTATCCCGTAACCAATCGCCTCGTCTAACGCACGACACCGAGGTGGGCAGTCCGAAAGCGGCGTCTCCGATACAAAAGACGGCCTCAAATACGACAGCTAATTCGGCACTAAACACGCCAATTACGCAAAGCCGCCCAGCTTCGGTGAGGTCTGAAGGACACAAGTCCAATGCGTCAAATACTGAGCGTGTTCCGAGCCAGCCTTACAGCGTCTCGGCCACATTGGTTGACACGATGCAGTTGGCACAGGCAGAAGGTGTACGATACACTCTGCCAACGGGGAAAATAACTGTGTACGAAACATTACAAATCGTACGTGCAGCTTTAAGAGCGCACAGGTTATCCCCAGAAATCACCGTTGTTGAAGGCGCATACGCTCAACAAATGGTAGATTCCGCTCAATTCGAAGCGGATGCCGAGAATGAGGCCCGACAAGCCATCCGCGAGAGAAAGCGGAAGCTGGCGGAAAGAGAAGCGCGAGCTCTCGAGTACGGCAAATCCCAGCGCGTTCCGACCACTCCAGAAGAGGTGGAAATAGTTGATCGAGCCTTACATGCACATCGTTATGCATTCCGTTCTCAACAAGAAGCTGAACAAGCTTTCATGACTAGGCTGCAACGAGACAAACCAAAATCCGTTCGCAAGCCAGAAGTTAGCTCGTCCGAGTTGTCCGACGAGAGCGTAGAAGGCGACCCAAAGCGTACGCCCAGGGTCAGCCCCAAACCCGAGCGAAAGAAGGAAGTGCCAGTCACTCCACGCAAACGGGAAGTCTCGACCGAACAACGCGTTCGACCTCGCATGATGGCGTTAGACGATAATACTAACAACGCTATCGACCGATTAATAAATGCGAACAACGCGCGTCGTAACGAAGAACAGACTCACACGAGCCGACAACGCGACGACCCGCGGGGTAGCGACTGGCCACAGCCGGTGCCCATCCTCAAAGACGACGGACCTTTGAGAAAACATTCCGAAGACCGCACCTCGTCACGAGAGGAACGTCAACGCGAAAGAGGACAGCAACAGTATCACTACGGAAACAGTGATTCGTCATCGGATGGACTGGAGTCGAATGCACCCAGTCATCACGATTCGGAGAGAGGTTCCGGAGAGAGACGAAGGGAAAGAGAACGCGATGAACGCAGGGAAAGGGAACGTGACGACCGTCGTAGGGGCCGGAAAGAGTCAAACTCTTCACGGCGCAACCCGCCACGCCGCTCACCGTCTCCCGACCCCAGCTCCGACCCCTCGTCCAACGACGACAGACGAAATGATAAATCAAGTAATCGCCGGAAGAGATCCAACTCTCCGCGCGATAGAGAGAAACGACGTCGATCGGAAAATAGCGACCACCGACGGGAGGAGTTTCAGGACCTTCCCCGACAAAGCGCGTTTACCGATTCGACGGGTCGGCAGTATACGATGGGAGAGCTTGGAAGAGCCCTGCTTGGCTCGTTAAAAGCCGAGGGAATCGATCTGAGCGAACGAAATGATCGTAATCGTAACACTGGTGACCGCGTAAAGAAAAAATACGCTGTCTCCCGACGTGACACCATGAGTGTTACCGGGAATATTAGGTGGCAATTTTATATTCAGAACCGTTTCGACGGGTCATGGAAAGCGGGAGATCGCTTCCTTGACGAAGTAATTCGAATTAAGACTGCCACTAAAGCCACCGTAGGAGACATGCTCACCCACGGTATTGTCGAGCTAATGACAGGCTTGGCACGTGAGTGGTACCAAGGATTGAAAGGCGTCAATTGGGACGACTTTTTAATGAGATTCGACCTGCGCTACGGCGAGACACCCGAAGAGGTGAGCCGAAAGATGCGAGGTCTTCGCCAGATGCCTGGTGAAACCATAATGGATTACGACATTCGCGCCAGATTGTTGTTCGAAAAGGCCCCGATGGAATTTCATGCCACGGGATTCAACCTTTTCTTTCTCGGCGGTTTGTCGGAGTACTCGCAACGGGTGCTACTTGAAGAAAGGGCACCGACAGGAGGCAGCTACGAAGAAATGAGCGCCTTCCTGTTCGAGAACACGATAGATATCGAGAAGAGGTATTATTCCGCTTTACCAGAAGCGGAGAAAGCAGCAACCGCTAACCGTCTCAAGTTGAGTGCGGAAAGATATGGGGCGACAGATAAGATAATGCGCCCTACTGAATATCTTAGCGGTATAATGGAGCTGGCAGAAGCTAGCGTTGGTTTACAAATAAAAAACAAACTGACATCCACGCTGCCTTCCAACCCTTTGGCCGCCCCTAAAAAGGCACCGACAGCGTCAGCCATGCAAGCGACACTGGAGGAGGTCAAGGAGGAGGAGGAAGCCGGACAAGATGCCGGAAAATCAGACGAAAAAGAAGAAAAAGACGATTATTCGACGGACGAAGAAATACGAAGTTATCGCGATACCTTATCAACGGGTTGCGATGAGGAAGGACCGCTAGTACATCTCATCCATCGAGATAGAGCGGTAGAAGAATTTCGCGCCAGGTTAAAACCAAATGCCGGCCGAATTCCGAAGTATTTTCGAAAAAATTACACGCCACCATCGAAAGTAGACCCTGAAAAAAAGAAATCGATTGAAGCCCCAAGAGACAAATCAAATATTCGTTGTTTTAAGTGTAACCAACCGGGTCACTATTCCAATGAGTGCCCAAGAACAGCGAAAGAAGACGCTAAGTTTGACGCGATAATGAAGCAGATGGCAGAGATTAAACTCGCCATGGCAAAAAACGAGTCAAAAAACGAGTCAGCGCAGGCGGCGAAGAAATAACTTCTCGACCGTCTGCGCCATTCATGAAGAAGAAGGGGTTTAACAAAGGGTTCGATAAGCCGCCACCAGTCAAAGAAATGGGTAGTGACATAGCTAACGCCCAGATCCAAGACAGGGCCAACAACGCTTTGCAGGTAATTACCGCAAACGCTGAAGTTGAAGTGGAAGAACCGAACCTACTGCTTGAAGAATTACCTCAAGTAGTCAACGAAGACACAGAAGAATTTCGTGTTTTCATGTGTAACGTGGCGGTCGAATACACCAGCCGCCTATGTATGCTGCCCATGACAATAGAACGCGAAAAAATTATGGGACTATTAGACTCGGGAGCAGATCGCTCGTTCGTTTCCGAAGACATAGTAGCATCATTGGGTCTCACTGCTAAGATAAAAGGCGTTAATAAAAATGTACGTCTAAAAACCGCCAACGGAATGGCGCGTCCAAAAGGAGTTATATTATTGACCATGGAGTGGCTCGGAGGAGTAGAACAGCACCCTTTCCTGGTCCTGCCCACGTGCGACAGAATTTTTCTGTTGGGCTTAGACCTCATGGCGTCAATGGAAATACAACCAAATCCAATAACGAAATCTTGGAATTATATCAGAAATGATAGAGAAAGACCCACAATTGTCGTGCCACCAGCTCTTATCAAAGAAGCGGCCGACAAGACACAGTGGGAGAAAGGCCTAAAGAAATTCGTTCAAGACTACGATTTTAAAGCATTCGTAGCAGAATTGCAACGGGACAATGTAGTGGAAACGCTTGTCGCCGACGCCGCTTTAGAATTAAACGAAGCGGCAGCCCTACGAAGGGTCCTACTTAAATATGAGGGGATCCTGTCGAAAAAACCGGGCCGAACGAATAGGGCTATTCACGAAATTAAATTGACGGATAATAAACCTATACGAGTTGCGTATAAGGGAATGAACCCGCAAAAACGTGAAATAGTGCAAAAAATGTGCCAAGAAATGCTAGACAGTGGCATTGTCTCCGAGGCCCAGGGAGAATACGCGACGCGAGTAGTGCTCGTGATGCGCCCGGGCTCGGATCCGCGTCTATGCATTGATTACCGCCCATTAAACGCGGTGACGGAGATAGATCCCATACAGATGCCGTCGATTGAATCCATTTTGAGAGAGCTTAGCCCCTTTTCTTGGGTTACGACGATGGATCTGTCGAAGGGATACTGGCAAGTAGAAATGAGGCCAGAGGATAAGCTAAAGACAGCATTTTACTCGCCAATTGGACGGTTGATGTTCAACGTCATGCCGTTTGGTTTAGTGAATGCTCCCAGTACCTTTCAGAGACTAATCGAGAGCGTATTGGGTGATATCCTGCATCAGTTTGTGTGGGCATACCTAGATGACATAGTTATTGCCTCTAAAACATTCGAAGAGCACATTGAGCACATCGACCAAGTGCTCACCCGGCTGGCAAAAGCTGGGTTACACGTTCACCCGGGCAAGAGCAAGTTCTGTCGAAAGGAGCTTGCCTTCCTGGGTTATCGCATTGGAGTCAATGGTTTAGCTATTGGCCCCGAAAAAATCGATGCGATTAATCGTTTCCCACCACCCGAGGACGTTAAAGGTGTCCAACGGTTTATGGGAATGATAAACTTCTTCGGCAGGTTGCTACCGGGTCTAGCTGAAGTGGCAGCCCCAGTTACCGACCTCCTGAAGAATGAAAACGAATTTGTATGGTCAAATGAGTGCAACATCGCATTTAATGCGATAAAGAGGATGCTGACGGAAGTCGGCGTAATGCCTCTACCCGACTTAAACCGGCCGTTCATATTACATACGGACGCCAGCAGAGTTGGGTTAGGAGCCGCGTTGCTCCAAACTCACGTGCGCGACGGAGTCGAACAAGACCTGCCGTGCATGTTTATAAGTCGCAAACTCCAAGGCGCTGAAAAAAATTACAACGCCACAGAGTTGGAGTGTTTGGCAGTTGTTGTGGGTCTAAAGACCATTTATTTGATCGATGTCGAATGTTTCCGATGTCAATTTAGCATTTTATTTCACACGATGTAAACCTTTACTGCTTTAGAATCAAATGCGGTATTTGTATTTGCTTTACGATTGTCCCGTACGAAGTTCCGTACGATTTATGTATCTACTAATGAGATTTGTTCTACTTTTCAATGTTAATGTTATTATCTGGCACTAGAGTGCCACACTTGGATTCCTTGTTAAATCCAAGATGGCGCAACACACGGGCGTGTGTTGCTCTGACTGTTTATCCACATCAACGTAATGTATTTTCGTTTAATTAAATTGTTTTTAGTAGTTTTAACAATTGTACTTACTTTAAAGCACCTTCTGTGCTCTTTTGTGCGCGAATAAGCGGCCTTAAGCCGCGCGCTTGTTACGAAACGTGTTGCGACGTATCGCAAACGTTCGCGTCGTAGACCGACGCCATTACGGCAATTTGCCGCACGCTTCTCGGCGATATTTCGCCGATATCTGCGCCCCTCTGTCCTACATTTGGTAGCAGAGGATGGTTGCTGCCTAATTCCACGTTTATTTCGTTAATTTTCGACGTATTTGTCGCGAAATTTGCGACTTGTGCGCCGAAATTCGTTTATTTTCAGATTTCACAAATCCACACGGCGCCATTTTGTTTCCTGAACGTCGCCGACGTATCCACGACGTTACCGATAGCCAGGGCTATCGATTCCAACGATATTTACTTAATTTTGTCCAAATTCTCGCGGGTTTCGCGGTTTTTGAGGCAAATTTATTTATTTTTGCAGGTTTTTTTTTCGACAAAACTGGATTTTCGACACTGCTTAGCACGAAGCGGCAGTTCCAACGAGAACCGAACACTAGATTGTTCGCCGCTTAGTTCCCCGGTGAACGGCGGTTATCACCGATCTGTGCAAGTGGACGAAGAGCCTCGATTTATTCGAGAAGATTTCGGGTTTCACATCCGAAATAGCGCTTTCTCCAGCTTTTCGAGAAAGCTGCGCCGTGCCTTCATTTGCACGAGGGTCGCATCCGCGATTGATTCGTCTATTTCTCCTTCTTTCGACTTTACCTTTGTTAGAATTAAGGGTATTTTGGTGTGGGACCTTATTAGATTCGACACAGCTCTTCGGGCATTCCGTCCACCGCTGTGTTTGTATTTTGTGACAAGGCTGAGCCCTGCGCCACCTAGCATTCCCGTGACCCCAGGTGGTCGTAAAGGACGCTAGGGGGACACTTGTCACAAGCTATCAGCTGATTGTAGCATCAGCTCCCCCTTTGAAGGTTTCCGCCTCGAAAGTGTGTGTGAAGTGCTTCAGTTCAGTGCTCCGAATCGAAGTCAGCATTTGTGCAGTGCTCCAGTGTTTAACGTACCATTCCTTGAGTCAGTGTGTTCGTCGCGTTGTGTCGAGTTTTCCACTCCACAATGAAGAAAGCGTCGGAATTATCGGGCGGAACGGTTCCCGTACTCACCGTTGGGAACTATGAATCCTGGCAGCGCTCGATGCGCATGCTTCTAAAATCCGAAGGTTTATGGAGACACGTGACCGAGGAAAAGGAGGCCGAGCACCTTGCAACTTTAAATGAAAAGGAAAAGGATCGTTATGCAGTGAAAAAGGACAAAGCACTTGGTCACATATATATTCACGTCAGTGAAGCGAAACGATCGGCCCTTGACGCTTGCAATACACCTAAGCAAGCATGGGACAAGTTGGCCACCATTTATGCACCGAGTTCCAGGGCCAGACGAGCGGCCATGAGATGGGAATTTTTGAGCCTCCAACTCAAACCTGGTGAAGACATGCCTGATTTCATCGGTCGTGTAGACCATTTTGTTCAACAATTAAAAGACGTTGGTGAAAATGTCTCAGAAGAACATCATTCTTTCCAATATCTCAAGGGTTTACCACCGGAATATTCCCAGGCCACGTTTGCAGTATACCACTGGCCCGACGCGAACTTTACTCCAACCAAAGTGGCGGAACAGTTATTGTCCGAGCAGATGCGTTTAAAGGCAATGGGATTGACTAACCAACCGTCTGCACATACCTCGAAAGGACAGTTTCGCCAGCGTAATCAATCTCGCGGACCTCGAGATTTGTCTAAAATCAAGTGTTTTAACTGTGACCAAATGGGTCACTACGCTAATCGTTGCCCTCAACCACCACGTGGAGACGGTAATCAGTCCACAGCCTCTGTTCAGCGTTCGTCGCGAAGTAAAAGCCGCAGACGTAATAAAAATGCCGCTGCCAAAGTTGAAGACAATCGTCCACGTGGAAGTTCACGTCCGAAGCGAGAGGGGACATTCTTTTGCAGTGCTCCGCAGATTATTGAGCGTCCTACGGTCCATTTCATGCAATCCAATGAATGGATCGTGGATTGCGGGGCAACAGATCACGTTTCCCACGTGCGTGACTGGTTTACAGACTTTTCGAATATCCAGCCGTTTGATATTGCGTTAGGCCAAGGCAAATCACAGGTGACAGGACGAGGAACAGTTCAATTGCTCACGTCGGTCGATGGCGCGGATTGCACCATCAATTTAAAGAACGTTCTCTTTGCGCCGAATTTCGAAGCCAATTTGATTTCGGTGTCAAAGATTGACAAGACCAATCACCATGTGCATTTCTTTAATGGAGAGGTGAATGTTTATCAAACAGACTTCCGTTCACCTATTATTCGTGCGAGAGAACGCGGTGGATTATACTATTTGGACGGCTTATGCTCAACGCATCTTGTGACGCCAACTGCTTCAACAATTACTCAACCGCCAGTCCAAATAACACTCCAACCTGTGCAAACACTAGTCACAACCGAAGTAGATTTCGACAACGTGCCAAAGCCAAAGAAGGGCAAATCAAAACAACGGGAAATTTCGGACTTTCGCATAACTTTGCCTGCTATCGAACCAGCGAAGCAAATGCCAATCCAGCAAATTCCTAACCCTCCTTTACCTGCACAAGTTACCGTTCCTCCGCCTACCCAGAAAAATCCCAATATCCAATCCTATGTTGACATCCTAAAGTCCTTGCCACATGCCTTTCTACCCAGCGAAACCTCTAATCCAAAACAGAAGGTTGTTGCTAATCCTACTACAATGAAGGATGCAACTGGTTTGTGGCACAGTCGTCTTGGCCACCTTCATACGAACGCCATGAAGTTGTTAGCGGCCAATGAACAAGTCCATGGAATGGAGCCAGCAGAAGTCCGCCAGGAGTTAGCCTGCAATGACTGTCGTATTGCTAAATCCACGAGGGCTTCTCACAAGCCGGACCCACATCCCATGACTTCAAAGCCATTAGATCTTTTACACATGGATTTGTGGGGGCCAGCCCCAATCACTTCCTTGGGCGGCTCGGATTATGTATTCACCATAATTGACGATGCAACACGCTACACCTGGATTTTTCCTCTGACACATAAATCTCAGACATTTGCTGCATTTAAAGACTTCGTCGCCAGAGTTGAGCGGATTCAGAATACTACCGTAAAGGCAATCAGATCCGATAGGGGCGGCGAATTCATGTCAAATGAATTCTTGCATTATCTCCAAGAAAAGGGTATCCAGGGACAGCGAACTAACCCCGCATCGCCACAAATGAACGGGACGGCAGAAAGGATAAACCGGACAATGGCCGACAGTGTCCGATCGATTATCTCAGAAACAAAGCTCCCTGATGCACTCTGGGCCGAACTAGCCGTTACCTTCGGGTATATAAAGAATAGAAGTCCACATTCCAGACTGAAACATCAAGTACCATACATTCTTTGGCGACAAAGAGATTTATCATTACGCCACCTACGTAAAATAGGATCCAAATGTTGGGTGCATTACACTGCACCAGGACGCAAGAAACTGGAAGCGCGTGCTTGGGAAGGATATCTTGTTGGCTACGCCACCAGCACTCGCGGCTACAGGGTCTGGAATCCGATCGAAGACAGAGTATATGAATCTATTCACGTCAAGATCGACGAACATCAATCTTATCGGAAGTCTTTGCGAGGTTCAACGCAAAGACCTGATGAAACATTTCTTGAAAACGGCAATGGACAACAAGCCGTATCATTTGACGATAATGTCAGATATCATCGTTGGCCGAAAGGGTCTGATTCTGATCGCTCTGATAACAGCGATAACGATGATGACAATGGCAATGACAACCAGACTTCAACATCTGCGTCAATGCATACACCTCTTGTCTACTTGCCGCCTCCGACGACACCTGAGCAGCGATTATTAGATGCATGTGCGTTGGAGTTACCAAGCTCAGCTAGTTTGAGACAATCTCAATCGTATCCTATTCTATGGATTCCACCAGATGAGGACGATACAGATGCCGATATTAATAAAATAGATGAACTTTCAATTTATCCTGGAACATCTGAATTCACTGGCACGTCGCCCGAACAATCGCCATGTCAAACTCCACCACCTTCACCTGCTCGGTCGCATCGCCAAACTCCCCCAACTTCGCCTGACCGATCCCATCATCAATCTGAAGCGTCAGCTGGACAGTTGGCTCACCAATCTCCGCCCGGTTCGCCAGCACGATATATCACATATCGTCGTAAAGGGCGTGGAGCAGACTCAGGAAGTCACACTGTACCAGTATTCGATGACACCCCAATGTCTCCTGCTCCGATTCTTCCCATAACGGGAACTGAAGTTCCGGCAGCGACTGAGCGTCATACAGCACATATGTGGCGACTTGTCGGCGGGAATTCAGAATGTAGTAATTGGAGACGCGAAGAGCATCTTAGAAAAGATCAAGTGCCTGGGAAGATTAGGACCGACGTTTACTATTTTCCAATGCCTGGAATCAGACTCAGATCACCGAAAGACATTGAAGAATATTGCATGCTCAACAACATAGACTATGAGCCTGAACTTTTCACGTTCCGCAATATTGAATATACGTTGCCAATTATCCCAGGACCCCAACATGCAGCCCATCTCTGTCGAACGGAACCGGCCTCTTACGCCGAAATACCCAAATTCACGGATGCTCCGAAATGGCGCGAAGCCATCGATGAGGAGCTGGGAACGTTCGTCGAGAGAGAGGTCTATGTAGAAGTCCCTAGACCACCTAACACTACCATCTTGGGCTGCAAGTGGATCTTCAAATTGAAGACGGATGTAACCGGCACCATCACACGATACAGGGCCCGTCTTGTCGCGCAGGGATTTCGTCAAACCCTGGGCGTGGATTATGATGAAGTTTTCAGCCCAGTGGTGAATTTTGTTTTAATTCGCCTATTCTTCTGTCTCCTAGTTGTGTTGCGTGGTTGGAAGGACGCCCATCTTGACATTAAATGTGCGTACCTGTATGGTGAGTTAAAACACAAGGTTTACATGAGGATCCCTGCAGGTGCCACATGCTCCGACCCCAACAACGTTTGGCTACTCGTAAAATCGCTCTACGGACTGCACCAATCAGGAAGGCAGTGGTTTGAAAAGCTGGATGAAGCCCTGCGAGATCTTGGATTTAAGAAGATGCCGGCATGTAACTGTGTTTACACATTTGGGAATTCTGCCGTAATGTTGATCTATGTGGACGATATTGTTCTCTTTTATGCATCAGACGGCATTTTCAGCCAGTTGCTTGCCCTCATTAGTTCGAAGTTCCAGATAGTAAATCTTGGTCCAATCACCAGACTACTGGGCGTCGAGTTCATACGTGACGCAGGACGCACATTTATCACACAACGTGCGTACATCGCAAAGCTGGTGAAGAAATTTGGCATCGCAACCAACAATCGCATCAAGGTTCCCGTGACTTCCGGAACTACACTCGTGAGAGGGTCAACTGAAAACCTGGCAGACTTTCCCTACAGGTCACTCATTGGATCATTATTATTCCTGGCGTCAAGAACGCGCCCCGACATTCTTTACTCAGTGATTGCTCTGGCACAATTCAACACATGCTACAATCAAACGCATATCCGTGCATTGCTACAGGTCATGCAATACGTCGCCAACACTGCGGACTTGTGCATTGAGTTGTCCGGCTGCACATCATCACAACTGTGGGCATTCACTGACGCGTCGTGGGCAAGCGATCCAGAAACATCCTTGAGCTTCGGTGGCTACATCACCTATGTTGGGAACGTACCAATCGGCTGGTCTTGCCGAAAACAGTCAACCGTGGCATGCTCAACAATGGAGGCGGAGTTTATCGCCCTTGTTGAGTGTGTCAAGGAGCTGTATTGGTTGAATCACGTGTACACCCAGTTTCCAGCTTTGAATCGCCTATCTCGACCCGTCGTTTATTCCGACGCCCTGGCCAGCATACAGTTCACCTCAAACGATGTGGAGAACTCGAAGACTCGACATATCCGCGTTCGTTATCACTGGCTCAGGGAATGGTTCACGGCGGGACGCTTTGATCTCCGAAAAGTGGAAAGCGAGTTCAATGTCGCGGACATTTTCACGAAATGGCTCAGTTCGGAGCGTCTACGATCGCTGATTGCCAACATCTTCAGATCATAGAACTGTACTACCTTCAATAATGACATTCCTAAGTTATTTCTCCCAAAGTTGAGGATAATCGAGTTCTGTGGGAATTCTCGGGCTTCCTTAGTGAAGAGTTCTTCAATATCAGTACCCGGCTTGATTATTCGCCTATATTATTTGTTTTTCTTAATATAACACACTGAAATTCCAGCATGTGTTAGCTATCTCCCCTGTAACTATTCACCATCGAAGAGGGGATTTGTGGGTCTAAAGACCATTTATTTGATCGATGTCGAATGTTTCCGATGTCAATTTAGCATTTTATTTCACACGATGTAAACCTTTACTGCTTTAGAATCAAATGCGGTATTTGTATTTGCTTTACGATTGTCCCGTACGAAGTTCCGTACGATTTATGTATCTACTAATGAGATTTGTTCTACTTTTCAATGTTAATGTTATTATCTGGCACTAGAGTGCCACACTTGGATTCCTTGTTAAATCCAAGATGGCGCAACACACGGGCGTGTGTTGCTCTGACTGTTTATCCACATCAACGTAATGTATTTTCGTTTAATTAAATTGTTTTTAGTAGTTTTAACAATTGTACTTACTTTAAAGCACCTTCTGTGCTCTTTTGTGCGCGAATAAGCGGCCTTAAGCCGCGCGCTTGTTACGAAACGTGTTGCGACGTATCGCAAACGTTCGCGTCGTAGACCGACGCCATTACGGCAATTTGCCGCACGCTTCTCGGCGATATTTCGCCGATATCTGCGCCCCTCTGTCCTACAGTTGTGTGGGCTATAAGGAAATTCAGAGATTATCTCGAATATACCAAATTTGTAGTCCACACAGATCATCAAGCGTTACAATGGCTGATGAAATTAAAGGAGCCAGCCGGTCGACTAGCCAGATGGCAGTTAGAACTGATGGCATGCGACTTGACCATTCAATACAAGCCCGGCAAATATAACGTCGTGGCTGATGCTCTGTCACGGGCACCAGTGTCAGATCCTATCGACGCTGACGATGATGGCGAGGATGATTCCCGCATCATTTACTGCCCGACGAGTTGTCATCGTTGGGATTTAAGGAAAATGAATGAAATTCCTACCGCGTCTCCAGCAGATGTAAAATTCTGTGGATTCTGGACGCGGTTATACCAACCAGCTGCTGACAATTACCCAGATGCAAAGAAGGAATTTAAGCTAGAGCGGAGAATAAATGACCCGCTTCTAAGCGCCTTCCACGCTCATGTCGGCAAGCAAATGCGAAGCAATCCCCCGACAAGGGAGGAAATAATTGTGCAACAAAAATTAGACAAAAAATGTCAGGACAGAGCTAGATTCGTGCTGACAGGAAAATATCCGCCCAACTTAACCAGAAGGCAGAAGCGTCGCTATGCACACGAATCCATAGATTACCTATTGGATGACGGCCTTTTGGTGAAACATCACCCAAATCACCAAGATGACTTGAGTGAATCGGACACCGCAGTAAAGGTAGTAATACCTGCTTCCTTAATCGGTCGCGTGCTGTGGTTATTACACGGGCACCCGCTTGCGAGCCATGCGGGAGTAAGCAGAACACTTTATCGTGCTACACAGCTTTTTCACTGGACAGGGATGAAAAAAGATATTGCTCTTTTTGTCCACCAATGCCAGCGATGTCAAGCGTGCAAGCCGAGAAGTAAATCACCATTCGAAACTATTTTCTTAGGGCCTTACGCGCCTTTTGATTGTTTAAGTGTCGATGTGATGGGCCCAAAACCCGTTACGGGAAATAAAAATGCGTACATTATCGTTATAATGGACGTGGCGACTCGTTGGCCCGAGTTGTACGCCGTCGCTAGACCTTCAGCAGAGAAAATCGTTGAATGTATCTACGACGTGGCGTTACGTTACGGATTTCCACGTAAAATAATATCCGATAACGGACCCCAATTTATCTCGGAAATTTGGGGTAAGTTTTGTGAGAAATTCGGGATTGTGGCGTCACATACTTCGACCTACAATCCCAGAACAAATCCCGTTGAGCGACTCAACAGGGACATTAAATATGCACTAAGCATATTCACTGACATCCACAATAGGTGGGATGAATACTTGAGGGAGATCGCGTTCAGCATACGAACAACAGTCTCAAGGACGAGAGATTTTTCTCCGGCCTACCTCAACTTCGCTCGAGAGCTACGAGTGCCTTGGGACCCACGAGTGGCAGAGTCGGTAAATGTGGTGGACCCAGAGAAACCACATGAGTATGTGTATAAATTGGAGCAAACCATTTCAAACACATACAAGCATATGATGGCGCACATTTTTAACATGCGCGACCGCATTTTACAAGATAAAAGCGGTAAAAAATTCGTGAATTTCGAGATCAATGATTTGGTGTGGAAGGACACACACATCCTCTCAAATGCAGCGAGAGGAATCACCGCCAGCTTGGCCGACAAAAGAGACGGTCCGTATGTGATCATCGACAAGCATGGCGGTAACGCGTATAAATTACGTAAGCTCGAGGACAATACCGAGCATAAATCGATCCAGGTACGAGAGTTAACTCCGTACATTCCGGAATTCCCGCAAGAAATGTGGGCCAAGGGCCAAGTCAAGTCAAAAACTGACGGCCAAATCGTCGATATGTTCGCTGGCGAGTCGGAAAAAGCACCGCCAAGTGACAACGAGGAGTATTTCGACGCCCCTTCACCACCGGTAAACGAGATCGTTGAATCCGTTCCGGATCCAATTTTGGTCGGGGGGGAAACAGGAGAAACTCCTGAAACAAACACAAAAAACACGGATAAAAAAGAAAACAATAATGAGGAGGTACAGACACAAAAAACAACAAAAAACGTCGTACCTGTCTCGACTCATCACCTGCGGCCTCGTAGAAGTAATCCGTTTATAAAAGACGGAAAGGTCGTAGGAAAGGAGTAGAAAACGTTACGAGTCGATGGCGACGCTGAAAACACAAAAAATAATCGATCGACAGCGCTAGCCATCAAAATCCGAGACTCTGAAAATTTCGCTAAGTCCAACAAAGCGGATATCGGTCGAATTCACGTCACAAGATGGCGTGGAAACGCGGGACCCGTAGCAAAATTATCGGCACGGGTCGGATACCGCGTGCAAAAGACCCCGTAGCAGCGATCGCGCACGGGTGTAGAAACAAAGGAGCCCCGTAGCGTAACATGCGCACGGGCTGTTGCGCACAAGTCATAAACACCTGGTTCTGGAGTAAAATTACCCAGAACCCACCACGATTGCCTCGTTTTCACCCGGACTTCCGCTAAATCAGCTGATCGTCGTCCGCACGTGATACGCATCGAGTTTATTTTTTAACCGAGTTTTTGATCCATTTTACGAGGAGTTTTAAATCAGTTTAATCGTGGTCTGACTGAACGCGCAATCCTCACGATGGATGAGGAAGGAGGGGACGAGGAAATGCTTGAAATCGAGCATCAAGCAAACGAAAATTGGGACCAGGACGTTAACGTAGTTCCACCCAATCAGGT
This sequence comes from Strigamia acuminata, assembly GCA_949358305.1. Classification (NCBI taxonomy): domain Eukaryota; kingdom Metazoa; phylum Arthropoda; class Chilopoda; order Geophilomorpha; family Linotaeniidae; genus Strigamia; species Strigamia acuminata. Next base: position 2,466,662 of record OX442315.1, on the reverse strand, counting down.
AGTAGTCGACATCGACGCACGAGATTTAGCTCCGTGCGGTTGAATTAAAGATACATTTGACTAACACTTGACATGAACGCTCTGCGTTCGAAATAGTGTATAATTATTATACTAATATCCACGATCGCGAGAGCGATTGTATTTTTTCCTATTGTTTGTTTTCAAGGACGCGATGGCAGACTTAATGTCGCCTCGCTCCTTGAAAATGACTCACGACAATTGACACGAACGAGACAATGGAAACGAGCTTTTCTTTATATATATTTCCAGGAATGGGAATAATTTATTGGGTAGATTTTGGAATAATCTATAGAACGTTGTTTTCTATTTTTATTCGTTATTTTATTCGCGAATTTTTCCGATGACACTAATTTATTTTAGATTCGTTTTTAACTCGACTTTAATTCCGAATTTTGGGAATAGTTCTAGACAAATTTATTTCTTTACAATTTAGTTACAAAGAGAACATCCATTTACATGTTCTTCATGGTCATTTGGGATTTTTACGAATAATTTCGCGAATTTATTGGTTTAATACGAATTTACAATTTAATTTTAAATTAAATAATCCGAAGAGAATTTCCGGATTAATACGCTCGATTCCGTCACGTAGCTATCGTTGGACGTGAGCCAGATGTGCCAAGAAGACTCTCTTCTTCCTGACAAGGACGAATCAATGAACAGGAATAGGACTCGACGAACGGCCGCACGTTTCAGCGACGTTCCTCGAGCCCACCCCCTATTTATCTCCGTGTTATTGGCGATTTTATTAATTATTTTGTTTCCATCATTGCAGATGGAGCTCCGAAACACGTGGGGAGCGCTCAGCCCCGCATGCATAGTGCGAGCGGGCATTTATCGAGGCGTACTGCCCGATTTTCTGCGCCGCTGCTTTGGCGAAGATGCCAATCCATATCGCATTCGCGTATTATTTTCGCGCGCCCTCGCCAAGCGATGGGTAAATGACTGCTCTCTCCTGGACGCATTTCCGGAGTCGGTTCGAGCTGTTGTCGCTGCAGAGTTAGCTCGCAGCGACGACCCAAAGTCGCCGATCTTCCACCCGGCCCTGTCGAGCCAATACTCCGGCAGGCCAGTGGAGGAGCATGTGTTGTTCGCGTGGCAAGCGGCCGAGACCGAGGAGGCCCGCGAAGAAGTATATCAACACTACCGCCAGCAGCTAATTGACACTGCGCCGGCGGTTGCAGAGCGTATTTTGCAAGACGACGGAATGAGTACCGCCGATATACACCTGTGGTGCGAGCAGATTCGGCAGGGAGAAGTTACGCCACAGTGGCGACCGAGAATGGGGATTCTCACGTCACAAGCCGAAATGTGGCAATTACATTATTTGGGAATTCTCGGCCCCAAATATAATTTCCCAAGGAAGCGCAAGCGCTCCAAGGGAACCGGGGGCAGCGAATCGCGCTCCCCGGGCCGGTCGAAGAAACAGTGCGTCGAAAGGCACTCGACCGTAAACGATGGAGCGGGAACGTCAGCGCAGCCACCGCGCGACTCCGCACATTACACCAGACCAAGGGTGTTTGTCAACCGTCAGATGAAAGACGGTAAGGAGACTCGAGAAGTCTGGATTTCGGGCGACGAAGAGCGAGTCTCTCGTCCCCGTGTCGGCAGACATCCACTGACTCACCGTGAGCAGCGGAAACGAGACCGCAAAGAGCGGTATTTCGCTCGCTGCGAGGCGCGAGGAATTCCCCTTCCCGATCACGCTCTCAAAGCAATAGAAGCGAAGGAGGCGAGAGAAGCACGATCGAAGTCGAGTGGCAGATCTTCCGGGGAGCGTCGCGTCCTAGCGCCAGACACGCGGGACCTTCGCGAGATCATCACTCAGATGAAACGCAAGAAATTGTCGCGTTTCGACCCCGCGATGCAGTTCGCCCGCAAGATGGGCATCGTCGAGGATGTAGATCAAGAGATCATTTATTATTTCACAATTACAGAGTTTTTCCTTTATTTATTTATAATGTATATGTTTTGTTTTCCCCACTTATGTATCTAGTTTTGATACATATCGTATTTTAAGCATTGAGCACCATGCGCCCTTTATCATTTTCTTTAATTTTCACTTAATGTGAAATATTGTCGCTTAGTAAAGTGAGCACCAGATGGTGTCTTATCGTTTTTGCTTTTGTTATCCAATATGGCGTCTCCCGCACAGGACGGTCGCCTTTATGTATTCTCTTCATTTATAGCAGTATGTAAGTGTATATTTTCATTAAACCGTTTTATTTAGGCTTTTTATTAAGCTTTTGTTCTTTGTTTGCCACGTTTGATAAGTGGCAAACACACACGTTTTCACGAGGCCGTGCGGAGAAGCGCGCCCGTGCCACGTCGTCATTATTACGCTCATTTCGGCCATTAATAGCTTCCACTGGCCCGTTTTATTTTTCCACCACGCTACAAGTGGTAGCAGAGAGCTGGGGACGACCCATCGTGTTATTTATTGCTAATTATCGACGCCATTTTCGCGAAATTCGCGAAAATTCGCGCCGAGTTTGTGTATTTTCAGATTTTCACCCGACGGCCGCCATTTTCGACGATTTTCATCATTTTCAACCGATTTTTCGACGATTTTGGAATTTTCCCACGTGCAGTGCACCTTGTACGGCGTGTCGGTACCTGAGTTACACAGATTTTCGACGATTTTTCCAGGATTTACGACGATTTTTGAAGTTTTCGCGACGATTTTCGCGTTCTGATGTAAATCGACGAGTTTTGATGCAAACCGACGATTTTCGACGTGATAACTCGCCGTCGTCGCTCATCTCATCTCAACATATCACTAATCATTCTCTCCCTACAGTAGTCGCAATATACTTTGTTAATTTTAAGATAGGTTTAAGTTTTTGGGGGTCAATTAGATTCGGCTTCACCCTTCGTCCATTCGGGCACGTGAAGCTAGTATTCTTGGGCAAGGCTATCCCTGCGCCACCTAACACTCCCGTGGCCCCAGGTGGCTTGCAAAGGACGTTAGGGGGATACTTGCCTAAGGTTTTTAAACCGATTGTAGCATCGGTTCCCCATCGTGGTTTCCGCCTTGACAGTGCTCCGATTCTCAGTGCGACGTTTTGTGCTTCGAGACGTCCAGTCTCAGTGCTTCAATCAAATTTAGTCATTCCCTGTGTCAGTGCTTCTTTTCACGATGTCCAAGTCTTCAGACGCGTCGGTCGGCAAAATTCCGATTTTGTCAATCGGAAATTATGAATCATGGCGCAGATCGATGCGCATGTATTTGAAGTCAGAAGGATTGTGGCATCACGTCACGGAAGACACCGAGGAAGCCGACCTTAAGACATTTAATGACAAGGAATTGAAAAAGTACAAGAAAAGAAAGGACCGTGCATTGGGTTTAATTTACTGCCAAGTGAGCGAGGCGAAACGATCCGTCTTAGATCCCTGCAATACACCAAAGGAGTCATGGGACGCCCTCGCAAAAGTGTATGCACCATCTTCTCGTGCTCGCAAGGCCGCTATGCGCCGCGAGTTTCTTGGTCTTCATCTCTTACCTGGCGAAGAGATGGTAGATTTCATCGGCAGAGTGGACGATCACGTCCGAAAATTGACTGATGTGAAAGAAACAATATCAGATGACCATAAAGCTTATCAGTATTTGGACATGTTGCCCAGCGAATATTCCCAAGTTTCTTTTGCAATATATCATTGGCCAGACGACGACTTCAAGCCGATTAAAGTAGCTGACCAATTACTTTCGGAATATCTCCGGCTCAAATCCATTTCTTCCCGGGATAATCCGAATTCGTCATCTCAAGCTTTTGCCAATGAACGTCGTGGACGGGACCAATCGCGCCCTTCACGACCATTAACTCAAATTCAGTGTTATAACTGCGGGGACATGGGCCATTATGCGAATCGCTGTCCACATCCTCCGAATCCAAATAGAATTGACAAAAATCGCCCAACTGCCACTTTTCAACGCAAATCACGCAGTTCCAGCCGTAAACGCAAGCAGAAGGCAAATCAACAAGATAATTCGAAACCAAGGGGGAATTCTCAAGTTCGAAGAGAGTCCAACTTCTTTTTGAATGCGCCACCACAAGTTGAGGTCCCAATTGCACACTTCATGCAAAATTCGGAATGGATCGTCGATTGTGGGGCAACGGACCATGTTTCTCACGTCAAGGCTTGGTTTTCGGATTTTCAACCAGTTACACCTTTTGACATTGAGTTAGGCCAAGGCCATTCACAGGTTACTGGAAAAGGAACTGTGCGAATTCAGACCTTTATTGACAATTGCGAATGTGTGGTGAATCTACACGAAGTCTTGTATGCTCCGAACTTCGAGGCGAACCTCATCTCGGTATCGCGGATAGACAATAATAAACACCACATCCACATATTTAATTCCGAAATAAATGTGTATGAAACCGATATTAGACACAGCGTCCTCCGCGCGAGACAAAAGGGAGGATTGTATTACGTCGATGGATTGCGTCCGCCCACGACAGTTACTGTGAACAATCCTCAAGTTCAAAATGAGGTTTTGCCATCTACAAATCCTAAAACTATGGTTACGGTTGAGGAAGATTTTCCAAAAATTAAGAAAGCATCCAAGAAGTCGAAGACAAGAGACATTACTGATTTTCGCATCGAGTTGCCAAATCCAGTGCCTAAAAATCTCCTTCCTCAGACTTTCCATCCTCCTCCCGTACCTACACCTGTCCTTACCAATTCCAACCCCATTGTCCCGTCCTATGCTACGGCCCTGAATAGCATTCCTCCCAAATCCAATCCAGGCAAGCAGATTAAGCAGAATGGTCAAAAACCAATTGCTACTGCAACGTCAAAGAAGGACAGTACGGGACTTTGGCACAGCCGGTTAGGGCATTTACACGCCAATGCCATTAGACTTTTGGCCAACAACCCACAAGTTTATGGTTTTACACCGGAAGAAGTTCGCCAAGAGCTCGCCTGCAATCATTGCCGAATCGCTAAATCAATTCGAGCGTCGCATAAACCAGATCCACATCCAATTACCACTAAGGCATTAGATCTGATGCATATGGATCTTTGGGGGCCAGCACCTGCGACATCATTCGGCGGTGCTCGCTACGTTCTAACAATTATTGACGACGCCACTCGTTATACTTGGATAATTCCCATCGCCCAGAAATCACAAACTTTTCAGTGTTTTAAAGACTTTGTCTCCCGTGTCGAGCGAGTAGCAAATACTCGAATCAAAGCCATACGGACTGATCGAGGCGGGGAATTTATTTCCAACGAATTTACCAAATATCTCAACGATTCTGGAATTCAAGCGCAGAGGACTAACCCTGCATCCCCTCAGATGAATGGAACGGCCGAACGAATAAATAGGACGATGGCCGACCATTTTCGTGCAATTTTGGATGAAACTCAACTTCCTCTTGAGCTTTGGGCCGAGATTGCCGTCAATTTTGCATACGTCAAGAACAGAAGTCCCCATTCCAGATTGAACAATGAGGTCCCTTACATTCTCTGGCGCCAACGAGCTCTTTCTCTCCGACACCTTCGCAAGATTGGATCTAAATGCTGGGTCCACTACACAGCCCCTGGTAGAAGCAAATTCGAATCACGAGCTTGGGAAGGGTTTCTCGTTGGTTATGCGACAGGAACCAGAGGATATCGTGTCTGGAACCCCATTGATGATAAAGTAATCGAAACAATTCATGTACAGATTGATGAAAAACAGTCTTTTCGACGATCGAGTCACAATTCTCGACGACAAACGTCATTGGCTGAAGATCTTAATGCCCAGTCTGTTCCTACGACGACGTCAAGGGTGAATTTTGACGACAACGTTGGTTATTCTGATTGGCCAGCCAGAATGTCGGACTCGGAAGACCAGAACACGTCGAGTGATTATGATTCGGACGATTCAACACCCCAAGGTGCCGTGGGAGGTATTTCTCCACCGCCTTCTCCACCAGTTCGGGTTCCAACTCCGAAACCGTCTCCTGTTTTGTCTCCGACAGTGTCACCTTTTCATACCCCGGACAATTCACCTCCGGGTTCACCTAATCCTTTCGTAACGGCACGTCGGGGCTCTGGATCAACGCATCGTCCGCCACCAGCGCCGACTGAAGCTCACACTGTTGCTCCAACAATCATCCCTACAGCCACCACATCTTATAAATGGCGTTACGTAGGTGGCACCGGTCCTTGTAGCCACTGGAAACGGGAGGAACATCTGAGGAAAGATCAATTCCCCGGACAAATAAAGATAGATGTGTACTACTTCCCGAAACCAGGCTTACGGCTGCGCTCAAAACCGAACATTCGAGAGTATTGTGATAAAGAGGGCATTATCTACGATGATGACCTTTTCTTCTTCGGCAACATGGAACACCAATTGCCTGAGGTTCCTCCACTTCGACCCATTATCCATTTATGCCGCCGTGAACCGTCCAGTTATTCCGAAGCTGGGAAATTCCCTGATGCACCAAAATGGCGTGAAGCCATCGATGAGGAGCTCGGAACCTTCAAGAAAAGGGAGGTGTATCAGGAAGTGCCTAAACCGCCAAATACAACAATATTGGGCTGTAAATGGATTTTTAAATTAAAAACGGACGCGACCGGAAAGATCAATCGTTACCGCGCGAGATTAGTAGCGCAAGGCTTTCGCCAAACCATTGGGATTGACTTCGACGAAGTTTTCAGCCCAGTTGTAAATTTCGTGCTTATCCGTTTCTTCTTTTGCCTCCTCGTGGTCCTCAAAGGATGGCAAGACACTCACCTCGACATAAAATGCGCCTACTTATATGGAGAGCTTAAACATCGAATTTATATGAGAATTCCTGCAGGCGCAATGTGTGATGATCCGGAAAATGTTTGGTTGCTCACGAAATCGTTATACGGGTTACACCAGTCCGGTCGTGAATGGTATCAAAAATTGGACGAGACTCTCAAAGAGTTAGGTTTTCGCAAGATGCCCGCCTGCAACTGTGTCTACGTTTTCGGCAAATCAGCGGTCATGCTCGTCTACGTGGACGATATAGTTCTATTTTATTCGTCTAAGAGCATTTTGACCCAAGTACTCCAACTGATCAGCAGTAAATTCGAGATTGTGGACTTGGGACCAATAACCAAACTGCTGGGAGTCGAATTCGTGCGACATATGGGCCAAACTTTCATGATTCAAAGCGTATTCATCGAGAAACTGTTAAAGAAGTTTGGCATAACGGCAGACAACGTCATTAAAGTGCCTGTCACACCTGGAACGACTTTAGTCAAGGGACCAAAAGAAAATTTGGCAGATTTCCCATACAGATCGCTGATTGGATCCCTTCTGTTCTTGGCATCTCGAACCCGACCGGATATATTATATTCCGTGATTACTCTGTCTCAGTACAACAATTGTTATACCGCGGCACACATCAAAGCATTGCTTCAAGTCCTACGTTACGTAGCTAACACCGCGAATTATTGTATTGAACTGTCTAACTGCACATCGGGACAACTCTGGGCCTACACGGACGCATCGTGGGCCAGCGATGTGGCTACTTCCCTGAGTTTTGGTGGATATATTGCGTTCATTGGGAACACACCGATTGGATGGTCATGTAAAAAACAGACCAGCGTCGCAGCTTCGACAATGGAAGCGGAGTTTGTAGCATTAATGGAGGTCGTCAAAGAGCTTTATTGGCTTGACCACATTTACTCCGAGCTTCCATTGCTCAATCGTGTTTCCAAGCCCATCATATTTTCGGACGCATTGGCATCCATCCAGTTCTCGACCAATGACGTGGAAAATTCACGCACGAAGTACATCCGTGTGAAGTTCCACTGGCTCAGGGAGTGGCATTCCGAGGGACGTTTCGAACTGAGGAAAATACCCGGGAGCATAAACGTCTCTGACATATTCACCAAGTGGTTAAGTGCGGACCGGCTTAATCTACTGATTGCGAACATTTTTGATTTTCATCGGATACGTCATTCCTAATTTATTTATCCAGAATTTGAGAATTACTGAGCATTAGATTGGGAATTGTGTTTATAAGTGCCCTAAAAGTACCCGGCTCGGTAATTCGCTTTCTTTAGTTATAATTATTGTATACGACATTGGAATCATGTCTTTTCCGGGGTTACAGTCTCGACTTTCTTATTTCATTTGTTATTTGTTCATCCCTGTGATTGTGAAAAGGGGGAATTTGTAGATCAAGAGATCATTTATTATTTCACAATTACAGAGTTTTTCCTTTATTTATTTATAATGTATATGTTTTGTTTTCCCCACTTATGTATCTAGTTTTGATACATATCGTATTTTAAGCATTGAGCACCATGCGCCCTTTATCATTTTCTTTAATTTTCACTTAATGTGAAATATTGTCGCTTAGTAAAGTGAGCACCAGATGGTGTCTTATCGTTTTTGCTTTTGTTATCCAATATGGCGTCTCCCGCACAGGACGGTCGCCTTTATGTATTCTCTTCATTTATAGCAGTATGTAAGTGTATATTTTCATTAAACCGTTTTATTTAGGCTTTTTATTAAGCTTTTGTTCTTTGTTTGCCACGTTTGATAAGTGGCAAACACACACGTTTTCACGAGGCCGTGCGGAGAAGCGCGCCCGTGCCACGTCGTCATTATTACGCTCATTTCGGCCATTAATAGCTTCCACTGGCCCGTTTTATTTTTCCACCACGCTACAGAGGATGGTACCGTGATTCCACACGAAGTGGCACGGTGGTTAAGCGAAGATGTGAATTCGCGACCCACGGCCGTCGTTCCGCCGACGAGCACCGTCACGCCCGCCCCGGCGTCTCAAGTCACGACGACTGAGGCGCAAGCGACGCTGCCGCCGCCAGCACAACAGTCTTTGACGTTGCTGTTGCCGACGCAGTCATCGACGTCGCAACCGTTGCCGGCACAGCAGTCATTGACGCTGCCGCCGCCGACGCAGCCTCCGCCGCCGCCGCCGATGCCGGGTTCGAGCACTACGCCGGACTTGGCCGTCGACGACTCTGTGATGCTGCCCGTGCACCAGAGTATTGCGCGGGAATGCCATAACGCCCGAGAATATTACCCGAGCAAAGCAAGACACGACCGCACCGCGATGTGGTATGAACAGCGTGACGAAAACGCACGGCTGGCTCGAGAAGCAGCCAATCCATCGATCGAAGAGCTCTTGGCCTTCGCGTTTGTGATGGAGGACCCGAGGGCCGCCGCCGCTGCTCTGCAGGGCGCCGACGTCACTCAGCGCCATTTCATCGAGCAGGGGATTTCGATGATGCGGCACCACTCGCGTGCGTTCGCTGCAGACCCTGATCGCAGCAACCCTGTAAATCGGCGCAGTCTACAGCTGGCTTTGACAAAAATCATGGTCCAGTTATTGACCCCCTCGCTCTTTGGGGTCGGACGACAGGCGATGGCCTGTTGGTCCGTAGTAGACAGAGAGGGTGTGCAGATACCTCGCGCACTCGTTGGGGAATGGAGCGCCATTCTCCCCAACCCGGCGATGACTCGCTTCGAGCTGACCCGGGACGTGGTGAACCCCGAATGGGAGGGGTATAAGTTGCGGAGCATGGCCTTCCGCCACGCCGTTACCACGTGGGAGCCAACACCGTCAGCGCAGTCACACGCAATGATGGTCACGAGTGAAGAGCCGATGGAGAGCGACGCCGCCTCTTCGACTGCTTCACGTGGAGCCCCAACTCCACCTCCGCCGCCGCCACCGATGCCACCAGCGGCGGCACCACAGACACCCGTCCTATCAAATGCGGCGGGTAAGCCGAGACGCCTGCTGTGCCGGACGCCGCCAACAATGTCCGCCGCTCGCCAGAGCCTGACGCCTCCCGCAGCCCAAGAAGCGCGGGAAGAGACGGTCAAGCAGGCGGTAGTTCCGAAGAGCGCCAAGCCAGCGAAAGCGGCGAAGCTTCCGACGAACTATTATGAGAAGTTGTGCGACGAGTTCTCTCAGCTGTCGATGACGACAGCGACGCGGAAGTTCATCCTCGCGCAGAGAGACAAGGGAAAATCGGTATTCGTTTGGCTACACAACCAGGTGCGCCAGACCACCGATTTGATCCTCCATCAGCGTTTGCTGAGGGCCCACCGTGCGCCTCGAACGGCCGCGGAGGCGAACGCGATCCGGCACACCAATTCCGGGTTTTCAGCGTTCATTCCGCGGGTTTGGCTGCATGAGAGGAGACGTGCCCCGTACGAGCCAGCCGGCGGCCACAAATTGTGCTTTATTTCCGAGCACGAGGACCCCCGCGACCAGTCTTCAGCCTTGGTTGGAGATCTGGTTCTGCCGCCCGGCGTTGTGCCGCCCGGCGCTGAGCCGCCCGTCCCTGGAGTGAGTTTCGCCCAGGCGATGGATCCAGCGTCGGGTCCCAGCAAGAAGGATTGATCGCTCCGAACACGCGCGGTCAGAGCTGGGAGGGGGACGTGTGGTGACCCGACTGGGGTGGGGCACGAAGAGTTTCTCTCGTGGCCTACATACGGGTAAAAAGGGGGAGTCGCACGCGCGCCTCCCTTCCCTCAGAGCATTGACTCCCAGTCAATGGACGGGCGTCTGCCCTGGGGGAGTGGGGGAGATACGTCTTCTCCACTATTGGGTGGCTTTAGTCACCTGTCACCCCCCGCTTTGTGCAAAGGAATTCGCCTTGCACTGAGCGGGTAGAACCAACACAAAAATCAACCAAGATACACGTAAAAGCCAAACGTCCTAAAACGATCAAGCCTAAGTACAAAGACTTCAGGAGTGACCTAGGACAAGGGACTTTCAACGTGAGTACGATTGATTTGTGTTAACCTCCGCAGAGTAACCTGCGAAACAAGATTACCACACTATTTTAGCAAGCCAGCTAGAAATAGTAAACCTACTCCAATTTAGCGAGTTGTGCAGACAAACGGTCGCACAAGCCTAAATTGCAGTAACCACGACGAGCGTTCCCGCCGCTGTGTGTATCGCCGGGAACCACCAAGCGTCCGCCGCTGTGTGATCGCCGGACACCTACAAAAAACCCTAAACCTAGACAACAGACCAGAAGTAAGACCTTTTAGGCATTCACTCGCGCCCGACCAGCGTGAGCCCGAAGGACCGAACGAGAAACGTGAGACGAGGACGCCATTCATTGCCACGCCGGCCCAAGACGACACCACGTTGCCACGCGGACGCCATCTTGGATCCAGAGCGCCAACAAAGGACGACCTCGACCAGTTTCCCGCCAACTTCACACACCTTTCCTTTTACCTTTATTCCTTTACATATTTTATCCTTTTTACCTGTACATTCCCATATAATAAATACATTTATTATATTTACCATTTTACATTGTTTGCCGTTTCACATTATTTGGGTAACCGCTTGAGTAAAGCGGTATTGCGAGATTAGAGAGTGACTCATACCACGTATCAGCGACAGACCGAGTTGAGCGCGACAACGTTTGAAGAGTAACAACGCTAAGAAGTATAATAACCAATCGTTTGCAACATTAATTTTATTTTACTTAAATGTTCACTTCATTTAACAGTTAGTTTGTTTTCTTACAAGTGTAATCTGTACCAACAACTATACGGCAATAATTATAAACATCGGGCCACAACATACGACAACCCACTGTCGCAGACTCAGTCTGTCCGTACGCTTGAGTTGTCTTGCAGCAGCCGTCCATGCGATGACCACAACGTTCATTAAGTGCTATACATGGCCTAGACATAAAACGATTACAATTAATTATAGTTCTTTAATCACTTGTGACGATTCCTGCCTTCGCTTTTGCCGACAAACGATATTTACACGAGATAGGCAAAGACATTGTGCGAGCTAAAGTGAATTACTGACTGCATAAAGCTAAACTCTATTCCAAAAAGTACATGAAATACTCCCATTGGTTGGGAGATTCACATTGCAGATGACTACAATCACATGACTGAGTCAATTAATTCTGGTGCGTCACTATGCAAACACACAACAAATACACAAAATGGCTGCTGACCCAAATCATTCAAACTACTAAATACAAGAATAAAAATCTTACCGAATCTTATCGATGCCGACAACCCGGCCCATGTCCTCAACCCGCCCGGACATTCAACCAGCTGATGCGACCCAATTTACACACGATTAGATCCGGAAATCCAGTATTTACCCGTTTTTCGATTATTGTTTGTTTGCTTGAATTATTCGTTAAGGTTTATCAGCAATAGTGATAGGAATATCTTGGTAGCTTATTACGCGAAGCAGAATCATCAAACAGTACATTGTAGTGTGCATGTGTACTACATGTATGTACAGCCTTGGATATAAAAATCGTCACAGTCCATCTTGAAGCTTTCCTGCAGAATGAACGTATTCGGCTCTATCCACCAGATAGTGCAAAAATTCACTGATAATTTATGACGTATTAACATTGAAATGATGTCACACCATCACATTCACGTCGTTGGTTTAGATTAGGGGTCGACAAGTAATTTTGAGTGGGGTCCGGATACTAGTGAAAATTTTTTTTGAAGTCCAGAAAAAGACAACAAAATAAAACAAAAAAAACACAAAAAACACCAAAAACACCAAAAAAAACAAAAAAATCAAAAAAACACCAAAAAACAACAAAAATACCCAAAAAAAATATAATAAAAAATATCTGGCGGTCCAAGTTTCGACCTTCCGCAGGCCGGATCCGGACTGCGGGCCGCCAGTTGCCGACCGCTGGTTTAGATGATTGTGTGACGTCATTTCAATTTCCATTTGTCACAAGTTATCAGTGAGTTTTTGCACTACCTGGTGGATACAGCCAAAAACACTCATGCTGGGACGTTTTTTATGTCCAAGGTTGGTACTTGCACAAACTGATGACATTAACTTACTCTTCCCTCTCTTCATTGGTAGTTTCTTCTGAAAATCATTTAAGAATATTTGGAGATTGCTACATTTACTGCGTAAAATTTACTGAATTCAAAAAGTTCATTTTAAATTGCAATTAAACACTGTATACACCGGTACTGTATATACTGTATATACATATTTTGCTTTTTGGCCACCATTTTTTTTTTACTTTGAGTCCGGTAGTTTAAAAATGCTTTTTAGTTTAAACAACTTTTCGAATGCAGCTTTCGTGCTTTTTTTCTGAATTCTAGTTACCTGATAGTTCGGTTAAGGATGTTGACAAAACAACTTCAACAGTAAGCAAAATCAAAGTAAATATGACGAGAAGACTACGACACTGGTTCATATTGGTATTTGTTTAGAGAAATCTGTAAAAGAAAGTGAAATGCAAATAAAAAAGTAAATTCTCTCTCTCCTTTCATTTAACCAACTTCCAACACCATGTTCACCTTTGCCTAAAGAGGAAAAAATGTTGTTACCTGTAGTGTTTTTCTTCTGTGTGTGAATCAAATGTATTCTGGCTAGCATATTTCAATGTTGTTTATATAAGATCAGTGTGCCACATACAGCAATCCATCCACGTAATTATTGTCAATTGGAGCAGTTTAAATGGTTTTTTTAAACGTATTTGTAATGAATTTTAAATCTAATTTTGACGAGTTTTTAATGAATTTTAAATCCACTTTTAATGACTTTTTAATGATTTTTAAATCTACTTTGATGAGTTTTTAATGTCAGAAGGTACTCGTGGATTTGATTGGAGCACAGGAGACAGGACGATTGTGGGGAAAGTGAAATTGGCAAAATTTTTATCCATTTTAATAGTTGTGCTGATCGACTCCATGAAATATAGATGTATATGTCGAAATATAGATATACAGGGTGGTTCAAAAAGTCTGGTTCACAGTAAATAATTCCCAAACCGTTTTAGATGTTGATTTAGCAAAATGATTGTAAGGGTAATACAAGTATGTCGGGGGAAATCCAATTACGACATCCAATTTGACCTCTGAGGTCCGGATCACTCCTTATTAGCCAAGCCCATTTTAGCGAATTTTAATTCTTTAAGCCCATTTTAGCGATCTCATTTTAGCGAAAATGAGAGTACATTGCCGCAGCTTAGGACACATTTTAGCAAAGCCCGTTTTAGCGAATGATTCATTTTAGCGAAAATATTTTGCAAAAACAATTGTATGATGCATTGATGCCAAAATAAATCCAAATTCTTCTAAGTTTAGGTGAAAATTATGATCAAACGCAATGCAAAACGTACACGGCAATACTATTTTTAATGTAACGTTTCTTCATTCTCGACCACTTCGTTTTAGCGATTTTATTTTAGCGCCACCTAACTTTAGCGATCACACCGTTTTAGCGAATTTTTGGGCGTCGCTAAAATGGATTCGCTAAAGTGAAAATCGCTAAAACAAGGTGCATTCCTGAGGTTAGTTTCAAGGTAATCCATATTGTAACTCGAGAACCGTGACAGATAGATCAAAAAAGTGAATTAGAAAGTTGTAGAGCATCATCCAATTAGTCTAGAACTGTTCTTAAAAAAATTATTTCTTACTGAAAAGTTTTGAGATAAAAGGTCTGAAACATTAGTCTACTCAGCATTGTAACTCAGCTTTGTAACCTAAAACTATTGAGGCAACCAAGCTAATCCTCAATTAGGACACTTTATTGGGTCATACTTGTAAGTGGAAGAGAGGAAACACAAAAGAAAGGAAATAATTTATTTTGGAAATACATTCCACATGATAGTTTTAGGTTACAAAGCTCAGTAGACTAAAATTTCAAACCTTTTTTTCTCAAAACTTTTCAGTAAGAAACAATTTTTTTAAGAACAGTTCTAGACTAATTAGATGGCGCTCTACAACTTTGTAATCAACATTTTTTGCGTAGCATTGTTGGTTTAAAAGTTACGAGTTGCAAAACAGTGATGCAACAATGTCACATGAATTTAACATGTTTCATTGAATTCCTCACATGTCATTCATTTAAATTCATAATCAAAAGTATTTTTAAATTTACATGATTGTGAAATAATTCACCTGGTAGGTGTTCGGCGAGACACCCTGTAGAGCAGCGGTCGGCAACTGGCGGACCGCGGTCCGGATACGGACCGCGGAAGGTCGAAACTTGGACCGCGGTGACGTTTTAGCGACGTTTTTCCTACGGTTTCTTTGGTTTTCCGGTGTTTTTTTTCTTATTTTTTCTGTTTTTTTCATGTTTTTTAGGTTTTATTGGTATTTTTTGGGTTGTGTGTGTTTATTGGAGGATTTATTTGGTTTTTAAGTGTTTTCTTAGGTTTTTAGTAAGGTTTTTAAGTGTTTTTTTCGACCTCGATAAAAATTTTTAATAGTATCCGGACCCCACTTAAAATTACTTGCCGACTCCTGCTGTAGAGTGTGAAGTGACGCAGGTCACCGTGGGTAGCCAAGCGGTCACAAACAAATTCCGGCTGAAGAACACCCAGCTGAAAGTTAATCAGAAACTTACACCGGTAAGGATGTGTTTGGGTTATCTGCGGAAGCGGAAACTGATTCAGTAACCACGATGGATTCCGGCGTTAGTAAAAGCCAGGAAAGGAGATGTTATGTACGAGACCCAGTATATGGACACCCAAGAGATCATCGACTGTCAGCTCCCTAGACACAACACGTCAGGAAATGACAAGACTAACAATTCCTCCTCTTTCAAGTCTGAAGAAGTACATTAGTACATTAGAAGTGCATTAATACATTAGAAGTGCATTAGTACATTAGAAGTGCATTAGTGCATTAAAAGCACATTAGAAACAAAATTTAAGATTAGAGATTTGGAATTATGCGTTATAGAAATTAATGATCTCAAAGTGTATGATTCCGGCGATTTCCACTGTATCATTGATAACGACTACGACGTATTCAATCTTCACGTCATAGGTTAGATCTGACTTCACCATAGAAATAATTTCTACTGGGGGTGCTGGAATTTGGTTTAATTTTTTAGGAAAACCGTCCAGCCTGTTTTATGACGACAAATTGTGGAAAAATAACTCAGAAAATGTGATCTACTCAAACGAGCAATCGAGAGAAGTCTACTTCAAATGCTGCGTATTCAGAGAGGACAGTATTTATAATGCAAGAACGAATTTTGAGTGGTTCGAGAACGATAGACTCGTAGGAACCGAACAACGACTTAATAATAAACGACATGATGACTTATGGGAATCCCAGTCAAGTATAAGAGTAAATTTCGTAAATGGCGAAAAGGAGAAAGAAGTTAAATGTATTATTACCGGTACATCGAGAAGTAAAAAAGAAGTTTTAATTGGAAAATTTGGCATGGCCTGTAAGTAATACAAGCAACGAAATAAATAATATATTCTTATTTTTAGCACTATTTATTTGTTGCAGATTCCACAAATGAAGTGTCACTTGCAGACACTACTTTATCCATTAAAGATAGAAACATTCTAGAGGGAGAAACAAAGCAAATAACGTGTAAAGCTAATGGGTTTCCTTCTCCGAAAGACGTCTTGATGAAGAAGAAGTCTAAAGAGGAGGAATGGCAAGTAGTGTCTGTTGAATCATCAATCAATGTAACGGATTCAGGAACGTATTTATGCGAAGCACGAAACGAGAATAGAAACTGAACCAAAATGGAGAATTATATTACATCCAACATACTGTCATTTCGAAATTACGGTTGAGTACAATGCCGATACAATAGAGATTTGCGGGATGCATTTTTCCCTTACAGTTAAAGACTATACGGTATAAAAATAGTGTAAGGGAAAAATAATCCCGTAAACTCTCTATTAACTATTTCAAAACATTGATTAAACTTTTATTTCAGACCGAGAACTGTCAATCGTGATTCAATGCTTTCTGACTTGAATGCCATCGTGGCTGAATTGCAGAAAAAGATCACAAACGTGTGAATTCAAAAATCCTTAACCACTTGGGTAGTTGGCAACTCATTAAATTGGATTACAAAAATTGTACGGACGAAAAAAAAATGTTTTCATGCTTTAATAAAATGTTTTATTAGCAACAACTTCCGCTGTGGCGCTCGTTACATAAAGTTTCGCATGAGCCTGAAAAGAATAATTTCACCTTCCAGTACGCGATGCAAGATGACGCATATATGAATTCAATGCCAAATAAATTTTATTTAACTGAATAAACGGAAATTGTACAAATTTTCGATAGATTGAATGTGAAATTTATCAAGTTGCGCCACCTAACGTTAAACTGTCGGCTTCATCTGTTATTCTTAATTGCTTGTTCTTGATTGTCAGATGTTGCTGCATAAAATCCATTTAGGACGCCATTAGAAATAAAATGATTTATATTATGGTAGCAATTTTACTATTTTTATTTTATAATTTTCATTTGACATCTCACCTTTCTGCGATGTTGTGCCTCAAATTAGGTCATTGCCTTCATTAGGAGCTTGATCAATGCACAAGATTTCTAAACCTCATGAACGTTTGAAGAGTAACAACGCTAAGAAGTATAATAACCAATCGTTTGCAACATTAATTTTATTTTACTTAAATGTTCACTTCATTTAACAGTTAGTTTGTTTTCTTACAAGTGTAATCTGTACCAACAACTATACGGCAATAATTATAAACATCGGGCCACAACATACGACAACCCACTGTCGCAGACTCAGTCTGTCCGTACGCTTGAGTTGTCTTGCAGCAGCCGTCCATGCGATGACCACAACGTTCATTAAGTGCTATACATGGCCTAGACATAAAACGATTACAATTAATTATAGTTCTTTAATCACTTGTGACGATTCCTGCCTTCGCTTTTGCCGACAAACGATATTTACACGAGATAGGCAAAGACATTGTGCGAGCTAAAGTGAATTACTGACTGCATAAAGCTAAACTCTATTCCAAAAAGTACATGAAATACTCCCATTGGTTGGGAGATTCACATTGCAGATGACTACAATCACATGACTGAGTCAATTAATTCTGGTGCGTCACTATGCAAACACACAACAAATACACAAAATGGCTGCTGACCCAAATCATTCAAACTACTAAATACAAGAATAAAAATCTTACCGAATCTTATCGATGCCGACAACCCGGCCCATGTCCTCAACCCGCCCGGACATTCAACCAGCTGATGCGACCCAATTTACACACGATTAGATCCGGAAATCCAGTATTTACCCGTTTTTCGATTATTGTTTGTTTGCTTGAATTATTCGTTAAGGTTTATCAGCAATAGTGATAGGAATATCTTGGTAGCTTATTACGCGAAGCAGAATCATCAAACAGTACATTGTAGTGTGCATGTGTACTACATGTATGTACAGCCTTGGATATAAAAATCGTCACAGTCCATCTTGAAGCTTTCCTGCAGAATGAACGTATTCGGCTCTATCCACCAGATAGTGCAAAAATTCACTGATAATTTATGACGTATTAACATTGAAATGATGTCACACCATCACATTCACGTCGTTGGTTTAGATTAGGGGTCGACAAGTAATTTTGAGTGGGGTCCGGATACTAGTGAAAATTTTTTTTGAAGTCCAGAAAAAGACAACAAAATAAAACAAAAAAAACACAAAAAACACCAAAAACACCAAAAAAAACAAAAAAATCAAAAAAACACCAAAAAACAACAAAAATACCCAAAAAAAATATAATAAAAAATATCTGGCGGTCCAAGTTTCGACCTTCCGCAGGCCGGATCCGGACTGCGGGCCGCCAGTTGCCGACCGCTGGTTTAGATGATTGTGTGACGTCATTTCAATTTCCATTTGTCACAAGTTATCAGTGAGTTTTTGCACTACCTGGTGGATACAGCCAAAAACACTCATGCTGGGACGTTTTTTATGTCCAAGGTTGGTACTTGCACAAACTGATGACATTAACTTACTCTTCCCTCTCTTCATTGGTAGTTTCTTCTGAAAATCATTTAAGAATATTTGGAGATTGCTACATTTACTGCGTAAAATTTACTGAATTCAAAAAGTTCATTTTAAATTGCAATTAAACACTGTATACACCGGTACTGTATATACTGTATATACATATTTTGCTTTTTGGCCACCATTTTTTTTTTACTTTGAGTCCGGTAGTTTAAAAATGCTTTTTAGTTTAAACAACTTTTCGAATGCAGCTTTCGTGCTTTTTTTCTGAATTCTAGTTACCTGATAGTTCGGTTAAGGATGTTGACAAAACAACTTCAACAGTAAGCAAAATCAAAGTAAATATGACGAGAAGACTACGACACTGGTTCATATTGGTATTTGTTTAGAGAAATCTGTAAAAGAAAGTGAAATGCAAATAAAAAAGTAAATTCTCTCTCTCCTTTCATTTAACCAACTTCCAACACCATGTTCACCTTTGCCTAAAGAGGAAAAAATGTTGTTACCTGTAGTGTTTTTCTTCTGTGTGTGAATCAAATGTATTCTGGCTAGCATATTTCAATGTTGTTTATATAAGATCAGTGTGCCACATACAGCAATCCATCCACGTAATTATTGTCAATTGGAGCAGTTTAAATGGTTTTTTTAAACGTATTTGTAATGAATTTTAAATCTAATTTTGACGAGTTTTTAATGAATTTTAAATCCACTTTTAATGACTTTTTAATGATTTTTAAATCTACTTTGATGAGTTTTTAATGTCAGAAGGTACTCGTGGATTTGATTGGAGCACAGGAGACAGGACGATTGTGGGGAAAGTGAAATTGGCAAAATTTTTATCCATTTTAATAGTTGTGCTGATCGACTCCATGAAATATAGATGTATATGTCGAAATATAGATATACAGGGTGGTTCAAAAAGTCTGGTTCACAGTAAATAATTCCCAAACCGTTTTAGATGTTGATTTAGCAAAATGATTGTAAGGGTAATACAAGTATGTCGGGGGAAATCCAATTACGACATCCAATTTGACCTCTGAGGTCCGGATCACTCCTTATTAGCCAAGCCCATTTTAGCGAATTTTAATTCTTTAAGCCCATTTTAGCGATCTCATTTTAGCGAAAATGAGAGTACATTGCCGCAGCTTAGGACACATTTTAGCAAAGCCCGTTTTAGCGAATGATTCATTTTAGCGAAAATATTTTGCAAAAACAATTGTATGATGCATTGATGCCAAAATAAATCCAAATTCTTCTAAGTTTAGGTGAAAATTATGATCAAACGCAATGCAAAACGTACACGGCAATACTATTTTTAATGTAACGTTTCTTCATTCTCGACCACTTCGTTTTAGCGATTTTATTTTAGCGCCACCTAACTTTAGCGATCACACCGTTTTAGCGAATTTTTGGGCGTCGCTAAAATGGATTCGCTAAAGTGAAAATCGCTAAAACAAGGTGCATTCCTGAGGTTAGTTTCAAGGTAATCCATATTGTAACTCGAGAACCGTGACAGATAGATCAAAAAAGTGAATTAGAAAGTTGTAGAGCATCATCCAATTAGTCTAGAACTGTTCTTAAAAAAATTATTTCTTACTGAAAAGTTTTGAGATAAAAGGTCTGAAACATTAGTCTACTCAGCATTGTAACTCAGCTTTGTAACCTAAAACTATTGAGGCAACCAAGCTAATCCTCAATTAGGACACTTTATTGGGTCATACTTGTAAGTGGAAGAGAGGAAACACAAAAGAAAGGAAATAATTTATTTTGGAAATACATTCCACATGATAGTTTTAGGTTACAAAGCTCAGTAGACTAAAATTTCAAACCTTTTTTTCTCAAAACTTTTCAGTAAGAAACAATTTTTTTAAGAACAGTTCTAGACTAATTAGATGGCGCTCTACAACTTTGTAATCAACATTTTTTGCGTAGCATTGTTGGTTTAAAAGTTACGAGTTGCAAAACAGTGATGCAACAATGTCACATGAATTTAACATGTTTCATTGAATTCCTCACATGTCATTCATTTAAATTCATAATCAAAAGTATTTTTAAATTTACATGATTGTGAAATAATTCACCTGGTAGGTGTTCGGCGAGACACCCTGTAGAGCAGCGGTCGGCAACTGGCGGACTGCGGTCCGGATACGGACCGCGGAAGGTCGAAACTTGGACCGCGGTGACGTTTTAGCGACGTTTTTCCTACGGTTTCTTTGGTTTTCCGGTGTTTTTTTTCTTATTTTTTCTGTTTTTTTCATGTTTTTTAGGTTTTATTGGTATTTTTTGGGTTGTGTGTGTTTATTGGAGGATTTATTTGGTTTTTAAGTGTTTTCTTAGGTTTTTAGTAAGGTTTTTAAGTGTTTTTTTCGACCTCGATAAAAATTTTTAATAGTATCCGGACCCCACTTAAAATTACTTGCCGACTCCTGCTGTAGAGTGTGAAGTGACGCAGGTCACCGTGGGTAGCCAAGCGGTCACAAACAAATTCCGGCTGAAGAACACCCAGCTGAAAGTTAATCAGAAACTTACACCGGTAAGGATGTGTTTGGGTTATCTGCGGAAGCGGAAACTGATTCAGTAACCACGATGGATTCCGGCGTTAGTAAAAGCCAGGAAAGGAGATGTTATGTACGAGACCCAGTATATGGACACCCAAGAGATCATCGACTGTCAGCTCCCTAGACACAACACGTCAGGAAATGACAAGACTAACAATTCCTCCTCTTTCAAGTCTGAAGAAGTACATTAGTACATTAGAAGTGCATTAATACATTAGAAGTGCATTAGTACATTAGAAGTGCATTAGTGCATTAAAAGCACATTAGAAACAAAATTTAAGATTAGAGATTTGGAATTATGCGTTATAGAAATTAATGATCTCAAAGTGTATGATTCCGGCGATTTCCACTGTATCATTGATAACGACTACGACGTATTCAATCTTCACGTCATAGGTTAGATCTGACTTCACCATAGAAATAATTTCTACTGGGGGTGCTGGAATTTGGTTTAATTTTTTAGGAAAACCGTCCAGCCTGTTTTATGACGACAAATTGTGGAAAAATAACTCAGAAAATGTGATCTACTCAAACGAGCAATCGAGAGAAGTCTACTTCAAATGCTGCGTATTCAGAGAGGACAGTATTTATAATGCAAGAACGAATTTTGAGTGGTTCGAGAACGATAGACTCGTAGGAACCGAACAACGACTTAATAATAAACGACATGATGACTTATGGGAATCCCAGTCAAGTATAAGAGTAAATTTCGTAAATGGCGAAAAGGAGAAAGAAGTTAAATGTATTATTACCGGTACATCGAGAAGTAAAAAAGAAGTTTTAATTGGAAAATTTGGCATGGCCTGTAAGTAATACAAGCAACGAAATAAATAATATATTCTTATTTTTAGCACTATTTATTTGTTGCAGATTCCACAAATGAAGTGTCACTTGCAGACACTACTTTATCCATTAAAGATAGAAACATTCTAGAGGGAGAAACAAAGCAAATAACGTGTAAAGCTAATGGGTTTCCTTCTCCGAAAGACGTCTTGATGAAGAAGAAGTCTAAAGAGGAGGAATGGCAAGTAGTGTCTGTTGAATCATCAATCAATGTAACGGATTCAGGAACGTATTTATGCGAAGCACGAAACGAGAATAGAAACTGAACCAAAATGGAGAATTATATTACATCCAACATACTGTCATTTCGAAATTACGGTTGAGTACAATGCCGATACAATAGAGATTTGCGGGATGCATTTTTCCCTTACAGTTAAAGACTATACGGTATAAAAATAGTGTAAGGGAAAAATAATCCCGTAAACTCTCTATTAACTATTTCAAAACATTGATTAAACTTTTATTTCAGACCGAGAACTGTCAATCGTGATTCAATGCTTTCTGACTTGAATGCCATCGTGGCTGAATTGCAGAAAAAGATCACAAACGTGTGAATTCAAAAATCCTTAACCACTTGGGTAGTTGGCAACTCATTAAATTGGATTACAAAAACTGTACGGACGAAAAAAAAATGTTTTCATGCTTTAATAAAATGTTTTATTAGCAACAACTTCCGCTGTGGCGCTCGTTACATAAAGTTTCGCATGAGCCTGAAAAGAATAATTTCACCTTCCAGTACGCGATGCAAGATGACGCATATATGAATTCAATGCCAAATAAATTTTATTTAACTGAATAAACGGAAATTGTACAAATTTTCGATAGATTGAATGTGAAATTTATCAAGTTGCGCCACCTAACGTTAAACTGTCGGCTTCATCTGTTATTCTTAATTGCTTGTTCTTGATTGTCAGATGTTGCTGCATAAAATCCATTTAGGACGCCATTAGAAATAAAATGATTTATATTATGGTAGCAATTTTACTATTTTTATTTTATAATTTTCATTTGACATCTCACCTTTCTGCGATGTTGTGCCTCAAATTAGGTCATTGCCTTCATTAGGAGCTTGATCAATGCACAAGATTTCTAAACCTCATGAACGTTTGAAGAGTAACAACGCTAAGAAGTATAATAACCAATCGTTTGCAACATTAATTTTATTTTACTTAAATGTTCACTTCATTTAACAGTTAGTTTGTTTTCTTACAAGTGTAATCTGTACCAACAACTATACGGCAATAATTATAAACATCGGGCCACAACATACGACAACCCACTGTCGCAGACTCAGTCTGTCCGTACGCTTGAGTTGTCTTGCAGCAGCCGTCCATGCGATGACCACAACGTTCATTAAGTGCTATACATGGCCTAGACATAAAACGATTACAATTAATTATAGTTCTTTAATCACTTGTGACGATTCCTGCCTTCGCTTTTGCCGACAAACGATATTTACACGAGATAGGCAAAGACATTGTGCGAGCTAAAGTGAATTACTGACTGCATAAAGCTAAACTCTATTCCAAAAAGTACATGAAATACTCCCATTGGTTGGGAGATTCACATTGCAGATGACTACAATCACATGACTGAGTCAATTAATTCTGGTGCGTCACTATGCAAACACACAACAAATACACAAAATGGCTGCTGACCCAAATCATTCAAACTACTAAATACAAGAATAAAAATCTTACCGAATCTTATCGATGCCGACAACCCGGCCCATGTCCTCAACCCGCCCGGACATTCAACCAGCTGATGCGACCCAATTTACACACGATTAGATCCGGAAATCCAGTATTTACCCGTTTTTCGATTATTGTTTGTTTGCTTGAATTATTCGTTAAGGTTTATCAGCAATAGTGATAGGAATATCTTGGTAGCTTATTACGCGAAGCAGAATCATCAAACAGTACATTGTAGTGTGCATGTGTACTACATGTATGTACAGCCTTGGATATAAAAATCGTCACAGTCCATCTTGAAGCTTTCCTGCAGAATGAACGTATTCGGCTCTATCCACCAGATAGTGCAAAAATTCACTGATAATTTATGACGTATTAACATTGAAATGATGTCACACCATCACATTCACGTCGTTGGTTTAGATTAGGGGTCGACAAGTAATTTTGAGTGGGGTCCGGATACTAGTGAAAATTTTTTTTGAAGTCCAGAAAAAGACAACAAAATAAAACAAAAAAAACACAAAAAACACCAAAAACACCAAAAAAAACAAAAAAATCAAAAAAACACCAAAAAACAACAAAAATACCCAAAAAAAATATAATAAAAAATATCTGGCGGTCCAAGTTTCGACCTTCCGCAGGCCGGATCCGGACTGCGGGCCGCCAGTTGCCGACCGCTGGTTTAGATGATTGTGTGACGTCATTTCAATTTCCATTTGTCACAAGTTATCAGTGAGTTTTTGCACTACCTGGTGGATACAGCCAAAAACACTCATGCTGGGACGTTTTTTATGTCCAAGGTTGGTACTTGCACAAACTGATGACATTAACTTACTCTTCCCTCTCTTCATTGGTAGTTTCTTCTGAAAATCATTTAAGAATATTTGGAGATTGCTACATTTACTGCGTAAAATTTACTGAATTCAAAAAGTTCATTTTAAATTGCAATTAAACACTGTATACACCGGTACTGTATATACTGTATATACATATTTTGCTTTTTGGCCACCATTTTTTTTTTACTTTGAGTCCGGTAGTTTAAAAATGCTTTTTAGTTTAAACAACTTTTCGAATGCAGCTTTCGTGCTTTTTTTCTGAATTCTAGTTACCTGATAGTTCGGTTAAGGATGTTGACAAAACAACTTCAACAGTAAGCAAAATCAAAGTAAATATGACGAGAAGACTACGACACTGGTTCATATTGGTATTTGTTTAGAGAAATCTGTAAAAGAAAGTGAAATGCAAATAAAAAAGTAAATTCTCTCTCTCCTTTCATTTAACCAACTTCCAACACCATGTTCACCTTTGCCTAAAGAGGAAAAAATGTTGTTACCTGTAGTGTTTTTCTTCTGTGTGTGAATCAAATGTATTCTGGCTAGCATATTTCAATGTTGTTTATATAAGATCAGTGTGCCACATACAGCAATCCATCCACGTAATTATTGTCAATTGGAGCAGTTTAAATGGTTTTTTTAAACGTATTTGTAATGAATTTTAAATCTAATTTTGACGAGTTTTTAATGAATTTTAAATCCACTTTTAATGACTTTTTAATGATTTTTAAATCTACTTTGATGAGTTTTTAATGTCAGAAGGTACTCGTGGATTTGATTGGAGCACAGGAGACAGGACGATTGTGGGGAAAGTGAAATTGGCAAAATTTTTATCCATTTTAATAGTTGTGCTGATCGACTCCATGAAATATAGATGTATATGTCGAAATATAGATATACAGGGTGGTTCAAAAAGTCTGGTTCACAGTAAATAATTCCCAAACCGTTTTAGATGTTGATTTAGCAAAATGATTGTAAGGGTAATACAAGTATGTCGGGGGAAATCCAATTACGACATCCAATTTGACCTCTGAGGTCCGGATCACTCCTTATTAGCCAAGCCCATTTTAGCGAATTTTAATTCTTTAAGCCCATTTTAGCGATCTCATTTTAGCGAAAATGAGAGTACATTGCCGCAGCTTAGGACACATTTTAGCAAAGCCCGTTTTAGCGAATGATTCATTTTAGCGAAAATATTTTGCAAAAACAATTGTATGATGCATTGATGCCAAAATAAATCCAAATTCTTCTAAGTTTAGGTGAAAATTATGATCAAACGCAATGCAAAACGTACACGGCAATACTATTTTTAATGTAACGTTTCTTCATTCTCGACCACTTCGTTTTAGCGATTTTATTTTAGCGCCACCTAACTTTAGCGATCACACCGTTTTAGCGAATTTTTGGGCGTCGCTAAAATGGATTCGCTAAAGTGAAAATCGCTAAAACAAGGTGCATTCCTGAGGTTAGTTTCAAGGTAATCCATATTGTAACTCGAGAACCGTGACAGATAGATCAAAAAAGTGAATTAGAAAGTTGTAGAGCATCATCCAATTAGTCTAGAACTGTTCTTAAAAAAATTATTTCTTACTGAAAAGTTTTGAGATAAAAGGTCTGAAACATTAGTCTACTCAGCATTGTAACTCAGCTTTGTAACCTAAAACTATTGAGGCAACCAAGCTAATCCTCAATTAGGACACTTTATTGGGTCATACTTGTAAGTGGAAGAGAGGAAACACAAAAGAAAGGAAATAATTTATTTTGGAAATACATTCCACATGATAGTTTTAGGTTACAAAGCTCAGTAGACTAAAATTTCAAACCTTTTTTTCTCAAAACTTTTCAGTAAGAAACAATTTTTTTAAGAACAGTTCTAGACTAATTAGATGGCGCTCTACAACTTTGTAATCAACATTTTTTGCGTAGCATTGTTGGTTTAAAAGTTACGAGTTGCAAAACAGTGATGCAACAATGTCACATGAATTTAACATGTTTCATTGAATTCCTCACATGTCATTCATTTAAATTCATAATCAAAAGTATTTTTAAATTTACATGATTGTGAAATAATTCACCTGGTAGGTGTTCGGCGAGACACCCTGTAGAGCAGCGGTCGGCAACTGGCGGACCGCGGTCCGGATACGGACCGCGGAAGGTCGAAACTTGGACCGCGGTGACGTTTTAGCGACGTTTTTCCTACGGTTTCTTTGGTTTTCCGGTGTTTTTTTTCTTATTTTTTCTGTTTTTTTCATGTTTTTTAGGTTTTATTGGTATTTTTTGGGTTGTGTGTGTTTATTGGAGGATTTATTTGGTTTTTAAGTGTTTTCTTAGGTTTTTAGTAAGGTTTTTAAGTGTTTTTTTCGACCTCGATAAAAATTTTTAATAGTATCCGGACCCCACTTAAAATTACTTGCCGACTCCTGCTGTAGAGTGTGAAGTGACGCAGGTCACCGTGGGTAGCCAAGCGGTCACAAACAAATTCCGGCTGAAGAACACCCAGCTGAAAGTTAATCAGAAACTTACACCGGTAAGGATGTGTTTGGGTTATCTGCGGAAGCGGAAACTGATTCAGTAACCACGATGGATTCCGGCGTTAGTAAAAGCCAGGAAAGGAGATGTTATGTACGAGACCCAGTATATGGACACCCAAGAGATCATCGACTGTCAGCTCCCTAGACACAACACGTCAGGAAATGACAAGACTAACAATTCCTCCTCTTTCAAGTCTGAAGAAGTACATTAGTACATTAGAAGTGCATTAATACATTAGAAGTGCATTAGTACATTAGAAGTGCATTAGTGCATTAAAAGCACATTAGAAACAAAATTTAAGATTAGAGATTTGGAATTATGCGTTATAGAAATTAATGATCTCAAAGTGTATGATTCCGGCGATTTCCACTGTATCATTGATAACGACTACGACGTATTCAATCTTCACGTCATAGGTTAGATCTGACTTCACCATAGAAATAATTTCTACTGGGGGTGCTGGAATTTGGTTTAATTTTTTAGGAAAACCGTCCAGCCTGTTTTATGACGACAAATTGTGGAAAAATAACTCAGAAAATGTGATCTACTCAAACGAGCAATCGAGAGAAGTCTACTTCAAATGCTGCGTATTCAGAGAGGACAGTATTTATAATGCAAGAACGAATTTTGAGTGGTTCGAGAACGATAGACTCGTAGGAACCGAACAACGACTTAATAATAAACGACATGATGACTTATGGGAATCCCAGTCAAGTATAAGAGTAAATTTCGTAAATGGCGAAAAGGAGAAAGAAGTTAAATGTATTATTACCGGTACATCGAGAAGTAAAAAAGAAGTTTTAATTGGAAAATTTGGCATGGCCTGTAAGTAATACAAGCAACGAAATAAATAATATATTCTTATTTTTAGCACTATTTATTTGTTGCAGATTCCACAAATGAAGTGTCACTTGCAGACACTACTTTATCCATTAAAGATAGAAACATTCTAGAGGGAGAAACAAAGCAAATAACGTGTAAAGCTAATGGGTTTCCTTCTCCGAAAGACGTCTTGATGAAGAAGAAGTCTAAAGAGGAGGAATGGCAAGTAGTGTCTGTTGAATCATCAATCAATGTAACGGATTCAGGAACGTATTTATGCGAAGCACGAAACGAGAATAGAAACTGAACCAAAATGGAGAATTATATTACATCCAACATACTGTCATTTCGAAATTACGGTTGAGTACAATGCCGATACAATAGAGATTTGCGGGATGCATTTTTCCCTTACAGTTAAAGACTATACGGTATAAAAATAGTGTAAGGGAAAAATAATCCCGTAAACTCTCTATTAACTATTTCAAAACATTGATTAAACTTTTATTTCAGACCGAGAACTGTCAATCGTGATTCAATGCTTTCTGACTTGAATGCCATCGTGGCTGAATTGCAGAAAAAGATCACAAACGTGTGAATTCAAAAATCCTTAACCACTTGGGTAGTTGGCAACTCATTAAATTGGATTACAAAAATTGTACGGACGAAAAAAAAATGTTTTCATGCTTTAATAAAATGTTTTATTAGCAACAACTTCCGCTGTGGCGCTCGTTACATAAAGTTTCGCATGAGCCTGAAAAGAATAATTTCACCTTCCAGTACGCGATGCAAGATGACGCATATATGAATTCAATGCCAAATAAATTTTATTTAACTGAATAAACGGAAATTGTACAAATTTTCGATAGATTGAATGTGAAATTTATCAAGTTGCGCCACCTAACGTTAAACTGTCGGCTTCATCTGTTATTCTTAATTGCTTGTTCTTGATTGTCAGATGTTGCTGCATAAAATCCATTTAGGACGCCATTAGAAATAAAATGATTTATATTATGGTAGCAATTTTACTATTTTTATTTTATAATTTTCATTTGACATCTCACCTTTCTGCGATGTTGTGCCTCAAATTAGGTCATTGCCTTCATTAGGAGCTTGATCAATGCACAAGATTTCTAAACCTCATGAACGTTTGAAGAGTAACAACGCTAAGAAGTATAATAACCAATCGTTTGCAACATTAATTTTATTTTACTTAAATGTTCACTTCATTTAACAGTTAGTTTGTTTTCTTACAAGTGTAATCTGTACCAACAACTATACGGCAATAATTATAAACATCGGGCCACAACATACGACAACCCACTGTCGCAGACTCAGTCTGTCCGTACGCTTGAGTTGTCTTGCAGCAGCCGTCCATGCGATGACCACAACGTTCATTAAGTGCTATACATGGCCTAGACATAAAACGATTACAATTAATTATAGTTCTTTAATCACTTGTGACGATTCCTGCCTTCGCTTTTGCCGACAAACGATATTTACACGAGATAGGCAAAGACATTGTGCGAGCTAAAGTGAATTACTGACTGCATAAAGCTAAACTCTATTCCAAAAAGTACATGAAATACTCCCATTGGTTGGGAGATTCACATTGCAGATGACTACAATCACATGACTGAGTCAATTAATTCTGGTGCGTCACTATGCAAACACACAACAAATACACAAAATGGCTGCTGACCCAAATCATTCAAACTACTAAATACAAGAATAAAAATCTTACCAAATCTTATCGATGCCGACAACCCGGCCCATGTCCTCAACCCGCCCGGACATTCAACCAGCTGATGCGACCCAATTTACACACGATTAGATCCGGAAATCCAGTATTTACCCGTTTTTCGATTATTGTTTGTTTGCTTGAATTATTCGTTAAGGTTTATCAGCAATAGTGATAGGAATATCTTGGTAGCTTATTACGCGAAGCAGAATCATCAAACAGTACATTGTAGTGTGCATGTGTACTACATGTATGTACAGCCTTGGATATAAAAATCGTCACAGTCCATCTTGAAGCTTTCCTGCAGAATGAACGTATTCGGCTCTATCCACCAGATAGTGCAAAAATTCACTGATAATTTATGACGTATTAACATTGAAATGATGTCACACCATCACATTCACGTCGTTGGTTTAGATTAGGGGTCGACAAGTAATTTTGAGTGGGGTCCGGATACTAGTGAAAATTTTTTTTGAAGTCCAGAAAAAGACAACAAAATAAAACAAAAAAAACACAAAAAACACCAAAAACACCAAAAAAAACAAAAAAATCAAAAAAACACCAAAAAACAACAAAAATACCCAAAAAAAATATAATAAAAAATATCTGGCGGTCCAAGTTTCGACCTTCCGCAGGCCGGATCCGGACTGCGGGCCGCCAGTTGCCGACCGCTGGTTTAGATGATTGTGTGACGTCATTTCAATTTCCATTTGTCACAAGTTATCAGTGAGTTTTTGCACTACCTGGTGGATACAGCCAAAAACACTCATGCTGGGACGTTTTTTATGTCCAAGGTTGGTACTTGCACAAACTGATGACATTAACTTACTCTTCCCTCTCTTCATTGGTAGTTTCTTCTGAAAATCATTTAAGAATATTTGGAGATTGCTACATTTACTGCGTAAAATTTACTGAATTCAAAAAGTTCATTTTAAATTGCAATTAAACACTGTATACACCGGTACTGTATATACTGTATATACATATTTTGCTTTTTGGCCACCATTTTTTTTTTACTTTGAGTCCGGTAGTTTAAAAATGCTTTTTAGTTTAAACAACTTTTCGAATGCAGCTTTCGTGCTTTTTTTCTGAATTCTAGTTACCTGATAGTTCGGTTAAGGATGTTGACAAAACAACTTCAACAGTAAGCAAAATCAAAGTAAATATGACGAGAAGACTACGACACTGGTTCATATTGGTATTTGTTTAGAGAAATCTGTAAAAGAAAGTGAAATGCAAATAAAAAAGTAAATTCTCTCTCTCCTTTCATTTAACCAACTTCCAACACCATGTTCACCTTTGCCTAAAGAGGAAAAAATGTTGTTACCTGTAGTGTTTTTCTTCTGTGTGTGAATCAAATGTATTCTGGCTAGCATATTTCAATGTTGTTTATATAAGATCAGTGTGCCACATACAGCAATCCATCCACGTAATTATTGTCAATTGGAGCAGTTTAAATGGTTTTTTTAAACGTATTTGTAATGAATTTTAAATCTAATTTTGACGAGTTTTTAATGAATTTTAAATCCACTTTTAATGACTTTTTAATGATTTTTAAATCTACTTTGATGAGTTTTTAATGTCAGAAGGTACTCGTGGATTTGATTGGAGCACAGGAGACAGGACGATTGTGGGGAAAGTGAAATTGGCAAAATTTTTATCCATTTTAATAGTTGTGCTGATCGACTCCATGAAATATAGATGTATATGTCGAAATATAGATATACAGGGTGGTTCAAAAAGTCTGGTTCACAGTAAATAATTCCCAAACCGTTTTAGATGTTGATTTAGCAAAATGATTGTAAGGGTAATACAAGTATGTCGGGGGAAATCCAATTACGACATCCAATTTGACCTCTGAGGTCCGGATCACTCCTTATTAGCCAAGCCCATTTTAGCGAATTTTAATTCTTTAAGCCCATTTTAGCGATCTCATTTTAGCGAAAATGAGAGTACATTGCCGCAGCTTAGGACACATTTTAGCAAAGCCCGTTTTAGCGAATGATTCATTTTAGCGAAAATATTTTGCAAAAACAATTGTATGATGCATTGATGCCAAAATAAATCCAAATTCTTCTAAGTTTAGGTGAAAATTATGATCAAACGCAATGCAAAACGTACACGGCAATACTATTTTTAATGTAACGTTTCTTCATTCTCGACCACTTCGTTTTAGCGATTTATTGGGACAATTTCGTTAATTTTGAAGAGAATTCACTCGTACATCATTCCATTCATCACATCATAACAATCACCCATGTCAATTTATTGTTGCTCATATAATACAATTCTTTCATGGTTACTTACTACGTAACCATTCATAAAAACAACTCATTGTAAACGAAATACTACTAACACTCGCCCATATTAAATTCTTAATACATGCATATAAAGTTTACAATTAATTTTCATTCGAAATGTTCACTAATCCAATTGCTTCACACGCTTGCTTCAATTTCGTTTCAGAGACAGCCTTGGTCATCATATCCGCGAGCATTTGATCGGTTGACAAATACATCACACTGTAAATTCCTTCTTCAACATCTTGCCTAATAAAAGCTACTCTCCTATTAAAGTGTTTCGTTCTTGCGTGATAACACGGGTTCTTGGTCAAGTCAATTGCTGGCTGGTTGTCGCAGAAAATTACTTTCGGTCCCTTATCAGTTGTCAATCTCAGATCTTCAAGAACATTTTTGACCCATTTCACTTCCTTAGCGACCTCCACCAGACCCGAAAATTCCGCTTCACAAGACGACAAGCTGATCAAACTCTGCTTCTTCGCTTGCCATGTGATCGCTGTTCCATTCAAAGTAGTTATGAATCCCGCAAATGATTTTGCGTCGGCATTACATGCGTTCCAGGATGAGTCAGTATACCCAATCAAGTCTGAACTGGAACTTGTGTATCTCAAACTGTAGTTCACCGTCCCAATCAAGTAACGCAGGATTCTCTTGGCCGCTATCCAATGGGCTTCCTTCGGGTCATTCAGCCACTGTGAGAGGAAAGACACAGGAAATGCGATGTCTGGGCGCGTACCCTGAGCAAGGTAAAGTAACGCGCCAATCAATTCTCTATACGGCTTGTCACCTGCTGATGGACCCAATGGGTAATCCGGCGCATCCAATTTTTGTGAAACTTCCATAGGAACTTTCACAATCCTTGCCTGCTCTAATCCAAATTTGGATGCCAATTCAAGAATATACTTTGACTGATCCAAGGTGATTTGATTTTTGTGCCAATCTTGTTTTATCCTTATGCCCAATAAACTCTTTATCTCGCCCAAATCTATCACCTTGATACAACGCCGAATTCTTGCCATCAAATGATCTAATAGCTCGCTGTTGTCATCCAAGGTCAACAAATCGTCAACATATGTCGCCATAATTATCGTAGACTTTCCACGCCTGTAGATATAAACACATTGTTCCGTGGGGTGCTTGACAAATCCAACTTTTAAAAGCTCAGCTTCCAATGTTTTGTGCCAGGCACGGCCTGCTTGTGGTAAGCCATAAATTGCCTTTTGTAATAGGCAAACCTTGTCGCCCGGAACTTCCATTCCCTTTGGCAATTCCATGTAGACCGTCTGGCCCAACTTGGCATGCAAATAAGCAGTCTCCACGTCATGGTGTTTAATCCGGAAATGATACATCACTGCTAGTGCCATCAGAATCCTTATTGTAGCGAGTCTGACTACAGGAGAGAAAGATTCATCATAGTCAACGCCTTTATAAATATTGTACCCCTGGGCCACCAAACGCGCTTTGTAACGTATTACTTGTCCTTGTTGGTTGGTTTTTAGTGAATAAATCCACCGCGATCCAACCACTTTTGCATCTTTGGGTCGATCTACCAACTTCCACGTGTCCTGTTGTGTATGAGATTGTATCTCTTTCTGCATCGCCTCTTGCCACTGTACTGACTGGGCAGATTCCATTGCCTGTTTATATGTCTTTGGTATCGTTATGCGTTTAGCGTCAGGTACATCCTCCTCATTTATCAAGTTCGAAACGTCAGCATCCGGTCTGACTACCCTATTCTGTCCACGTCTTGGTCTTTGGCCGGGGTCATAAGGGACATATCGATCTGGGGGTCTCCTGATCCTCAACGGATAGCGCCTCTCAGGACCCACTTGACCAGCCCTGTTGGGCATCCTGTATTCTTGTTGAATCGGAACCTCATCGTGAGTTACCGGAACTTGCATTGTTCCGTTTGGCTCCGCTTCATCCAATATTCGTTCATCTGAAGATTGCGGTTGCTCTAACTTTGGAAGTAATGTCGATCCCTTTAATTCCTCATCAAACTTCACGTCCCTTGCGACGAAATATTTCTTTTTAACTGGGTCATAAAATTTCCATCCCGCCGATTGGAACGGATATCCCATAAAGATGGCTTTACGTGCTGTTGGTTCCAACTTGTAACGGTTTTGTTTGGGGATCCAAGTATAGGCTACACATCCGAAGATCCTCATATTGCTAACATCTGGCTTGTGTCCTGTTAGACGTTCAATTGGTGTCTCCACGTTGAATCTCCGCATCTTCGATCTGTTGCACGCATAGCCCGCTGTTTCGACCGCGTCCTGCCAAAACTGCATCGGTAATCCCGAATCCAACAGGAGGGTCCTTGCCGCGTCCAGTAACTTCCGGTTGGCCCTCTCAGCGACGCCATTTTGGGAGGGGCTCCATGGGACTGTTAATTGGTGGTGAACGCCACGCTTCGTCAACAAATTTTTAAATCTCTCGTTTAGAAACTCGGTCCCATTATCGCTTCGCAACCGCTTGAGTTTACTTCCAAACTTATTTTCAAACATTGTCAAAAAACTTTCAAATTCACCTACTGTTTGTGATTTCTCCTTCAGAAATCTCGTGAAAATTGCTCTCGAAAAATCGTCGACAATAGTAAATATATATTTACTCCCCAATGTCGATACATTTCGGAAGGGGCCACATAAATCAACGTGCAACATCTCAAATGGTTTTGTTGCCGAAATATAATTCGTCGGCTTGAATGGTGCCCTGATTTTCTTGGCCATTGCACACTTGTCGCATATTTTCGGAATCTTCGCATCCTTTAAATGCAATCCCTTCACCATATTTCTGGTCCAAAGCTCCCTCAATGACCGATAGCCTAAATGAGCCAATCGTCGGTGCCACATCTCCATCGATAATCGACTCGCTCGCTGGTCCGGTTCGTGGGGGTGGGCCAATGATGACATCCCGATGTTCATTCTTGGTGAGCTATCAATGTCATTCGAGGTAGTCTCCACTTGAAACAAACCATTAATTTTTCGCGCCTGAAATACTTTGGTCCCATCTGACGTTTTGACCTCGCAAATTCCGTCACCAAAGCATACGATAAATCCCAAATCTATTATCCTTCCAACCGATAATAGGTTGGTCTTCAATGAAGGCACGAGGTTTACATTATCTAATCGTATTCGCCTTGTCTCGCTGCCCACTCTGGTGGTCAGCAATACTGAACCATACCCGGTCGAGTGCACCTTACGTCCATCGGCTAGAAAAATATCTTTGCCGCGACTCAAGGTCAAATGATTAAAACAACTAGGGTTGTTGGCCATGTGGGACGAGGCACCTGAGTCCATAAACCAGACATTCAAGTTCCACTCAGGTCTAACCGCTCCAGTGGACATCGCGTAATCGACAACATAATCAAGGTCAGGTACATTCTCACTGACTCTTCTCGACTCTTGTGCTGCCATGTTTGCACTCTGATTGCGCGCTCGTCCAAATCCTCGATTAAAGCCCCGTCCTCTACCACGACCACGTCCCCGAAAGTCAGCTGCAGCCGCCGGGTCCACAGGTTGTCGGCATTCTGCGTATCGGTGGCCAATGCGTCCACAGTTCCAGCATTTTGGTCCACCCCTGCTTGCAGATCCCCGGCTTCCTCCTGCAGTGCCCATTGGCCGTCGGCCACTTCCTCTATTTGCGCCCCTCATCCAGGTGGCGCTCTCTATACGGGTATCAGTGGTCACTTCAACACTATTCTTACGAGTTTCTGCGGCTAATAATGCACGGCGTAGAGTGAGTAGTTTCATCGTGCTCGTCCCAGCAACATCACAACTTGTGATCACATTTGCGTATTCCGCACTTAAGCCACGCAAGATGTGCGCACACAATTCTTGCTCTTCAATAACGACCCCAATTGAACTTAATTCCTCCCGAATGGAGATCATTCTATCCAGGTATGTGGCTACTGTCTCACTTTGTTTCATCACCGTGTGTCCCAATTCAACTCTCTTTTGTACTTTAAGTTCCGCCAAATCGCCCTGGTTTTCAGTCTTCAATGCCAGCCAGGCCTCCTTGGCTGTGTCCTTATTTAACACGTGTCGTAATTGTGTCGAATCTATCGTCTGAAGAATTAAATTCAATGCCTCTACGTCGCTTGTATTCCACTTGTCTTGCCTCGTTTTAAAGTCTACATCACTCTCGCCCAAAGTCTTGATTGGCAAATCATCTTTAATTACCGTCCAGACGTCCTTGGCTCTCAGCAACGTTCTCACACGATACTCCCACGATGGGTAGTTCTTACCGTTCAATTTTTCAACGTACGTTACCGACTGCACATCGCTCTTAGTCGCCATTTCCGAATGTCGCGACTCTTACGTACAAATAGTCCAAAAAACCACAAGAAACACCGCCTAATTCAACACTCGAATCGATTCATCCACTCTTTTGCCATCCAGCTGGCATTTTTCTCGTAGCTGGGGCCCATAACCCATGTTGGGACAATTTCGTTAATTTTGAAGAGAATTCACTCGTACATCATTCCATTCATCACATCATAACAATCACCCATGTCAATTTATTGTTGCTCATATAATACAATTCTTTCATGGTTACTTACTACGTAACCATTCATAAAAACAACTCATTGTAAACGAAATACTACTAACAATTCTCGACCACTTCGTTTTAGCGATTTTATTTTAGCGCCACCTAACTTTAGCGATCACACCGTTTTAGCGAATTTTTGGGCGTCGCTAAAATGGATTCGCTAAAGTGAAAATCGCTAAAACAAGGTGCATTCCTGAGGTTAGTTTCAAGGTAATCCATATTGTAACTCGAGAACCGTGACAGATAGATCAAAAAAGTGAATTAGAAAGTTGTAGAGCATCATCCAATTAGTCTAGAACTGTTCTTAAAAAAATTATTTCTTACTGAAAAGTTTTGAGATAAAAGGTCTGAAACATTAGTCTACTCAGCATTGTAACTCAGCTTTGTAACCTAAAACTATTGAGGCAACCAAGCTAATCCTCAATTAGGACACTTTATTGGGTCATACTTGTAAGTGGAAGAGAGGAAACACAAAAGAAAGGAAATAAATTATTTTGGAAATACATTCCACATGATAGTTTTAGGTTACAAAGCTCAGTAGACTAAAATTTCAAACCTTTTTTTCTCAAAACTTTTCAGTAGGAAACAATTTTTTTAAGAACAGTTTTAGACTAATTAGATGGCGCTCTACAACTTTGTAATCAACATTTTTTGCGTAGCATTGTTGGTTTAAAAGTTACGAGTTGCAAAACAGTGATGCAACAATGTCACATGAATTTAACATGTTTCATTGAATTCCTCACATGTCATTCATTTAAATTCATAATCAAAAGTATTTTTAAATTTACATGATTGTGAAATAATTCACCTGGTAGGTGTTCGGCGAGACACCCTGTAGAGCAGCGGTCGGCAACTGGCGGACCGCGGTCCGGATACGGACCGCGGAAGGTCGAAACTTGGACCGCGGTGACGTTTTAGCGACGTTTTTCCTACGGTTTCTTTGGTTTTCCGGTGTTTTTTTTCTTATTTTTTCTGTTTTTTTCATGTTTTTTAGGTTTTATTGGTATTTTTTGGGTTGTGTGTGTTTATTGGAGGATTTATTTGGTTTTTAAGTGTTTTCTTAGGTTTTTAGTAAGGTTTTTAAGTGTTTTTTTCGACCTCGATAAAAATTTTTAATAGTATCCGGACCCCACTTAAAATTACTTGCCGACTCCTGCTGTAGAGTGTGAAGTGACGCAGGTCACCGTGGGTAGCCAAGCGGTCACAAACAAATTCCGGCTGAAGAACACCCAGCTGAAAGTTAATCAGAAACTTACACCGGTAAGGATGTGTTTGGGTTATCTGCGGAAGCGGAAACTGATTCAGTAACCACGATGGATTCCGGCGTTAGTAAAAGCCAGGAAAGGAGATGTTATGTACGAGACCCAGTATATGGACACCCAAGAGATCATCGACTGTCAGCTCCCTAGACACAACACGTCAGGAAATGACAAGACTAACAATTCCTCCTCTTTCAAGTCTGAAGAAGTACATTAGTACATTAGAAGTGCATTAATACATTAGAAGTGCATTAGTACATTAGAAGTGCATTAGTGCATTAAAAGCACATTAGAAACAAAATTTAAGATTAGAGATTTGGAATTATGCGTTATAGAAATTAATGATCTCAAAGTGTATGATTCCGGCGATTTCCACTGTATCATTGATAACGACTACGACGTATTCAATCTTCACGTCATAGGTTAGATCTGACTTCACCATAGAAATAATTTCTACTGGGGGTGCTGGAATTTGGTTTAATTTTTTAGGAAAACCGTCCAGCCTGTTTTATGACGACAAATTGTGGAAAAATAACTCAGAAAATGTGATCTACTCAGACGAGCAATCGAGAGAAGTCTACTTCAAATGCTGCGTATTCAGAGAGGACAGTATTTATAATGCAAGAACGAATTTTGAGTGGTTCGAGAACGATAGACTCGTAGGAACCGAACAACGACTTAATAATAAACGACATGATGACTTATGGGAATCCCAGTCAAGTATAAGAGTAAATTTCGTAAATGGCGAAAAGGAGAAAGAAGTTAAATGTATTATTACCGGTACATCGAGAAGTAAAAAAGAAGTTTTAATTGGAAAATTTGGCATGGCCTGTAAGTAATACAAGCAACGAAATAAATAATATATTCTTATTTTTAGCACTATTTATTTGTTGCAGATTCCACAAATGAAGTGTCACTTGCAGACACTACTTTATCCATTAAAGATAGAAACATTCTAGAGGGAGAAACAAAGCAAATAACGTGTAAAGCTAATGGGTTTCCTTCTCCGAAAGACGTCTTGATGAAGAAGAAGTCTAAAGAGGAGGAATGGCAAGTAGTGTCTGTTGAATCATCAATCAATGTAACGGATTCAGGAACGTATTTATGCGAAGCACGAAACGAGAATAGAAACTGAACCAAAATGGAGAATTATATTACATCCAACATACTGTCATTTCGAAATTACGGTTGAGTACAATGCCGATACAATAGAGATTTGCGGGATGCATTTTTCCCTTACAGTTAAAGACTATACGGTATAAAAATAGTGTAAGGGAAAAATAATCCCGTAAACTCTCTATTAACTATTTCAAAACATTGATTAAACTTTTATTTCAGACCGAGAACTGTCAATCGTGATTCAATGCTTTCTGACTTGAATGCCATCGTGGCTGAATTGCAGAAAAAGATCACAAACGTGTGAATTCAAAAATCCTTAACCACTTGGGTAGTTGGCAACTCATTAAATTGGATTAAAAAAATTGTACGGACGAAAAAAAAATGTTTTCATGCTTTAATAAAATGTTTTATTAGCAACAACTTCCGCTGTGGCGCTCGTTACATAAAGTTTCGCATGAGCCTGAAAAGAATAATTTCACCTTCCAGTACGCGATGCAAGATGACGCATATATGAATTCAATGCCAAATAAATTTTATTTAACTGAATAAACGGAAATTGTACAAATTTTCGATAGATTGAATGTGAAATTTATCAAGTTGCGCCACCTAACGTTAAACTGTCGGCTTCATCTGTTATTCTTAATTGCTTGTTCTTGATTGTCAGATGTTGCTGCATAAAATCCATTTAGGACGCCATTAGAAATAAAATGATTTATATTATGGTAGCAATTTTACTATTTTTATTTTATAATTTTCATTTGACATCTCACCTTTCTGCGATGTTGTGCCTCAAATTAGGTCATTGCCTTCATTAGGAGCTTGATCAATGCACAAGATTTCTAAACCTCATGAACGTTTGAAGAGTAACAACGCTAAGAAGTATAATAACCAATCGTTTGCAACATTAATTTTATTTTACTTAAATGTTCACTTCATTTAACAGTTAGTTTGTTTTCTTACAAGTGTAATCTGTACCAACAACTATACGGCAATAATTATAAACATCGGGCCACAACATACGACAACCCACTGTCGCAGACTCAGTCTGTCCGTACGCTTGAGTTGTCTTGCAGCAGCCGTCCATGCGATGACCACAACGTTCATTAAGTGCTATACATGGCCTAGACATAAAACGATTACAATTAATTATAGTTCTTTAATCACTTGTGACGATTCCTGCCTTCGCTTTTGCCGACAAACGATATTTACACGAGATAGGCAAAGACATTGTGCGAGCTAAAGTGAATTACTGACTGCATAAAGCTAAACTCTATTCCAAAAAGTACATGAAATACTCCCATTGGTTGGGAGATTCACATTGCAGATGACTACAATCACATGACTGAGTCAATTAATTCTGGTGCGTCACTATGCAAACACACAACAAATACACAAAATGGCTGCTGACCCAAATCATTCAAACTACTAAATACAAGAATAAAAATCTTACCGAATCTTATCGATGCCGACAACCCGGCCCATGTCCTCAACCCGCCCGGACATTCAACCAGCTGATGCGACCCAATTTACACACGATTAGATCCGGAAATCCAGTATTTACCCGTTTTTCGATTATTGTTTGTTTGCTTGAATTATTCGTTAAGGTTTATCAGCAATAGTGATAGGAATATCTTGGTAGCTTATTACGCGAAGCAGAATCATCAAACAGTACATTGTAGTGTGCATGTGTACTACATGTATGTACAGCCTTGGATATAAAAATCGTCACAGTCCATCTTGAAGCTTTCCTGCAGAATGAACGTATTCGGCTCTATCCACCAGATAGTGCAAAAATTCACTGATAATTTATGACGTATTAACATTGAAATGATGTCACACCATCACATTCACGTCGTTGGTTTAGATTAGGGGTCGACAAGTAATTTTGAGTGGGGTCCGGATACTAGTGAAAATTTTTTTTGAAGTCCAGAAAAAGACAACAAAATAAAACAAAAAAAACACAAAAAACACCAAAAACACCAAAAAAAACAAAAAAATCAAAAAAACACCAAAAAACAACAAAAATACCCAAAAAAAATATAATAAAAAATATCTGGCGGTCCAAGTTTCGACCTTCCGCAGGCCGGATCCGGACTGCGGGCCGCCAGTTGCCGACCGCTGGTTTAGATGATTGTGTGACGTCATTTCAATTTCCATTTGTCACAAGTTATCAGTGAGTTTTTGCACTACCTGGTGGATACAGCCAAAAACACTCATGCTGGGACGTTTTTTATGTCCAAGGTTGGTACTTGCACAAACTGATGACATTAACTTACTCTTCCCTCTCTTCATTGGTAGTTTCTTCTGAAAATCATTTAAGAATATTTGGAGATTGCTACATTTACTGCGTAAAATTTACTGAATTCAAAAAGTTCATTTTAAATTGCAATTAAACACTGTATACACCGGTACTGTATATACTGTATATACATATTTTGCTTTTTGGCCACCATTTTTTTTTTACTTTGAGTCCGGTAGTTTAAAAATGCTTTTTAGTTTAAACAACTTTTCGAATGCAGCTTTCGTGCTTTTTTTCTGAATTCTAGTTACCTGATAGTTCGGTTAAGGATGTTGACAAAACAACTTCAACAGTAAGCAAAATCAAAGTAAATATGACGAGAAGACTACGACACTGGTTCATATTGGTATTTGTTTAGAGAAATCTGTAAAAGAAAGTGAAATGCAAATAAAAAAGTAAATTCTCTCTCTCCTTTCATTTAACCAACTTCCAACACCATGTTCACCTTTGCCTAAAGAGGAAAAAATGTTGTTACCTGTAGTGTTTTTCTTCTGTGTGTGAATCAAATGTATTCTGGCTAGCATATTTCAATGTTGTTTATATAAGATCAGTGTGCCACATACAGCAATCCATCCACGTAATTATTGTCAATTGGAGCAGTTTAAATGGTTTTTTTAAACGTATTTGTAATGAATTTTAAATCTAATTTTGACGAGTTTTTAATGAATTTTAAATCCACTTTTAATGACTTTTTAATGATTTTTAAATCTACTTTGATGAGTTTTTAATGTCAGAAGGTACTCGTGGATTTGATTGGAGCACAGGAGACAGGACGATTGTGGGGAAAGTGAAATTGGCAAAATTTTTATCCATTTTAATAGTTGTGCTGATCGACTCCATGAAATATAGATGTATATGTCGAAATATAGATATACAGGGTGGTTCAAAAAGTCTGGTTCACAGTAAATAATTCCCAAACCGTTTTAGATGTTGATTTAGCAAAATGATTGTAAGGGTAATACAAGTATGTCGGGGGAAATCCAATTACGACATCCAATTTGACCTCTGAGGTCCGGATCACTCCTTATTAGCCAAGCCCATTTTAGCGAATTTTAATTCTTTAAGCCCATTTTAGCGATCTCATTTTAGCGAAAATGAGAGTACATTGCCGCAGCTTAGGACACATTTTAGCAAAGCCCGTTTTAGCGAATGATTCATTTTAGCGAAAATATTTTGCAAAAACAATTGTATGATGCATTGATGCCAAAATAAATCCAAATTCTTCTAAGTTTAGGTGAAAATTATGATCAAACGCAATGCAAAACGTACACGGCAATACTATTTTTAATGTAACGTTTCTTCATTCTCGACCACTTCGTTTTAGCGATTTTATTTTAGCGCCACCTAACTTTAGCGATCACACCGTTTTAGCGAATTTTTGGGCGTCGCTAAAATGGATTCGCTAAAGTGAAAATCGCTAAAACAAGGTGCATTCCTGAGGTTAGTTTCAAGGTAATCCATATTGTAACTCGAGAACCGTGACAGATAGATCAAAAAAGTGAATTAGAAAGTTGTAGAGCATCATCCAATTAGTCTAGAACTGTTCTTAAAAAAATTATTTCTTACTGAAAAGTTTTGAGATAAAAGGTCTGAAACATTAGTCTACTCAGCATTGTAACTCAGCTTTGTAACCTAAAACTATTGAGGCAACCAAGCTAATCCTCAATTAGGACACTTTATTGGGTCATACTTGTAAGTGGAAGAGAGGAAACACAAAAGAAAGGAAATAATTTATTTTGGAAATACATTCCACATGATAGTTTTAGGTTACAAAGCTCAGTAGACTAAAATTTCAAACCTTTTTTTCTCAAAACTTTTCAGTAAGAAACAATTTTTTTAAGAACAGTTCTAGACTAATTAGATGGCGCTCTACAACTTTGTAATCAACATTTTTTGCGTAGC
This sequence comes from Strigamia acuminata, assembly GCA_949358305.1. Classification (NCBI taxonomy): domain Eukaryota; kingdom Metazoa; phylum Arthropoda; class Chilopoda; order Geophilomorpha; family Linotaeniidae; genus Strigamia; species Strigamia acuminata. The sequence goes on along the minus strand of OX442315.1, from coordinate 2,423,478 downwards.
ATTGTTGGTTTAAAAGTTACGAGTTGCAAAACAGTGATGCAACAATGTCACATGAATTTAACATGTTTCATTGAATTCCTCACATGTCATTCATTTAAATTCATAATCAAAAGTATTTTTAAATTTACATGATTGTGAAATAATTCACCTGGTAGGTGTTCGGCGAGACACCCTGTAGAGCAGCGGTCGGCAACTGGCGGACCGCGGTCCGGATACGGACCGCGGAAGGTCGAAACTTGGACCGCGGTGACGTTTTAGCGACGTTTTTCCTACGGTTTCTTTGGTTTTCCGGTGTTTTTTTTCTTATTTTTTCTGTTTTTTTCATGTTTTTTAGGTTTTATTGGTATTTTTTGGGTTGTGTGTGTTTATTGGAGGATTTATTTGGTTTTTAAGTGTTTTCTTAGGTTTTTAGTAAGGTTTTTAAGTGTTTTTTTCGACCTCGATAAAAATTTTTAATAGTATCCGGACCCCACTTAAAATTACTTGCCGACTCCTGCTGTAGAGTGTGAAGTGACGCAGGTCACCGTGGGTAGCCAAGCGGTCACAAACAAATTCCGGCTGAAGAACACCCAGCTGAAAGTTAATCAGAAACTTACACCGGTAAGGATGTGTTTGGGTTATCTGCGGAAGCGGAAACTGATTCAGTAACCACGATGGATTCCGGCGTTAGTAAAAGCCAGGAAAGGAGATGTTATGTACGAGACCCAGTATATGGACACCCAAGAGATCATCGACTGTCAGCTCCCTAGACACAACACGTCAGGAAATGACAAGACTAACAATTCCTCCTCTTTCAAGTCTGAAGAAGTACATTAGTACATTAGAAGTGCATTAATACATTAGAAGTGCATTAGTACATTAGAAGTGCATTAGTGCATTAAAAGCACATTAGAAACAAAATTTAAGATTAGAGATTTGGAATTATGCGTTATAGAAATTAATGATCTCAAAGTGTATGATTCCGGCGATTTCCACTGTATCATTGATAACGACTACGACGTATTCAATCTTCACGTCATAGGTTAGATCTGACTTCACCATAGAAATAATTTCTACTGGGGGTGCTGGAATTTGGTTTAATTTTTTAGGAAAACCGTCCAGCCTGTTTTATGACGACAAATTGTGGAAAAATAACTCAGAAAATGTGATCTACTCAAACGAGCAATCGAGAGAAGTCTACTTCAAATGCTGCGTATTCAGAGAGGACAGTATTTATAATGCAAGAACGAATTTTGAGTGGTTCGAGAACGATAGACTCGTAGGAACCGAACAACGACTTAATAATAAACGACATGATGACTTATGGGAATCCCAGTCAAGTATAAGAGTAAATTTCGTAAATGGCGAAAAGGAGAAAGAAGTTAAATGTATTATTACCGGTACATCGAGAAGTAAAAAAGAAGTTTTAATTGGAAAATTTGGCATGGCCTGTAAGTAATACAAGCAACGAAATAAATAATATATTCTTATTTTTAGCACTATTTATTTGTTGCAGATTCCACAAATGAAGTGTCACTTGCAGACACTACTTTATCCATTAAAGATAGAAACATTCTAGAGGGAGAAACAAAGCAAATAACGTGTAAAGCTAATGGGTTTCCTTCTCCGAAAGACGTCTTGATGAAGAAGAAGTCTAAAGAGGAGGAATGGCAAGTAGTGTCTGTTGAATCATCAATCAATGTAACGGATTCAGGAACGTATTTATGCGAAGCACGAAACGAGAATAGAAACTGAACCAAAATGGAGAATTATATTACATCCAACATACTGTCATTTCGAAATTACGGTTGAGTACAATGCCGATACAATAGAGATTTGCGGGATGCATTTTTCCCTTACAGTTAAAGACTATACGGTATAAAAATAGTGTAAGGGAAAAATAATCCCGTAAACTCTCTATTAACTATTTCAAAACATTGATTAAACTTTTATTTCAGACCGAGAACTGTCAATCGTGATTCAATGCTTTCTGACTTGAATGCCATCGTGGCTGAATTGCAGAAAAAGATCACAAACGTGTGAATTCAAAAATCCTTAACCACTTGGGTAGTTGGCAACTCATTAAATTGGATTACAAAAATTGTACGGACGAAAAAAAAATGTTTTCATGCTTTAATAAAATGTTTTATTAGCAACAACTTCCGCTGTGGCGCTCGTTACATAAAGTTTCGCATGAGCCTGAAAAGAATAATTTCACCTTCCAGTACGCGATGCAAGATGACGCATATATGAATTCAATGCCAAATAAATTTTATTTAACTGAATAAACGGAAATTGTACAAATTTTCGATAGATTGAATGTGAAATTTATCAAGTTGCGCCACCTAACGTTAAACTGTCGGCTTCATCTGTTATTCTTAATTGCTTGTTCTTGATTGTCAGATGTTGCTGCATAAAATCCATTTAGGACGCCATTAGAAATAAAATGATTTATATTATGGTAGCAATTTTACTATTTTTATTTTATAATTTTCATTTGACATCTCACCTTTCTGCGATGTTGTGCCTCAAATTAGGTCATTGCCTTCATTAGGAGCTTGATCAATGCACAAGATTTCTAAACCTCATGAACGTTTGAAGAGTAACAACGCTAAGAAGTATAATAACCAATCGTTTGCAACATTAATTTTATTTTACTTAAATGTTCACTTCATTTAACAGTTAGTTTGTTTTCTTACAAGTGTAATCTGTACCAACAACTATACGGCAATAATTATAAACATCGGGCCACAACATACGACAACCCACTGTCGCAGACTCAGTCTGTCCGTACGCTTGAGTTGTCTTGCAGCAGCCGTCCATGCGATGACCACAACGTTCATTAAGTGCTATACATGGCCTAGACATAAAACGATTACAATTAATTATAGTTCTTTAATCACTTGTGACGATTCCTGCCTTCGCTTTTGCCGACAAACGATATTTACACGAGATAGGCAAAGACATTGTGCGAGCTAAAGTGAATTACTGACTGCATAAAGCTAAACTCTATTCCAAAAAGTACATGAAATACTCCCATTGGTTGGGAGATTCACATTGCAGATGACTACAATCACATGACTGAGTCAATTAATTCTGGTGCGTCACTATGCAAACACACAACAAATACACAAAATGGCTGCTGACCCAAATCATTCAAACTACTAAATACAAGAATAAAAATCTTACCGAATCTTATCGATGCCGACAACCCGGCCCATGTCCTCAACCCGCCCGGACATTCAACCAGCTGATGCGACCCAATTTACACACGATTAGATCCGGAAATCCAGTATTTACCCGTTTTTCGATTATTGTTTGTTTGCTTGAATTATTCGTTAAGGTTTATCAGCAATAGTGATAGGAATATCTTGGTAGCTTATTACGCGAAGCAGAATCATCAAACAGTACATTGTAGTGTGCATGTGTACTACATGTATGTACAGCCTTGGATATAAAAATCGTCACAGTCCATCTTGAAGCTTTCCTGCAGAATGAACGTATTCGGCTCTATCCACCAGATAGTGCAAAAATTCACTGATAATTTATGACGTATTAACATTGAAATGATGTCACACCATCACATTCACGTCGTTGGTTTAGATTAGGGGTCGACAAGTAATTTTGAGTGGGGTCCGGATACTAGTGAAAATTTTTTTTGAAGTCCAGAAAAAGACAACAAAATAAAACAAAAAAAACACAAAAAACACCAAAAACACCAAAAAAAACAAAAAAATCAAAAAAACACCAAAAAACAACAAAAATACCCAAAAAAAATATAATAAAAAATATCTGGCGGTCCAAGTTTCGACCTTCCGCAGGCCGGATCCGGACTGCGGGCCGCCAGTTGCCGACCGCTGGTTTAGATGATTGTGTGACGTCATTTCAATTTCCATTTGTCACAAGTTATCAGTGAGTTTTTGCACTACCTGGTGGATACAGCCAAAAACACTCATGCTGGGACGTTTTTTATGTCCAAGGTTGGTACTTGCACAAACTGATGACATTAACTTACTCTTCCCTCTCTTCATTGGTAGTTTCTTCTGAAAATCATTTAAGAATATTTGGAGATTGCTACATTTACTGCGTAAAATTTACTGAATTCAAAAAGTTCATTTTAAATTGCAATTAAACACTGTATACACCGGTACTGTATATACTGTATATACATATTTTGCTTTTTGGCCACCATTTTTTTTTTACTTTGAGTCCGGTAGTTTAAAAATGCTTTTTAGTTTAAACAACTTTTCGAATGCAGCTTTCGTGCTTTTTTTCTGAATTCTAGTTACCTGATAGTTCGGTTAAGGATGTTGACAAAACAACTTCAACAGTAAGCAAAATCAAAGTAAATATGACGAGAAGACTACGACACTGGTTCATATTGGTATTTGTTTAGAGAAATCTGTAAAAGAAAGTGAAATGCAAATAAAAAAGTAAATTCTCTCTCTCCTTTCATTTAACCAACTTCCAACACCATGTTCACCTTTGCCTAAAGAGGAAAAAATGTTGTTACCTGTAGTGTTTTTCTTCTGTGTGTGAATCAAATGTATTCTGGCTAGCATATTTCAATGTTGTTTATATAAGATCAGTGTGCCACATACAGCAATCCATCCACGTAATTATTGTCAATTGGAGCAGTTTAAATGGTTTTTTTAAACGTATTTGTAATGAATTTTAAATCTAATTTTGACGAGTTTTTAATGAATTTTAAATCCACTTTTAATGACTTTTTAATGATTTTTAAATCTACTTTGATGAGTTTTTAATGTCAGAAGGTACTCGTGGATTTGATTGGAGCACAGGAGACAGGACGATTGTGGGGAAAGTGAAATTGGCAAAATTTTTATCCATTTTAATAGTTGTGCTGATCGACTCCATGAAATATAGATGTATATGTCGAAATATAGATATACAGGGTGGTTCAAAAAGTCTGGTTCACAGTAAATAATTCCCAAACCGTTTTAGATGTTGATTTAGCAAAATGATTGTAAGGGTAATACAAGTATGTCGGGGGAAATCCAATTACGACATCCAATTTGACCTCTGAGGTCCGGATCACTCCTTATTAGCCAAGCCCATTTTAGCGAATTTTAATTCTTTAAGCCCATTTTAGCGATCTCATTTTAGCGAAAATGAGAGTACATTGCCGCAGCTTAGGACACATTTTAGCAAAGCCCGTTTTAGCGAATGATTCATTTTAGCGAAAATATTTTGCAAAAACAATTGTATGATGCATTGATGCCAAAATAAATCCAAATTCTTCTAAGTTTAGGTGAAAATTATGATCAAACGCAATGCAAAACGTACACGGCAATACTATTTTTAATGTAACGTTTCTTCATTCTCGACCACTTCGTTTTAGCGATTTATTGGGACAATTTCGTTAATTTTGAAGAGAATTCACTCGTACATCATTCCATTCATCACATCATAACAATCACCCATGTCAATTTATTGTTGCTCATATAATACAATTCTTTCATGGTTACTTACTACGTAACCATTCATAAAAACAACTCATTGTAAACGAAATACTACTAACACTCGCCCATATTAAATTCTTAATACATGCATATAAAGTTTACAATTAATTTTCATTCGAAATGTTCACTAATCCAATTGCTTCACACGCTTGCTTCAATTTCGTTTCAGAGACAGCCTTGGTCATCATATCCGCGAGCATTTGATCGGTTGACAAATACATCACACTGTAAATTCCTTCTTCAACATCTTGCCTAATAAAAGCTACTCTCCTATTAAAGTGTTTCGTTCTTGCGTGATAACACGGGTTCTTGGTCAAGTCAATTGCTGGCTGGTTGTCGCAGAAAATTACTTTCGGTCCCTTATCAGTTGTCAATCTCAGATCTTCAAGAACATTTTTGACCCATTTCACTTCCTTAGCGACCTCCACCAGACCCGAAAATTCCGCTTCACAAGACGACAAGCTGATCAAACTCTGCTTCTTCGCTTGCCATGTGATCGCTGTTCCATTCAAAGTAGTTATGAATCCCGCAAATGATTTTGCGTCGGCATTACATGCGTTCCAGGATGAGTCAGTATACCCAATCAAGTCTGAACTGGAACTTGTGTATCTCAAACTGTAGTTCACCGTCCCAATCAAGTAACGCAGGATTCTCTTGGCCGCTATCCAATGGGCTTCCTTCGGGTCATTCAGCCACTGTGAGAGGAAAGACACAGGAAATGCGATGTCTGGGCGCGTACCCTGAGCAAGGTAAAGTAACGCGCCAATCAATTCTCTATACGGCTTGTCACCTGCTGATGGACCCAATGGGTAATCCGGCGCATCCAATTTTTGTGAAACTTCCATAGGAACTTTCACAATCCTTGCCTGCTCTAATCCAAATTTGGATGCCAATTCAAGAATATACTTTGACTGATCCAAGGTGATTTGATTTTTGTGCCAATCTTGTTTTATCCTTATGCCCAATAAACTCTTTATCTCGCCCAAATCTATCACCTTGATACAACGCCGAATTCTTGCCATCAAATGATCTAATAGCTCGCTGTTGTCATCCAAGGTCAACAAATCGTCAACATATGTCGCCATAATTATCGTAGACTTTCCACGCCTGTAGATATAAACACATTGTTCCGTGGGGTGCTTGACAAATCCAACTTTTAAAAGCTCAGCTTCCAATGTTTTGTGCCAGGCACGGCCTGCTTGTGGTAAGCCATAAATTGCCTTTTGTAATAGGCAAACCTTGTCGCCCGGAACTTCCATTCCCTTTGGCAATTCCATGTAGACCGTCTGGCCCAACTTGGCATGCAAATAAGCAGTCTCCACGTCATGGTGTTTAATCCGGAAATGATACATCACTGCTAGTGCCATCAGAATCCTTATTGTAGCGAGTCTGACTACAGGAGAGAAAGATTCATCATAGTCAACGCCTTTATAAATATTGTACCCCTGGGCCACCAAACGCGCTTTGTAACGTATTACTTGTCCTTGTTGGTTGGTTTTTAGTGAATAAATCCACCGCGATCCAACCACTTTTGCATCTTTGGGTCGATCTACCAACTTCCACGTGTCCTGTTGTGTATGAGATTGTATCTCTTTCTGCATCGCCTCTTGCCACTGTACTGACTGGGCAGATTCCATTGCCTGTTTATATGTCTTTGGTATCGTTATGCGTTTAGCGTCAGGTACATCCTCCTCATTTATCAAGTTCGAAACGTCAGCATCCGGTCTGACTACCCTATTCTGTCCACGTCTTGGTCTTTGGCCGGGGTCATAAGGGACATATCGATCTGGGGGTCTCCTGATCCTCAACGGATAGCGCCTCTCAGGACCCACTTGACCAGCCCTGTTGGGCATCCTGTATTCTTGTTGAATCGGAACCTCATCGTGAGTTACCGGAACTTGCATTGTTCCGTTTGGCTCCGCTTCATCCAATATTCGTTCATCTGAAGATTGCGGTTGCTCTAACTTTGGAAGTAATGTCGATCCCTTTAATTCCTCATCAAACTTCACGTCCCTTGCGACGAAATATTTCTTTTTAACTGGGTCATAAAATTTCCATCCCGCCGATTGGAACGGATATCCCATAAAGATGGCTTTACGTGCTGTTGGTTCCAACTTGTAACGGTTTTGTTTGGGGATCCAAGTATAGGCTACACATCCGAAGATCCTCATATTGCTAACATCTGGCTTGTGTCCTGTTAGACGTTCAATTGGTGTCTCCACGTTGAATCTCCGCATCTTCGATCTGTTGCACGCATAGCCCGCTGTTTCGACCGCGTCCTGCCAAAACTGCATCGGTAATCCCGAATCCAACAGGAGGGTCCTTGCCGCGTCCAGTAACTTCCGGTTGGCCCTCTCAGCGACGCCATTTTGGGAGGGGCTCCATGGGACTGTTAATTGGTGGTGAACGCCACGCTTCGTCAACAAATTTTTAAATCTCTCGTTTAGAAACTCGGTCCCATTATCGCTTCGCAACCGCTTGAGTTTACTTCCAAACTTATTTTCAAACATTGTCAAAAAACTTTCAAATTCACCTACTGTTTGTGATTTCTCCTTCAGAAATCTCGTGAAAATTGCTCTCGAAAAATCGTCGACAATAGTAAATATATATTTACTCCCCAATGTCGATACATTTCGGAAGGGGCCACATAAATCAACGTGCAACATCTCAAATGGTTTTGTTGCCGAAATATAATTCGTCGGCTTGAATGGTGCCCTGATTTTCTTGGCCATTGCACACTTGTCGCATATTTTCGGAATCTTCGCATCCTTTAAATGCAATCCCTTCACCATATTTCTGGTCCAAAGCTCCCTCAATGACCGATAGCCTAAATGAGCCAATCGTCGGTGCCACATCTCCATCGATAATCGACTCGCTCGCTGGTCCGGTTCGTGGGGGTGGGCCAATGATGACATCCCGATGTTCATTCTTGGTGAGCTATCAATGTCATTCGAGGTAGTCTCCACTTGAAACAAACCATTAATTTTTCGCGCCTGAAATACTTTGGTCCCATCTGACGTTTTGACCTCGCAAATTCCGTCACCAAAGCATACGATAAATCCCAAATCTATTATCCTTCCAACCGATAATAGGTTGGTCTTCAATGAAGGCACGAGGTTTACATTATCTAATCGTATTCGCCTTGTCTCGCTGCCCACTCTGGTGGTCAGCAATACTGAACCATACCCGGTCGAGTGCACCTTACGTCCATCGGCTAGAAAAATATCTTTGCCGCGACTCAAGGTCAAATGATTAAAACAACTAGGGTTGTTGGCCATGTGGGACGAGGCACCTGAGTCCATAAACCAGACATTCAAGTTCCACTCAGGTCTAACCGCTCCAGTGGACATCGCGTAATCGACAACATAATCAAGGTCAGGTACATTCTCACTGACTCTTCTCGACTCTTGTGCTGCCATGTTTGCACTCTGATTGCGCGCTCGTCCAAATCCTCGATTAAAGCCCCGTCCTCTACCACGACCACGTCCCCGAAAGTCAGCTGCAGCCGCCGGGTCCACAGGTTGTCGGCATTCTGCGTATCGGTGGCCAATGCGTCCACAGTTCCAGCATTTTGGTCCACCCCTGCTTGCAGATCCCCGGCTTCCTCCTGCAGTGCCCATTGGCCGTCGGCCACTTCCTCTATTTGCGCCCCTCATCCAGGTGGCGCTCTCTATACGGGTATCAGTGGTCACTTCAACACTATTCTTACGAGTTTCTGCGGCTAATAATGCACGGCGTAGAGTGAGTAGTTTCATCGTGCTCGTCCCAGCAACATCACAACTTGTGATCACATTTGCGTATTCCGCACTTAAGCCACGCAAGATGTGCGCACACAATTCTTGCTCTTCAATAACGACCCCAATTGAACTTAATTCCTCCCGAATGGAGATCATTCTATCCAGGTATGTGGCTACTGTCTCACTTTGTTTCATCACCGTGTGTCCCAATTCAACTCTCTTTTGTACTTTAAGTTCCGCCAAATCGCCCTGGTTTTCAGTCTTCAATGCCAGCCAGGCCTCCTTGGCTGTGTCCTTATTTAACACGTGTCGTAATTGTGTCGAATCTATCGTCTGAAGAATTAAATTCAATGCCTCTACGTCGCTTGTATTCCACTTGTCTTGCCTCGTTTTAAAGTCTACATCACTCTCGCCCAAAGTCTTGATTGGCAAATCATCTTTAATTACCGTCCAGACGTCCTTGGCTCTCAGCAACGTTCTCACACGATACTCCCACGATGGGTAGTTCTTACCGTTCAATTTTTCAACGTACGTTACCGACTGCACATCGCTCTTAGTCGCCATTTCCGAATGTCGCGACTCTTACGTACAAATAGTCCAAAAAACCACAAGAAACACCGCCTAATTCAACACTCGAATCGATTCATCCACTCTTTTGCCATCCAGCTGGCATTTTTCTCGTAGCTGGGGCCCATAACCCATGTTGGGACAATTTCGTTAATTTTGAAGAGAATTCACTCGTACATCATTCCATTCATCACATCATAACAATCACCCATGTCAATTTATTGTTGCTCATATAATACAATTCTTTCATGGTTACTTACTACGTAACCATTCATAAAAACAACTCATTGTAAACGAAATACTACTAACAATTCTCGACCACTTCGTTTTAGCGATTTTATTTTAGCGCCACCTAACTTTAGCGATCACACCGTTTTAGCGAATTTTTGGGCGTCGCTAAAATGGATTCGCTAAAGTGAAAATCGCTAAAACAAGGTGCATTCCTGAGGTTAGTTTCAAGGTAATCCATATTGTAACTCGAGAACCGTGACAGATAGATCAAAAAAGTGAATTAGAAAGTTGTAGAGCATCATCCAATTAGTCTAGAACTGTTCTTAAAAAAATTATTTCTTACTGAAAAGTTTTGAGATAAAAGGTCTGAAACATTAGTCTACTCAGCATTGTAACTCAGCTTTGTAACCTAAAACTATTGAGGCAACCAAGCTAATCCTCAATTAGGACACTTTATTGGGTCATACTTGTAAGTGGAAGAGAGGAAACACAAAAGAAAGGAAATAAATTATTTTGGAAATACATTCCACATGATAGTTTTAGGTTACAAAGCTCAGTAGACTAAAATTTCAAACCTTTTTTTCTCAAAACTTTTCAGTAGGAAACAATTTTTTTAAGAACAGTTCTAGACTAATTAGATGGCGCTCTACAACTTTGTAATCAACATTTTTTGCGTAGCATTGTTGGTTTAAAAGTTACGAGTTGCAAAACAGTGATGCAACAATGTCACATGAATTTAACATGTTTCATTGAATTCCTCACATGTCATTCATTTAAATTCATAATCAAAAGTATTTTTAAATTTACATGATTGTGAAATAATTCACCTGGTAGGTGTTCGGCGAGACACCCTGTAGAGCAGCGGTCGGCAACTGGCGGACCGCGGTCCGGATACGGACCGCGGAAGGTCGAAACTTGGACCGCGGTGACGTTTTAGCGACGTTTTTCCTACGGTTTCTTTGGTTTTCCGGTGTTTTTTTTCTTATTTTTTCTGTTTTTTTCATGTTTTTTAGGTTTTATTGGTATTTTTTGGGTTGTGTGTGTTTATTGGAGGATTTATTTGGTTTTTAAGTGTTTTCTTAGGTTTTTAGTAAGGTTTTTAAGTGTTTTTTTCGACCTCGATAAAAATTTTTAATAGTATCCGGACCCCACTTAAAATTACTTGCCGACTCCTGCTGTAGAGTGTGAAGTGACGCAGGTCACCGTGGGTAGCCAAGCGGTCACAAACAAATTCCGGCTGAAGAACACCCAGCTGAAAGTTAATCAGAAACTTACACCGGTAAGGATGTGTTTGGGTTATCTGCGGAAGCGGAAACTGATTCAGTAACCACGATGGATTCCGGCGTTAGTAAAAGCCAGGAAAGGAGATGTTATGTACGAGACCCAGTATATGGACACCCAAGAGATCATCGACTGTCAGCTCCCTAGACACAACACGTCAGGAAATGACAAGACTAACAATTCCTCCTCTTTCAAGTCTGAAGAAGTACATTAGTACATTAGAAGTGCATTAATACATTAGAAGTGCATTAGTACATTAGAAGTGCATTAGTGCATTAAAAGCACATTAGAAACAAAATTTAAGATTAGAGATTTGGAATTATGCGTTATAGAAATTAATGATCTCAAAGTGTATGATTCCGGCGATTTCCACTGTATCATTGATAACGACTACGACGTATTCAATCTTCACGTCATAGGTTAGATCTGACTTCACCATAGAAATAATTTCTACTGGGGGTGCTGGAATTTGGTTTAATTTTTTAGGAAAACCGTCCAGCCTGTTTTATGACGACAAATTGTGGAAAAATAACTCAGAAAATGTGATCTACTCAGACGAGCAATCGAGAGAAGTCTACTTCAAATGCTGCGTATTCAGAGAGGACAGTATTTATAATGCAAGAACGAATTTTGAGTGGTTCGAGAACGATAGACTCGTAGGAACCGAACAACGACTTAATAATAAACGACATGATGACTTATGGGAATCCCAGTCAAGTATAAGAGTAAATTTCGTAAATGGCGAAAAGGAGAAAGAAGTTAAATGTATTATTACCGGTACATCGAGAAGTAAAAAAGAAGTTTTAATTGGAAAATTTGGCATGGCCTGTAAGTAATACAAGCAACGAAATAAATAATATATTCTTATTTTTAGCACTATTTATTTGTTGCAGATTCCACAAATGAAGTGTCACTTGCAGACACTACTTTATCCATTAAAGATAGAAACATTCTAGAGGGAGAAACAAAGCAAATAACGTGTAAAGCTAATGGGTTTCCTTCTCCGAAAGACGTCTTGATGAAGAAGAAGTCTAAAGAGGAGGAATGGCAAGTAGTGTCTGTTGAATCATCAATCAATGTAACGGATTCAGGAACGTATTTATGCGAAGCACGAAACGAGAATAGAAACTGAACCAAAATGGAGAATTATATTACATCCAACATACTGTCATTTCGAAATTACGGTTGAGTACAATGCCGATACAATAGAGATTTGCGGGATGCATTTTTCCCTTACAGTTAAAGACTATACGGTATAAAAATAGTGTAAGGGAAAAATAATCCCGTAAACTCTCTATTAACTATTTCAAAACATTGATTAAACTTTTATTTCAGACCGAGAACTGTCAATCGTGATTCAATGCTTTCTGACTTGAATGCCATCGTGGCTGAATTGCAGAAAAAGATCACAAACGTGTGAATTCAAAAATCCTTAACCACTTGGGTAGTTGGCAACTCATTAAATTGGATTAAAAAAATTGTACGGACGAAAAAAAAATGTTTTCATGCTTTAATAAAATGTTTTATTAGCAACAACTTCCGCTGTGGCGCTCGTTACATAAAGTTTCGCATGAGCCTGAAAAGAATAATTTCACCTTCCAGTACGCGATGCAAGATGACGCATATATGAATTCAATGCCAAATAAATTTTATTTAACTGAATAAACGGAAATTGTACAAATTTTCGATAGATTGAATGTGAAATTTATCAAGTTGCGCCACCTAACGTTAAACTGTCGGCTTCATCTGTTATTCTTAATTGCTTGTTCTTGATTGTCAGATGTTGCTGCATAAAATCCATTTAGGACGCCATTAGAAATAAAATGATTTATATTATGGTAGCAATTTTACTATTTTTATTTTATAATTTTCATTTGACATCTCACCTTTCTGCGATGTTGTGCCTCAAATTAGGTCATTGCCTTCATTAGGAGCTTGATCAATGCACAAGATTTCTAAACCTCATGAACGTTTGAAGAGTAACAACGCTAAGAAGTATAATAACCAATCGTTTGCAACATTAATTTTATTTTACTTAAATGTTCACTTCATTTAACAGTTAGTTTGTTTTCTTACAAGTGTAATCTGTACCAACAACTATACGGCAATAATTATAAACATCGGGCCACAACATACGACAACCCACTGTCGCAGACTCAGTCTGTCCGTACGCTTGAGTTGTCTTGCAGCAGCCGTCCATGCGATGACCACAACGTTCATTAAGTGCTATACATGGCCTAGACATAAAACGATTACAATTAATTATAGTTCTTTAATCACTTGTGACGATTCCTGCCTTCGCTTTTGCCGACAAACGATATTTACACGAGATAGGCAAAGACATTGTGCGAGCTAAAGTGAATTACTGACTGCATAAAGCTAAACTCTATTCCAAAAAGTACATGAAATACTCCCATTGGTTGGGAGATTCACATTGCAGATGACTACAATCACATGACTGAGTCAATTAATTCTGGTGCGTCACTATGCAAACACACAACAAATACACAAAATGGCTGCTGACCCAAATCATTCAAACTACTAAATACAAGAATAAAAATCTTACCGAATCTTATCGATGCCGACAACCCGGCCCATGTCCTCAACCCGCCCGGACATTCAACCAGCTGATGCGACCCAATTTACACACGATTAGATCCGGAAATCCAGTATTTACCCGTTTTTCGATTATTGTTTGTTTGCTTGAATTATTCGTTAAGGTTTATCAGCAATAGTGATAGGAATATCTTGGTAGCTTATTACGCGAAGCAGAATCATCAAACAGTACATTGTAGTGTGCATGTGTACTACATGTATGTACAGCCTTGGATATAAAAATCGTCACAGTCCATCTTGAAGCTTTCCTGCAGAATGAACGTATTCGGCTCTATCCACCAGATAGTGCAAAAATTCACTGATAATTTATGACGTATTAACATTGAAATGATGTCACACCATCACATTCACGTCGTTGGTTTAGATTAGGGGTCGACAAGTAATTTTGAGTGGGGTCCGGATACTAGTGAAAATTTTTTTTGAAGTCCAGAAAAAGACAACAAAATAAAACAAAAAAAACACAAAAAACACCAAAAACACCAAAAAAAACAAAAAAATCAAAAAAACACCAAAAAACAACAAAAATACCCAAAAAAAATATAATAAAAAATATCTGGCGGTCCAAGTTTCGACCTTCCGCAGGCCGGATCCGGACTGCGGGCCGCCAGTTGCCGACCGCTGGTTTAGATGATTGTGTGACGTCATTTCAATTTCCATTTGTCACAAGTTATCAGTGAGTTTTTGCACTACCTGGTGGATACAGCCAAAAACACTCATGCTGGGACGTTTTTTATGTCCAAGGTTGGTACTTGCACAAACTGATGACATTAACTTACTCTTCCCTCTCTTCATTGGTAGTTTCTTCTGAAAATCATTTAAGAATATTTGGAGATTGCTACATTTACTGCGTAAAATTTACTGAATTCAAAAAGTTCATTTTAAATTGCAATTAAACACTGTATACACCGGTACTGTATATACTGTATATACATATTTTGCTTTTTGGCCACCATTTTTTTTTTACTTTGAGTCCGGTAGTTTAAAAATGCTTTTTAGTTTAAACAACTTTTCGAATGCAGCTTTCGTGCTTTTTTTCTGAATTCTAGTTACCTGATAGTTCGGTTAAGGATGTTGACAAAACAACTTCAACAGTAAGCAAAATCAAAGTAAATATGACGAGAAGACTACGACACTGGTTCATATTGGTATTTGTTTAGAGAAATCTGTAAAAGAAAGTGAAATGCAAATAAAAAAGTAAATTCTCTCTCTCCTTTCATTTAACCAACTTCCAACACCATGTTCACCTTTGCCTAAAGAGGAAAAAATGTTGTTACCTGTAGTGTTTTTCTTCTGTGTGTGAATCAAATGTATTCTGGCTAGCATATTTCAATGTTGTTTATATAAGATCAGTGTGCCACATACAGCAATCCATCCACGTAATTATTGTCAATTGGAGCAGTTTAAATGGTTTTTTTAAACGTATTTGTAATGAATTTTAAATCTAATTTTGACGAGTTTTTAATGAATTTTAAATCCACTTTTAATGACTTTTTAATGATTTTTAAATCTACTTTGATGAGTTTTTAATGTCAGAAGGTACTCGTGGATTTGATTGGAGCACAGGAGACAGGACGATTGTGGGGAAAGTGAAATTGGCAAAATTTTTATCCATTTTAATAGTTGTGCTGATCGACTCCATGAAATATAGATGTATATGTCGAAATATAGATATACAGGGTGGTTCAAAAAGTCTGGTTCACAGTAAATAATTCCCAAACCGTTTTAGATGTTGATTTAGCAAAATGATTGTAAGGGTAATACAAGTATGTCGGGGGAAATCCAATTACGACATCCAATTTGACCTCTGAGGTCCGGATCACTCCTTATTAGCCAAGCCCATTTTAGCGAATTTTAATTCTTTAAGCCCATTTTAGCGATCTCATTTTAGCGAAAATGAGAGTACATTGCCGCAGCTTAGGACACATTTTAGCAAAGCCCGTTTTAGCGAATGATTCATTTTAGCGAAAATATTTTGCAAAAACAATTGTATGATGCATTGATGCCAAAATAAATCCAAATTCTTCTAAGTTTAGGTGAAAATTATGATCAAACGCAATGCAAAACGTACACGGCAATACTATTTTTAATGTAACGTTT
Organism: Strigamia acuminata; assembly: GCA_949358305.1. Classification (NCBI taxonomy): domain Eukaryota; kingdom Metazoa; phylum Arthropoda; class Chilopoda; order Geophilomorpha; family Linotaeniidae; genus Strigamia; species Strigamia acuminata. The sequence goes on along the minus strand of OX442315.1, from coordinate 2,407,487 downwards.
CTTCATTCTCGACCACTTCGTTTTAGCGATTTTATTTTAGCGCCACCTAACTTTAGCGATCACACCGTTTTAGCGAATTTTTGGGCGTCGCTAAAATGGATTCGCTAAAGTGAAAATCGCTAAAACAAGGTGCATTCCTGAGGTTAGTTTCAAGGTAATCCATATTGTAACTCGAGAACCGTGACAGATAGATCAAAAAAGTGAATTAGAAAGTTGTAGAGCATCATCCAATTAGTCTAGAACTGTTCTTAAAAAAATTATTTCTTACTGAAAAGTTTTGAGATAAAAGGTCTGAAACATTAGTCTACTCAGCATTGTAACTCAGCTTTGTAACCTAAAACTATTGAGGCAACCAAGCTAATCCTCAATTAGGACACTTTATTGGGTCATACTTGTAAGTGGAAGAGAGGAAACACAAAAGAAAGGAAATAATTTATTTTGGAAATACATTCCACATGATAGTTTTAGGTTACAAAGCTCAGTAGACTAAAATTTCAAACCTTTTTTTCTCAAAACTTTTCAGTAAGAAACAATTTTTTTAAGAACAGTTCTAGACTAATTAGATGGCGCTCTACAACTTTGTAATCAACATTTTTTGCGTAGCATTGTTGGTTTAAAAGTTACGAGTTGCAAAACAGTGATGCAACAATGTCACATGAATTTAACATGTTTCATTGAATTCCTCACATGTCATTCATTTAAATTCATAATCAAAAGTATTTTTAAATTTACATGATTGTGAAATAATTCACCTGGTAGGTGTTCGGCGAGACACCCTGTAGAGCAGCGGTCGGCAACTGGCGGACCGCGGTCCGGATACGGACCGCGGAAGGTCGAAACTTGGACCGCGGTGACGTTTTAGCGACGTTTTTCCTACGGTTTCTTTGGTTTTCCGGTGTTTTTTTTCTTATTTTTTCTGTTTTTTTCATGTTTTTTAGGTTTTATTGGTATTTTTTGGGTTGTGTGTGTTTATTGGAGGATTTATTTGGTTTTTAAGTGTTTTCTTAGGTTTTTAGTAAGGTTTTTAAGTGTTTTTTTCGACCTCGATAAAAATTTTTAATAGTATCCGGACCCCACTTAAAATTACTTGCCGACTCCTGCTGTAGAGTGTGAAGTGACGCAGGTCACCGTGGGTAGCCAAGCGGTCACAAACAAATTCCGGCTGAAGAACACCCAGCTGAAAGTTAATCAGAAACTTACACCGGTAAGGATGTGTTTGGGTTATCTGCGGAAGCGGAAACTGATTCAGTAACCACGATGGATTCCGGCGTTAGTAAAAGCCAGGAAAGGAGATGTTATGTACGAGACCCAGTATATGGACACCCAAGAGATCATCGACTGTCAGCTCCCTAGACACAACACGTCAGGAAATGACAAGACTAACAATTCCTCCTCTTTCAAGTCTGAAGAAGTACATTAGTACATTAGAAGTGCATTAATACATTAGAAGTGCATTAGTACATTAGAAGTGCATTAGTGCATTAAAAGCACATTAGAAACAAAATTTAAGATTAGAGATTTGGAATTATGCGTTATAGAAATTAATGATCTCAAAGTGTATGATTCCGGCGATTTCCACTGTATCATTGATAACGACTACGACGTATTCAATCTTCACGTCATAGGTTAGATCTGACTTCACCATAGAAATAATTTCTACTGGGGGTGCTGGAATTTGGTTTAATTTTTTAGGAAAACCGTCCAGCCTGTTTTATGACGACAAATTGTGGAAAAATAACTCAGAAAATGTGATCTACTCAAACGAGCAATCGAGAGAAGTCTACTTCAAATGCTGCGTATTCAGAGAGGACAGTATTTATAATGCAAGAACGAATTTTGAGTGGTTCGAGAACGATAGACTCGTAGGAACCGAACAACGACTTAATAATAAACGACATGATGACTTATGGGAATCCCAGTCAAGTATAAGAGTAAATTTCGTAAATGGCGAAAAGGAGAAAGAAGTTAAATGTATTATTACCGGTACATCGAGAAGTAAAAAAGAAGTTTTAATTGGAAAATTTGGCATGGCCTGTAAGTAATACAAGCAACGAAATAAATAATATATTCTTATTTTTAGCACTATTTATTTGTTGCAGATTCCACAAATGAAGTGTCACTTGCAGACACTACTTTATCCATTAAAGATAGAAACATTCTAGAGGGAGAAACAAAGCAAATAACGTGTAAAGCTAATGGGTTTCCTTCTCCGAAAGACGTCTTGATGAAGAAGAAGTCTAAAGAGGAGGAATGGCAAGTAGTGTCTGTTGAATCATCAATCAATGTAACGGATTCAGGAACGTATTTATGCGAAGCACGAAACGAGAATAGAAACTGAACCAAAATGGAGAATTATATTACATCCAACATACTGTCATTTCGAAATTACGGTTGAGTACAATGCCGATACAATAGAGATTTGCGGGATGCATTTTTCCCTTACAGTTAAAGACTATACGGTATAAAAATAGTGTAAGGGAAAAATAATCCCGTAAACTCTCTATTAACTATTTCAAAACATTGATTAAACTTTTATTTCAGACCGAGAACTGTCAATCGTGATTCAATGCTTTCTGACTTGAATGCCATCGTGGCTGAATTGCAGAAAAAGATCACAAACGTGTGAATTCAAAAATCCTTAACCACTTGGGTAGTTGGCAACTCATTAAATTGGATTACAAAAATTGTACGGACGAAAAAAAAATGTTTTCATGCTTTAATAAAATGTTTTATTAGCAACAACTTCCGCTGTGGCGCTCGTTACATAAAGTTTCGCATGAGCCTGAAAAGAATAATTTCACCTTCCAGTACGCGATGCAAGATGACGCATATATGAATTCAATGCCAAATAAATTTTATTTAACTGAATAAACGGAAATTGTACAAATTTTCGATAGATTGAATGTGAAATTTATCAAGTTGCGCCACCTAACGTTAAACTGTCGGCTTCATCTGTTATTCTTAATTGCTTGTTCTTGATTGTCAGATGTTGCTGCATAAAATCCATTTAGGACGCCATTAGAAATAAAATGATTTATATTATGGTAGCAATTTTACTATTTTTATTTTATAATTTTCATTTGACATCTCACCTTTCTGCGATGTTGTGCCTCAAATTAGGTCATTGCCTTCATTAGGAGCTTGATCAATGCACAAGATTTCTAAACCTCATGAACGTTTGAAGAGTAACAACGCTAAGAAGTATAATAACCAATCGTTTGCAACATTAATTTTATTTTACTTAAATGTTCACTTCATTTAACAGTTAGTTTGTTTTCTTACAAGTGTAATCTGTACCAACAACTATACGGCAATAATTATAAACATCGGGCCACAACATACGACAACCCACTGTCGCAGACTCAGTCTGTCCGTACGCTTGAGTTGTCTTGCAGCAGCCGTCCATGCGATGACCACAACGTTCATTAAGTGCTATACATGGCCTAGACATAAAACGATTACAATTAATTATAGTTCTTTAATCACTTGTGACGATTCCTGCCTTCGCTTTTGCCGACAAACGATATTTACACGAGATAGGCAAAGACATTGTGCGAGCTAAAGTGAATTACTGACTGCATAAAGCTAAACTCTATTCCAAAAAGTACATGAAATACTCCCATTGGTTGGGAGATTCACATTGCAGATGACTACAATCACATGACTGAGTCAATTAATTCTGGTGCGTCACTATGCAAACACACAACAAATACACAAAATGGCTGCTGACCCAAATCATTCAAACTACTAAATACAAGAATAAAAATCTTACCGAATCTTATCGATGCCGACAACCCGGCCCATGTCCTCAACCCGCCCGGACATTCAACCAGCTGATGCGACCCAATTTACACACGATTAGATCCGGAAATCCAGTATTTACCCGTTTTTCGATTATTGTTTGTTTGCTTGAATTATTCGTTAAGGTTTATCAGCAATAGTGATAGGAATATCTTGGTAGCTTATTACGCGAAGCAGAATCATCAAACAGTACATTGTAGTGTGCATGTGTACTACATGTATGTACAGCCTTGGATATAAAAATCGTCACAGTCCATCTTGAAGCTTTCCTGCAGAATGAACGTATTCGGCTCTATCCACCAGATAGTGCAAAAATTCACTGATAATTTATGACGTATTAACATTGAAATGATGTCACACCATCACATTCACGTCGTTGGTTTAGATTAGGGGTCGACAAGTAATTTTGAGTGGGGTCCGGATACTAGTGAAAATTTTTTTTGAAGTCCAGAAAAAGACAACAAAATAAAACAAAAAAAACACAAAAAACACCAAAAACACCAAAAAAAACAAAAAAATCAAAAAAACACCAAAAAACAACAAAAATACCCAAAAAAAATATAATAAAAAATATCTGGCGGTCCAAGTTTCGACCTTCCGCAGGCCGGATCCGGACTGCGGGCCGCCAGTTGCCGACCGCTGGTTTAGATGATTGTGTGACGTCATTTCAATTTCCATTTGTCACAAGTTATCAGTGAGTTTTTGCACTACCTGGTGGATACAGCCAAAAACACTCATGCTGGGACGTTTTTTATGTCCAAGGTTGGTACTTGCACAAACTGATGACATTAACTTACTCTTCCCTCTCTTCATTGGTAGTTTCTTCTGAAAATCATTTAAGAATATTTGGAGATTGCTACATTTACTGCGTAAAATTTACTGAATTCAAAAAGTTCATTTTAAATTGCAATTAAACACTGTATACACCGGTACTGTATATACTGTATATACATATTTTGCTTTTTGGCCACCATTTTTTTTTTACTTTGAGTCCGGTAGTTTAAAAATGCTTTTTAGTTTAAACAACTTTTCGAATGCAGCTTTCGTGCTTTTTTTCTGAATTCTAGTTACCTGATAGTTCGGTTAAGGATGTTGACAAAACAACTTCAACAGTAAGCAAAATCAAAGTAAATATGACGAGAAGACTACGACACTGGTTCATATTGGTATTTGTTTAGAGAAATCTGTAAAAGAAAGTGAAATGCAAATAAAAAAGTAAATTCTCTCTCTCCTTTCATTTAACCAACTTCCAACACCATGTTCACCTTTGCCTAAAGAGGAAAAAATGTTGTTACCTGTAGTGTTTTTCTTCTGTGTGTGAATCAAATGTATTCTGGCTAGCATATTTCAATGTTGTTTATATAAGATCAGTGTGCCACATACAGCAATCCATCCACGTAATTATTGTCAATTGGAGCAGTTTAAATGGTTTTTTTAAACGTATTTGTAATGAATTTTAAATCTAATTTTGACGAGTTTTTAATGAATTTTAAATCCACTTTTAATGACTTTTTAATGATTTTTAAATCTACTTTGATGAGTTTTTAATGTCAGAAGGTACTCGTGGATTTGATTGGAGCACAGGAGACAGGACGATTGTGGGGAAAGTGAAATTGGCAAAATTTTTATCCATTTTAATAGTTGTGCTGATCGACTCCATGAAATATAGATGTATATGTCGAAATATAGATATACAGGGTGGTTCAAAAAGTCTGGTTCACAGTAAATAATTCCCAAACCGTTTTAGATGTTGATTTAGCAAAATGATTGTAAGGGTAATACAAGTATGTCGGGGGAAATCCAATTACGACATCCAATTTGACCTCTGAGGTCCGGATCACTCCTTATTAGCCAAGCCCATTTTAGCGAATTTTAATTCTTTAAGCCCATTTTAGCGATCTCATTTTAGCGAAAATGAGAGTACATTGCCGCAGCTTAGGACACATTTTAGCAAAGCCCGTTTTAGCGAATGATTCATTTTAGCGAAAATATTTTGCAAAAACAATTGTATGATGCATTGATGCCAAAATAAATCCAAATTCTTCTAAGTTTAGGTGAAAATTATGATCAAACGCAATGCAAAACGTACACGGCAATACTATTTTTAATGTAACGTTTCTTCATTCTCGATTACTTCGTTTTAGCGATTTTATTTTAGCGCCACCTAACTTTAGCGATCACACCGTTTTAGCGAATTTTTGGGCGTCGCTAAAATGGATTCGCTAAAGTGAAAATCGCTAAAACAAGGTGCATTCCTGAGGTTAGTTTCAAGGTAATCCATATTGTAACTTGAGAACCGTGACAGATAGATCAAAAAAGTGAATTAGAAAGTTGTAGAGCATCATCCAATTAGTCTAGAACTGTTCTTAAAAAAATTATTTCTTACTGAAAAGTTTTGAGATAAAAGATCTGAAACATTAGTCTACTCAGCATTGTAACTCAGCTTTGTAACCTAAAACTATTGAGGCAACCAAGCTAATCCTCAATTAGGACACTTTATTGGGTCATACTTGTAAGTGGAAGAGAGGAAACACAAAAGAAAGAAAATAATTTATTTTGGAAATACATTCCACATGATAGTTTTAGGTTACAAAGCTCAGTAGACTAAAATTTCAAACCTTTTTTTCTCAAAACTTTTCAGTAAGAAACAATTTTTTTAAGAACAGTTCTAGACTAATTAGATGGCGCTCTACAACTTTGTAATCAACATTTTTTGCGTAGCATTGTTGGTTTAAAAGTTACGAGTTGCAAAACAGTGATGCAACAATGTCACATGAATTTAACATGTTTCATTGAATTCCTCACATGTCATTCATTTAAATTCATAATCAAAAGTATTTTTAAATTTACATGATTGTGAAATAATTCACCTGGTAGGTGTTCGGCGAGACACCCTGTAGAGCAGCGGTCGGCAACTGGCGGACCGCGGTCCGGATACGGACCGCGGAAGGTCGAAACTTGGACCGCGGTGACGTTTTAGCGACGTTTTTCCTACGGTTTCTTTGGTTTTCCGGTGTTTTTTTTCTTATTTTTTCTGTTTTTTTCATGTTTTTTAGGTTTTATTGGTATTTTTTGGGTTGTGTGTGTTTATTGGAGGATTTATTTGGTTTTTAAGTGTTTTCTTAGGTTTTTAGTAAGGTTTTTAAGTGTTTTTTTCGACCTCGATAAAAATTTTTAATAGTATCCGGACCCCACTTAAAATTACTTGCCGACTCCTGCTGTAGAGTGTGAAGTGACGCAGGTCACCGTGGGTAGCCAAGCGGTCACAAACAAATTCCGGCTGAAGAACACCCAGCTGAAAGTTAATCAGAAACTTACACCGGTAAGGATGTGTTTGGGTTATCTGCGGAAGCGGAAACTGATTCAGTAACCACGATGGATTCCGGCGTTAGTAAAAGCCAGGAAAGGAGATGTTATGTACGAGACCCAGTATATGGACACCCAAGAGATCATCGACTGTCAGCTCCCTAGACACAACACGTCAGGAAATGACAAGACTAACAATTCCTCCTCTTTCAAGTCTGAAGAAGTACATTAGTACATTAGAAGTGCATTAATACATTAGAAGTGCATTAGTACATTAGAAGTGCATTAGTGCATTAAAAGCACATTAGAAGTACAGTCATGTTCAAAACAACTGGACCCTCACTCTAGGCTGGAAATTGAAATTGGAGTAATTCGGGATAATAACTGTTTTTCAATGATAACCATTTTTTCAAGGAAATGCTGGAAAAATGCTGGAAACTTTCTAAAGCATTACATGGGCTACATTTTCGTTTGTACCAATCGATTTAAAGCTGTAAAGTAGAAAAAAACTGCTTGTTGGGAACAAACATGAAAAAGGATGAGTGAAGTCACAAATTGTTTGAATCAATAGATTCAGTTTAGTACATGATTGGGGCGGTTCTTCCAATATAAGCTTACAAAGTGCAGCTGCAACCAAAGACTGCAAGTAAGTCATGCTAACTCCTTTTTCACGTAAATTTTTAACAAGTTTTTAACTATTCTGAGGTTATGCAATACATGCACTTTGACCAATAACAAATTTGTTGTTGTCAATTCAATCAGCTTGCTCTCTCCACCTAACTCATAAAAATCTATAAATGGAGTTTTTATTTGTTTTTATTAGTTTTATTAGTTTTATTAGTTTTTTTTTAGTTTTTATTAGTTTTTTTTTAGTTTTTATTAGTTTTTATTTATTACATTATACTCCGTATTTGCATTTTTGCATTATTAGTATCACGTGTATAATACTAATAGTATAATACTAATTAAAATAGGCAACAGTTAGATGTGAAATAGGAAAAAATACATTGAAAGTAATATTGAAAGATTTGATAACATTTTCATCGCAAATTGAGAACTTGCAAGGCGTCGTGTAAAAACGACATGACCGACATGCCGACAACAACACCCATGTTGGAACCCATGTCGCAAAGAAGTTTAACGAAAGGAAAACACAAAACTTCTTCAATTATTTCTTCGAGGTTATTTAAAACAGTGATGATCAGCATATTGACCGGCGAGCCGTAATCCATGAGCAGCTTCATTTCTGGACGATAAATTAGATCGACACAAGGTTTTGTGCATTTGCAATCGTCGATCGGATCGGTTTTAAGCATCACCGAAAGATACTGCCGTTTGACCAGTTTTGCTGATTTTGCATCTTTGCACGTCTCCAGCGTTGCATTCATAGAGGGTAATCTGTAAGGACATTTCAGTAAAGTCAAATATGCCCAGTTGCACACTAAACTTTTTCCGCACTCAAGAGGAGCCCTGGAAGCTGGGCTCCCATTGGCCCTATTTAATTACTCAGAACTGCAGTTGAACTACTGCTACTAGGAAAAGTAGTTCCTTATGATTTTTAGTTTATTCGTGAATAATCATGGTTGAAATGATGTACATTGATTGTTATTATGTAATAAAATGTTTTTTCCATCTTTAAAATAAAGTTTTATGTTTTTTTTAGTTAAAACAAATTTCTTTTCATTTTATTGCTCGCTGTGTCTAGAGAGCACATGTTATTTTAGCCGATCTATTACAATGTCTGTACGCCATCACAAGTATGGTGTTTTGGGTCTTCTTTTTGTATCAGTACTCAAGTGAAATGGCTTGGCCAATGGCAGCCCAGCTTCCAGGGCTCCTCTTGAGTGCGGAAAGAGTATACTTGTGGTACTAGCGTTCTGTACTTGCAACTAAGATGTTGTGCCAGCATTCTCTTACTGTGACACGCTTTTAAGCATTTCGAATATTCATTTTTGGCCTCACACGAACTCTTTGGTGTGTTTTTTCTGATTAACTGAGAAAATAGATATTTGTCAACATGGTATATGTCAGAAATTACTTGTAATTTCGTACTTTTTGCATTGTGAACACAATTTGATAAACTCCTGGGTCTTGTGTGTGCAGGTATGTCTTCAAACTGAAGTCATTGCCAGGAGAAATCGGAAAGATCTTTATGAGAAAATATAAAAATGTAAAACAAATTTGTTTAAAGAAAACGAGGAAGCACAAACTTTTGTTGTAATTGGGCAGTTCCCAGAAGATTTCATAGAGCTCACAGAATAGCCAGAAAATCTAGGAAAATATCTTGTAATTTCTGAAATTTAGTGCAAGTAAATATTTAAATTCTAAAATTTGGCCGTATTTTGTTTCTTGCCTGGAGTCAATTTAGTACAAACACCAAAAATGGTTGAAAATGGTGTAAGCACTATTGGAACTGGTGTAATTGGAGAGATATCCTAAATAACATCCAAAAGAGTAAAGTAGTTACAAATTACATATTTTGTATATTAAAAGCTGTTTCATCCAACAGATCAGCCCGCAGGATTGCCACAACTAACAACTTTACCACATTTTTTTGATTCTACCCCCATACAAACATCTCAGGGCGACTAATTATACAGTACATACATGCACGGAATATTTCGAGTGAGATAAAATATTCCGTGTGCACAACTGTCATGTAAACAGGGATGAAAAAGAATATTCGAGTAGTAAATAATTCCTCGCAGAAGGTTGTTTAATTCGAGTGAACTCCAACTATTTTTATTGCACATGCGCACATCGCTTCTGGCGCTTCCCCATTGGTCGAAAACTAAAAGTGATCACAAATTATTTTCTCGATATAAACAAAACAATTTGATTTTTTCACCACTCGAATTATTCACCACTCAAAATATTCGTTGCATGTAAACGTAGTATTAATGTTGCCAGTTGGTCACAAGATTAGAACTGGGTGGTGGCCAGTTCCCACAATCTAGGACAATTAAATATTTTGTGACCGTTTGCCCACCCTAGTTGCCTACGTCACTCCACACACCACCTGGTGGCCCCAAGCCGTCTGCCTCTTGGAGGTGTGGACCGGCGTAGCAGGGGAGGAGGGAGCTGAGTGGTGTGATGAGAAAGAGACGTTGCTGAGAAAGTCAAGAGTGAAGACGTGCCAGGGTGAGCTGCCACAGTCCCAACCAAAGCAGAGACAACTGCTGACTCTGCTGCTCTCACCATTCACCACTGTGACGCTCAGTAGCAGGAAGATGTGCCTGCTGCAGCCTCCATGAGCGGCTACATGAGTCGTACAGGTAAGTACGGCAGAATGTTTGTCCAACGCAACCGACCACGTCACCCATGGGGCTCACGCCCTGTGTGTGACGGGTCGGACGCCGATGTAGCGTGCCTAACAGCACAGCCACACAGTAAGATAGGTGACCCAACCCCGAGCCAACGATTAAAGGTCAAAACCCAACAATCTGAGTCCCTGTCTTGTTATTACGTGATGTATGCATCCCTCCCGCTGTGGTAAATCCCCATACCATGGCGGGTAATTTAACCGTCTTATAGTCACAACCAATAGTTGTGCACATAAGACTGCGGTTAATAGAGCCTCCGGGTACTGGATGAAACAGCTTTAACTGTTTTAATAATATACATTTTTTGTTCCAGCCATAAAGTTGGAGCCCATCCTAGACCAAATCCACAATTGGTCAAGCGATAAATTGTAATTCACCATGTTTAACATATCAAAATCATCGGGACAACCAAGGATTCCATTCTCTTTCATGTATTTCTTCTTTTTGGAGGCCAGTTTACCACTCTCCAAGCATAGAACAACCCTTGGAAGTTCGATGTCTTCAACTGCATTCATCTTTACAGACACAGAAGTCGGATAGGACAAGAAATACGCGATGCGGTCGTAAATTTGAAAGCCGCAGACAAAACTTGCTAAAGCAATGAGAAAAAACCACAAGTACTTTCTGCCATAACCGTCATTTTCTCGGGTCAAGATGTACTGTAGACCTGATAGTTGAAAACTGGTGGCAAAATCATCTCCGCTCGTGTCTACACATTTCTTAAGACATTTTTCCACTTTGTCTACAAAAAAGGTGGAATGAGAAGACCGTCCCATCTTATACCTCTTTATGTTTCTACGAATCAAAGTGATTAATATAGTGATCATTTCAGCAATCATCAGACAAGACACTCCGAGAGTGAGTCCGACGTTTCCTCCTAAATCGCAGAAAAACGCAATGAGGTCGTAAGAAGACACTTCTTTGGCGGTTCTTATTGAATCGATCACTTTTACTCTCACGGTCGATCCAGATTGCTCTTCTATAATGAAGCGATTGGAGATTATTTCTTTCTTACAAGGAGCGGTACATTTGCAAGTGTCGGTTGAAGCATTCGCTTTCGAAAGTCCAAAGAAAGCGTTTGAAGCTTCAACATATACTTTAGTATAGTTTTTTTCGCATTTCGGCAATTCATCAAAGCCAGACATGAACGGCAACCTATGTGTAAGAAAAAACGACGAATTATTTATTTGACTTTCACCCCCCATACCGGGTAATAAGAAAATAGTTATACTCCTGAATAGAACAGCTTACAGTGGGGGGGGGGGGCAAAACTAAGTTAACAAACGCATCATGTTGATTTTAACGGCTGTATTTCGGGAAAAAAGAGAGGAGAATTAATGAAATTTTAACTGGATACTTGTACAACATCCTACTTTATTCAACTAAAATTTTATCAATATCTATTCGTTAGTTTCTGAGATTCCCAACCTTTCGCATCCTCAAACCAACCCTGATGCGGAGTGTTTTACTGTTGGCTATAGATAATTGAGCCAAATGCTGTTGTGTCTAATCTAAACACCCTTCTCTTTTTTTGACAAATAGTTAAACCTTGCTTTTGTCACTCCTTGTACTTTTGTACCAAAATTCAATTGATTTTGTAATATAAACACATTACAAAACCAATTGAAGTTTGCCAACAGTAAAATACTCTGCATCAGTGTTTGTTTGGGGATGCAAAAAGTTGAAAATCTCCAATCCATCGAAGAAATAATTGATCCCTAGGTGTACAGATTTTGATAAAATTTTAGGTGAATACAGTAGGATGTTCTACAAGTATCCAGTTAAAATTTCATTAACTTTCCTCTTTTTTTTCCGAGATACAGCCGTGAGAATCAACACGATGTGTTTGTTAACTTAGTTTTGCCTCCCACTGTACCTAATTAAACACTTGCGCAAAGTCCTTTCAAGTTATGAGACCCGAAAATTCATAAAGGGTTAAACCTATCCAACACTTACTTATGCCTCCTCTTACTGGAACTCTTCTCCAAACCGCTACTAGATCCCTCTCAGAACAGCATACAACCTCGTCCTCTGCATTGCTTCCAAAATCCCCCGCAGATCCCACGTTACACCTACAGCTAACGTACACAAGATCTTAACGTTCAATTCCGTCCTGCGCCTGTATGATCTCTCGGCTATCGCTGACGCTGTTCGAAATACCGACCATCCGGCTCACTTCATTGCTGGTTTTTACCACCCAGATACGTTTTCCCGAAACTCTCGACACCACCGATTCGAAATCAACATTCATACCACTAAATTCATGGCCAATTAGTTCCCATACCGCTGCACCTCCTTGTGGAATGACTTGCCTGACGACTTACGATCCACCATCTTTGACTGCTCATCATCAAAGTGCATCTCCCACTGCAGGCACCTCCACAGACGCCTCTACACGTTTATTCTTAACGAAAAAATTTTGAATGTCTAATATTCCTGTAACCTTTACTCCTTGGGAGTGACATTAATAAATAAATAAATAAATAAATAAATGAATAAATAAATAAATAAATAAATAAATAAATGAATAAATAAATAAATAAATAAATAAATAAATAAATGAATAAATAAATAAATAAATAAATAAATAAATAAATAAACAATTACTGAAAAACCCCAACTAAGTGCCCTAAAAAAGGTTTCAATCATTTTCAAATGTACTCCAACACTTTTTCGTGTAATGCGAACAAAAATGTGAATGAATCTTTAAACTGCAACCAAACATTAGTTAACCAACCTGCAACGTAATTTCGATTTCTTCATTTGCTGTTGTATACAATCTGCTTCACATGAAGCATAATTCTCATCTGAAGTGCACTGTTGCTTGGTTTTGTTCATAAATTCATACTGTGCAAAAGACAATGAGCATCAACTCTGACATATTTTAAAGGAAACATACTTTTTGAATAGATACAAGGCTTAGGATTGTATATTTTGAAGGCAAAGCACCATCATTTGTTCCTGAAAGAGTGGGATTTGTCTTGTCTAACAGCACAAACTAATGAAAATGTAAGAGGAATAATTAGTTTGCAAGAATAGAAGACTTGTATATGCTAACTCTGATTCGGATAGTGACGCCAATCGTGATGAAGGTAGCCAGCCACCATGCAAACGACGAAGGGGGGCAGAACAGGAGTGGACGAAATTGGCTAGCTTTGATAGTTTGGGAGAAGCCAAAGCAGCTATAAAGCAAGAAAACGTTTGGAACATGCGGAGGAAGTACACCACATCATGTGGGGAAAAAATCTTCTACGACTGTAAAGTGGATCCAGAATGCTGTGCTAAGCGGTATTTGTTATTGAAAGCAGATTGTGATTTGGTAGATCTGTTTTACACGACCAAAGATCACACTCATCAAGAACCGAAGCAGTGGGGAATCCCGAAAGAAACGAAGGACCGTATACGAGAATTATACACAAACGGAGTTACCAAACCCAAATTAATTATGCGCAGGATTGTGGAGGAATCACTAGTAGAGCCGACCAATAAGCAGTTAGATAACAACTTGCGTGCTCGGATGAAGAGTTTTTCGTGGCTAAAAGTTTATTCCTACGCAAGTGGCGTTTAGAAGATGAAGCAAACGATTTTTTGGATTATTTCGAAGCTGAGTACTTGGAGCGTTTTGTTGGGTGGCATGTTGGCCGTTGTGTTGGAGCTGCTTGCACCAATAATGGCCTAGAATCAACCAATAATGTCATTAAGACCCATGGTACACTTAGAAATCGACTACCGATCCACCGTTTTTTGGAAGTGTTGAAAACTTTGATACGAGACTGGTCAGTTGAAAGAAATCCGCAAGCAGTAAATGCAAAACTTTTTGCTAGCAAGCCAACGATTTCATTGAAACTGATGACGGAAGCATACAACTGGAAACGTTCGAAACCGGAAATAACCTGCCGTGAAACAGGTAACATCAAATCGTACTTCGTTGTCCCAACAGGACAACCCTCGTTGAAGGCTGCTGATATAGACCAGTACCTACGACAGACCGAAACTAATAATTGGAGGCGTTTCGATACGTACATTAAAACCAAAAAACGCTTATGGATGGTTAAGTTCTGCGAACAGAAGTGGGATGAGGGGACTTGTTCGTGCCCAATATTTTTAAAAGCGTACATCTGCAAACACATCGTCGGGGTTGCAATTATCGAAAAATACCTCAGTGTTCCAAGTGAGGCCAAGAATGTCCCTTTGGGCCAGAAACGCAAACGCGGAAGACCATCAAAAGCAAAAAAAGCTTTTATTGCAGACTAATTTAAAAAGTGTATATAATTTAAATTTTGGGGGAAAATTCAGTATTTATGAAATAAAATTATTTAGTGGAAAAATTAATTAAATTTGGATTAGTAAAATTAGTGCAACAAAAATAATTACTTAGTGAGAAACATAGTAAGTGGGCAATTTAATATTTATTTAGGGGTAAAGTCAGGAAAAGTAGGGTAAAACTAATTTGATCCCCTTTAAAATCACGTCCATTTAAAGTCAAATGAATTATTTGACTTATCATAATCTGAATTATCAACAATTCATGCAAGTCATTGGCTGGTAAAACATTTCAGCCACATCAGCCATGAATTGTTGATAATTCAGATTATGATAAGTCAAATAATTCATTTGACTTTAAATGCAACTAATGACCACAATGATTAAAATGATTAAAATGATAAAAATGATTGGCGCCGAAATGGGTAGCGCCGAAATGAGTGGCGCCAAAATGAGTGGCACCAAAAGGATTGGTGTCAAAGTAATGAGTTTGTCAGCCTAATGACAGCTCCTCCTTTACTAAAAATTTACCTTAACTTGTGGAATTGAACATCTGTTGCCAAGATTCGTTTCATCAAATTTAAAAACCAATTGCATTTTCGGATTCGACAAATCAACTTGTTGATCTAAACAAAACAAATTCAAACATAACAATATTGTAAATGTAAATGCTTGTAAATGTTATAGGTTGCACACCAACATGTTATAAATATTACACTAGGTGCATTCACAGTTAAAATCCAAATTTGACTTATCATAATCTGAATTATCAATAATTCATGTAAGTCATTTGGTTAAACTCCATACAAAGTGAACAATTATTTGGCTGATGTGGCTGAAATATCTTACCAGCCACAGGAAATGATGTAATTTACATCACTGAAAAGATAATTCAATTGCAATAAGTGGCCTATTGATAAGTCACTCCAATCATGACTTATCAATAAGTGGCTGATGGAAAAATTCATCCAATCATGGCTCAGCACATGAATTATTTGGCCACTGGAATAAGTCATTCAAGATGGATGCCCCCAGTCAGTCTATCATGAAAAGAGGAATACAGCAAGAAACTGGTCAAGGACTCAAGAAATGAGCAGTGCTCATTACCTAGCTGAACAGCCATACTTAGGCAAAAGCAAGGTTAGTAATTGCTGACATTTTTAAACACAAATTTATGTTTTCGAGCGCACGCCGATCGTACGATTGCCAGGGCCGCACATTTCCGACACGTTCGCGGCGTCGACCGCTAATCGACGAGGAACGTCGCACGGACGTTCGCGGACAACGAGAAACGTTGCACGGACGTTCGCGAACAACGAGGAACGTTGACGAAACGTTCGCGAAGGACGTGCAGCAGAGAAAGTGCCCAGACGACGATTTGTACCATTTGGACTCGTGCGAGGCATTTTTTGAACGTTTTGCATGTTTTTGAACGTTTTTAGACCCAAATTTCGAGAGGAAAACACACGTGAAGTGTGGGAATCGATTTGGATATCATAGACCAGCGAAAATTGTAAATTTCGGACATTTTGACCAGAAAAATACACGTGAAGTGTGTGGATTGTTTTGGATATTTCAACCAGTAGAATTATGGATATTTTGGACCAGATTTTCAAGGAAAAGCACGTGAAGTGCACCAGATGACTTCACAAACCTTTCAACTTCTTGAAAACATCATTTTTGAAGATTTTCTTGATTAATTTGAATTTTTGAATTTATTTTTGAATTTATTTTTGAATTTATTCATTGAATATTATTGTAAACTAGCTTAGTGTTGTGTTAGCATTTTACTAACCTAATTATAAGAGCGCTACTAACCTGCAAACATTGAACCTCGTTTGCATGTAATTTATGTTTTGAGCATTTCCACTGGGCAGTGGATTTTTTTTTAGTGAAAATAGTACTTTTTCAACATTTATATTTTTATTTCTATAAAGAGTTAATTTTTTAGTAAATATAAGGTGCGCGCCATAAGTATAGAATAATCAGTTTTTTTGAAATATTTCTTTTTGCGCTTCATCTGGAATCAAACCAATTTTTTAATAACTGTATTTTGGCATTAGAATTCATTTAAAATTAACAGGTTTATAAGTTTTGTAGAAAAATAAATTTGGCAGTGATTTTACATAAAAATGGGGGTGACATAAGTATAGAATATTTTAGGTTTGATGCAAAAAAATGAATACAATTAATATCACATAACATGCCTTTGTCTGATTAGTTAATCAGTGAATATGTCATCAATTTTCTGCCATTTTTGAATTGTATTACTTGCTATTTTCTTATTTTGAAGCAATCCCTTGTACAAAACTTGCAACCACTGTAGAAATCGCTGAAATAAAGCGATTAAAGACACTGGGGCTTGCCAAACAACAAATTGATAGAAGATTAGAATAAATTGAAAGAAATTAGTCAATTGCATCAAAAATTCTAACAAAAACATGAAATTCAAGTGCGAAAGCAGACAGGAAAGACCAAAAGTGACCATGCAGTGAGCATTGTCCTGCTGAAACACCCATTTATTGCCACAATTTTCCATCCAAATAGCAATAAATGCATGTTCAACACTTCCTTATACTTCTGTGAATCTTTCCATCCTTTCATTATTATGATGTTTGCCTGTAATTTTTGCCCGAATGTCACCCAAACCATCACATGATTCTGCCCACTGAGAAAATCTCTCTCCTCTCCTTAAATCTTGCCATTTATTACACTAACCATCCAGACCATCTAAGTTGAACTGTATTTTGTCTGTAAAAAGCACTGATTTCTATGATTTGGTCCAGGGCAGCTTGGTATTACTCTAATCAGAGCACTTCAATTTATGGGCTTCAGTTAACCACAGTTGTACAGCTATTTTTTGATAACAAAGGTGATCACAATTGTTTAGTCTGCTTTGAATTGTTTGCTAAGACACAATTACTACTACATGTGTGCAAATTTTATTTCCAGACAACAGTAAAGTCAGTGCCAGGCACAAAATATTCCTGTCCACTTGCTGCATCGTCACTTTTGGTCCTCCCCGTCTTGCTTCCATGTTTGATTTTCATCTTTGGGTTAGGACTTTTGATATAATTGATTAATTTCTTCCTGATCTTCTATGGATTTGCTGTTTGGAGAGCCCCAGTGACTTTAATTGCCATATTTCAGCAATTTCTACAATGATTACAAGTTTTGCACAAGGGATTGCATAAACATAAGAAAATAGCAAGTAATACAATTCAAAAATGGCAGAAAATTGATGACATATTCACTGATTAACTAATCAGACAAAGGCATGTTATGTGATATTAATTGTATTCATTTTTTTGCATCAAACCTAAAATATTCTATACTTATGTCACCCCCATTTTTATGTAAAATCACTGCCAAATTTATTTTTCTACAAAACTTATAAACCTGTTAATTTTAAATGAATTCTAATGCCAAAATACAGTTATTAAAAAATTGGTTTGATTCCAGATGAAGCGCAAAAAGAAATATTTCAAAAAAACTGATTATTCTATACTTATGGCGCGCACCTTATTGGATTAAATTAAATTAAATTAAATAAATAAAAGAAAATATGTTAATTTTTTTGTGAATATATTAAAGTAAGTTTATTTTTTGTGAATATATTAAAGTAAGTTTATTTTTTGTGAATATATGAAATGAATACTTTTTAAATAAATGAATGCCTTTCTGTAAATATCAAAAAATAGATGGGTGCTATTTAGTGAATATTTTTTTAAAAAATGAATGCTTTTTAACAGATTTTAACAGATTTTTAACAGTGTGGTGACCCAGTTGGATAGGTGTCCCCCCAGGGCGGATACTTGTCCTCTGAGTCACTATGAATGAAGAGTCGTTCCCCCCCCGAGTTGGCTCCACCTCCCCATGGCAGGTGTGTGCCCCGAGGGGGAGGAAGCGGCTGGTGGTCAGCCCCCATTGGTTGATCGCCGGCCCTTCACCCCACTGCATAAAAGGCTGTGTTTCCCGCCTAAAAGACAGAACTTACACAAACGACACCAAGAACACAGCAACTACCTCACCGTCAGGCCAACTTCAACTACAAGTTAGGATTGATCGAGGATCGCTGAGTAAAGTGCAAACTGTAACTCTCACGAAGTCACTTGCGAGCTATTCCTGCGAAAGCACGAGAATAGCCCTTGTGAAAGCACCCAGAATAATCGCCCAGACGATTATTCGCCGAAGTAAGTGTCCGAGTGCTTTGTAGGGAACCCCAAAGTTCCTAGACGAGGCCTCTGCGACGCTAGACCAAACCCTAGACAACAGGCACGGATAGAAGACTCGAGAGAGCATTCCACCGCGTCCGTGAAGACGAATCCGTGACGAATTAACGACAACTCGAGACGCCGCCTTTGTTCCGCCGACCACGCGGAATCGACGACGCCATCTTGAGAAATCCTTTGTTCGACGCTGACCACGTCGACTCTAGAATTATTACTGAGTGTATTTTAAAGGCATAAAGCCTGGTGAATAAATTACCTGTTTATTTACATACATTTGGTATTCATTTGGGTATTTGCATAATTGATCACAGGTAAAGTATTACACGTTAGCGCTATTTAAACCTATACAAAGTAGGACGCGACAACAGATGTAAAAATGGATAAAATAAATTATTAAAAACTAAGTAAAAATCATGAAAAACTGTGTAAAAATCGAGAAAAACTGTGTAAAAATCGAGAAAACTGTGTAAAAATCGAAAAAAACTGTGTAAAAATCGAGAAAAACTGTGTAAAAATCGAGAAAAACTGTGTAAAAATCGAGAAAAACTGGGTAAAAATCGTAAAAAATCGAGAAAAAATGGGTGAAAATCGTAAAAAATCGTGAAAAACAGGATAAAAATTGTGATAAACTGAGTAAAAATCATAAAAAATCGTGAAAAACGTTAAAAATCGTGTAAAATCGTGAAAAACTGTGTAAAAATCGTGAAAAACTGTAAAAATCGTGTAAAATCGTGAAAAACTGTGTAAAAATCGTGAAAAACTGTAAAAATCGTGTAAAATCGTGAAAAAAAGAATAAAAATCGTGAAAAAAAGAATAAAAATCGTAAAAAAAAGAATAAAAATCGTAAAAAACTGAGTAAAAATTGTTAAAAACTGGGTAAAAACTATGTAATTTGTAAAACAGAGTAAAAATTGTGAAAAATCATAAAAAACTGGGTGAAAAGGATAAAAATCGTGACAAACTGGGTAAAAATCGTGAAAAACAGTTAAAAATCGTGAAAGCCTCGGTAAATATCGTCAAAAACTGCGTAAAAATCGTTAAAAAAGGGAAAAACTGGGTGAAAAGTCTTTAAAAGCTTGTAAAAAAATCATGAAAATAAGCAGATTATGATTAGTCAAATTTGGATTATCATCTGATGATGTAAATTACATCATTTCCTGTGACTGATAAGTCATTTCAGTCAAATCAGTCACTTCCGTCAAATAATTCATTTGACTTTGAATGCACCTATTATCTTAATAATAATAGAAAAACTATTCGTATTTTGACATTATAAAGTAAGAAAAAAAAGTGTTTGAGGAATAAAAGTTAACCTCATTAATTAATTTTAAGGAAAAAAAAGAATTAGTGATTTTTCCACTTCTGTAATTTTTTTGACCCACCACGGCTATGGGAAGGTGAAGTGAAAAAGTTTAATTTATCCTAAAAAAATTAATTTTAAGTGAAAAAGTTTAATCTATCCTAAAAAAATTAATTTTAAGTGAAAAAGTTTAATTAATCCTAAAAAATTTAATTTTAAATGTATATTTTAGCCAGAAATGGAACCGTGTAATCACTTGTGTGGGTTAAAAGAAAATTTACACCACACTTCTAAACCGTTTTATGCTTTATTGAATGCATGTATTAGCTGAGCCTTTACTTTTCAGCTGACAGTGAGAAGATACGATTTATAGAACATAAATTTCTATGACCTAAATTCAGAGTTTTAAGTGATTTCACTAGAGAATGCAAAATTGAGTAATTTGCATAAATAAACTGAAATGAGATTTTCTTACCACTGCTGATCGCTGCACACAACCCTGCAAGAGTGGACAGATGCGTTAAATTTTCTTTCAGGTTTTCAGATGGATTCTCAAAAAAGAAATTTGTCAATATTATGAAATTGAACAAAAATAGAGAGAAACATTTTTGTCATTACTTGGAGAAAGTGAATGTTGTCAATAACACGACTACTGTTCAACAGAGACCACAGTTTTGATGCACTCACGTGTGCATTGTAGTTAATCAATGGCTCTATGCATGATATCGACAGAGTTTGCGGAATTGTGCCGTTATCAATCTTCAAAGCAAACTCCGTAAACTCGGGGGTAGTGGTCGTACACACGATGACACCGGGAAAGTGAATGGTGTTGATCTCTTGGCTGTAAATGTTGACAATTGACGGCTCGGACCAGTAGTAAGCAAATCGGTCGTGGATCAATGCAATGCAGAGAAGTATGCTCAGTATGAGAATGAAGCTCCAAAAGAAGCGGAAAAGCCAATTGAGTTTACTGTCGTTTATCTTTCGCACGATGCTTAAGAAAGCGTAATTGGTATCTGTGGGTGCATTATACTTGTCTACCAATCGACGGATTTCCATTCGAGAACGCGAGTTGAGCTTAAAGGCCATTTCAGACTGTCGTTGTCTGCAAGAAATTTGCTACGATGATAAATACAAACGCATGCATGAAAAGGGATGAATGGAGTGACTAGTTGATGAAATCGATAAATTAAGTTTTGTACATAAATGGGGAGGTTCTGCTAAGGAGCCGTCCATAAATTACGTAACGCACCAGGGGGGCGGGGGGCAGAGATGTGCATTGGCGTAAAAACCGTACCTGTTACCCGCCAGTTACCCATCTCTAATTAAAGTTTTCTACCCGTACCCGCCCGTACCCGCGACATTCCCACACCTTACCTTACCCGTACCCGAACGCGATCACGTGTGTTTATTGATCGTGGTGCGAACATTGTACAATGTATATACTATACACAAGCGCAACATGCATCATATATATTTAATTTATGACGTTAGCACAACGACATGTTGAACACGTAACCGACGCGTACCCGGGAGACCTAGCGGGTAGGGTAACGGTTAGGGACCGTCCATAAATTACGTAACGCTGATTTTTCGATTTTTAGACCCCCTCCCCCCCTTGTAAAAAAGTTGTAACAAATCCACAAACCCCCCCCTAGAATATTATATTACGTAACAAAACTTACCACCCCCCCCCAAAAAAAAAAATTTGATACAAGCTTATAATACAAAAGTTTTCAAAAATTTCAAAAATTTTACAAAAAATTATCAAAAATTTCAAAAATTTTCAAAAATTTCAAAAATTTCAAAAATTTTCAAAAATTTCAAAAATTTTCAAAAATTTCAAAAATTTTCAAAAATTTCAAAAATTTTCAAAAATTTCAAAAATTTTCAAAAATTTCAAAAATTTTCAAAAATTTCAAAAATTTTCAAAAATTTCAAAAATTTTCAAAATTTTCAAAAATTTTCAAAAATTTCAAAAATTTTCAAAAATTTCAAAAATTTTCAAAAATTTCAAAAATTTTCAAAAATTTCAAAAATTTTCAAAAATTTCAAAAATTTTCAAAAATTTCAAAAATTTTCAAAAATTTCAAAAATTTTCAAAAATTTCAAAAATTTTCAAAAATTTCAAAAATTTTCAAAAATTTCAAAAATTTTCAAAAATTTCAAAAATTTTCAAAAATTTCAAAAATTTTCAAAAATTTCAAAAATTTTCAAAAATTTCAAAAATTTTCAAAAATTTTCAAAAATGTGAAAAAAAATTTTGTTACGTAACATTATTAAGAACCCCCCCCCTCCCCGTCGTAACAACCCGTAACAAAATTTGAAACTCCCTCCCCCCCCTCCAGGCGTTACGTAATTTATGGACGGCCCCTTATGGGTACAGGTACCCAATGCACATCTCTGGGGGGGGAGGAGGTTTCAAATTTTGTTACGTTCCATGTAAAAAAAATTTAATTTTAAATAATCAAAATATAATCACTTTTTATATGATTTTTGAAAAATTTGGGTGGGGGGTTTTCAGTTTTGTAATGTTATTAGGGGGTGGGGAGTTCGAGAATTTGTTACGACCATGTTACAGAGGGGGGAGGAGGTGGTCTAAAAATCCCAAATTTTCCGTTACGTAAATTATGGATGTCCCCTAATGCAAAGTGCAACTGCAATCAAAGGCATGTCATGACTTGCTGCGTATTCCGATTTTTAAATATTTTGAAAAAAAAATCAGAATAGAATTTGTGAAATTTTACAATAAATTTCAACAGGAAGTATGATGTGGTACTCCTTTTTCATGTGAATTTTTAACGAGTGATTAATGAAGTAACCTGAGGTTGTACACGCACAGCAATTTTCAGGTGTTGTGATGTATTCTTGGGGCGCCATGGAAACATTTTGAAACATTTTGAAACATTAATTGCGCCGTAAAACGAAAATTTTTAGAAACTAACAGGGTTGTGTGCGGTACGGCAGTGCTGGACCGGCATTTATTAAGAGATTAAATTATTTGTACACTATTTTCCCTTATTTTTTACACTAAAAATCCCTGACTTTTACGCTAAATTTCTGAATATCACCACTTTTTTCCCTTATTTCTACACAATATAAATTCATACACATCAAGGACTGGTGTAGGTTAGGTTAGGGTAGGTTAGGCTAGTTTACGTAGAAAAAAGTTGGCGGGGTCGAGTAAAATTAATTTTTCTTAGTGTAAAAATAAGGGAAAATAGTGAACAAATAAATGGAACCCATTTATTAATAGAGAGTTTGCGGGATGCATTTTTCCCTTACAGTTAAAGACTTTACGGTATAAAAATAGTGTAAGGAAAATATGATAAATTAAGTTTTTCCGGGCTGCAGTTTTCCGTTATTACTACACTATTTCAGCCAACTACTGTCAGTTAGTAATTTTGGGTCTAAAAATTCAATTTGGGGGCGTAAATGTGCAAATTTCTCATAAAATTCCATTATTATGCCTATAAAGTATGGTTTTGGGCTTAAAATTCAATTTTGGGCTAGACTTATCATTCAATCTACATACCTATGACTGTGATGTGTTTGATCGGGACAACAAAATAATCGCCATTTGCAATGGGCGGAGCTAACAATATAATGTTCTCAATTTTGATTGTCTGCGCTATATTTTAATTTAGTGTTGAAAACAATACACTAAAGATTTCTCCCTTACGATATGGCACTAAAATAGTGTATCGTGGAGCAAAATAAGGGGAAAATGCATCCTTCTTCAATTTTCATTTTGTACGTGTCAACTTATTTTTTAACATTTGTCCTTGTCGGAGATGAACGGTTGAACGGTTGACTGCAGTTCAATAATCTTTAAAAGTTCTTAAAAGCTGATTACTAAACCAGATTTAAAAATGCAAAGTGTTCAACAATGAGAAATGTTCAACAATGGGAAGTGTTCAACAATGGGAAGTGTTCAAACAATGGGAAATGTTCAAACAATGGGAAGTGTTCAACAATGAGAAGTGTTCAACAATGGGAAGTGTTCAAACAATGAGAAGTGTTCAAACAATGGGAAGTGTTCAAACAATGGGAAGTGTTTAACAATGGAAAGTGTTTAACAATGGGAAGTGTTCAAACCATGGGAATAGTTTAATGAACAGTTTGAATGTTCAAAATGCGATAAATAAAACATGCTGAATGTACGGTAACCGCCTTAATCGTAATAACAAGTTGTTACATGTTAGGCTTAATCTGTCAGATAAAACTGTTAATGTTTGATATCTAAAACAACTGGACCCTCACTCTAAGCTGGAAATTGAAATTGGAGTAATTCGGGATAATAACCCATTGGGAATGACGTCACACGTCGTTCTAGACTTTTTGAATGCAGCTACTGTTTTTTAATAATAACCCTTTTTTCAAGGAAATGCTGCTGAAACCGACTTATGAACCTTACGAACCTCATGAACTTAGTGGTGAGTGTCACAACGTATGCATTTGTGTCAGATAGCTTAATTACTGTATTATACCGCTTTAAGCCGCATGCCAGTATAGTTCGAGTTTTACCAGCAAGCCCGGAAACCCTGTTTTTAATTGCACCGTACCGCCCTGTTTAATAGCCTGGGTTCATTCTGGCTCCAGCCCCGTTTTAGCGCCTGACAGTAAGCGGCTCTAAAATTTTATATGCGCCAGACCCGTATTGAAGCCGGGTTTCAAATTGGCGCCAGGTCAACGTAACGTCCACATAACGTTCTGTAAGCACTATTTCCGGTCGATCAGATACGTATATTCTACCGGAACACCTTCATTGTTCAGTTTTTTCATTTCCTCTGGACAGAATTCAGGGCCATCTTTACACTTTTCAGCGCCCTGGGCTAATAAAACTCAGGCGATATGCATATTCTTACCAATAGAATTCGTCTCAAACTCAATGTTTGACACATTTGGATTCTGGGGCTTTAGTCCTGAAGAAAATATCGACGCCAGGTTTTAGCACTACCTGCGTAAAAACAAACGTTTGTTGTGGCAAGTGCAAAATTAACTATTAAATAAATCTGAAAACACTCAATTACAATTTTTGGATTCAAAAGCTGTAAAATCGCACACACAACTGATAAATGGTTTGTCCAGTCTCCAATTATTGTTTTCCTTAAACACGCGGGAACAACGGCAACTCGGGCTGCCATCTTGCTTTTCATGGACGTTGCTAAAAACTGGAGAAAAGGATTAGTGATGCCTAGGTGCATTTGTGAAGCGGAAAATTTGAAAAGTATTTAACTAAATAAACGAAAATCGTTCAAATTTTCGATCCATTGAATGTGAAAAGTATCAAGTTGCGCCACCTAACATTCAACTGTCGGCTTCATCTGTTACGATCGAAGGAAGAACTGTCCTGAGTTGGGAGTTTCTATATCTTTTATATCTTTTGTCACGTTGTTTGTCTTTATTTCCCTTTATTGTTTGTTACTGATTGTCAGATGTTGCTGCATAAAATCTATTCAGAACCTTAATAGAAATAAAATGATTTATATTTGCAATTTTACTGTTTGTAATTTACAATTTTCATTTGACATCTCACTCTTCTGCGATGTTGTGCCTCAAATTAGGGCATTGCTTTCATTGTGCGAGCTAAAGTGAATTACTGGCTGAATAAAGCTAGACAAATATCAAACTGGAGATGAGAACACATTACAATTTATTGGGTGATAAGATATATTCAGTGAGAGAATTAAATTTGACTTATACCACTTATTAGATTACAGACGACTCCCCCTGATGGTGGAGACCCTCAGAGACGGGATTGCCATAAATCGAGGTGACACAAAATAAACAACAGTGGACAAGTTCCAATAAGATTACTGTATCAACATGCCCTTTGGGGGCCACTATTCTACTATTTCTTGTAATTACTTTAATTTACATTTACATTAAGCATTCAGCAGCCAATATACAATCTATGTATTACTAGGATTATTATTTATTACTCCTATTTATTATCTGGGACCCCAAAGGAACAAAATACAGGGAGAAAAACGTGGTTACATGACTGATTGAGCGGACAGTAGATAAGTGTGAAAACCGACACGCTTTTACATGTTAATTATTAATTTTTAATTGTCGTTTATAATAATTCGAAATTTTGATGTACAGTATCGTTAATTTTAATTGTGTTTTATTTGATTTCTTTTAAATTTGTATTTGCTTAGTCAAAAGTGGTTATTTTCCACCTTAAAACATTTATCTTTTTTATTCTGAAAATTCACCTATTTTTCAATGTGTTACCAATTATCTCGTGCTCCCCTTTTGGAGTGCGTCATCTTTTCGCTGTGTTTTACTTGTAGCACAGAAATATTAGTTATTCCTTTTCTTTACATTTAATTGTCATTGTTCTTGAAAGAATAAAGTTAGTCTTGAAGAAGTTTTTGAATAGACAAGTCATGCTTTTTTATTTCTCACAATTTTACACATTAATTTGAAGTTTGCTATTGTTATTCAGGGAAATAATCAATTATCCGCAATACCATTATTGCATTTCAAAATAAGTCTGAAGACGGCGGTGAAAATGACGGCAGTGCGAGAGTGGCATCGGCTTGCGGAGCAATCAAAGACGGTTTCATGCACTTCGAGCGGCAGAGCGTTCCACGTCACGGTGCAGCGAAAGGGAAAGGTAGTTTAGTTTGTAGCTGGACACCTGGGCGGATATCGTGTGCTCCGGGTGGACACGTCTGATTTGTAAAATTCTGCAATCGCGTGGGCTGGATGGCCAGGGTCACGTAGGGTGTCAGCAAGTGAGGACAGGTCATTGAGGCGGAGAAGGTTTGACAGGGTGAGAATTTTAAAATCATTGCAGTAGGGGGTAAGGCGGGGTCCAGGTGGGATCTTGTACTACATTAAGATCTGTGATATAATACTAGAATTAAAACTTCTTGAATAGAACTAGACTAGAACTAGAACTAAAACCAAAACAATAGAATTAATAGTAGTACTAATACCGACGAATTAAAATAAGCAATAGTTATGATGTGCAATAAAAAAAAATACATTGAATAAGTAATATTAAAATATTTGCATATTTGATAAGATTTTCATCCTAACTTGAGAACATCAAGACGTCGTGTAAAAACGACATGACTGATATGCCGACAACAACACCCATGTTGGAACCCATGTCGCAAAGAAGTTTAACGAAATGAAAAGACAAAACTTCTTCTATGATTTCTTCTAGGTTACTCAAAACATTGATGATTAGCATATTGACCGGCGAGCCGTAATCCATGAGCAGCCTCATTTCAGGATAATATATTGAATCGATGCACGATTTGGTGCAGTTGCAATCGACGATCGGATCGGTTTTAAGCATCACTGAAAGATATTGCTGTTTGACCAATTTTGCTGATTTTGCATCTTTGCACGTCTCCAGCGTTGCATTCATAGAGGGCAACCTGTAAAGACATTTCAGTAAAGTAAAATATGCCCAGTTGCACACTACTGGCGTTCTGTACTTGCAACTAAGCTGTTGTGCCAGCATTCTTTTATCGTGACACGCTTTTAAGCATTCCGAATATTCATTTTTGGCCACGCACGGACTCTTTGGTGTGTTTTTTCTGATTAACTGAGAAAATGGATATCTGTATATCTCTGTAAACTCTGAATTTACTTGTAATTTCATACTTTTTGCATTGCGAACACAATTTGATTAACTCCTGAGTCTTGCATGTACAGGTATGTCTTCAAACTCAAGTCATTGCCAGGAGAAATCGGAAAGATCTTTACGAGAAAATATAAAATTGAAAAACAAATTTATTTTAAGAATAGGAGGAAGCACAAACTTTTGTTGTAATTGGGCAGTCCCCAGAAGATTTCACGGAGGTCACAGTATAGCCAGAAAACATAGGAAAATATCTTGTAATTTCTGAAAGTCAATGCAAGTAAGTATTTAAGTAATTAAATTTGGCCCTATTTCGTTTCTTGCCTGGGGTCACTTTAGTACAAACACCAAAAATGGTTGAGAAGTCTGAAAGCGTTATCGGAACTGATTGAACTGGAGATATATCCTAAATAACATCCAAATACAGTAAAGTAGGTACAAAGTACAGATTTTGCACATTAAAAGTTGTTTTATCCAACAGATCAGCGTGCAAGTTTACCACATCTTACAACTATACCACATTTCTTTGATTTTAAGACGCACCCCCCCCCTCATAAAAACATCTCAGAATCTTAGAATCTGAGAAATATGTAAATATGCTTATTGATTAGGAGCGGCTGAGGGCCTCTGCTTAATGTTGGTCACAAAATTAGAAGTCGATGGTGGCCAGTTCCCACAATCTAGGAGAGGAAGTCGGCAACCTGCGGCTTTTTCGATATCAACATGCGGCTCTCCAGTTCCATGCGCAAATATTAATAATTATACCATTTTATTTTCAAAACTCATAAAGAATATTACCCGTATTACCTCACATAAAGCGGCATGCCGTTGGGCATGGGTTTAGCAGGTTTTTAAAATTTTGTCCAAAAAGTGTATACCGGCATACCGATATAAAACGAAACATGCCGGTATAAATGAAAAACTTTTTTTTCTTGTTTTTTTTTTTAAAGAGCCCAGATGAATAATTATATTGAATTTTGGGTCTGAAATTTAAGTTTTATTTTAATTTTTAATAATTTAAGTTTTATTTATCTAAAGATTACTACTAAAATTTGGAAAATGTTATGCAAATTTCCTCCATTTTAGACATCTAAAAATGATTTTTTTGGTTGTTTTGGCTAGATTCTTTAAAAAAAAATTCGTACTCACTTACACCGGCATGCCATTATAAACGAGGTTTATTGGCATGCCGGTATAACTCGAATTATACCGGCATGCGGCTTAATGTGAGGTAATACGGTATACTGCAAAAAAAAATCAAATTTATATTCCTAATCCTAATCAAATACCTTAATATTGACACAAAAATGGTAGTGGCTCTTTAAAAACTGGGAAATTTTGTAAATTGTAACTTTTGGCTCTTCCGTCTCAAAAGGTTGCCGTTCCCTGATCTAGAACAATTAAATATTTAACTGTAGTCACAACGAAAAGTTGTGCACATCAGATTGTGGTAATAGAGCTTTCGGATGCTACAACGCAGGATAAAACAGCTTGAACTATTTGAATTCTATACATTTTTTGTTACAGCCATAAAGTTGGACCCCTTTATAGACCAACTCCACAATTGGTCGAGCGATACTTTGTCATTCATGTTTAGCATATCAAAATCATCAGGACAACCAGTGATTCCATTTTCTTTCATGTACTTCTTCTTTTTGGAGGCCAGTTTTCCCCTGTCCAAGCATAGAACAACACTTGGAAGTTTGATGTCTTCAAGTGCATTCATCTTTACAGTCACGGCTTTCGGATAGGACAAGTAATATGCAATGCGATCGTATACTTGAAAGCCGCATACAGAACTTGATAAAATAATGAGAAAAAGCCAAAAGTACTTTTTGGTATGACCTTTGTTTTGTCGGGTCAAGATGAACTGTAGACCCGTTAGTTGGAAACTGGTGGCAAAATCATCCTTGCTCGTGTCTACACATTTCTTAAGACATCTTTCCACTTTGTCTTCAAAAAAGGTGGAATGAGACGACCGTTCCATCTTATATCTCTTTATGTTTCTACGAATCAAAGTGATTAACATGATGGTCATTTCAGCAATCATGAGACAAGACACTCCGAGAGTGAGTCCGACGTTTCCTCCCAAATCGCAGAAAAACGCAATGATGTCGTAAGAAGACACTTCTTTGGCGATTCTTATTGAATCGATCACTTTTACTCTCACGGACGATCCAGATTGCTCTTCTGTTATCATACGATTGGAAATTATTTCTTTCTTACAAGGAGCGATACATTTGCAAGTGTCAGTTGAGGCATTTGCTTTCCAAAGTCCCAAGAAAACGTTCGCAGCTTTTTCAAACACAAAAACATAATTTTCTTTGCATTCCGGCAATTCATCAAAGCCATACATGAATGGTAACCTATGTGTAAGAAAAGGCGACAAATTATTCACTTCTCATCTTTGACTCATCAGTTACTGAAAATAACTTCACACACCGCCTGGTGGCTACTTGGACAAATAGAGAAGGACTACCGTCTTCCCCCGAACATAACGTCATGACGTTATATTCAAGTTTTTTCGAAAATCGCTGTTTTCGAAAGTTTTAGCGATTTCTCGAATATAACGTCACTTCCAATATAACGTCATGACGTTGTATTCGAATACAACGTCATGACGTTATATTCGAGTGCATTGACGGGTGCGATGCCGGGAAGCATTGCAGGTGCGCTTTTAACGGGCGCAATGCCGAAAAAACGAATTCGACACGAATTTTGACAAGAATTGGACACGAATTGGATACGAATTAAACACAAATTATCAGGGCCGTGTCGACCTATGAGGCGAAGAGGCGGCCGCCAGGTGGCCATGCCGTGGTATGTAAATTTACCAAGGCATGGCCACCTGGCGGCCGCCTCTTCGCCTCATAGGTCGGCACGGCCCTGCGAATTATACACGAATTGGACACGAATTGTAAAACGAATTGTACACGAATTGTAAAAACAAATTGTACACGAATTTGACACGTATTGTAAAACAAATTTGGCACGAATTGTCCAATTTACATGCTCAATTTCTGATTTTTCTGATTTTTCAAAAGTTGCATGAAAAAGTACGAATATAACGTCATGACGTAGTGTTCGAATAAAACGTCAGGTGTCGTTGTATTCGAACACAACGTCATGACGTTATGTTCGGGGGAAGACGGTAGTCACTCCGCCATTTTGTTGTTTCAAACACCGTCATAGACAACTCGCCACCTGGTGGAAATATTTCGCACTATTCAGACAAACAAACAAGCAGTATGCATGCATTTTATGTATTTATCGATGTTTTGCGTATTTTAATTGCTTTTTGACAATACTTTTAAATTATTTTAGATGTTTTTGATTAATTTTCCATTATTTTAGACCCTTTTTTATGGAATGTTCACCATTTTAAACATATTATGTGCATTTTTCATCATTTTAGACCCCTTTTGATGGAATGTTCACCATTTTAAACATATTTAGGTGCATTTTTCATCATTTTAGATGTTGCTTTGAATAAGTTATTACAAATTTCATCAGTTTAGATGTCTAAAACTACAAAAAATCCATCACAAGACGGCTAAAAAAAAGAAAAATCGATAATAAGATGTCTAAAATCATAATGTCGTTGTGACGTTACGATTGGAACTGGCACATGGTAAAACGCCCGCCCTGCCAGAACTCCTGTCCGCTCGCCCGTTAATTTGTTCGGTTTTCGGGTGGCAGACAGGTGACAAAACGCGGCGGAAGTGTCGGCGGACGGGCTTTCGAGCGGACGGGCGTTCGGACGGACGAGCGTTCGGACAGACGGGCGGGCGTTCGGGTGGGCGGACAGGCTTGCGGCAGACGGGTCATCATTTTCGAAATTATTTGACGATGTTGCAAACAACGTGGAATAATTTAGAAACTACTTTTATTACCAATTTGTGTCTGAATAAATGTTTCCAAAGTGTGTTTTATTTTGCATAACATTTCAGTTTTTATTTACAGGATTTTTGCATTATTAAAATGTTTTTAGTGCTTTCAGATACTGTTGTTTGATGGAATGTGATATTCAATTGTTTATTGCATTCATTTCTAGTGTTTATTTCGTTATTTTGTGTTACTTTATTCATTTTCTATCAATTTGTGTGATTTCGGGTGAAATTTGATGCATTCGTCGACAAACAGTTCACTAGTGTTATTGACGTGACGTCATATTTCAAGTTCTAGTTCGGTTTTTGTTCAAACTTCTAACCTTTCGTTTGGACGGAATTTTGATGGTTAGAATTGTTTTTGACATTGTTTTAGACTAATTTGGGGGTGATCTGTTGATTCGTGCACTCTGTGGTGACCCTGCGGGTGGTCGTCCCTCCAGTGGACGCCATCCGCATGAGTCACTAGGAAAGGTCAGTTCCCTCGCGTTGGCTCCGCCTTCCCCCCCTGGGAAGCGCGTGCCCCGAGGGGGTGAGGTGACGCGTGGCCGGCCCCCATTGGCCGAGCCAGGCCCCTCACCCTGGCCTATATCAGGTAGAGTTTCGCGCCCTACAAGCAGAACGTACACAAACGACACCAAGAACACAGCAACTACCTCACCGTCAGGCCAACTTCAAATACAAGTTAGGATTGATCGAGGACCGCTGATTCCAGTGCAACTGTAACTCTCACGAATTTACACTGTGCGTTTATTTCCCGCGAAAGCAGGAAAATAACCCTTGTGAATTCACACTAAATAATCGACCCACGATTATTTCCATTGCGAAGTGTCCGAGTGCCCTGTAAGAAACTCCACGTTTCTGGACGGAGCCTTGCGACGCTAAAACCAACCCCTAGACAACAGGCACGGATAGACGACTCGAAAGAGCATTCCACCGCGTCCGTGAACGACGAATCCGTGACGAATTTACGACAACTCGAGACGCCGCCTTTGTTCCGCCGACCACGCGGAACCGACGACGCCATCTTGAGAAATCCTTTGTTCGACTCTGACCAAGTCGACTCTAGTTTTATACTGAGTGTATTTTAAGGCTTACGCCTATTGAATAAACCTATTTGTTCATTTACATATACTTAGTATTCATTTGGGTAATTTACATATTTAGTAAGATCACAGGTAAAGTAATACACGTTAGCTCATTAAACCTATCACCAGGTAGGACGCGACACGTGGGGGCCTGTCCGGGATTTTGAAATAAATCTCAACTGAACTTGTGATCTCTCATTTAATATAATAACCCAAATCGAAGAATTACTCAAAGAAATGTCAGACCAAGATGAACAATCCGCGTCTGATAACGAGCGACCTACGCTCGAAAAGGGAAAACGGACCTCCGACTATAACTTAAGGTCGGGTGGCCCGGTTCCCGAACAATCCGCGAAGGCGAAAGCCCGAGCGAATCGGAGGAAAGCAAAGGCGCAGAAAGAGGAAGCAGCTGCTTCGCTCGAGGCCCTAACCGAGCCCGAGCGAGAGTCGCTCTCCTCAGATATGCCCTTTGTCGAAGATACCGATACGGAAGTCCTAGAAAATCAAGAAGAAATTCGCGATACAACAACAGGACGAGTGCCGATACTGGTAGCCGAGGAGAAGACGGAAACTCCGAGGCAAACAACCACCATCGACAGCAACCCATCACCGGCAAAAAGTCACCAATCCGCCCCCCTAAACGAAACTCCGGTACGAAACACGAGCGGGACCCCGATGGCCTCCAGCGCCTCGGCGAGACCTGCCCCTGTTTCCCCCGAAGTAGCCCATTTAATTCACCTATCGCAACAAGCAGCCCGACTGAAGGCGGTAACCGATATTCCGCCGGGAACGTCAGTCTGGGACTCGATTACTATACTCACAAAAGCAATTTGCGCAGCACAGGCCCCGACGCCAGTCGCAAGACCAGCGGCGGAGACGCCTGTATCGCAAGAGACGCCGAGTGACGTAGGTAACTTCGTGCCCGATCCTCACAAAGCCCTTCACGAATCTCGGGAGAAAGCCCGAGAAGAAGCGAGGCAAGAAACGATAAACCGCCAACGAAGAGTCAGCGCTGAGAGGAGAGAACTCTGGAAAGAGGAAGAGGAACGACTACAGCGGGAAAAAAGGACCACGGAGAGAACGGAAGAAATGGTGCAAGAAATAAGAGAAGAGCAGGAAGCAAAAATACGAAGAGAATGGAATAATACCGTAGAAGGAAGGCACAGAGAAGCCCAAGACTACGAAGAACAATTCCGAGCCCTCCTGGCCCAACGAAAAGCCGAGAAATTGCAGAAACTGAGAGAAGAAGCTCAGCGGCAACACCAGAAGTGGGAAGAACAATACCACGAAAGGATGAAAGCCGAAAAAGCAAGGAGAGAAAAAGAGCAATTTCTTCGAAAACAAGAAGAATGGGAGCGGGACAGATGGACCGACGCGTACCAAGCTAAGAAAAAAGCGATAATAGACGAACAAAAACGATGGGAAGCCGAAAACTGGGAAAAGGAAACGGAGAAATTCCAAAGAGAGTACGAGCAGGACGTTTCAGAGAGGAATAAAAAGGAGGATCCGAAAGCGGACAAAGAGCCCACCAGCGGTTCCAACGCCGAAACAAGAAAGAGGAAGTCGCAGGAAGGCGACCAACCGGACAGAAAATCCAGAGACCGTAATCCCTCGAAACGATCCGAAAGAAGCGCCGCAATTGACGCGTTACTCAACAAAAAGAACGCAAATAAGGACCGCGAGCGCCCAGAAAACGAAGAAAATCAGTGGCATTCTTTTTACGGGAGCAGCGACGAAAAGGAGCCGCCGCCCTCCGGAGGCTCGAAGAAATCACGGGGTGGCGAAGAAGTTCCCCCGAAGGGACCAAGAGACCACCCACGAGGCGACCCTTCCGACCCCTCTGATTCATCGGACGATGACGACCAAAGTCGGCCGTCATCCGGATCGCACCGAGAGAGCCGCGGCAGCAACCAGCACCACTCGGACCGACCGAATGCCTCCAACCGATCTTCGCGCAGCTCTCGCCCTTCCATACAGGAGGGGAATTTCCAGGACTCTGCCGGCCGACAATATACAATGACGGAACTGGGGCGTGCCTTACTGAACTCTTTCCGAAAGGAAGGAATCGACTTAGGCCACCCCGGAGATGAACATAACCGCGCCGGTGAAAGGGTCAAACGCAAATATGGCGTGCGTAACGAACCAGCGGCCGAAGCCACGGGCAACATCCGCTGGCAACACTACGTACAAACGCGATTCGACGGTTCGTGGAAAGCGGGAGACCGCTTCCTCGACGAAGTAATGAGAATTAAGAAAGCTACAAAGGCGACCGTCGCCGATATGCTTACACACGGTCTAGTGGAACTAACCACTGGATCAGCCCGCGAGTGGTACCAAGGACTGAAAAATCCGACCTGGGACGATTTTCTCGTCTGTTTCGACCTTCGATACGGCGAGACACCAGACGAGATCAGCAACAAATTGCGTGGCCTCCGTCAAGCCCCAGGTGAAACACTCGCCGATTATGACGCCCGAGCGAAATTACTCTTCGCCCGAGCATCGTACGAAATTAACCCTGCCGGGTTTACGATGATTTTCTATGGGGGATTGTCAGCACATTCACAACGAATATTGCTGGACATGCGTGCTCCCCGCACTGGCAACTATCGGGATGTCAGTAATTATCTCCTAACCAATACGCTGGAGATAGAACAAAGGTACTACGCCTCACTGCCACCCGAAGAGGCGGAAGCCCACGAAAAGCGACTGATAACCAGCGCCGAACGACATAAAGCTTCCGAGAAACTAATGAGACCGAGCGAATACCTCAGCGGCATAATGAGCCTCACTGAGGCGTCTTCGGGACGGACGTTAACACCAAAAACCGGTATAACGCTCCCAAGCAATCCGATTGCTGCCCCAAAGAAAGCTCCGACGACTACGGCGATGCAGGTGACCTCGACTGACTTAGCCACCTCGGCAAAAGCAGAAGAAGCGTCACCTCCCGCGGCGGTCGCCGAGCCAGCAGAGGAATCAAGCGATGAAGAAGACCTGCACGAGCACCTCGAGAACTTATCAACGGGGTGCGACGACCAAGGTCCGTACCTTCATCACGCGCACCGAGCGCTAGCCACCACCCAATTCAGAGCTCACGCCCGCGCCGCCAAGGAAAAAGGGGCGCCGGGCCTCAAGAGACGGTTCCCAACAGCATTCGTCCCGAAAAAACCGGGTTTCACACCCACGGGCGACAAAAGCAATATTAAATGCTACAGCTGTGGGGAATACGGCCATTATTCCGACAAATGCGAAAAAACGGCCAAAATCGCTAGCGAGACACAGATTTTGATGAAGATGATGGCCGAGTTAAATATCGCCCTGGCAAAAAACTGCCAAGCGCAGGCGTCGTCGAAGAAATAGATTCGACTTCGTCTGCGAAAGCCGAGGAAGCCAAAAAGAAAAAGAAATTCCATACTGGACCAGCCGGTCATACAATACTTGATGCTCAAATCAAAGACCGAGCCCAGTCCGCACCGGAGAAGGAAGAAAAAGTGATACTGAGGGGCATGCAAGTGAAAACTGAGACCAAGACAGATGACAGTTGGGCCGAACTCCCGTTTGACCTGGACGTAGTACCGCAGAAATTGCGAGTATTTCACTGCAACGTCTCAAAGTCACATTGCGAGACACTCTGTATGTTACCAGTAACCATTGAAAACCAAAAGTTGCTGGGACTACTGGATTCCGGAGCGGATCGTTCTTTTTTATCCGAAGATCTAGTCGAGAGCCTAGACATCGAAGACAAAATGATGAAAGTGAATGAGAATGTGGAATTACTCACGGCTAATGGCTATTTAACCCTATGGCGCGCATGCGGATTTCGCGGAGTGCGAAAGGGACCCTATATTTAACATTACGGCGGCCTATACCTTGACCCCCTGTTCGCAGTCTCGTGGCGGATTCTGCGGATTTCACCTATTCGTACAATCCGCACGATCGCGCGTGTTTTATCATTCTTGGCAAACCGTTTTTTGAAAACGCGTTGTAACGCATCCTCAACTTTACAAATCTCGCTTAGCGCGATCGCGCTATAACGCTTCTTCGTGTCCAACAAAAACAGCCGATTAAAAACGAAACTTCGGGTTTCGCTAAAACGCGATTTTGATATCGGGAAGGGCACGTGACCACGTGGGTAAAAATAGAATCGAGTTTCGTGAAAACCTAATTTGGAGAAACGGCGTGGTGGTTTTGCGAAATATATCACATGTCACGTGATCGGACGTTGGATCTCGTACATAAACGTTCGTGCCTGGTCAAACCAGAGTCTTTAAAAAATATAAATGCATTTCCCGATCATAGGATTAATTTCGCGCCGTGTGCTCCAGTCATTAATTAGGTTATCTTCGTCGCAACTCGTCATAATAAAATTTTTACAGAAAATCAATCGTTTCGTATTTTATTTTCACTTTCCGGGAGTCTCGCGTCGTCGTAGTCGACGCGAGTCTCACCGAACGCGTTCTGCGGGTTCGGCGAGCGTTTTCAGATCGGGGCGGACCGTCTCGTATAGTACCGGGCGCGCCTCCCCAACTGACCGGTCGATGGTTATATAGTTTAAAATTTCCTCGACCGAGTAAACGGTCGATGCTTCAGCGTCCGGTCGATGATGTGGCATTTGTGCGCGTTCATCCCGTGTCTCTCAGACTGGCCTTCGGGCCGGTCAAAATAAATAAATAAATAAATAAATAAATAAATAAATAAATAAATTGGCCGTAAAATTGGGGCAACTGGGGTCGCTGAGCGGCGGCGGTGGCGGCAGCAACGACAGCCCCGACGACTCGCCCCGAAAATAAGTTTCCGCGTCGGCATCCGTTCGTTCGTTCGTTCGTTTAAACGTGCGCGCGGTCGCGTGCATCCTACTCGTGTCTGACGTGGCGATCGGTACGGAGTAAAAAAAAATCACCCGAAAAAGGAAAGACGATTAAAATTTTAATTCTCCGGTCGTGGCACCGACTTTGCGGTCCGTGCTTTAACCGATAATTAGGTTATCTTCGTCGTAATTCGTTGGAATAAAAATTTTATAGAAAATGAGCCGTTTCGTATTTTATTTTCATCTTCCGGGGGTCTCGCGCCGTCGTTGTGGACGGGAGTCTTCCCGAACACGTTCGATGGGTTTTGCCAACACTTTCAGATCGAACTCGGGACTCGGGCCCGCCGCTCGGTCGAGCGGCGCACAGTACCCGCCGAGCGGCGCGGTATCCGATATAAAAACACCCTTGCTTCGCCACGGTCTCAGACTGGCCTTCGGGCCGGTCAAAATAATAAATAAATAAATAAATAAATAAGTCCGAAAATGGAACGTATCCGTCCCGACGAATAGATGCGGTTGGGGTCGTTGAGCGACGGCGGCGGCAGCGGCAGCCTTG
The DNA here is from genome assembly GCA_949358305.1 of Strigamia acuminata. Classification (NCBI taxonomy): domain Eukaryota; kingdom Metazoa; phylum Arthropoda; class Chilopoda; order Geophilomorpha; family Linotaeniidae; genus Strigamia; species Strigamia acuminata. The sequence goes on along the minus strand of OX442315.1, from coordinate 2,369,317 downwards.
ACGACTCGCCCCGAAAATAAGTTTCCGCGTCGGCATCCGTTCGTTCGTTCGTTCGTTTATACGTGCGCGCGGTCGCGTGCATCCTACTCGTGTCTGACGTGGCGATCGGTACGGAGTAAAAAATATCACCCGAAAAAGAAAGACGATTAAATTTTTAATTCTCCGGTCGTGGCACCGACTCTGCGGTTCGTACTTTAACCGTTAATTAGATTATCTTCGTCGTAATTTACCGGGAAAAAAAATTTGTAGGGAATCCGTTGTTTTGTATTTTATTGTCATCTTCCGGGGGTCTCGCGCCGTCCCAGTCGATGGGAGTCTTTCTCAACACGTTCGATGGGTTTTGCCAACACTTTCAGATCGCCAGCGGAACTCGGGCCCGCCGCTCGGTCGAGCGGCTCAGTACCCGCCGGGCGGCGTGGTAGCCGGGTTCTCGCTTCCAGTGGCTGTAGGCGTCCTTCTTGAACGCCTTCCTCGCTCTCTCGGTCTCAGACTGGCCTTCGGGCCGGTCAAAATAATAAATAAATGAAGAAACAAATAAATCGGAAATAGAACGTGCCCGTCCCGACGAGAATAGGGGCAAATGGTGTCGTTGAGCGGCGACGGCGGCGGCAACCCCGACGACTCGTCCCAAAAATAAGCTCCCACATCGACACTCATCCGTTAGTCTAAACCTCTTGACGTGCATTCTACTCGCGTCCGACAGATTCGGTTCGTTGTGGGCATAGAAAACATCCGCACACCGATACGGCATGTTTCGACGTCGATGCGCGACCGCGAAGCCGAGTCCCCGGCGACGTACATACTCGCACAAGCGCGTTCGCGCGCGCGATATTGCGTGTGATGCGATGCCGATGAGCTCGACACGGTCTTTCGACGCGGGCGTCGATAATAATGTCCGTCAACGTGGATAAATGCCCGCAGAGTGCTTTGTGTTTATGGCAACGCACCGGGACGCAATTAACCAACCACTTACGAAAATTCAAAACATAATTGTTTAACAAAAGGAAACTCGTATAATGTTGAAACGATAAAGAAAACGCAAAATTTAGATTCAAATTCAGATTCGAATTGGGTAAGATTAGGTCAGGTTAGACCCACAAACTCTGGGGGAGCGACACGAAAATGAAAAGGGCGCACCTATCGCTTATAGATGTCTGGCGATCGACAATGGGTGGACGATTAAAGTTTAAATTTCGGATCGTGGTATCGGTTTCGCGGTTCGTATTCCAATAGTTAATCACATTATCTTTGTACCAAACGACCGATACAAAAGTTTTGTAAAATATCCGCCGTTTTATATTTTAATTTCACCTTCCAGTTGCCACGCGCTGTCGTAGTTGGTGCGAATCTCCATCAACGCATTCGACGGGCTTCGAGAGTGATTCCAGTAATCCAGACCAATCCTGGCCCTCGCGGAAATCCGGAGGGTTTTGGTTTTCCGCGATTGTTTTACTCACTTCTGTGGTTTTTCTACTGTATGAGTTAATAGATGTTCTTTTGAACGTCTCTCTCTGTACAGAATACGGGGCAGCTGGCGCCGACAAGCACCGGCAGCCCCAAACAATTTGTTCAAAAATAAGCTTCTGCAAGATGTTTCGTAAAAAAACCCGACGGGATTCCCATTTTTAACATTATGGTGTTTTTTTTTTTTATTGCCACCAAAGCGCGCTACCACCGCAAATTTTCCCGCGTTTGCCATGTACGCGCCGAAAACCACAGGCAATGAACTTTTCCACAAACTGAAAAACAAAATATATGGGTAAGCGCACATGGGCGAATAAAACAAGATTAGCCCAGTTTCGGAATTTATTGGGTCGACGTTTTGTATTCACGCGTGACGGGGGCACCACATGTGGAAAACGCGCGAATCACGCGCGTCTACGCACATTGGAAACTTAGTATTAACGTTCGTTTCGAGTTAAATAAAAACGACGACCGTGACGAGGACCACAAAGACGGCGATAGCAGGATTCGTCGGAACAACGAGGATTGCCAACGAGAGAGACCCGTTCATTCGCCAACGCTCCATAGTTCAAACTTAAATCGTTCTCGGACTGCCACCAGATGTCACATCAGCCGCTCACGACATACACACACTTTGGTTCGGCAGCTTATATCAAACGCGCGCGTTTCATCTTCCGTCTGATCCTCACTACCACCTCGTGTTCGTTGGTAAGTAAGTTTGATGCTTTGTGTGATTTCTCGGTCAATGGACCACGCCCACGACCACAATCACCTCCCTCTCTCTCTCTCTCTCTCTCTCTCTCTCTCCAATTTACTTTCAGTTGTTTACTCGTCTCACAAACAAAAGGAAAATGGCGGAAGCACCACAAGAGGAGGGTGGCGGCAGGTCATACTCCTGCGCTCTATGCGATGATAAACACCCCGATAGTAAGAAACGGTTATTTATTTACTTATTATTTTATATCTTTTGTTCTATATCTTTTATTTATTTTATATACATAAATATTTTTTAATTTTATTTTAATTTTTTTCTTCTTCTTCTTCTCCCCCGCCCCATGTGCCTCAGGACCGAACGGATTCTTCTGCGTCGACGTCTTTCGCCATCAGCGACAGCGACACAACATCCACAAGGACGTGAAAAATTTCTCGCGCGAGCTCGTCTGTCTGGCATCGGTGAGTGTCCGATTATCCTCTTCACTCACACACTAGTTAACTAATTCGTATTTTTATTTTTTCCCCTTTCTTCTTAGGCGTTGAAACGAGTGCACCGACTCAACGGGCGACGCTGTCCGTTTTGTGCGGCGACGCCCTCTCCCGGGGATCTCGTCACTCATTGGGCGGAGGCACACGATTACCAAGCGCCCGCCGGAAACGATGGAGGTGGCGTCAATGGACATTAGTTTTTATTTAATTTTATTTTTTCCCCATAATTTGCACTGTCCAACTCTTCTTCATTTGCTTTTATTTGTTCTTTACTTTTTATTATTTATCTATTTATTTAATTTTTTTTTTTTTTTTAATAAAAAAGAAAACAAACAAAAAAAAATCCACATTAATCATTGTTATTGTTATCATTATTACAAATACACGGTCAATTTTTTATTATCCCGCGTCTTCTTTGCCAGCCTCTCGATTCTCTTTCTGAGACTCGTCGCCGTCTCCTTCGTCTTTTTCTGATGTGACTCTTACCACACCCACATGGACTAACGCGCTCACCACTGAATGCGACAAAAGAACGTCTCCATCTGGAAGCATCTCGACTCTCATGGGGACGTTTCTGTTGCCTTCATTCTTTCGTTCCTCCTCCTTCGTCGCTCTTTGGACTATAAGATCCACCGTCTTCAACCTGCCCGTCGGCGCACGCGGGATGGAAGCGGCGGACGACTGGAAAAGGAAAGAAAACAAATAAAAAAATAAAAAATAAACGAAAAAATGAACAAATAGTGAGAATCTCAACGTGATACCCCTTTTTTTCAGATTTCACTTCCATTTGTCCAATTTTCATTACGAAGTACATTACATTACGTTTCGGTCACGGCTTCCGTCAGATGGCGCTCTGGTTTACTTAAATTTTGCCGTAAATTGCTTTTTTCGCCTTTGTAACTATATTTGATCCAAAAACTAATGACGCCATCGTTTTCAGCGCCAAATTACACGTAGGAAACCTCATTTAATCATTAAAATTGTTCAGTTTTAAAAATCAGTCTTTTTCAAATTTCCCACCAAATTTGCCACGCGGTCGCCGACTTCGGTGGATCGTAACGGTACTTTTTCTTGACCAAATTGAAAAATAAAAGATACAGGCAGGTGCAGATTTGGATTTCCAGTCGAATGAGACTGATTTCAAAATTTATAAACCTCATTTCGAGATAGAAAACAACATTTTTCAGTTTGCGACGAAGATTTCTGCCTCCATTATAGCTTACGGGATCCGCCGAGTGGCGCTGTTTTCCATTACATTTCGCCGTAATTTAGCATTTTCTTCTTTTTAACTATATTTAATGCCAATTTCATATTTATAATTGGAAAATAGACCAAAAACTGCACCAGAAAAGTCTACTTTCCAATCGTCCGATTAATTTTTTAATTCATTTTTTTGGGATATTACACAAACCGGAAGTACCGGAAGTAGAAACATTACATACAGGTCACGTGACCGGACGTCGAAGACGGACAGACAGAGCCGTTTCATTATTAGACTTTCTAAACACAAGGTTTAGAAGTCTAAAAAATAGAAATGCATTTCCCGATCGTAGAATTAATTTTGTGCCACGTGCTCCAATCATTAATTAAATTATCTTCGCCGCAACTCACTGCCATAAAAGTTTTATAGAAAACCAATCGTTTCATATTTTATTTCCATCTCCCGGTGGTCTGGCGCCGTCATAGTCGACGGAAGTCTCTCCGAACACGTTCAACGGGCTTCACGAACGCTTTCAGATCGAATGCGGAACTCGGGCCCGCCGCTTGGTCGAGCGGCGCAGTACCCGCCGAGCGGCGTGGTAGCCGGGTTCTCGCGTATGGCGATAGGGGGTCCTTTCTAAACAAACACCTCTCTCGGTCTCAGACTGGCCTTCGGGTCGGTCAAAATAATAAATAAATGAATCGGAAATAGAACGCACCCGTTCTCGCTCGGTCTACCGGCGAATGGGAGCAGTTGGGGCCGTTGAGCGGCGACGACAGCAGCCCTAACGACTCGTCCCGAAAATAAGTTTCCGCACCGACATCCGTTCACTTATTTAAACCCCATGACGCGCGCGTGGTTGCCTGCATTTTTCGGCTCGTTTCGACACGTTTCGACGTCGACGCGCGACCGTGAGCAAAGTCCTCAGCAACATATGGACATGAGTGTGTCTTTGCTCGCGATCTACGCGTTTGAGCGCGTTACGACGCGCGATAATGCACGTGATGCGATGGGGGTGAGCGCGACACGGGCTTTTGGCGCGGGCGTCGGTAATGATGTCCGTCAACGTGGATGAATGTCCGCGAAGTGTTTGGTGTTTATGGCAACGCACCAGGACGCAATTAACAACCAACAAGAATTAAAAATATAACTGTTTAACAAAAAGAAACTCCTATAATGTTGAAACAATAAAGAAAACGCAAAATTCAGATTCAAATTTAGATTTGAATTAGGTCAGATTAGGCCAGGTTGTAGATCCACAGACTCTCGAGACGACAACAAGAAAATAAAAAGGATGCGTTTATCGTTTGTAGGTAGAATCTCGCGCCGAGTTAAATAAAAGTCTTTAAAAAATAGAAATCGATTTCCCGGTCGTAGAATTAATTTTGTGTCATGTGATCCAGTCATTAATTAGATTTTCGTGGTAGATGTTGCGTGAAACAAGATCGTGAACGTCTCAATTGGTTTACGATTTAAATTTCATCTCGCAATACACGCTGCACCAACGTAGTCGACGCGAGTTTATATCACTGCACTCGATGGGTTTTGTGAGCATTTTTAGACCAATCGATCGTACAGCTTGTTTGCTAGTTTCCTTTCGAGGTCAGCGGTTAACTCTTTGCATTCTATGATGCTGTTGGTTCCAACGGCGATACGCGTCTCCCGCCTGCCTCTCGGTCTCAGACTGGCCTTCGGGCCGGTCAAAAAAAAAGAAAAAAATTAATAAATAGATAAATAAGTCGGGAACAAAACGCATCCATCCCGACGAATAGTGACAGTTGGGCTCGTTGAGCGGTGGCGAAGGCGGCGGCAACCCCGACGACTCGTCCCAAAAATAAGCTCCCACATCGACACTCATCCGTTCGCGTGTGCACGTGTGTGTCTGTGTGTGGCATTTTACAACGGAGTGGCATCGACGTGTCCATTGGTTGACTCGAGTTCCAACCGTCCCCAACGCCTCGTAAAAATCGACACCGATTTTATGACTTTGAACGACTTTATCGCTAACATTTCCATCTGATTCCCCGTAACGACGTTTTGACCATTGCTCCCCCCACACTCCAATTCAAAATTTAATAAGAAATTGTCAAACTTTTCAAATTCTATGATAAAAGTTGAGTGTTTTTATTGTTTACAAAATAAAAACGAAAAATAAAAAAATAAAATAAAAAAAGATTCAAAATCGACTCGTCACATCGCCGATTACGCGCCTGGTCGTGGGTCACTGAGGAAGAGATCAAATTGAATAAACTAAATGAACAAACTGATGGACGAGCGGACAAATTGAAACGTTGAACCGAATTAATTACCTCGACGCCGGACGCCCTGGCAACGTCGGTTCGGTGGCCGCGAAACGCGCTAGCATCCTGGCGCGCCCGCGGGATTGACTTGAAAAATAGAAAATAAAATAAAATAAATATAAATAAATAAATCAATTCGAATCAAACCAACCAATCGGTCAAACAAAACAAAACAAAAACAAAAACAAAACGTTGAATCGAATTAACTCACATCGGCATCGGACGTCCCGGTCCCATCAACTGGGCGCCCGCGAAGCGAAGAAACAGTAAGGAACGTCCGCGAGGATGGCTTAAAAAATAAATAAATAAATAAATAAATAAATAAATAAATGAATAAATAAATCAAACGAGACGTTTGACCGGATTACATCGGTTCCGGAGTCGCGCGCTGGAATGGCGCAACCCGCATGATGGGTCGAATGTGACCGGGTTCGGTCCACTGCCACGATGGCGACTGGGGCGGATCAATTGGCTGACAACTGAATAAACAAAGAAATAAAGAAATGAAGAAACGGATAAACGAACGATCGAAACCGGTCGGTCGAATCTCTCACCTTGCATCATCGCCGTCGTTGTTGTGGTCGTTGGTTTTCTCGTTTTTGTTCATCGTCTGGAACATAGAAATTAAATTAAAGTCGAATGCAAAGGAAAATAAAATAACGGCTAAGAAAAAATAAAAAATTGCAAGTCACGAGTCTGTCAAATGAGCGAGCGAGCGGTGCCCGACCGAACCAATGCAGGCGTTCGTGTTTGCACGCGCGTGTTAATTGATACGTTGTCGAGAGAGGCGTAGAGGTAATCAAGGGTTGTTTTTTTTTTCAATTTGTCGATCGATTGACTGATAAATGTGACGGTAGAACGGTCAACTACTCACTTTTTGGAAGATGGAAACACGACGTCGTCTGTCCCGCGCGTGATCACTATCGATGCATAGAGCGACACCAAGTGACATAATCCGGAAACATGGCGGCTGTCTGTCTCCATCCTCTCGGCACACGGTTCCACGCGGCGGGTATCTCCGTCCACTCGACCAATCGTCGTATTCGTTGTTATCCTTTTTCCTTTTTTTTTTCTTTTTTTTTTCTTTCTTTTTTTTTCTTTTTTTCTTTTTTAGGCGAGTAAATAAAACTGACTGAAATAAAAATTCCCATCCGTCCACCCATTTCGTTTTGTTTTTTAACGTGACGATTCTGAGTAATTACGTCACACCGTGTACCCCAACCATTAATCAGATTATCACGATAGATGTCGCGTGAAATGAGATTGTGAACGCTTAAACTGGTCTACGGTTTAAATTCCATTACGCGATGCACGGCGCGCCATCGTAAATGACGCGAATTTCGGTCACTGCATCCGATGGATCTACTAACACCTTCAGACCAACCGGGACTGATTCGAGCCCTCGCGGAAATCCGGGGGGTTTCGGTCACAAAAGTCTGCATTCGGGTTGCGCAACCACTCTATTGTTCAGCCGTTGGTCAACCGGGGCAGTTGGCACCGACGAGCGTCGACAGTCCCAACAAATTCTTCCAAAATAAACTCTCACATCGACATCACAACGTTCCGCCCGGTACAAACAAACAAACAGTTATGAAAAACACTTGGTTTATCTATTTATTTATTTATTTGTCCGTTCGTTTCCACACACTCTCTTTGCACATGACAGATTCGGCATCTGGTCGTAGAAAATTTCAATATTTTGATGCAACACGTTCTGGTGTCAGTGCGCGATCGTGAGCGAAGTCCTCGACAATGTGCTCGCATGAGCGTGTCTTTGTTTGCCATGCACACGCGTGAACGCGTTCCCACGCGCGATAATATGCGAGGTGCGATGTATGTAAGCGCGACATGGATTTTTGACACCGGCATCGATAATAATGTTCACCAACGTGGATAAATGTCCGAAGGTGTCCGGTGCTTATGGCAACGCACCGGGACGCAGTTAAATAGCAAGTAGAATTAAAAATATAATTGTTTAATAAAAGGAAACTCTCATAATGTTGAAACGATAAAGCAAACGCAGAATTCAGATCCAAACTCAGATTCGAATTAGGTCAGATTAGGCCAGGTTATAGATCCACAAACTCCCGAGACGCGACAAGAAAATGAAAAGGACGCGTTTATCACTTACAGGTGCCTGGCGATCGACAACGAGCGGACGATTAAAGTTTAAATTTCGGATCTTGGAACCGGTTCCGCGGTTCGTATTCCAATGATTAACGAGATTATCTTCGTAGCAACCGACTGGAACAAAAGTTTCGTAAAATATCCGCCGTTTCATATTTTAATTTTACCTTCCAGAGTTGACGTCCCGTCGGAGTCGACGCGAGTTCTAATCACCGCGTCCGCTGCATTTTGCGAAAGCCTTCAGACCGAGAGCAGAGCGAGGGGCCGTCGTCGCTCGGTCGAGCGGCACAGTACCCACCGAGTGGCGCGGTACCCGAGTTCTTCTGGCGCCAGTGCCTATATGTGTCACATTTGCACGCCCCTCTCGGTCTCAGACTGGCCTTCGGGTCGGTCAAAATAATAAATAAATGAATCGGAAATAGAACGCACCCGTTCTCGCTCGGTCTACCGGCGAATGGGAGCAGTTGGGGCCGTTGAGCGGCGACGACAGCAGCCCTAACGACTCGTCCCGAAAATAAGTTTCCGCACCGACATCCGTTCGCTTATTTAAACCCCATGACGCGCGCGTGGTTGCCTGCATTTTTCGGCTTGTTTCGACACGTTTCGACGTCGACGCGCGACCGTGAGCAAAGTCCTCAGCAACATATGGACATGAGTGTGTCTTTGCTCGCGATCTACGACGCGCGATAATGCACGTGATGCGATGGGGGTGAGCGCGACACGGGCTTTTGGCGCGGGCGTCGGTAATGATGTCCGTCAACGTGGATATATGTCCACAAAGTGTCCGGTGTTTATGGCAACGCACCAGGGCGCAATTAACTACCAACGAGAATTGAAAATGTAATTGTTTAATAAAAGGAAACTCTCATAATGTTGAAACGATAAAGCAAACGCAGAATTCAGATCCAAACTCAGATTCGAATTAGGTCAGATTAGGCCAGGTTATAGATCCACAAACTCCCGAGACGCGACAAGAAAATGAAAAGGACGCGTTTATCACTTACAGGTGCCTGGCGATCGACAACGAGCGGACGATTAAAGTTTAAATTTCGGATCTTGGAACCGGTTCCGCGGTTCGTATTCCAATGATTAACGAGATTATCTTCGTAGCAACCGACTGGAACAAAAGTTTCGTAAAATATCCGCCGTTTCATATTTTAATTTTACCTTCCAGAGTTGACGTCCCGTCGGAGTCGACGCGAGTTCTAATCACCGCGTCCGCTGCATTTTGCGAAAGCCTTCAGACCGAGAGCAGAGCGAGGGGCCGTCGTCGCTCGGTCGAGCGGCACAGTACCCACCGAGTGGCGCGGTACCCGAGTTCTTCTGACGCCAGTGCCGATAGGTGTCCCTTTTGCACGCCCCTCTCGGTCTCAGACTGGCCTTCTGGTCAGTCACAATAACAAATCAAAAATAAGCTACACAACTGACAAAAGTTATGATTAAAATGCTGATTAAAAATGTAATAATATTGTTGCCAAATAACTGACGACTATAAATAAATTTTCCACATTGAAATTGTCCGTAAAATCCGAAGTAAAATTCATCGGAGGAAATTATACCTGTGCACCTCGCTGCGCGGTATCTGCGCATGCGCATTTACGATTTAACGCAAACTTTAAATTAATCCCAGAATCCATCATTGTTCGCAATTGTGATTGCGTCTGGAATTGTGTGCTATTTTAATTGTAAATTTTAATATTTCAATAATCTCAAATCAAACTGAAAAAAAAAAAAAAAAAAAATATTCATTTTATTAAATTCTGATTGTCGCCCCTCTCGACCACGTTGCGTTCATTATCACGCATTAGGGCGCGCTCAAACGCGCGTACCATTAGAGGCGACGCGTTTGCGTTGGTGCACTGATGTGCGCTTCTCTCGCGGGTGGGCGCAAAGAAATGGAGAGGAAAAGAGAAAACGTAAAGAAGAGAATGGAAAGAATCCTCTCTTTATTTTTTTTTATTTCTTTATTTCTTTATTTATTTTTTTTCTTAATTTCTAATTTGTGTCACCGAGTGTCGCGTCGTATTCTCGCGTCTTTGCAGCGAGCGACGGGCTAAAGCTTTCCTACCATACCGCGCTTTGCTTCGCGCACTTGTACGCATTGGTTCATTCGCTATATCGAGTTTCGTTTGCACGGTAAGCAAACCTAGTCAATTTTCAAAATAGAAAAAGGGGAAGAATCTCCAACAATTTGACCGACTCGTCAATTAAACCGACCGACCAACTAACTAAATGAACCAGAACGGGTCGATGCGCGAGCACGGGCGGGAATCCCCGTGGTTACACCACTATCACCGCCATTTTGTTCTCGATCTCTATCCAATTTTAGTTTTGCAGTCGGACTCACGATTTTGTCAGTTTTTCGTTTTTCATTTATTCGTTTAAATTCTTTCTCTTTTTCCTCGATGGTAGACGCAACAAGACGAGATGTCGACGTCGGCCATCGAGGATCGACCACGAGGCAATATCCAGTTAATAGTGGGCCCGATGTTTGCAGGGAAAACAACTGAACTCTTGAGGCGCCTAGAAGGAGAAGAAGCGTTGTTATTGAAGCCCAAAATCGACAACCGCCACATTCCCGGAGAAATCGTCGCTCGTGACGGAAAATCGAGAGCGGCGCGCGCCGTCGAAAACCTCGCGGAAGCCCGAAGACAATCCGAAAATTTCGGGATTATCGGGATTGACGAGGGCCAGTTTTTCGAGGACTTGGTACAATTCTGTCAAGAAATGGCAGAGAAAGGAAAGACTGTGATAATCGCGGCCCTCGATGGGGATTTCAAGTTGAACCCGTTCGGTCAAGTCTGCGATTTGCTCCCGAAATCAGAGCACATCGTGAAGCTGAAGGCAACGTGCTACCGGTGTCGAGGGGAAGCCGCGTTCACGAAGCGGACGTCGGGCGAAGAAGACGTCGTGGTGATAGGGGGTGCCGAGAAATACGCCCCCACGTGTCGCGCGTGTTTCGCAAATTGTTCACCAATCGGCTAACTAACAAACCGGTCGTGTCGTTTTTAACACCGATAGATTCATTCGAATTAAATTTTTTTTTTTTTTGCGATCAAATAAACCCAATCAATCGTGGCCACTTATCTCAAATTCAATTTTTATTTAAATTATAAACCACAAACGAACAAAATACAATAAAAAATGAAAAATTACGCCGATGGCGCTACGTTTGATAACGATGTCCCACTAAGAGGAAGAAAAAAAAATATATGTATATATATATATATCAAACAAACAAACAAACAAACAAACAAACAAACAAACAAACAAACAAAAAAAAAAAAAAAGAATGATAAAAAGAATAATTAATTAACTAACTGGACAGGTAGATATAGCGCGACGAACTGGTGGCGGTCGCGGGTGACTGGTGACTGGTAACTGGTGACGAACGGGTTGCAACCACCAAACTGGTAGCAAGTTGTGCAGAATTGAAACACATAGTTTCGGGTGGATCTTGGGATATCCGACCACCCATGCGTCGGTGGTGTTGGGCGATCCCGCGCGTGGCGCCTGTTGCATTGGAAATTATTGGCACGCATAGGTGGCAACCATGGTAAGTTACTATGGAAAAAAAAAAAAATGATTAATCAAATCGCGACCGACGAATCGACCATAAATTGCTTTACTCACTCTGGCACATAGCGCCTCGGCCCGAAGAATATGTTATTACCAAATTCCCCGGGCCGCACATAGATGGTCTGCGGCGACCTCGTCGAAGGTGGCGATCGCGACGAACCCCTTAAAAATAAAATAAAAATAAAATAGAATGAAATAAAAAGTGTCAAATAAATAAAACCAATCGATCGACCAATCACTCTCACCTTGTGCCCGGGCGCATTTCACCCCAAATGATGGGGTTATTCACGTTCTTTTTCCCAAACGACAATCGCGATGGGCCCCTTAAAAATAAAATAAAAATAAAATGAAATAAAATAAAATGTGTCGAATAAATAAAACCAATCGATCGACCAACCACTCTCACCTCGTGCCCGGGCGCATTTCACCCCAAATGATGGGGTTATTCACGTTCTTTTTCCCAAACGACAATCGCGATGGGCCCCTTAAAAATAAAATAAAAATAAAATGAAATAAAATAAAATGTGTCGAATAAATAAAACCAATCGATCGACCAACCACTCTCACCTCGTGCCCGGGCGCACTTCACCCCAGATGACGTTCTTTCCGTTCTCCATCTGAAATGTAAAAATTAGATTACCGTAAATTAAATACAAACGAGAATTGAACAGCAAAACACAATCAATGAAAAGGAAAGGAAGGTGAATAAAACCACAGATCAATCAAACAATGATAAACCGAATTATTCTCTTTTCATTTCTGGCAAGCGAGAATATGGCGACGAATTCCGCGCCTCTCCACGCTTCCACTCGTTTAGACACAAGCGGACGAATGGTCGGATTGTTGAAACAATTGTTGTCGTTGTCAATTGGTTGATTGGTAGATAGATAGATAGATAGATAGATAGATAGATTGATAAATAGATAAACGGCATAAATACTTTCAACTTGCTCAGCAGCGAAGCACGTGGCGGCGCGGAATCAGCGGTCAGGTATGGCGGATTTCGATAACGACGCTGCTTGGTGAGCGGAGTTACAAAAAAATAAAAATTTGAAAGCATCGTGAAACAAATAGATGAATAAACAAATAAACATAAATATATAAATAAACAAATAAATAAATAAAATAGACAAAAATAAACAAACAACGTCGCATCACGCGCGGGATTCCATGGTTGTCGCCAGATGCCGCGTCGAATCACTCGCGCGCTCGCCATCAGTAGTGTGGACCCCGTGTCGTGAACAAGTGAACAAGTGGAACGATTAGAGGTAAATTAACCATTTTCCCGGTAAACACTCGTCAGTTGGCGTTTTTACACGCGGTTCGCGGCCCTGGACTGCATTGCTTTTTGCGGCAGGTGAGCGTCGGGACCGCGGTGCCGTTTTAAAACCGAGACGGTATCGTGTACCAGGGCCACGGTACTTTGAAAAACTCGTGTAACGCGAACCGACTTTGTCGTACAACGAGAAAATACAAGATTCTCACTTTTTCTCGGTTTTGCTTTCATTTGATTAATTCTTATGTTACGTTTCAATGCAATTTATCTCATTTCAGAAAACTACAAGACACGAATAAAAAGAAGATTTTTTCGTCTGTTTCTTATTGCATGGTGGGTTAAGCCTATATATAAGATTTTTCTCATTTAATTAGAAATAAACAAAAAAAAAAAAAAAAAAAAAAAAAAAATCTTCTTTTTATATGTGTCTCGCAGACTTCTGAAATAAGATAAATTGTATTGAAACCAAAGGTAAGAATTAACCAAATGGAAGTAAAACCGAGAAAATACGAGAACTTCGTATTTTCTCGTGTTTTCTCGCATTGTTCCGCGGTAGGCATCAAATGTACCACGTCCAACACGTACATGTACGCGCGTAGACTTGCGCGAACAATATGTGCGCGGATGTTTTATTCGACGTCCCACGTTTTGGTTCTTTTTGTTGCGATTTTAATTTTTATCTTTTTTTTCACATCGAAGAAAATATGGAAAAAGGAAAGAGAGGAGAAAAGCCGTCCACAAAGTCGCACCTGTCACCCGTCGTCCTTTTGGAACGCATCGACTTCATGGAGGCGTGGAGCCACACGCCAAACTTGAGCGCCGCCAGTAGTTCCGTGCATGATGCACGCGAGCGAAAAACTAATGATCCCACGAAGATCAAGGGGGTATGTGTCCCATTCCGATATTTACTCTTTTGTCTTTTTTATTTGACCTTTTTTTTTTTTTTATTTTTTTTTTTATTTTTATTCGTTCTTTTCTCTCTTTCTCCAGTCGCTCGGTCGAAGACAGACGAAGGTCCAGGAGACGGCAATGGCGGCGACGGAGGAAAGGGTCGAAAAAATGATGGAGGGACTAGAGGAGAGAATTGAGGAGTTGATAGACAGGACGGAACAAAGACTCAAGAAAATGGTGAAGGCGACGATGGAGGAATTTGAGAAAACATTTGAAGAAGCAGAGGAAAAATGGTGGAAGGCGATGGAGGGAACGATGGGTTGGATAGAGGATGTCGTTGACGACGATGATGATGACGAAGGCGCTGAAGAGGCAATTGGTGGTTCCGATCTTTCGATGGAATTATAAGAGGAGACGGTTTATTCCCACTCTCGTTTGTTTGTTTGTTTGTTTGATTTAGTTTTTGTTTTGGTTTTTAATTTTATTTATTCATTTATTTTTATTTTTTTTTCAATTGTCAAAGATGTGACACAACTCTTATGGGATAAAAACAACAATCCCCCATCTCATTGTCTCGTATTGTTTGTTTATATTGCGTATATTTTGTTTCTCATTGTAAAAAAAACATCTCATCGGGTGATTAAATATACGTCTTTATTTTATTTATTTTATTTATTTATCTGTTTCTCTTCTTTTCTATATTTTAGCACAATTTATAATCGACCCAGAGTGGTCGAGTGGGCAGGACTACCTGCCGCATGGAGCCGTGGACTCTGGGTTCGAGTCTCGCTTCCGCGATCTTACGTTTGCTTTGTGCAGAAAAAAGGAAAGAAAGAGACTGACTGACTGCTGGGCGACAATGATGATGGTCCGAGAAATTCAACCCTTCTTTATTTTGTTTTAATTTTTATCCTATCTATCTATCTATCTATCTATCTAATTTTTTTTTTTTTTAATTTAAAACAATTACCGTCAGAGTGCGTTACCGTCGGAGATTTTTTCGTGATTGCCGTGCGCGCGAGAAAAATTGCAACCGACAAACTTTCCCACATTGAAATTGGAAAACAAAATATATGGGGAGATCCACGTAGACAAGTAAATCAAGATTAACTTGGTTTCGGAATTTATAGGACACCTTTTAACGCGGGAAACGCAAAAATCCGCATCGAATGGACACTTTGGCGTCCATCGAAGGGCACGGCTTACGTCGGGTGGCGTGGCGGTTCTGGGAAATTACATTACAGGCCACGTGACCAGGTACAAAGTCCTGCGCACAAACGCTCGAGCGGAGTTGAATAAAAGTCCTTGAAATATATAAATCGATTTATCGACAGTGGAACTAATTCCACGACGAGTGCCCCAACGATTAATTAGATTATCGAATTGGGTGCCGTCTGAGTCGAAGATCGCGAACGCCCCGATCGGTTTACCATTTTAATTTCAACTCGCAGTACACGTTGCACCATCGTAGACGATGCGAGTTTGTATAATCGCGTTCGACGAGTTTGCATACACTTTGAATTCGTTCGCTTCGAGCCATCATGGAGATCCGAGGGTTTCGGTCGAAATTTCCTGAATCGATTTGAAACGGTATTTCCCACCCACGGGTGTTCTGCTCCACCACGAACATTCCGGCGACCATTGCGGCGACCATTGCGGCAACGAGCGCCTCACCTACGGTGAATGCGGGGCAGCTGGCACCGACGAGTGTCGGCAGCCCCAACAACTTGTTCCAAAATAAGCCCACAGACAGACACACCTATAAAGCGTGTTTATTTCAAATAATTGTGCAAAAACACCCATTTAATTGTTTATTTATTTGTTCCTCGTGATACGCGCGTGGCCTGTGCGTTGACGACGTGTTCGCGATTTCACGACGGAATTCGTGGATCCGTTCGTCGGGATTGGACTTTTGGGTGTCGGGTGAAAACGACCGACCGGGGACGAAATTCGAGGCGGAGAAGGGAGAAGGGAGCAAACAAGCGCGCGCGCAAGACGCCAAACGGAGTAAAAAAAATATCCAAAGAAGATGACTAAACTTTACTTTACTTTACTTAATTTTCGAATACTATGAGCACCCGGGATTCCATACTAAGGTCGAAATGACTAAAGTCGAAATCCCGTTTCGACCTAATTCGTTTCGACCCAGGTATCCCATCTAGTCTAAAATAAAAACAAACTCGCTGTTCACTGAAATATCTATATTTAAAGTTTTTACAGTTTTTACAGTTTGCAGAATGTTATAAAAAAAAAAAAAAAATAAAATAAAATAAATAAATAAATAAAAATAAAAATAAAAACAAATAAACAAATAAAACGGAATAAAACGAAACGATGAAACAACGATACATTGAAGCGACGATTATATGGTGGAATAACGCCGAAAAAGTTACGCGAAAACGACAGTTATTTATTTGTATAACATTTTTTTCCCACATTTTTTACCCCATTCACACATAGGATTGCCATTTATTGACACTTGTACATTTTATCTGGATATTCGACAAAGTACAAATTTGTCCATGGAACAAATCCATACTCGAATGGGATGGTGACGCCAAGTTTACGGTCTTTGAAGAATCGATCAAACCGCGCGCAAGACATATTCGAGTCCCAAAGGAAACGCATCCCCAAGACGAGAGTTCTTTCTTTCGTCACGACGATGAAGTTGGTTTCGGTGCCTCGATTCACCCACTCGACGTTCATCTTGATCTGTCCAATTATTTGGAAATGGTCACCAACGATGTTTTTTAGGTACCGGTGTCTATCGTCGTCGTCGTCTAGTTCGCGGATACTGTCCCGAGGGTAGCCCGTTTCTTCGAATAAACGTTCGTCGATGGCGCAGAAGCGCGACCACTCGATTACCAGGGCATTACGCGCGAGATTCCCTATCTTCACCTTGAGCAAGGGATGTTCGTTCGTGGGTTCAAGCGGTTTCGGCTGAATAAGAGAAGTTTTAGATTAAAAATTATACGAAACAATTCGTATCTGTTTCTGGAATTACCTGGAACATGGTTCAATGTTGCGAGGAACGCCAACGAGACGCGGAAAACAGTCTTGTATCGTGTCTGAACTTGATTTGGATGCAAATGAGACACGGGTTACGTCAGATGGCGTGGCGGTTGTGAGAAATTACATCACACAGGCGCTCGCGCGGAGTTAAATAAAAATCCTTGAAATATATAAATCGATTTATCGACAGTGGAACTAATTCCACGACGAGTGCCCCAACGATTAATTAGATTATCGAATTGGGTGCCGTCTGAGTCGAAGATCGCGAACGCCCCGATCGGTTTACCATTTTAATTTCAACTCGCAGTACACGTTGCACCATCGTAGACGATGTGAGTTTGTATAATCGCGTTCGACGAGTTTGCAGACACTTTGAATTCGTTCGCTTCGAGCCATCATGGAGATCCGAGGGTTTCGGTCACAATTTCCTGAATCGATTTGATACGGTTGTTCTGCTCCGCCACGAACACTCCCTGGTTCGTCAAAAAACACTCCAAAGTGGGTTCGTCGGAGAACACGGGGCAGTTGGCGACCGATGCGCGCCGACAGCCCCGACAAATTGTTCCAAAATAAATCCAAGCTCCCACAACGTTGTTTTCGATACGCGCGTTCCTACACGCGATGACGCGCGTGATGCGATGCGGGTGAGTGTGACACGGGTTTTCGAATTGGGCGTCGACGATGATGTTTGTCAACGTGGATAAACGTCCGCAAAGTGCCCGGAACGCAGTTAATTACCGACGAGAATTGAAAATGTAATTGTTTTTGATAAAAAGAAACCCTCGTAACGTTGAAACGATAAAGAGAACGCAAAATTCGGATTCGAATTCAGGTTCGATCCGCGAACTGTCGAGGCGCGACATGCCAAGCGTGGAGGGGAGCGTTTATCGCTCATAGGTGCCCGATGATCGGAGATGGGTGGGTGATGGGTGGGTGATCGGTACCAGACAGACACAAAACAGAATAAAATCTACCCCCGTACTTCGGTCGTCACTAAGATTACCTTCGCAGTGACCGACTAGAATAAGAGTTTTGCAAAATATCCGTCGTTTCATATTTTAATTTTGTCTTTCCGGCGTCTCGCGCCATCGCTTTCGACGTGAGTTTGTGTCATTGCGTTCGGTGGATTTGCAAGCGCCTCTAGGTCGATCGAGACCAGACACGCTTACTTCAGAGTAGGGACCACTCCACCACAAACATTCCGAGGGTATTGGCGCGCAAAAAGGACGGGGTCCTATCTTCTCGCCACGCAGAATACGGGCAGCCAGCATTGGCAGCCCCCAATAACTTGTTCCAAAATAAGATCGAGTTGATTAGATTCCTTCACTCATCCCGTAAATACCGTAAATTTCGTAAATGTCACAATACGTGGTGAAAATGATGCGTCACGTGTCTTATCGCGCATTGGGTCACATTTAAACGCACGTATCGTTAAGGGTGTCGCGTTCATGGTGGTACATTGGTGCCGGGATGTTCAGATACGCGCTCCCGTACGCTTCCACAGCGTTGGTATTGTTTGGTTATAGCGATTGTTTGTTCCAAATAATTGTGCAAAAACACTAGTTTAATTGTTTATATATTTAATCCTCGGGAGATGCTGTGCGACCTATACGCCGACCCCAAGCTCGTGATTTTGCTGCGGATTTCGTGGATCTGTCCGGGCTTTTGGGCGCCGGACAAAAAAAAAGTTCGATTGGAAATGGGTCCCCGGACGAAGAAAAGAGAAAGGAGTAGACACGCGCGCGTGGGACACCCTGTGGAATAAAAAATACCCATGGAAGACAATGAAAGTTTAATCCCACAATCGTCGAATCGGTTTCGTGGTTTGCGCTCCAACTGTTAATTAGATTATCGTCGTTGGGACCGATTGAAACAAATTGTTTTGTGAAAAATTTGCAGTTTCAGATTTTAACTTTATCTATCTCCCAGACTTCTTGCCCCATCGCTGTCTACGCTGTCTACGCGAGCCAGGCGACAATATGAGTCCTGAGGTCCGAGAGCGAGTCTGCATGTCCCAGGGGACGGCATGCGAGTAGCCACTCGTGCGCCCCTTGCCATCGCCAGACATGCTTTCGCCAAAGTATGAACCGTGACAACTATATTAAAACAATGTTTATTCGATCGAAGGAATCTATACAACAATTATGAGTACACTTGTCAATTTATTTATCTATTTATTTGATAGAATCTTGGTTGTGGTCACTGTCGGTCACATCGTAACCATCGTCTTCAAGGCCCATCACCCCTTCTCCCTACCACTCCTTTTCATCGCCGTTATCATCGAGTCCTTCGTAACCACAGCCATCTTCCTCCTCCATCATGTCCACCATGTCCATCTCCATTTCCTTCACCTCCGCCTGCACCGCCTCTAGCTTCTTCCCCACCGACTTCAACACGCACAACGTCTTCGTCTTCTTTTCCCGCCATCTCGCCGCTTTCTCCATTCGCTCCGCAACCACTTTGTCCAGTTGCTCCGCCAACACCTTCTCCATTCGCTTCGCCATAACCTTCTCCACCACATTCTCCGCCACATTCTCCGCCACATTCTTCACCACATTCTTCACCACATTCTCCATTTTTTCTGTTATCACCGCCTCGACCCTTGTTGCCAATCTCTCTTCCCGCAGCACCGAAGGTGAAGACGGCGGCGGCAATGATGTCTCTCTTCGCGACTGGAAAGGGAAAGGGAGAAAAAAAAAAAAGAGAATAAGCAAATAAATAAAACCCAAGACGTGGCGCGTACCCTCTTGATCAGCGTCAGTTTACTCCTTTTCTGCCTGCCTGGACGCTTGGACAAAGCGGGATCGAGCGGTACCGACGCGATAGCGGCAGTCGACGACGGCGATGTGGTTCTAGTCCGCGTCGCACGGAGAACGGGCGCCGAGATGGACGATGTCTCCCCTTCCCCTTTCACCTTCCATGTTCCTGTCATCATGGTCTCTGAAAAAGAAAAAAACGCGATAGATAAAATCAAAAGAAAAAGAAAAAAAAAAAAACAAAAAAAAAAAAAACAAATGGGTTATTAAATTGAGCTTCATTTTCTGTTAGCAACAATAACCAAACAAACAAATTTTTTCTGCGCGCGCGCTTACGGATACAATACGTGCATAATTGGGCGGGAATAATTGACAAATGATACCACAAAACACTTGGCTCATTCGCTCGTTCACTCGCTCGCTCACTCACGTTTAACGAAACGAAACTAAACACGCAACTGCAAACGCAAACTGTCTTTGCCCGGCTCTAGCCCGATTTAAAAATGGCGACAATTGAAACGAAGCTTCGTGCTTCACTGCAACGTGGTGTCGACGAGAGCGAGGGCGAGAGCGAGAGTGAGAGCGAGAGAAAGCGAGTGAGTGGGTGAGTAAGTAAGTAATCAAGTGGAGCATGCGTGGACTGGCGACGATATTTCCGCAGTCGTTCAATTTGGCGTGGGTTTACAACTCCGCTTATTTGGTCGCTGATCGAGTCGGCACGCACTTTAAACATGTCGACGGCAAACAATACACGCGGGAAAAAAAATAACGCTAAGTTGTACGTAAGAAGAGTCTTCATTATGAATAAATGCAAAGGACCGAACCCCGAATATCCGAGTGTCCACACAACCTATCGTCCACCGGGTCTCGGTGTCCGGGTAGAAAGAGGGAGGGGACGTACGCGCGCGTACCGGACATTGCCACTCGGAACAAAAAATGTGCATAATAGGGAAAACGATCAAAGTTTAATTTCCTGATCTTGGAGTCGGTTCCGCGATTTGTGTTCCGACCAATAATTAGATTATCCTCGCAGCGACCTACTGGAACAAAGATTTTGTGGAAAATCCGCCGTTTTATATATTTTTTTTTCTTTTCCGGTTGTCTCGCACCATGTAATCGACGCGAGTTTTTGAGATTGCGCTCGACCGGACTTTGCGAACATTCTCAGAGCGAGCGTTCCGGGCCCTCGCGGATATCCGGAGGGTTCCGGTGTGCGGCATCGGTTTGATTGCGCTCGTTTTATTCTGCGTCGTCACTGGCCAGACGCGAATGGTCGGAGGGTCGCGTTCGCGACAAATAGGGGCAGTTGGCGCCGACGAGCGCCGGCAGCCCCGACACATTGTTTCAAATAAAGCTCCTGTCGAGTTGATTCGATTCGATTCGTATCGTGTTAATTTATCTCTGCGATCTACGCGGTGGAAACAATGCCCCGCTCTTCTACCCCGTATTGCGCGCCTCATCGCGCATTAGATCGCATTTAAACGCGCGTACAATTAAGGGTGACGCGATCACGCCGCTAAATCGACGCACACTTTACTCACGGATGCGCACCGGCACTGAAACGTCCAGAAACAAGCTTCTACACGTTTCTACGGCGTCGGCATTGTTTATTTATTTGTTTATTCGTTTACTTATTTATTAATTCATCTATTCAGACCTCGTGGTGTGCAAATTGCGGAAAGGTCCACTCATTTTTAGCGTTACGGCGGCCTGTGTATTGGTCCCGTGTTCGCAATTCTGACTTGAACGCAGCCAGTCGACCGAGACCCGACGTCAAATTCGATAGCAACGCGTCGGAATGCAAATAACTATCGACGAAAATTAAAAGTATAATTGTTTAATAAAAGGAAACTGACGTAATGTTGAAACGCTAAAAAATACGTAAAATTAAGATTCAAATTCGGGTTCGATCCAGGTCAGATTAAGTCAGATCAGATCAGATCCACGAACTCTCGAGGCGCGACATGTTTATCGCTTAAAGATACCTGGCGATCGACGATGGGCGGACGACTGGAGTTCGATTTCCCGACCATGGGATCAGTTTCGCGGTTCGTGCTCCATTGTTTAATGAGATTATCTTCGTTGGGGTCGATCCCAACAAAAAAATTGAAAATAAATTACATTTTACATTTTAGAACTGGCTTCCGGACGCCTCGCACCATCCCCGGCGACGCAGTTGTTGTCGTTGGATTCGACCGACTCTGCGGACATTTTCAAACCCAGACCAGACACACTTGTTTCGAACAAGGAGCCATCAAGCGCTGAGCGCTTAAACGGACCTGTTTCGTCCTTTTTGTGTCTCAATACCCTCGGGGTGTTCGTGGTGGAGTAGATGTCATTTATGCGTTGTAAAAAGTGTTTTCTCTATTGCATCGGCATACGGGCATACGGGGCAGCTGGTGACGGCAGCCCCAATAAATTTGTTCCAAAAATAAGTTCCCGTCGAGTCGTGTCGATTTCTCTTTCTCTCTCTCTCTGGTCCGCCGTGATTGCGCTTCATTGCGCTAAATTGCCGCCAGAACGCGCTACCGTCGCATCAGGCGAACATTTTTGGCGTCCATTAAAGGACGCAGATTACGGGTCACGTGAACGGGCGTCAAATCCCGCGCGCAAACGATCGTGTCGAGTTAAATAAAAGAATAGAAATCGGTGACAAGTGTTGCGCGAAACGAGGCCACGAACGCCTCTATTGGTTTACGATTTTATTTTCATCCCATTGTACTCGACGCGCCAGCGTAGGAGAAGTGAGTTTTCGTCACTACGTTCGATGGATTTACAAACAAACAGACAAACAAACAAACAAACGGTTTCAGACCGTTCCGGGTCCTCGCGGATATCCGGAGGGTTCCGGTGGTGGATTTGTCTCATCACTTTTAATCTATCCTGTGTTGTCATCGGCCAAACCAGTGCCGGTTTGCACGGTACAAAGGGTCGTGCAAAGGGTCGCATTCGCGGCAAATAGGGGCAGCTGGTGTCGACGGACGAGCGCCGGCAGCCCCGACAAATTGTTCCAAAAAAAGCTCCTGTCGGGTTGATTCGATTCGATTCGACTCGTGTTAATTTATCCCTGCGACCCGCCCCCGTAAATGTCGTAATACGCGGTGGAAACGATGCCCGCTCTTCTACCCCGCATTGCGCGCCTCGTCGCGCACTAGGCCGCGTTCAAACGCGCGTACTATTAACGGGTGACGCGATCTCGCCGGTAAGTCGACATGCGCTTTACTCACGAATGCGCGTCGGCACCGAAACGTTCGGAAACATGCTTCCGCAGTGTCGGCATTGTTCATTTATTAAATTATTTGTTTATTCATTTATTTAAACTCCGTGGTTGATTGATGGGCGTGTGGATTTCGCGATTTGCGTTGGCCCTGTGTTCACAGTTTTGATTGATTTGAACGCAGCCAATCGAACGAGACCCGACATCAATCTCGATAGCGACGCGTCGGAACGCAAAGAACTGCTCACCGAGAATTGAAAGTGTAATTGTAAAACAAATAATCAACAAATAATCAATGTGGAACAATCATCGTGTAATATTTTATTAATAAATTGTATTTTGAAAAAAAAAACAACAACAACAACAACAACGACAACTAATTTATCTTTCGATGCGAGTAAATTACAAACTTTGTCTTTGAGTTTTAGTCACCCCAAAAGTTGAATCAAATTTTCAATTTAATTATTAATTCCATCTATCCGTCTGCCTGTCTTCTCCTTGCAGCACCCCGGGTCCGCAGCGATGGGACGCGCGCCGTCGACGAGCGTGTACGTGCTGAGCGGCCCATTGCCCGGCATCGCAACGGAGCATTTCGAGCGACCAGACTCGGTGTCGTCGTAGAGGAGACACAGACTGCACGTCCTTCTCGTTGACGCACCAGGAGCTGATACCATCGTCCACTAGGAGGCAACACGCCACGTCTAGGTTGCAATTAATCAATCAATCAATCAATCAATCAATCAGTTTAACAAAATCCTGCAATCATAAAACGTCTGGTTAAAATTCAAATATTTATACATTTTCTGATTATATTTCACCCATCCAACAACTCGTTTCGTTCCAGGTGTCGCGAAACACTCGATTTTATATCTAGTCGGTCACTTGTTTTTCTTCCACCTGAAATTCAAGATAAATTAATTCAATTCGTTCAAACCAAATAAATCAACTCGTATTAAAAAGATTCGATCCGCACTATTTCACTCGGTTTAACATCGTTAACCTGTATGAAAAATAGAAATAAAGTCATAAATCAGTTTTTTTCTACATGCACCGGTAGTTTCGATGGATGAACGGTCCTTCAGCAATGTTGTGCGAAAAACGATGCACGCAAATTCGTTGAATTTCCTCCAGATTCCGTAACACCAATTCGAGTGGCCTTATATGTATGCGCGCGCGAGTATGTATGTGTGTGTGTCAACACGCGAGAACGACGCGAGGACTCCGTGTGACATCTGTCTCGCGAGCAACCGAGAATGACACGTAGCAAACCGTCTGCACATCGTGTTTCCTGCAAAAATGAGAACGATCTGTTTTTAATACGCTGTCAGAAGTATGTGACGTGAAAAGAACTCATCTAATTGCCCTTCCTTTCCTATTTTCCACTCTCTGTCGCTTCGTTGTCGACAAATGCGTCCTCGTTGTCCCTTTCTATTTCCAATATAATCGTGAGAGGACCGTGGTGCGTCCTATTCTCTTCCCGATGGACCCGCGCTAATGTCCTAGAAAAAATGTACACTCTTCAGTTTATTTCCTCGGGATTTATTTGAACTCAGGCATCCGAATTTTACTCACCTGTTGTGCTTGTTTTCGCGGCTTTTTTTCCTCCCGGGCTCCGTCCTAGTTTGTCGACTCGCGCGACCCGGCTCACTCACTCCTCCGCACGGTTATACGCGCCCGTCGAATCTCTGCTGGAGATACTAATGTTTGCAAAAATTTAAAGCAAAGCTCGCACGTTCTTCTTACCTTCCTGCTTGGTTTAGACGTCTCGCGTTATGTTATTTGTCTCCATCCGCTGACGCTTATTTCTCGTCGTTTCCAACGGCGGCCATTGCTTTCGTTGCGAATCTTCTCTGTTTTCGGGTTTTATCAATTCCCGTCCCGAACTGCTCCCGTCAACATCGCTTTTAGACAGTTTGTGCCCGTTTAGACTATCGATTCGAATAAATGTCCATTAGTTCCTATCAGTTAATCGAAGCTAGTTAGGTCGTTTTCACGACCCGATGTCACTCAAACGGATTTATTAGCGCCTCTCTACCGTTTTTTGCCCGTTTCAATCGAGTTTTAGTGTTACCCACTTCTCCCGATGTTCTTCGTCTTTGAAGAATTTACTTATTGTTTACTCTATTCGTCGATAATAAACAGTCAAACTTAAACACCGCCCAGTCTCTCGTCGCACGCCGGACCAACCGGATGTTACACCTGCATTATTAAAATAGATTAAATAAATAAATAAATAAATAAATAAATAAATAAATAAATAAATAAACAAACAACGCCATCTATTGGGCGTGAATGCAACACACGATTCCACGGGGTTCCCATTGAATTTATTTACGTGGCCGCGCGTAGATAGTAAATAAATGAATAAATAGATAAATAAATAAATAAATAAATACATATATAATATATATTATATATACGCAATGTTCTCTCCATTCGAGTAAACTTGTACTTTTATTGCCCTTTTGCCAGGGCTGGACTGGGAACAAATTTATGGCCGGGAAATCTGGGTGTCCGGGCCACAATTAATGAAGTCAGGACAGGCTACAGCCGGCTGCGACAGGCCACAGCGGCCACGGGCCACCGGGAAACTCCCGGTAGCCCGCCGGGCCAGTCCAGCACTGCCTTTTGCACATGTGGCGTTGCCTCCGGTCAACGTTTTTGACCCACGATAAAAACTCCAAAATAAACAAATAAGTAAAGGGGACAAAAACCCGAACTTGTTGGTTTGTTTAAACGCGACTGGAGTGAAGTGGGCATCACAGCACCCCGCTCACGATCGCGCGCTCGAAATTATAACGGAGCCCAAAATATTATCGTCTGACCCAAAATTGTTTCGTTTTTAATTAAAAAACGATCACATAGCCGACTCCAAAACCAAAACATCGTAGCTCTTAAAAACGGATGTAAATCGGAGACTTTGAATCAAAATCATTCGCGGAATCGCCAACAGGTGTCGCGTCAACAAACTGGTAGCGAGCATACATGAACTGGAAATGGAAGCGGGAAGTTTATGCTCGGTCGCGTCTCCGCAGGTAAATTTGGGCGGCTTTTACGAATTTTTGCGATATTTTTTGTCAATGAATCGCGTCCGTGGTCGTACGTGTGCACACGTGTGGTCGTCGAACAACGCACATGGATTTTTTGTGTTTGGTCGCGGGAGTGTACGTGAGTGAGCGTTTGCGGTGTAACGTGGATGATTTTTACCCGATCGACGGCGAACGAGGTTTATTAAAATTAGACGAATGTATACATTTTTTATTTATTGATTTATATATGCACACGTGTATACCGTATTGGTCCACTCGTTGCCACGCACCGTCGTCGAGCACGGATTTGTGGTCGTTTTCAAATCGCGCGTTTAGAGCGGAATATGCCGACACAAACGAAAAATGTTTTTATTTTTATTTTTATTTTTTATTTTCTCTCCCTTACAGACATCCGACGCAAACAAAGAGACGGAAGGTGGGAAGATGGAAAATGAAAAATTAGAAACCGAGGAGGGGTCAACCGAAGTTGCAACCACGATGACGGTGAGTGGAAAAATTGTCTCACGATTAACAATATTATTATTATTATTATTATTGATGAAAAATAGATAAACAAACACATAAATAAATAAATATTTCTGCCTAATTCGCGAAATAAAAATAGAAAATAATTTATTTATTTCCGCGCGGACATTAAAAATTGATTCATATCACGTGTAAAAATTTCATTTTTTTAAATTTAATTTTTTTGTCCCATTTATGCGCGATCTCTTATCTGTGCCAATTTTAAGCAATGACAAACGGTCCCGATTCTCCAACCATTTAACAGCATCGAATGCCAATTGCAAAGTAGTGATCAAATTTTTCTTCCGACAATTAAATCTGAGATCCGTGGAGAGGGGCCACGTCGGGATAGGAATAAATTCTAATATCCGCGTGGAAATGGGCACGGTCCGGGGTACGGACCCGCTATTTTCCATTTTTCTAAACTTTCTTTGTTTTATTTTATTTTATTTATTTATTTTTTAAACGCTGATTTATTCATACACATTCGTATCGTTCCAGGACACGGAACCGCACGTGGACGAGAGGTTGGTCACTGTGGAAGCGTCGACGGCGGTGAGTGAAAGAATTGGCCCATAATCAAAATTAATTTTGCGAGGATAAGCTTTCGTTGCTGGTTCTGGCGCGATCGACGCAATTGTGACCCATTCTCCCATGTTTGTGCGCGCGAAAATACGCGAACACGCGCGTCCAATTTTTTGTCGTTCGACGCCCCGCGTCTCAATTTGTTTTACGTGTCCACTCCCTTCCCTCCCCCCCCCCCCATCCCCCCCCCCATTTTTTTTTTTCTTTTAATTGATTTTTCTTTTTCTTTTTCTATTTTTATTCATTTTTTTATTTTTATTTTTATTTTTTGTTTTTATTTTTATTTTTTTATTTATTATATTTGCTCGTTTTTAATCAGGCCACAATGGACACATCTCGACGACGTCCAGTGGAGTCGATTCTGGACGACTCGCAATCGCAACCAACAGAGCCGATGCTGGAGGAATCCCAAGACACGGAATTCAGCGAGTCTCAACCCTCCGAGTCCAGGGTGGTGTTGTACCACGAAAGGCTGGTGGAGAGGGTGGTGGAGAGGGTGGTGGAGAGGCGGGTGGATAGGCTGATAGAGAGGCGGGCAATAATGGAGGCCATCGTTGGAGATGCAGGGACGGTGAGTGAATTAGAATTAGAAAAATAGAAATTATACACCGTATATCTCCAAATAGTGATCCACACGCTATCTGGGGACAAATTTTCTCATGTGTACGATCAGAGGCCCGCGCGCGTTATTCGTGAACTAAAATTGTCCCACCGAAGACACGTGTACAAATCGAGGATACCGTTTATCTGTAAATAGCGCACCCGTGCGCTATTTAAAAATAAATGGTCCCGTGCGTTATTAAAGACCTGCGCTTCAATTCAAACAAACATGAAAAATTATAAGATTACGAAATTCGTCAATATTTAACAAAATTAACCAATTTTTTTGTCAAATTTGGTCAAAATTTAGTCAATTTCCATCAAAATTCGTCAATTTTCAACAACATTTCGTCAATTTTTTAACAATATCTTCGGAGACTTGACTATTGGTCCCGCGCGTAACGACGATCATGTTTCGGAAACGTAACAATCGGCCCCATGCGCTATACGGGACCCACACGTTATTCACAAAATCCGCATTCATCCCCACGCCTTAAAACAAGTCCGCGCGCTATCAAAGACCCGCAGAGTAATCACAGATATACTGTATACAGTATATGCATTTTTTTTTCTGTTTTGTTTCTTTTTCTTTTCAATCCGTTTGAATATTCACATTTGCTTGTTTCCTGTCAGGCCGCGTCCGAAGTCATGTCGAACGTCTTGTTTCGAGTCGCACAATGCATCGCGTCTTCCGGGGCACCGGACCATGAACCCGCAACTGCAACGGTAGGCTAAAGAATCAAAGTCGAGTTTACAAGAGTGTTCTTGACTCTCATGTTTCCGACACGATCGGCGCAGACGAAATGTGAAAACGACCAACCAACGCGCGTCATCTCGAGTTAGGCGCGCACATCAAATGCGTGCTCTTTACCGACACATTTAATGTCAGGGTCTATTTAAATTTAATTCATTTATTGGTTAATTTTTTCCTTTTCTTTTTTTTATTACAAGTTAGTCATTTTAATTGTGGGCGTCTTTTTGGCCCCCTTTTTTCATTTTTATTTATTTATTTATTTATTTATTTATTTTTTAATTATGCACACATTTGTAATTATATTTACTCGTTTCTTACCAGGACGGACCCAACGACGACGGTGCCTTGGACCTATCACAAAGCACGGGGCATTCCGTGTGGTCATCGAGCCTGCCACAAACGTGAGTTCCACGCGCTCTTCGGGTCTTGCACGCAACGTCTCACAATTTATTTATTTATTTTTTTTTTTTAGAGAAACGGATGGGACGGCGGATGAGATTGTGGGGGGGGTTGTGGATGAGATCGTGGAGGAGGTGGGGAAGGCGAGGGCGGCGGAAGAGACTGTGTCGGAGACGGAAAAGGAGATGGCGGTGGAAGAGACTGTGTCGGAGACGGAGAAGGAGAAGGCGGTGGAAGAGACTGTGTCAGGGAAGGAGGTGGAGAAGGAGACGGTGGTGGAAGAGACTGTGTCGGAGACGGAGAAGGAGAAGGCGGTGGTAGAGACTGTGTCGGAGACGGAGAAGGAGAAGGCGGTGGAAGAGACTGTGCCGGAGAAGGAGGTGGAGAAAGAGATGGCGGTGGAAGAGACTGTGTCGGAGACGGAGAAGGAGAAGGCGGTGGAAGAGACTGTGTCAGGGAAGGAGGTGGAGAAGGAGACGGTGGTGGAAGAGACTGTGTCGGAGACGGAGAAGGAGAAGGCGGTGGTAGAGACTGTGTCGGAGACGGAGAAGGAGAAGGCGGTGGAAGAGACTGTGCCGGAGAAGGAGGTGGAGAAAGAGATGGCGGTGGAAGAGACTGTGTCGGAGACGGAGAAGGAGAAGGCGGTGGAAGAGACTGTGTCGGAGACGGAGAAGGAGAAGGCGGTGGTAGAGACTGTGTCGGAGACGGAGAAGGAGAAGGCGGTGGAAGAGACAGTGGAGGAGATGGGAATAGTGTGGCCGGAGATGGAGGTGGAGTTGGAGAAGGAGAAGGAGACGTGGAAGGAAACGGCGGTGGAAGAGGCAGTGGAGGAGAAGGAAAAGGAGAAGGAGACGGCGACGGAACCGAAGAAGAGGAAGTGTGTGAGGAAAGGGGGTGCGAAAAAGAAACGGAAGACCGTTGAGAAGGTGGAAAAGGAAGTATTCGAGGTAACGTAGTAACTGACCATTTTATTTTGACAATCAACGTGATCGCGTTCCAATTTGAAATTGAAAAGCGATCACGTTGATTTGACGTAAATTAATAATTCCCGCGCGCGCACTATAATTTAACCCGCAAATTTAATTTGCCGCGCGCAGCATTGAGCGGATTGATCGTATGAATCCGACCCGCGCACAAACTTGGATTCGACATGCAATATCGTATATTTATTTGCCCGTCTGTTTGTTCGTTTATTCATTTATTTATTTTTTTTTTTTCTCCAGTCGTTGCCCAGCACATCAGGGTGCACTTGGACGATGCCAAGCGTTGTGACGGTCCCGTCGTCACCAGACCTGTCACCGCCGCGGTCGCCACCACTTCAACCAACGGCGACATTAGGCAAAATGCCTTTAATGTGCCCCGTCGTGAGGTTGGAACGGCTGCAGTTGCCGATCCTCACACCAATGCCACGTCCTGTCATGTCGGCGCCGTGCCCGGTTATGTCGACGCCGTGTTTCACCGTGCCACCATCTGAGCCCATCGCCCCCCCGCCGCCGCAAGAACAGCAACTGGCGCGTGTCATCGCCAAGCCGCGAAGATCCGCGTCGAAGCGGCCCGCATCACCGTCATGGGAACCCGCGTCGAAAAGGTCGGAGACTCGAGTCACGCGGTCGACGGAAAAGGTAACCTGTCTGGTCTATTTGTCTTTGATCGTTTGTTCAATCGTTCCTTCCATTTCTTTCAGATACGAAAGGCATCTGCATCCCAGGGCTCGGTGGTGCCGTCTGGCAGGGCAGGACCGAGTGGGCTTCCGTCCAACCTTCCGTCCAACTTGTCGATGGAGTTGGATCGACGGTTCGGAGAGTTCCAGAAATGGGTGCTCCGGAAGGTGGGGGAGGTGGAGACGGGGGCGGTGCCAACACGGCAACGACGCCAGGGTGGAGGGAAAGGAAAGAAGGGAGAAAAACTCCGGACAGAGGGCGGGAAGTCGTTCTATTGTGCTCTGTGCGCCAAACAACCGGGTAATGAGAAACATACATTTGCTTATTTGTTTGTTTGTTTATTTTTTGTCTAATTTTTATTTTTTTTTTATTTTTTTTTTTTCCTTTCCCCTCCCGCGTACCTTAGGGGTGTCGAAATACGGATATTTCAGCGAGGACGCGTACCGCCATTGGCGCCAACATCACCACCTAGACGCAGTTAAGCGCGAGGATGAAATCTCCAAGAGAGTCAGGAAGCATCTGCGGGACTATTCGCGTAGACCCGATCTCCTGTTGCCGGTGGGTATTTAATCAATTAGTCGATTCGTTTTATTTATTTATTTATTTATTTATTTATTTATTTATTTATTTATTTATTTTTTCCTCTGTTTCCTAGAAGTTGAAAAAAATGCACAAGGCCCTGAAACGGTGCCCATTCTGCATTGCGAGGCCTGTGGTTGACCGACTAGAGGACCACTGGTTGGTCAAACACAGATATCGCATTGCATGGGCACCGGGGATGGGAGAGGGAGAGGGAGAGCGCGTCGGAGACAACGACGACGACGACGACGACAACGACGGTGATTCGGCGTCACGTTCATCATCTTTTCAACGAGGCGATGCGCAGGGAGAGGAACGGGTGTTGCGATCGAGGGTGGTTCCCGTCGCGGAAGGGGGCAGCGAACCCAACAGCGATCCCAACTATTGGGACGATAACCACGAAATGAAAATCTTTCGCGACGGGAGCATGCGGTTCTCCATTCATTCGCTTACTCTCCTGCTCTTTACGATACGGGCTCAGGTTCAGGCGGAACAAGTATATATATTTTTATTTTTATTTTTATTTTTATTTTTATTTATTTATTTATGTATATATTTTTTTTATTTTTTATTTTTTTTTTTAGTATTGGGGCGATCCCGACATCAAGACCCACTTACTCCGGATGCTGGGGATGTTAAACCAATGGAACGACATGTCGGTGAGTGAATCTACCGCGCGCGTCTACGTCGACACTTTTCGGATATTGATTTTCCCGTTTTATTTGCAGAATAAAGATTTCTCGTTCGTTGATGAGGTGCTGATGAAGGAGAGGTTTGTCGTCGTCGGCGAGCCCGAGAACGACGAAGGAGAGGGGTGTGGAGAAGAGAGACGCCGGGAAGAAGAGCGTGAAACAGGTGAAAGGTGTGAAGAGGAAAAAGAAGACGACGAAGATTACAGAAACTCTGAATTTGAGGACGATGCGGAAAGTGATGAGGACGAAGACGAAGAAAAGAAACTGGCGAGGAAGGAGAAAGAGAAACGGGCAAGGAGCAAGAGAAAGAGGAAAGGAAAGGGAAAGTCGAGCGCCGGAAAGAAAAAGTGAATTCGCCTAATCTGCTCCTCAAATGTACGAATACATGTTTTAAATTTAATTTTAATTTATTTCACTCCTTTAAAACTCGTTCTTTTTTTACAGACAAATGGGCACGTCGGTGTTTGATAGCGACGCAATCGTGTTGTTCGTTGTTCGAGCGCATCATTTTTCGGCACCCCCAATCACAACGATGTCTTCTCTCGCACACGTGGAATGTGGCAGCCTCGTCCACGTTGAGTCTGGTTCGAGTGGACTCTGACAAAACAGCGAAGCTACTCGAATTCTCGACGTCAGTGTGTTTGGTGTCGTCGTTGTTTCGGTCACACGAGTGGCGCCCTCTTCACGTCCGCGCGGAGAAACGCTAAAAATTGCGGACAGCGTTCCAAAACAATCAACGGTCATTCACAGCGAATTACTAATCTGACAATAATTTCTGTGTTCTTGGTGTTGTTTTTGATTACGGTGTTGTTCTTTTTAACAATCAAGCATGGTTCTGCGTTTAAAACACACCGATTTTATTTCTTTTTGTGCTTGTTTGTTTTTTTTTTTTTTTTTTTTTTTTAATTTTATTAGATTTCAAACAAACAGTTTTCCGGATCGAAACTAATTTTTTTTTTGCTTATATTTAATACTTCTGATAAAAAATAATAATTTATATTTTTCTGAGTTTACAACTTGCAGTTTTATTTTAGTTTTGGTGTGGTAGCATTTAATATTTGCGTGTTTGTTTGTTTGAATCTCGATTAGTCTGGTATAAAAGATGTTATGTTATGTTTGTTTATTTAATGCTGAATTTTAACAATATTGATTTAAAAAAATAATCGATAGATAATTTAACATGTGCATGTTAATTACAAACGAGTTTTAATGATTAAATATGATTATGAAAATTAAAATTAAAATTGAAAACGATTTGAAAAATTAAAAATGATTTATTCACAAAAAAATAAAGAAATATATATATATATATATAAAAACGAGTTGTTTACAAAAAAAAAAGGAAAAAAAAAAATTAAAAATTAAAGTGACGAGTTGCCATCTCGGCCGCGAACAAAGTTGCCCGTCGCACCTCCTCGGCTGCTTCGGATGAGGCTACGGCGGCATCGACAGCCTCTTCAATGGCGGCCACGACGTTGGGGTCAGTGACGTTGGCCGACGCGACGACCCCTGCCACCGCCGCCACCGACTCCCGTGTCGCTCTGACCGACTGCGACAGAGTCATGGCCGCTGCGGCAGCCGCCGTGGCCACCATGCTCAAAGACAACGCCGGGTCCCGCACTTGGGCGGCAAACTCAACCGACCCGGTCGCGCGCGCAGTTGCACGCGCGCGTCCTTCCGCCTCCGCCGACGCACGAAGTGCCGCAATTCGATGTCGCATTATCGGCGGCCGTGGTGGCGGCGGAAGGCTGCAACAAAGAATAAATAAATAAATCAATCAATCAATCAATCAATCAATCAATCAATCAATCAAACGACCAATCGTGTCAATTTGCAATTTACTCACCTCGGTTGGGCGTCGCGTCTAAGTGCGAACTGCTGAGGGCGGGGTAGGGGCGACGCCCACATCTCGTTAATCGAGGGGACACCCCTCCACGCCGCCCTACCCCGTCCTCGGATTCGACGCGATCGTTCATCATCACTGTCTGCCATCTAGGAAACAAAAATATAAAAAATAAAAATAAATAAATAAATAAATAAATAAATAAATAAATAAATAAATAAATAAATAAATAAATAAATAGATAAAAGATAATAAAAGTTGAACGAAATAAGCGGAGAAGAAACTTGAGTCGAAGCTGGGATGCATGTTGACGGAACATATAAACCCGATGTCGGCAATAACACTGCACCGAGGATGATTTAACAACTTGAAATTGGAAATTCTGTTTTGAATTTTTAAATTTACCGTCTATTTGTTTGTTATTTTGATTGATTTTGTAGTGTTTTGTTTTGCGTTGTTCGGTCAGGCTAGATTGGACGTTGGTTTTCGAGTTATTGTGCCACAGTTGTTGCCGAAATCTGGTATGTATGTCGCGTTCCGTCAACACGGAGGCGAGAAACACTCGCTACGCTTCATCGCGCCCGTCTGTCTAATTATTTGTTTGTTTGTTTGTTCGCTCCTCCTCAAATTCGTCTATCGAACAATTGTTCAAACCCTCGATCGATAAATTGCCGAATTGATTCAATTCGGACAAATTCCCTCCGGAAACAATCGATTGTTTACTTACGGTAAATGCGCGAGTCGAGGTGCGATACCGGGATGCCAATGATGCTTCGTTTGCTTCGCTGTGGTTAATGGTTCCGACACCGGGTTAAACGCGTCGCTAGCGTCGCGCGTATACAACCGCGCGTGTTTGAAAAATAAAATGGGTGAAAATTAAAGAAAAAATATTTATTGGTGAATTATTAAAATAATTGATAAATTAATTAATTAAAAGAAAAAGAAAAAGAAAAAAAAAATAAAATAAAATAAAATAAAATAAAATAAATAAATAAGTTTGGCCGTTGCCGCCATCTGTCGCGTGGACTCAACCACTCACTTGCTCACACTCGCTCACTGTCGACCAACCGTGTGAGAACGTTAAAAGGTAAGTTAACCATTTCACATATTCACATACACACATACACACACAAAACTCGCCCACCCGCACTCCTAAATGCACGTCCAAACACGCGCCCAAACGCATATCCACGTGGAATTTGGCGAGCCACGCGCGTAGCCATTTTTTATTTTTCCGCCCCACGTTGTTGTTGTCGCCGCCAACAGAAACCAAGCGATATTGAGTTTAACGTCTCGCGCGGGGTTTTCGTTTTCTCTTTTTTCGGGAATTCCCGGTTCCCAGTACCGGAATAGCGTCTTTTCTTTCTTTTTCTTTTCGTCATAAATTATCGTTTTTATCAATTTTTTAGTCAGTCAAAAGTGGCCATTCTCGTCATTGAAATGTAATAAAATATAACGTTTCGTTGACAAAAATGGCGTCTCGATTTCCAGGTTCCCGACATTAAAACCATAATCCCGCGTGTTTTGTTTTCACTTTATTACTTTTTTTTTTTTATTTTTTTTTTTTTCATGGAAGAAAAAATGGAATCCACCATGTCGTCTCCTGTCTCCATTTTGCAGTGCGTCGACTATACGTCGCCGCCGTCGACGATCAGTTGTTCCCCGCCGCCGTCGACGATCATTTGTTCCGGGGCGTCTAATAAACGTCGCTCGGTGGATTCGAAGAAAGCGGGCACTCCCGCAAAAAGAAGAAGGGTCAGTATTCTATCAAAATTTTCGCCCACCTATTTATTTGTGTATTCGTTAATTCTCTTTCCTCGTTTTTCAGAGGTCGCTCTTGACACCAAGGACACCAGGTGCCAGGAAGGTGGAGAGAATAGTTGCGGACAAGATTGAGAAGGCGGTGATGAAAAGGATGGGGAGGATCGAGAAGACGGTGGCAAAAGGATTCGAGGAGATGATGGCAAGAATGGAGAGAGTTGTGTTGGGTATGGAAGCGAGGTGGCGAGAGCGCCTGGAGAAGATCGAAGAGGAGGAGGAAAGCGAAGGCGATGGAGAAGAAGATTGCGACGGGAGGGGAAAGGATGCCGGAAAGACTATCAACGACAGTGATGGTTCGATGGAGTATTAGGGGGGGGGGGAGGGGGTGCGCCTAAAGGAACAAAACTTTATTTGCTGTTCAGTTTATTCATTTATTCGGTTCATTCGTCCATTTATTTATTTATTTGTCTGTTTTGCAATTGTTTCACTTCGCTGCACCTGTGTGTGTGTGTGTGTGTGTGTGTGTTTTTCTCTTTCCTTTTTCTCAAATTATGGAAAAAGTTTGTATAATTTTATTTTCGTTCGGTCCATTAAACTAATGCATTCGATCGATTCAGTGTGACATTTTATTAAATTTGAATAAAAGATGTGAAAAAATGGATAAAACGCAATAATCGCGCGCGTGACCGAGCGCCTAATTGCGTGACCGTGACTATCCGCTTCCGTCACCGCTCCGGGAGGTTTTCCGATCTTGTACGACATAGTAGATGGATGTGGCGTTGGTGGAACCCTTCAAAAATTTAAAAAAAAAATAAAAATAAATAAATAAATAAATAAATAAATAAATAAATAAATAAATAGATAGATAAATAAATAAATAAATAAATAAATAAATAAATAAATAAATAAATAAATAAAATATCATAGAGAAACAAAACAGATGAGAGATCCGTTCGTCGTTTAGTTACGACGACTGAATAAGTAGTTTAAAACGTAAATAAATTAAATAAAACCAAAAAAAAAATAAGTAAATAAATAAAAGGGATCAAATCTTTCGACCCCTCCCCCCCCTCCCACAGGCCCTGGGGAAGGGAGTATGTGTAATGGCACGTACACATCGTCTTTTTTGAATATTTATCCCGTAGATATGAAGAAGATCGACTGAAACGAAAATTCGGGAGAGTCGAGACTCGAACCCACGACCCACGACTCCG
This sequence comes from Strigamia acuminata, assembly GCA_949358305.1. Taxonomy (NCBI): domain Eukaryota; kingdom Metazoa; phylum Arthropoda; class Chilopoda; order Geophilomorpha; family Linotaeniidae; genus Strigamia; species Strigamia acuminata. The sequence goes on along the minus strand of OX442315.1, from coordinate 2,332,649 downwards.
TAAGGCGGGTGACTACCCACTCGACCACCTGGGCCGACGATAAAAGGTCGCCGTTATCGGTGTTGTTGTTTGTTGTTTGTTGTTGTTGTTGTTGTTGTTGTTGTTGTTGTTGTTGTTGTTGTTGTTGTTGTTGTTGTTTTTTTGTTTGCAATTAGTGTCACTAGGTATCGCGTCATAGCGCCGTAGTGTCACGACATTTCAGTTCGCCGCGCACGTGTGGCTGCCCCCTCGCTCGACGGCGTCACACAGCGAGTGGTCCAACTATTCTACTTTCCCAACAACCGGAAACTCGTGGCACAACGAACCAACATTGATGTTGCCACCACCATCGTCGTTTTATTCTCTCAGCGGTGTCGAAATTGTCCGTTTTCAGATGGAACCGAAGCGTGAAGAAGAGAGGCGACCAAGATGGCCACCTATTCCCGTTATCGTGGTAAGCGCGTTTACATCCTTATGAACCCGGGCTATTAAACGGAGTGGTACGGCGCGTATGTGCATATTTTTCTGATTTGATTGATTAATTATTTCCAGGTCGATGACGAGGAAGGGGACGATGACGCCACCCTCACTATTGTCGCCGCCGCCGCCAACGTCAACGACGCACCGTTGTGCAGTGCTAAAGAGGAACACGAAATCGAAGTGAGAATCTGTAATGTCGTGCCTTGGTTCACCTCGATCCATTAATTCGTCCATTTACTTACTTACTTACCCATCTACTGGTCTGTGTCTCTAGATTGGGGTGGTTGAGGTAGAAGTACCATGCGAGGGAGGAGGAGGAGATGAGCGACCCGCGATGGGAGAAGATGTCGAGATGGAACGGGAACTCGCGATTGAGGAGAATCGGAAACGCGCGATTGGAGAAGATCTGGAACGCGCGATTGGAGAGGATTTGGAACGCGCGATTGGAGAGGATTGGGAACGCGCGATTGGAGAGAAACGGAAACGCGCGATTGGAGAGGAAGAGCGAGAAAATGGAGAATCAATGAGCGCGCGGTTTCTATTGGCGCAAATTCAACAAACACGAGAGGAGCAGCGACAGTTGCGTCGAGTCGTGGATGACGAGTTGGGGGAGTTGAAGCGAGAGATAGGATCGCTTCGAGGGCAACTGGAGGAAAAAGAAAAATTGATGATCACAGAGAGGATGAAAGATCTGGATGCGTGGCACCAAAAAGAATACCGACAACAATTGAAATACCATAAGGAATATGAGGAGCATCAATTACAATTGCGTCTCGCGCAACTGGAGCGAGAAAAAAAAATTCAGTTGGAGGAGTGGCGCGAAAAGGACCTAAAGAGGCAAAAGAAGTGTCGCAAAGAAGACCTGAGGCAGCAGCGGGAATGGGCAATGCGCCCACCCGGACAAGGAGTATCGTGGGCCCGGTATGTAGGAGGTTATGCGGAGCAGTTGAAAAATAATTCAACGGAGCTAGGGGTTCGGGCCGCGAAGATAGAGGGGCGCTCGAAGTGCTGGTGGAAAGTCTCAAAGACCGGTTGCGGAAGGAGTGGCAAATTCGACGTAACCAAGAACGGAGTTCGCGGTTGATCGCCAGATTCGTGAGTGTATCTATCTCTTTCTTTCTTTCTCTTTCTTTTTTTTTTTTTTTTTTTTTTTCCCCCCCCCTTCATTCTCTCTCTCTTTTTAGGGGTCGTTTCCAAAGTTGAGTCGCCCCCCGGATCTTTTTGACAAAGCCATTCAAACCGAGCAACCAGAAAAACCCGAAACAATTTGAGGGCGACTCGGACGATACAAAAACCGACGCGAGACCAACGAGTCAATTGATGCCCATTCTTATTTTAATTATTATTATTATTATTACTATTATTATTGTCATCTCATCATCGCCACCGCTGCATCTATCACACGATAAATAGATAAAAAAAAATTGTTACATGTTCTGGTGGAAATCATAAAAGTTTATTTATTTATTTATTTATTTAGTTTTACAAACAAAAGAGCATAGAAAATCACGGCAATCTACCCACGCCGGCTTCGTGGAGTTGGAAACAATTGCGGTAGCGTGGGCGACATAGGTGGGTCCGGCAGGGAGCGCACCAGAAACTGCTCTCGTGGCGTTCTTTGTGGACCTCGCGACACACCACGCATCGACAACTTTTCCCCGCGCGCTCCATTCGATGGACGACGGGTCCAGTAGGTAGGGCCGCGCGCGAGGCCGTGGTTGTCGTCCTCGTCCTCTCCCGAGCCAAGAGTTGAGCGACAAGTGCCCTTCGGAATTGTAATTGCGATCGATCGCCGCGCGCGGAGGCTGTGACTTCGCGCATGTTGATTCGGGCGTTGACACACACTGCGGGGAATAAATGGAAAACGACGAGTCGAGATTAAGATTGTAACGATAACAATAATGATAATAATCAGAGATTGGGGCCTTGATCCCACCTTGATTCAGCTTTTGAAAGAAGAAGTATCGGTGCCAATAACTGGACCGGCGTCCGATGTGGAATGAGGAGACGAGTCGGTTCAAGACGTCTACCCAATGAAAATTTTCGATGTAGGACAGTGCGGGCGCCGGACATGCAATATCCACGTTCCTGCCACCGATACGACGCGAGACACGGCCGGCCGCTGACAGTGGGTCGACGTTCGTACTGAGCAAACTCACGGTGGTTGTGTCTCGCCACGCAGTGAGCACCAACCGACCGTTTTGTCGTTGTATGAAATCGCCTACAAAAAAAAAAAAAATGAGAGAGATAGATAGAATAAAAATTAATAATTGAATGAATCAAACGCGCGTTCACGTCCGAGCAAATGCGTTACCTCTCCGGTTGCCTTGATATCGTCTGAGTGTCGAAAAATCTGATGGCATCTGGGCCGAATTGGCCCGCAGCGTCCCCACGGCCATGGTGTTGTGGCGGGTGAAGAGGTGTTCGAATAACACGGCGGACGAAAATCGATTATCGCAGGCGATAGTGTACCCCATGCCGAGATAGTGTCTGGCCACGTATACGACGATGCGTCCGAGGACACTACCCGGATACCTAGCAAGTTTGGAGTAAAGCAATCCGAGGTGAAAATAGAAAAGGCGATGAATTGACTCACTCTGGTTCCGGCTCTTCGTCCGGGTCAAAATACATCTTGGTGCGCTTACCCAAGTGCACCTCGTCGTTCAGCACGTAGCCGGTGCCCGCTTCGCACAACGTGAAAAGTTCAAATCCCCATTTGATGGGTTTGGCCGGTTGGAAGACCTGGAAGAAATTTGCCGAACGAATGAACAAATGTAGACAACTGGATGAATAAATAAATAAATGTACGCACTTTTATCTTTGATCGACCTCGGAAGGCGATCATCGACTCGTCAATGCAGAGCGTCGTCCTTGGTTGCCGACATGCGCGGAAGCGTTTGTTGACCAGGTCGGCGAACAAGCGAACTTTCATCGCGCGGTCGTCCTGTTCGCGTTCTTTCAAAAATGACACCCTTTCCGCCGTTGTGCTGCCGCCATCGGGGCCGCGTGCAGAGCCGGTAACGTGCAACCGTTGGTAGGACGGTTGCGTGCCGTAATGAAGGTACCAGCGAAATCTCCTGAAACCTCTTGTGTGTCATGGCTCGCCCAACGGCCGGTGCACCGAGATCGCCGACGTTGCTGCTCGACCAGTAGTGTCGCAATTCGGGTTGTTTGTTGTAGCCGGCCAAGACGTGGATCCCTAGATATACATAAAACTCATCGAGCGTTAGAGGGCGGACCCGCGCGCGCGCCCTTGTCGCTGTCCCTCTCGGTTGTGGCGGGTGTTGCGATCGAGACGGAAGTCGGGGCTGTCGCCCGGCGGCCAGCTCGGCTGCCCTTCTGTCGGCCGCGGTGATACACACTCTCAAAACACTGCGTTGTGGTCCGGGTGCTCCAGCGCCACTACCGCAAGCCACGGCGACCCAACGTTCTTTGTCTAGTTCTCGGACCTCGTGGTCGTTGCATCGAACGCGTCTAAAACGAAAAACATGTATATTATACGAACAATCAACCAAAAGCGCGTCTGAGAACCCCCGTGAACGACGTGTGCAACGTGTGCGTCAACTTTTCCCAACACCTGTACTCGCGTTCTTCCCACTTCTTTCTCCTGCTTCGCCTCTCTCCGAATGGCCCGGTTCGTCGCCGTCACGGTGAAGCGGGCCGCCTCGCCGAAGAGTTCCTCGAAATAGTCGAATTCCGAGCTGGTAGCCACGCATCGGCCGCGATAGCCGGGTGTTTCGCCGTCGAATCCGACGTCCTGTCGGTACCGCGTCGTCGTGGCGGCCCATACGCGCGTGTCGTTGGGCGTTTTTGGAAAACCGTCCGTCATGGACCTAGGCAAAACAAAACAAAACAAAAAAACAAAAAATAAAACAAAAAAAAAGTAAAGTAAAGTAAAGTAAAGTAAGTACGGACGAACGAGAAAATTTTGCAGTGGAAATAGCGCGGGTGGCTATTTGCATTGGTATTTCAGGGAAAATAGGATGCAGGATATTCCCACGATATGTATATGCATTATTGCGACAACATTTGGTGCACCTTTCTTCGCGATTTACCAGAGTCGGTCGAGTAGATCTTTTAACAAACCTCCGAGAAGGGTTGGACACGGGTATCTGATAATAGGGGGTTCGGGTTTGCAAATAACGCGCGGTCATTAAATGGCGCGCGGGTTGGTGCGCGTGTGCAGCGCGGATGAACGTGATCGTTGTCACGTGCTGGGAACGTGATTAAAGGGGAAGCAATGGCACACGTGTTATCCTCCCTTCCCCCTTGAAATACCGATGCGTTTTAAATTTCATCACGGGTTTAAATGGTAAATGATGCCAATCTTCATTTAAATTTAGAGTAAAATACAAATTATGTTAGCTTTTGAATGCAACTGGTGAAAATATCTACCCACGCTATTTTCGTCAAATATTTCTCTCGAAATATCTGTGGGAGCAAGATGGTGACAATTACACCGCTTGTGGTTCCCGTCTGTGTCCGTCCGCGAACATGGCGCTCGCTCGTCGACATACCTGCTTAATTCGATGGATAGGCCGGTTGATAGACCGGTTGATTCAATTTTCTTCCTCTTTTTCTCGCTGGAAAAGTACTTGGCAGTTGACCAACTACTCGCTGCCACGCCGTCGTCGTGCAGAACGCGTGTAGGATGAACCGAGGGATGATGGGAAACCACAGGGCTTTCACAAGGCTCGCGCGGTCGAGAGGCGAGTATGGAAATCGGACGCGCGTGTATATAATCAACCGCGCGTGCGTGTGCAATTTTACACAACAACAATTTATGTGCTGAAAATTTTGTTAAACGCATGGATAAATAAATAAACGAAAGAAAAACAATGCGAAACGGGGTGCGTGTTTGTTTATTCGAAACCACAAATGAAAAATAAAAAATAGAAAAGAAAATCTGACAAACTGTGCCGTTTCACGGACTGGCACGCGTGTCTTTCAAATCGTCAACAAAATACCGCGGGCGATCCACATTAGCCAGGAAAAAGTCTGCGTGGTCCCGGTCGATGTCCTCGATCTTAGAGATCAATCGGGTCAGAAATTCGGGAATTGCGACCGCTGTCATGAATGTTTCAATTCCGTCTGGTCCCCACGTCTGCGCATACTGTGTTTTTATGGGCAGCTCCGTCCTTATTTTCTTTATAATAGAATGAGCAAAACGTTTGCACTGAAATGTAAATGAGCAAAATTCAATCGAACGAAAGCAAAGAACGAACAAACAAACAAACAAACAAACAAACAAACAAACAAAAACATATAAAAATAATAAAAAATCTATAGTCTGTACCAGTTCTTCGTCTTGGATCAGTAAATCGTGTCGGTTGGTCGACATGGACGATCGCTTCGGGGCACCTTTGTCAAAGAGGTTCATCCGCCAACTTTTAACCTTTCCATTGAGTACGTCTGCGACGTGTTGGAAGCAGATGTTGAAGTGTTTGGTGAGATTTTGCTCAATCGAGTAAGTGGAGTACCTGTGTAAAATAATGAACAAGCGAATTAGACTACGGTGTGGTCAAAAAAATTATAGTTAATTACAGAATAAAATGAAAGAAAACACTCACCGCAGTTTCGTGATAGGAGCGGGACGAATTTTACGACAACCGCTACAAAAGAACTTGGTGTAGCTTTTCCGGTTGGTCCATGTCCGCCCCACACATTCTTCGTGTACCGAAGAGGAACACGATTTGCAACTCAGTCGCGGACTAGTCGACTCCGCGCAGTAAACACTGTCGCATTTGCTTCCCGTGATGTCTCGTTTCTCGCGATACAAGGCTGTCTGAAATTTCAGTCAAACACGAACCACCAAATTAATGAGAGCAGCGGAAAGGATCCCTTTCCTTTACCTTGAACGGATCCGGTTTGTCATTGTCCGGCGACGACGACGACGACGACGATGGCGACGACTTTGTAGTGGGAGTCGGCCCGCGTCCACGTATTTGTTTAGCCTCACGTTCGCGTTTGCTCTTCGCAATGCTAGCGATTAGACCGCAATCGCGCTTCATCCCGCGTCCAGGAGCGGTGCCGCGACCATGTCCGACGCGACCGCCGTCGTTTCCACCGTTTCCATCGCCTTCGCCTTCGCCTTCGTCTTCGTCTTCGCCTTCGTCTTCGTCGTCTTCGATGTCGCTACTGTCATCGTCGTCGGGTCGTGTCTTCCCGAACAAAAACTCTAGGGCCCGAGCTTGTCGATTCAAATCGATGGGTTGCTGAAATAAAACAAACAAACAAACAGACGGACAATCGATCAGTCTAGTTGCCCGGGCAGGTCCTTGGGGCGAGACACTCACGTTCTTCTCCCATTGCGTGTATCCTTCTCGCAACAACTTCATGGTCTTTGGTGTTACCACGATTGCCTAGAGAGAGAAAATGTCAATGACAAATAAACCGAATTGTTTTTCCCTCACCTCGTCACCCTTCTTCTTCTTCTCGTTCCCTTGCTGTTGTCGAGCACCACTGTGGTGGGGAGGGGTATCACCTCCTCTCTTCGTGCCCTTCCCACTTAGCTTCAGAAATGTGGGCAGTACGTCGAATCTGTGTGTCTCTCGCAAATGATATTGCATATTTTCTGATCGTGTGTTGCATAAAGGACAGTCGTCCGCCTTCTTCCTCGTTAACATCAGTGCCTGTTGAAGAAGAGATGAACGATTGAGATGATCACATCAATGAAAATGGGGGAAAAAAAAAAAAAAAAAAAATAAATTAAAAAAAAAAATAAATAAATAAATAAATAAATTAAATTAATAAATAAGTAAATAAACAAACAAATAAATAAAGAAATACAGTGTAAGCTATGTAGCCCGGATGTAGGATGGGGCCCAGAAATGTGTCCAGTCCAGGCGATGTTCGTTCTGTAGGGTGTGTACACCTT